>OX336388.2:579394661-580598929 GCA_946902985.2 Meconema thalassinum | reverse complement strand
TGTTCAGTTGTGTTCCGAGACATTCTATGAGAATAGAGAGCCTAGAATTCATTTTTCAGTGTTGCTTTATTGCTTTTCAGTCAGTCGCACAATACAATCCCAATTACTGTAACATGCGAAAAAGCAACCTGAAAAAAAAAGGAATGTGATCTTCTTCTTCTTTCTTTTGCTTTAGCGATTGCCCCGTCTCGTGGCAGGGTCCGCTATTTGAATCCGCTGTCTTCACTTTACTCGGTCATGGGGCATGTTCAGATGAAGGTTGACGCTCTTCAGATCCCTGTGCAGTGAATCGGCTCAACGTTGTCTCGGTCGCCCCTTTGGTCTTATCCCGGCGACCTCTAGTGTGTAGCCCGGTTTTGCAACGGTGTCCGCTCTTGACCGTAGCACATGCCCAAACCATCGCAGACGACCCTCGCGCATTTTGTTATTGATTGCCGCGATACCAAATCGTTCCCTTATTCTTTCATTGGGGATGTGATCCAACCTAGTAATGCCTGCTGTCCATCTAAGCATCTTGGTCTCCATGACACTTAGCCGACGTTCTGCTTCCTTCGTGGTCAGCCAACATTCGGTACTATAAAGCGTCACGGGACGAATTACAGTGCGGTAAATCTTCGATTTTAGGTGGTCATTCATCTGGCGATCACACATGACACCTGTCGTTGTTCGCCACTTCATCCACGCAGCATTATTTCTTACGTTGAACTCATCGGTGAGACGACCTTCTGCAGTTATCGTAGAGCCAAGATACTTAAATTTGGCCGTTCGAGGCAGATCATCGCCGTCGACTTGGATTGTTCCCATGAGAAATATAATATGTCTGGTCTACGTGGGGGCTAAACCCAGATGGGTTACAGAAGAGGGAGGAAACTATAGGATGGCATGTTTCACTCGTCAAGTGAGCATCATTAGATGCATTATGGATTTGGTTGTGTTTTGCAGAGCTATTATTTATTTTGGCCTACATTTAGATCTGATGATGCTTGCTTGACGAGCGAAACATGTCATCCTACAGTTTTCTCCCTCCTTGGTTGTCTATAACAAATATATAGGCCTATAAGTTATTCTAATCACATGTGCATTGTTTCGAGTATTTTCTTGCATGTCCCTGTAATTGTGATGAAATTGTGTTGACCGACTGAAAAATGCAATATCAATTCAATCAGAATATATTTTCCTCCAAGAGAAATGCAATGTTCATTTAATGCTGTTATTCTTCCGCTTCAGTTCATCTTATATTTTATGCGGAAACAAACGTTTCTCCAGTCAATATTACTCCCGTTCCTCTGAACTTACATCAAGTGAAATAATGATTCTAGAACTCATTCTTAGGGTAGTTCGAAACTCCATAGGCCTACTGTGGTATTTGTTAAAACTCGGTGCATTGTGTAAAGATTAACCTACGTCTTCTACCTCTTTGTTGTAGCGAATCTAATTTCTCCTCCCTTCAAAAAGTCCACAAAAATTAAGACTTCACAATTTGTATTTTGCATTGAATAGATATCATAGGAACCTGAGTCTAATCTACCTAGGTATGTTTATGACAACGAGTGGTGGATTTCACTCGTTACGATTGTTAATGTGTGATCTATTAAAACCTCTATTAATCCTTGATATACTGAATGGTGAATTGCACAGTTACGAAATATGTGTGACGACTGCCCTGGATGCTCAGTGATTCAAGCGACAGATTAAAAATCGCTATTTGGACTGTTTCACGGTCACATTAATATAATTTATAATAAGAATAATATTTCCTCATGGATATGATGAGTCTCAATATAGCCTACAACGTACGTACTTAACAATTCCGTACCTTACAATTATTACTAGGATAAAAACAAGATGTTCGGGAAAGAACATATAGCCTACTTTCTCCGAAATGTATGGGTATAGTTATAACTCTCTGTCCTTATCATCTCCTAATTTCTTCCTATTTGAAGTGCAAATTGGCACACAGGATTTGAACAGTGGCGTTCAAACCATAGTTTATAATTTACCCCAGCATTTTGCAATTTCATCAGCAAACACTCCAAACACCGACTACTTACAATAATTGAAACTTCGTTGCTCTAATAAGGCCCATCTACCATGCGCAGTCGGCAGTCCGTAGTTGGTAGTCCTCGGTCGGCAGTCGCGATCGACTCCGTGTATACTATAGGCACCATACACAACATGAAGTTGCAGTTGGTAGCTGGCAGTTGGCAGTCGAGAATTTTATCCTTGACTGCCAACTACCCGACTGCAGCAATGTAATAGCCAATCAGAGCAGATCAGAAACTGACGTCACGTTGTTGTTCTGTGTCGTGTACGAATGATATAGAACTAAGTGAAGTAACTTCGCAACCCGTAAATTTATAGGCTAATCTTAAATACACGGTATAACAAAATAATCCCTCTCCAAATCATCCATATTGCAAGTTTTGAGATTATCAACAACGCCTCTGTACACAAGGAATAAACGAATGTTATTGTCTTATTACTCCTAGCAGTCGTTAAGACTGGGTTCACTAACTGGCCGGTATAGAGCGCTGCTCGAATCTATAGTTTCTGCATAGTACAACTGAAGGATGGAAGATGTCACTCCAGTGGAGAATGTCGTTTTTTTAATATATAATTTCCATTGCAAAAAGCACCATATAAAGCTTTATTTTATAACGTCTCAGTACTCAAGAAACAATAAATATAAAAACTAGTCGTGATATCTAGTTGTGAAATATCGAACAATATAATCCTAACAGAGCGAGTGCATTCTAGCGGCCAGAAGAAGAAACTTTTCAATAAAATCTGTTACCTTTTTGTCAGCTAGATGTCTCGATTAAATCTGCTGGCGAATTATGTTTTAATTAAGTATATGTTTTGCACCGTAATATGCACAATATAACGCTTAATTTTAAAACGTCTGAGTCATTACAAAGCAACAAATATGTAAAATATCAAGCAAAAAACATATCTCTGATGGGGTTTGAACCATAGGCATATGAATGACAGACTAACGCTTTACCACTGAGCCATTTGTGCCAACGAACATTGATCCATATAAAATGACTTACATAGAACTTGTTAGCAAATAATGATTTATACTAAACGATTTCATCACTGAAGTATATTATTTATATATAAAGCATTTCATACAAAGTTTATTTATTTTGTTTCAGTACGCTATATTGCATGCAATACTCAAATTAGTGAAATATAAGTCAGGCACAAGATATCCGCTGCCATCTTGTCTTATTAATGAATCAGCTGAGCTTTTTAAAATCACGTCTGCACTATAGTATTACAAAATAAACTTTTAATTTCGTACGTGCCTCTTCCTTTAGAACAGTTAAAACGATTCTCGGCTCGATAATCGGAACTGGTGGGTCCCATGATATGGATTATAAAGTTTGCATAATTCGCACGGCCGCCATCCTGAAATGGTATGGCGGACGACCTTGTAGTTTGGTCACAAGGCGCATCCTATACGAAGGTATGTTGTTACCAAATTTGGTAGAGATTGGATGATTTGGTTAGTCGTTATTTGATTTTACGTTTTGAACGTTTGAGTGGCCGCCATTCAGTTTTAGTGAAGATGGCGGCGATATAAAACATGACACTGAGGTGTCCTTTGCTAGTGCTACCTTTGTACCAAATTTCGTTCAATTCGCATTCACCGTGTTCGAATTGATAGGGGGGGACAGACATTCAGAGTACACACACTCACACACACACACACACACAGACTCACACACACACATACACACACACAGACAGACACACTTTTTCGCCCTGTGTTGATCTCATAAGTCTACTTTCATTTTTTGCAAAAATCGAAAGTAGGCTAATAATCGGTGTATGTGACGTGTATCAAGCAACACTGTCTTCTGCATTATGGCGATCAAATGTTTCAGTTTTAGTTCCTCCAGACCCGTTACCAGAGCGTTTGGAACCACTCCCGTTGCTGATATCTCCAATGGTAGAATTTCACAGAGTTTACTCACCAAATCTTTCTGATCTCTTCTGCCAACGTTGCAAATTTGTTAATTTTTTGTGCCTGAGTGGTTTTGAGTATTTGGCTTAGTGGTACTGCGATGTCTAGTAAACCTTTTGATTTTTTGTTGTTGTTGTTAAGGTACACGATATCTGTCGATTTTCCAAGATATTCAGATCTGTTAGGATAGGTCTGTCCCAGTACAATTTGTACACCTCTTTTTAAGGTCCTTTGGACGGGTGATAGGTGTAATAATCCATGGTCGTTTCCAGAAGTCTTCCCGTTATAGCAAGCTCTTGATGTACAATCGTGGCTACATCATTATGCATCCTTGTATTATTATTTTATTACTATTATTATTATTGTTATTATTATTATTATTATTATCATCATTACTATTATTATTATTATTTTCTTTCGTTCCGGTCATCTATGGACACGCTACTTCAATGGCTTTCTCCCTCGATCCCTCGCATTTGCCCAGTAATCCCGCTTTCTTCTTCAGCAAGCTTCCTTCCGTTCTTCGGCCCACACCATGCCAGTTTTCATTTTGGATTTTGGCTAAAAATTATTTGTTTGTTTGTTTGGTACGTTAGTTGGTTCCTTAGTTTTGGGGCTGCGACAACGTGGTCATGTAGCCCCGTGTACTTTGGGTGTGTGTAGAATTTGTCTGATAACCGGTGTTAATTGTGATGGCTGTATTAGTGTGAGTTATCTGTGATTCAGGTAAGGACTGCAGACGATCAATTTTTCCAAGTAGTTCCTACTTTTGCTACCAAATGCTACCATACACGACCCCTAGCTGCGGACTAGGCTACTAGATATCACCGCAACCAACACCTGGCGGTGAGCGTTGGAACTAATATAGCATTATCAAATACACTAACCTACAAATTTTGGCTCACACGAGTGAAGTTAGTGGAAGGTTCTTTTTCATGTCAAAAATCTATGACTTGGGACCGCCGGCTTTACTTCCCAGAAAGAAGGCATACTGAGGGATTTTTAACGCCATGACTTCGGCTGCGTTTGAACACGCCATCTTGGGCATAGACGCTCAGCATACTACCAACTACACCACGTTTCTTCTTCAAAGGGTTTCGTTCGAAGTTGTCCTCATGTGATATCCTCAGTTCTTATAGTCTTTTTCCACCTCTGTAAACGAGATCCCTTTGGTTTTCTTTCTCACAAGTTAGGCACAGATTCGACTGGACAATCTTCCAGAGCTCATTCGTGTCAAGTGGCCATAGAAAGAGATTCTCCTTTTGCGTATGGTGTCCGTTATATTTTCCACGTGAAGATATAGTTAAACGCTGTGTTGTCTCCGGCACTCTCCTTGTTCTTTGACTTGTTCTTCCTCAATATCTTCCTCTCATTTGCTTTAAGTTATTCTGCCAGGTCTTTCTTATTCATCGCAAGGGATTCTGATGCATATAGCACCTCCGGTCGTATAACGGTACAGTAGTGCCTGAGTTGGGCCTTGATGGATACTGATCGTTTATTGTAGGTGCTTTTGGTTAGATTGTAAGCCATTTCCATTATTATTATTATATTATTATTATTATTATTATTATTATTATTATTATTATTATTATTATTATCATTCTTATCAATATTTTTGCATGTCTATGCTACATTTTTTCGAACACCATACGCAAGTTCATGGAACTTGAGTACTCCTTTATCGTGCCAAGAACATTAGACGGCACGATAGAAAGGCATTAAATAAGCCATGTTGACAGATGCCGGAATGAGTCTATAGCGTGACGCGTAACGTAGACGAACAGATATTTGGTCGTTTGATTATACCGGAGATTGATGAACTTAATTATAAGAATTAAGATAACTTATTCTCACTAGTAACAAGTGTTCTCACTGTGTTTATGTTCATATATGGACTTCGCTGAGCTAGTTGTTTCTCATCAAATTTACTCTGCGTTTGGATTGTGTTTACCCTAATGAGCGAATTGTGCGTCCTTTGTCGATAATATGTTAACTGGATAACCAGAACTAATTAGTTAGTTGTGATGCAGGACACAACAAAGGTCATCGACTTCGTATTGCCTTATAAATACTGTTCGGAACTATTGAAATCGGACACACATATCAAATGAGATCGCTTCACGTGCAAGGAAGAGGATGGTATAGCAATGAATCAAAGAATTCCTCTTCAATTATCATAAGATGTACAAAGGGGCAGATGACTTCACTGTTTCACCTCTTAAAACAAATATAATTAACTATAACATAACACCATACTCTATTTACGGGTAACTGGGCTCTCTTTTTTTTACTGACTGCGTGGTGCTGCGGTAACGCTCTGGCCTGCTGTTAGAAGGCTGCAATATCAAATCCTGACGAAGTAAGCTGGCATTCGAGATGTGCAAATCCGAGGGAGCCGTGGCAGTTGATTTACTGGCACGTTAAAGATTCCCTTCGGGGCAAAATTCCAGCATCCCAGCATCTCTAAAAGCCCCTGTAGTTAAAAGGGACGTAAAACCAATAACATTATTATTAATATTAAATGACAATACCTTTGTTATTGTTAGTATTGAAAAATGAAAATCCACAGCCTGCTTCCAGTCGACTGACCGGGTCAGGTAATGGAATGAATGAAGCCCCCATCTAGCGGCGAGGATATGAACTGTGCCGGCTGCCGAGGCCTGTCACACTCCCCTGGGGCAATGATTAAATGCATGACAGATGAAATGAAATGATAGTGGAGAGCGTTGCTGGAATGAAATTGGTGACAGGGAAAACCGGAGTACCCGGAGAAAAACCTGTCTGCCTCCGCTTTGTCCAGCACAAATCTCACATGGAGTGACCGGGATTTGAACCACGGACCCAGCGGTGAGAGGCCAGCGTGCTGCCACCTAAGCCACGGAGGCTGCATTGTTAGTATTATTATTATAAATTTTTAAATGGGAAAATGAAAATGAATGATCTTCGAAAATTTTGATTTTCTAACAAGTAGTTCCGTGAAGAACTATACAGCCTATTTTCATATATCCTACGCATGTTAATTGCCTCTATCAACATACAACATTTCAGTTTGAAGGTTGTGATATATTCGTAGATATTGAGAACCGTCTAAATATTTCAAATGGTCGCCAGGTTGGATTTTTATTTATTTTTGTACTATTAAATTGAGATTATTGTGTACGAGTGGTATTCAAACTTCAATCGCATGATTAGAACACAGGAAGTAAAAAGGAGATTTTAAAATTTCGCACAGCTGCCATCTTGTGATTATGCAAACAATTGAAATAAATTAGATGCCAGTGGATTAACATTTGTATAAGCATTTAACGTGCAATCTTTCACTGCACTCGCACACTTAATTCGAGAGAAACATCCATTTAAATATTTATACTTCGCGTCGCCGCCATGTTGAATTTGTGCTCACCAGGTCACTGAAAGTCCTATAGGTAAACATATGTTCATAGCCTCTATGAACATAAAAAATTTCAGTATAATTTCTGTAAAAGATTCATAGATATTGAGAACTGACTAAATATTTCGGATGCTCGCCATTTTGGATTGTTATATGTATAGGCCATAGAGTTATGTACCATTCAAGGACAATTATTGCCTAGGTTCATTATTCAAACTTTCACTTCGATCACATGATTACGACACAAGAAATAAATACTTAATTTTAAAATTTCGCACAGCCGCCATCTTGACGTTATGTAAACAATTGAACTAATTTAGATGCCAGTGCATTACAATATGTACAATCATTTACTGTACCACATTTCACTGCGCTCAGAGAGTTAAATCACAAGAAAAGTCTATTAAAATGTTTCAAGTTCGCTTGGCCGCCATGTTCGTTTTTTACTTTACAGGTTTATGAAAATTACATAGGTAAACTTGTATCAGTACCCTTTATCACCGTACAAAATGTCAGGGTGATATCAGTAATAGTTTTGGAGATATAGAATGTCAGTGAAATATTTCGCACAGCCGCCATTTCGAGGTTATGTAAATAATTGAACTAAATTAGACTCCAGTGCAATACAGTGTGTATAAACATTTGCTGTACCAGTTTCATTTCGTTTGGATGGTTAAATCACGAGAAAAGTCCCAAATTCGCTTGGCCGCCATGTTGGTTTTGTAGTCACCAGGTTTTTGAAAGTCTCAAAGGTGAACTTCTAGTAGTGCCCTTTATCACCGTACACAATTTCAGGGCGATATCGGTAATAGTTTCGGAGATACTGAATGCTGGTGAAATATTTCGCACAGCCACCATGTTGGATTTGTGAGACACAATAAAATTTGAAGGGCACGGTCGGGATCGGCCAGAATAGTGCCATGATCTTACAGAGTTTCGTTGTAATCGCTCCAGCCCTTTAGAAGTTATTTGGGGGAGTTACACACACACACCTTCACACACAGACCCACGATAAGCTGGGACACACAGACAGACAGACAGACAGACAGACACTCATTTTCCCGGATCGATCTCATAAGTCTACGTTTTCCTCATTTTTGCAAAATGTGAAAAGTAGGCTAAAAATTAGCAATAAAAGACGAAAAAAAGAAGTTTATGAAGCCCATTTGTAAAATAGTTTCTCATAATGAGAGGTGTAAAACGAAAACCTCCATATTTGGCTTATTTTCACCTAACCCCTAGTTTGCCCGGTGAAATCTACCTCCGCCTTCCGGCGTGCCGAGAGGGATTTTAATTAGCAAACAAAGTAGGGTCCCCATCTTAGAAAAAAATACGTAAAATTAGCGAATTCCTCAATTGTGCTAAACGTTGAAGGGCTAAAGATCCCGAAAAGGTATCAAACTGTCTTGGGGAGCTCTATTAAACTAAAAAAAAAAAAATGTCGAAAATCACTTCCGATCTACTGTAAATGCAGTTCCGGAAAAATAGCCTAAAATCACTCGTTTGTTTACTCGTTTTTCTTTATGATTCATATCCCATCAAATTAACTTATTTATGTTCGACCCTCACTATTATGTGTCTGAAAACTGTATCATAATGATGGTCATTATAACACTCTTTTTCATTATGATACAGTTTCTCCAGCCAATCAGAGCTCGTTCATTGACCAATTAGGTAACGATACCTTCACGCGTGCGCTCAAAATCCAACATGTCGGACATAAATACAACATCGAACTATAATAAATTACCGACATGGAATACGCACCGTCCATATGTTCGCATAAATAAACTGGCGAATATGAGATAACAAATAGCACTGTACCTCAATATAATTTCTACACAGCGCATTCATTGTCTTCAAACAACTCCTGTGACAATATTACTGAGGGGCGGCAGATGTAAACACATGGCCTGCGTATGGCATTGCAAGCACACAGAGCGCATGCGTCGGTCGTCCAGAGATCTTGAAAGGGGGAGATATAACACCCAACGCTCGCTCTGCGATCAAGAAATTCAAGTAGCTGACTTCAACAGATATTTATGAATATTTATGTTAAAACATATAACAAACTTATAGTTATCGTCGAACATAAACAGTCGTATGCAACTCGCCTATAATGGTAATTAAGACACTCGTATGGAAATTATAAAACTCGCATACGCTCGTTTTATAAAAATACTCGTGTCTTAATTATAGCCATTATAGGCTCGTTGCATAATGTACTATTACATAATTCATTCTTTAATGTGTTCCTTGGTTTAATACCCTCAGGCTTTTTTTGATTTTGGAAAAATCTTTACACCGGAAGTAATATCGTATGGCCCCGGGTGCCGGGTGCAAGCTTTGTTCAATGACCCACAGAGGGCAGCTTGGAAGTCAAATTTTATCGCTCCTTGGTGAGCTATGAAATTAAAGGAGGTTGGATATCTAAGCTCCTTGACACTGTAGCGCTTTCTAGTAGAGAAAGGAGAAACTTGTGTGTTGTCGGAAAATCCCGAGATTAATTTTGCCATTATGAACACTGCCAACTGAATTCAAATGGGTTCTTTAACAGGCCAACAACGTATGACATGTGCACCGTGATTTTTTCGCCTTTCAAAAATCACTTATCATGGCCAGGAGGTTACCTACAAGCATGGAGTTGGTAGTACAACACGATAACCACTCACCCACCGTGACAAACACCGGAAGTAGTTATAAGGACTTACGTGAAATTCTGCTTTGATTTACACCAGTGCTCATAGTGGTAGAAAAGGCAAACTTCTAATCTAATCAAGCGGATATGGTTGATTTTTATTGACTCACGCTATCGCTCGTGGTAGTAGGATAGGCAAACTGCTAATCTAATCGACCGTATAAGGTCGAGATTTCAGTGAACAACATGCTGGCAGCTCGTAATAAACGTTTAGTGTGTCCTTTACTTTTGTAAAAGTTGAGAAAACTACGAAAATTAATTACGAATGCACTACCAATAAGATTCAGTGATGAACCGGGCTCGAGTCGGTGATCGGACAAAAATGAAATAGTGATCGATAGGCAACGAAGAGATAGGCTAGTGTCACGAACAATGACATGTTTTCAAAATTGAGTTGCTTACCTGAAGGGCTTACCTGTGGATTTTTATTAGCCTACTTTCGATTTTTGCAAAATATGAAAGTAGACTTATGAGATCACTACAGGGCGAAAAAAGTGTGTCTGCCTGTGTGTGTGTGTATGTGTGTGTGTGAGTCTGTGTGTGTGTGTGTGTGTGTGTGAGTGTGTGTACTCTGAATGTCTGCCCCCCCCCTATCAATTCGAACACGGTGAGCGCAAATTGAACGAAATTTGGTACAAAGGTAGCACTAGCAAAGGACACCTCAGTGTCATGTTTTATATTGCAGCCATCTTGACGGAAACGTAATGGCGGCCACACAAATGTTCAAAGATTAAATCAAATTACGACTAACCTAATCATCCGATCTCTACCCAATTTTGCAACAACATACCTTTATGGGGGCGGCATCCTTTGACCAAACTAATAGGTCATCAGCTTAATATTTTGTGGATGGCGGCCATCTTTGTGTCAAAATCGATTGCCCCTATTAATTCGAACACAGTGAAACCGAATGGAACGAAATTTGGTACAGAGGTAGTACTAGCAATGTGCACCCCAAGGTCATGTTTTATATTGCCGCCATCTTGAAGGAAACGTAATGGCGGCCACACAAATGTTCAAAGCTTAAATCAAATTACGACTAACCTAATCATCCGATCTCTACCAAATTTTGCAACAACATACCTTTAAGGAGGGAGCATCCTTCGACAAATCTAATAGGTCATTAGCCTGTTAGTTTGCGGATGGCGGCCATCTTTGTGTCAAAATCGATTACCCCTATTAATTCGAACACGGTGAAAACGAATGGAATGAAATTTGGTACAGGGGTAGCACTAGCAAAGGGCACCCCAGTGTCATGTTTTATATCGCCGCCATCTTGACGGAAACGTAATGGCGGCCACCCAAATGTTCAAAGCTTAAACCAAATTACGACTAACCTAATCATCCGATCTCTACCAAATTTTGCAACAACATACCTTTATGGATGGAGCATCCTTTGACAAATCTAGTAGGTCATTAGCCTGTTAGTTTGCGGATGGCGGCCATCTTTGTGTCAAAATCGATTACCCCTATTAATTCGAACACGGTGAAACCGAATGGAATGAAATTTGGTACAGAGGTAGCACTAGCAAAGGGCACCTCAGTGTCATGTTTTATATCGCCGCTATCTTGACGGAAACGTAATGGCGGCCACACAAATATGCAAAGCTTAAATCAAATTACGATTAACCTAATCATCCGATATCTACCAAATTTTGCATCAACATACCATTATGGAGGGAGCATCCTTTGACCAAACTAATAGGTCATTAGCCTAATATTTTGCGGATGGCGGCCATCTTTGTGTGAAAATCGATTCCCCCTATTAATTCGAACACGGTGAAACCGAATGGAACGAAATTTGGTACAGAGGTAGCACTAGAAAAGGCCACCTCTGTGTCATGTTTTATATCACCGCCATCTTGACGGAAACGTAATCGCGGCCACCCAAATGTTAAAGGCTAAAATGTAATTACGACCAACCTAATAATCTAGTCTCTACCAAATTTTGCAACAACAAATCTTTATGTGGGAAGCATATTCTGACCAAACTGCTAGATCATCAGCCCAATAGTTTGAAGATGGTGGCCAAGTATGTGTGCAAATCGATTCCCCCTATCAATTCAAACACGGTGAAACCGAATTGAACGAAATTTGGTACAGAGGTAGCACTAGCAAAAGGCAACTCAGTGTCATGTTTTATATTGCCGCCATCTTGACGGAAACGGAATGACGGCCACCCAAATGTTAAAAGCTTAAATCAAATTTCGACCATCCTAATAATTTGATCTCTACCGGATTTTGCAACAACATGCCTTTTTGTGGAAAGCATCTTATGACTGACTACAAGGTCATCAGCCCAATAGTTTGCAAATAGCGGCCATGTATGTGTGCAAATCCATTCCCCGGATCAATTCAAACACGGCGAAACCGAATTGAATGAATTTTTTTGCAGAGGTAGCATTAGCAAAGGGCACCTCATATTCATGTTTAATATCCCTATAGCACGTTGTATTTCAACAAGCTACTACAACCAATATTCAATTATACTCCTTGAAAAGCACAAAGAGTTATAACAATACCCATTCATTTAGGAGAAAGTAGGCTATATGTTCTTTACTGAACATCTTGTTTCCCGTGTCCTAATTAATGTAGGTTGGTATAATGAACTATCATTGGAACATTCATCTGATAGCATATAATTCAATAGCCTATATGTAAAACAATCCAACATGGATTTTCGCCGGTTCAAATCAGCTCTGAAACTATTTATCCAATCATACTGAAATGTGTTATGCTGATACAGGACTATTAACTAATTACATAGGCTTACCCTATATGTGACATTCTAAATCCTGAAAAACATCCCAGCAACATGGAGGCTAATTGATTTACAAATATTTCAAATCCCTCGACTCGAGAGCAATGAAAATAAGAACAGCGAACCATTATGTAGAGGTTAGTATAGAGCAGGCCAGGCGAACTCAGGTGCTTCGCGAGCACCGGCTGGCACCGAAAAAAGCATCGGTGCTCTGCTGTAGGAGAGGAACGTGTAGTGCCAGCGCTTAGCGAGGCGAGAGTCGTGTTGTTGTCTGGTGAATGGGGCTGGGCAAATCAGCGCGCGTCATGCGGCGTACTGGTATAATAATAATAATAATAATAATAATAATAATAATAATAATAATAATGCCAATTTTGTGTACAGACAGAAATAATAGTTTTATTGCGCTCCTGATTTTGCACTAATTTTCACATTCTTTCTTTATCTTTGGCATCGCTTTGAAGCCAATAATTTGCCGATATTTGGAACAATCGTTTTGGCAGTTGCAATCCGAAGTGTAGCTTCCAAGGAAGCATCAGACAAACTTAACCATGTTTTTGTTTTGTTAATATTCACAATTGGAAACATTTGTTTATAAACGAACGTTGTTACGAACATGGCAACACATTTCAAGGCAAGAGCATGAATCCTCGGGAATTCTTGTTCCTCCACGCCTTAGTAAAATGAAATGAAATCACCACTGTAATGGTAATAGCGGTCTGTCAACATTGATCGCACTGTAGTTTTATCAGCTCAACTTGGAGACTTCATGGGGCATCCTCCTTGCGAACCGAAAAAGGCGTCATAAAAACTCTGAGTACCGGTTTTACTTGTTTTATTTCATTAAACCTATCTTCAAATTATTTATGCAATGACTGTAACGCTTTTGTGTACCCACTGATGTTTTCAAAAGTACTTAAATTCAAGGATTTTAGACAGGGAAAAATTTCCCAATTTCCTTTTTGAAGCTGGCTTTTAAAAAGCACAAGCTGCAATTTGAAACTTTCATTACGGTCACACATAGTACTGATTGTTTTCCTTGCAACGAGATATTTATAGTACAGTATGCAACGAGCCTATAATGGCTATAATCAAGACACGAGTATTTTTATAAAACGAGCGTACGCGAGTTTTATAATTTCTATACGAGTGTCTTAATTACCATTATAGGCGAGTTGCATACGACTGTTTATGTTCGACGATAATTATAACTTTACTATATGTTTTAACATAAATATCCATAAATATCTGTTGAGAGTCAGCCACAAGAATTTTGTTATCGGAGAGCGAGCGCGAGACATCTCTCTGTCTTTCAAGATCTCGGAACGACCGACGCATGCGCTCTGTGTGCTTGCAATGCCATATTATGCAGGCCATATGTTTACATCTGCCGTCTCTCAGTAATATTGTCACCGGAGTAGTTTGAAGGCTGTGTAGAAATTTGGGTTGATGATATTAAGGTACAGTGCTATTTCTTGTCTCATATTCGCCAGTTTATTTACGCGAACATATGGACGGTGCGTATTCCATGTCGGTAATTTATTATAGTTCGATGTTGTGTTTATGTCCGACATGTTGGATTTTGAGCGCATGCGCGAAGGTATAGTTACCTAATTGGTAAATGAACGAGCTCTGATTGGCTGGAGAAACTGTATCGTAATGAAAAACAGTGTTATAATGACCATCGTTATGATACAGTTTTCAGACACATAATAGTGAGGGTCGAACATAAAATCATTTAAATACACCGTGATGTCTTTCATGAAAGCGAGGTCAGCGAACCATTGCTCATCATCCAAGTCTGACGGTGCTGCCGCCACTACACGAGGAGGAAAGAGGTGATGGAGGGGAAAGGCACCGGACCGGTGCTGCTCAGTGCAGCACCGGGGCGTGCAGGCACTAAGTACTCGCGTTGGCGTGGCCTGGTATAGAGACATCTCATGTTCAAATGTTTTCAATATGTTAAACCTTATTCGTTTTAGATTTCTCATGTCGTATTGAAGTGATTGAAGAGAAGTTTCGTATGATAATAATTCTATTTTTTGTGTATTCTGCCCGAGGACAGGTCCGTGCCACCAACGAGGCTATCCTGAGCCTGAGTTTACGTGCGGTAGGGTGGCCAGATCCTTTCCGCTCCACCGTTCCCTCTCCCGCCATTAGCGCGCTTGGTCCCCCAGAACCGGCATTCCATCCAAGTTCCGACCACGCCCAATGCTGCTTATCTGCGGAGTTCTCATGGGATCCGGAATTCCAATATGACCAGGCCGTTGGCGATTACTATGGTATTATAATGATTGTAATCCAATGACACTAAATTCTGTAGCTTACTTTTTTATATCATAGAAGTCGTGAATTTGATTTTTCTTAAATTAAACTTCCCTGACTCGTTACACAAAAATACCATCTCGTGGAGGAGCCTTAATCACCGATACTGAAAGTTCTAGCACATAATTTCTCAATGTAATGTTGTTGGTGGAGACATAGGTCGTGTAGTAAGATTTATATATACCTCAAGTGGAAAATGTTTTTAACAGCCGGGAGAGTTTCTAATGGAAAAGACCAGTAGGATATGAAAATAGGCTAATTAGTTATTCAGGGAACTACTTGTTAAACTTTATTTTCCTCGTTTCACTTTTGTTTTGTTCTGTTTACTTAATTTTCTGACTATTTTATGATGACGTCACAAACACCTGAGTCAGAGGAATTAAAAACAGGAGATTAAAATCCCCTCGGCACGGCTGAGATTAGAACCCGGGACCCTCCGGGCCAAAACGTAGCATGCTCATTAACTAGTAACGGAGCCGAACACATTCGGAAGACCTTTGTGCTGGTCTGTTGTTCCATATTGTCTCCCTTGGGAATCACAACTACTGTAGTGGAATGAGGCTTAGCAATCACGAAATCCTAGCTGAGACCGGCATTGTTTTCACTTACTTCCGTCGGGCTCCTTACCTTGAAATTTCCTATTAAACTCTCATGGTCAACTCTTGTTCCCTTCCGACCCCGCCGGCATAAGGATAACCGAGACCTAGGAAGTCTTTCATTTTCACCACTTGACCCAGCCTATTCCATCCTCATACCTTCGTTATTTGAGGGGTCAGAGTTCTTATTTCTCGTGTTATCTCCTGCTTTCTGGAAGAGTCCTTAAAGGAGGCAGGGCTCCACAATACATGGTGCACCCTCAAGGACTCATGGCTGGTAAGTTCGGTAGTTGGTGACCCCGAGATTTTCTTGATTTGGGTTCTTTTTTCCCCTCCCTTTCCTATCTGCCTTTCATGGCTCTTCGTCTTTCCGAGTCCCTCAGTCCTCATTCTTCGAGGGTTGAAAGCATATCCTTCCCTTGTTAGGCTATTTTCATTTTATGAAAAAAGAGGCTTATGAGATCACCTTTTGTCGGCTGAAGCGATTTCAATGAAACTCGGTAAGGTCATAGTACTACTTTGGCCGACACCGACCGTGCCCTTCAAATTTTATTACGTCTCACCAATCCAACATGGCGGCTGTGCGATATATTTCACCGGAATTCTATTTCTCCGAAACTATTACCGATATCACCCTGAAAATTGTGCGGTGATAAAGGGCACTACTAGAAGTTCACCTATGACACTTGCAAAGACCTGGTTACTGCAAAACCAAAAAAGCAACCAAGCGAATTTGAGACTTTTAATAGATTTTTCTCGCGATGTAACGATCCAAACGCATTGAAACTTGATACGGCAAATGTTTATACTCATTGCAATGCACTGGCATCTAATTTAGTTAAATTGTTTACATAAACTCAAGATGGCGGCTGTGCGAAATTTTATAATTAGGTTTTCATACCTTATGTCGTAATCATGCGATGAAAGTGAAAGTTTGAATAATCAACGTACGCAATTTTAATTTAAAGGTACATAACTCTATGGCCTATACATATAACAATCCAACATAGCGACCATCCGAAATATTTAGACGATTGTCAATATCTACGAATCTTTTACAGCAATCAAACTGAATTTTTGTTTGTTGATAGAGGATATAAACATAAGTTCACCTATAGGACCTTCAGTAACCTTGTGAGCACAAATTCAACATGGCAGCGACGCGAAATATAAATATTTAAATGGACGTTTCTCGCGATTTAACTATCCGAGTGCAGTGAAACTTGGTACGGTAAATGCTTATACAAATGTTAATCCACTGGCATCTAATTTATTTCATTTGTTTTCATAACCACAAGATGGCAGCTGTGCGAAATTTTAAAATCTCGTTTTTTCTTCATGTGTTCTAACCATGCGATTCAAGTTTGAATACTACACGTACACAATAATCTTCATGTAATAACTCATAACTCTAAGACCTGCATATATAAAAATCCAACATGGCGACCATCCAAAACATTAGACGGTTCTCAATATGTACGAATGTATTACAGCAATCTAACTAAATTTTCTATGTTGATAGAGGCAATTTACATAAGTAGGATGTATGAAAATAGGCTTTAGTTCTTCACGGAACTACTTGTCTTTTATTATCATTATTCTTTTCTTTTTGTCTTTTAGTGGGGTTTGGGGGCTGTGATGGTGCAGTGATCAAGCTGCTTTCCTGCCACCAAGGTGGTCGGGGTTCAATCCCAGGTCAATGTATGTGCGAATTTCGAAGTGAAATATCACGTCCTGTGGTTCGGAAGGTCCCATGGCTCATGATCGCCAGATTAACTGTCGAGTTAAACTACACCTCTTCTTTGTTTCTTTTTGTCCTTTTCTTATACTAGTACGTAAGTTAGTTGTGAGTCAGAAGTCAGTACTACTGTAGTTCTAAGTTTCCATTTCATTACCATCTTTCCCTATCATCAAAACCATTAGGGGTGATATCCTAGATGTTATTCTCCTTAAAACAATTGTCATCATTATATACTTGCCTAAGCCTCCGTGGCTTAGGCGGCAGCACGCCGGCCTCTCACCGCTGGGTCCGTAGTTCAAATCCCGGTCACTCCATGTGAGATCTGTGCTGGACAAAACGGAGGCAGACAGGTTTTTCTCCGGGTACTCCGGTTTTCCCTGTCAAAATTTCATTCCAGCAACACTCTCCACTATCATTTCATTTCATCTGTCATTCATTTAATCATGGCCCCAGAGGAGTGCGTCAGGCCTCGGCAGCCGGCACAGTTCATATCCTCGCCGCTAGATAGGGGCTTCATTCAATCCATTCCTGACCCGGTCGGAGACTGGAAGCTGGCTGTGGATTTTCATTTTTCATATACTTGCCTGCTCCTATTAGCAGAAGTAGAAAGAGAGCCCAGACCACTAACAGCTTCATGGTGTCCCCTCTAGCTTAGCACTCCCTGAACTGACCACATGTTTGCTGCATGTTTACCAGATCAAGATCTCAATGACGAATATATTATTACGTCAGCTCTTCTTCCTTTAAGATATGTTCTTATTACACTCTAATGACCCGACAGTCCAAGAATAGAATACTGATAATAAAAAATACGCTGAAAATCGTACCAACAAGGAAATATTTTTTATTTTATATACTGTATAATACAAATATCTATGAAGCCTCCGTGGCGTAGGTGGCAGCACGCCGGCCTCTCACCGCTGGTTCCGTGGTTCAAATCCCGGTCACTCCATGTGAGATTTGTGCTGGACAAAGCGGAGGCAGACAGGTTTTTATCCGGGTCCTCCGGTTTTCCCTGTCACAATTTCATTCCAGCAACACTCTACCCTATCATTTCATTTCATCTGTCATTCATTTAATCATTGCCCCTGGGGACTCCGACAGGCTTCGGCAGCCGGCACAGTTCATATCCTTGCCACTAGATGGGGGCTTCATTCATTCCATTCCCTGACCCGGTCGGTCGACTGGAAGCAGGCTGTGGATTTTCATTTTCATATATATCTATCTCTCTATATCACATTCTTATGGACACGATAACTACCGCAATTTTGCGCCAATAACTATAAAATTTACACATAATATATATCCCTTTAAACGCTCAGATGAGTTCGTTAATGGACAAAATCGGACCAAGAGGTTAAAAATGGGGGGCCTTTTTCAAAATAGTAAAATATCGCAATAACCCTCTTAAAATGTGAAATATCGAATCCATTCAAAGTTAATATTAATAATTGTCGGATAGGGGTCAAAAATTTAGGTTAGAAAAGTATGTTGATAGCACCAGGCATTAACCAAGGGGTGGGGAAAAGTAGTTCCGTGAAAAACTAACTATACAGCCTATTTTCATATATCCTACTTATGTTGATTGCCTCTATCAACAAACAGAATTTCAGTTTGATTGCTGTGATAGATTCGTAGATAGAGAACCATCTAAATATTTTGGATATCGCCATGTTGGATTTTTAGCCTACTTTTGATTTTTACAACAAATGAAAGTAGACTTATGAGATCTACACAGGGCGAAAAATTGTGGTCTGTCTGTGTGTGTGTGAGTGTGTGTACTCTGATTGTCTGTTTCCCCCTATCAATTCAAACACGGTGAAACCGAATTGAACGAAATTTGGTAAATAGGTAGAACTAGCAAAGGGTACCTCAGTGTCATGTTTTATATCGCCGCCATCTTTACCAAAACTGAATGGCGGCCACTCAAACGTTCAAAACGTAAAATCAAATAGCGACTAACCAAATCATCCGATTTCTACCAAATTTGGTAACAACATACCTCCATATAGGACGCGAATTGTAACCAAACTACAAGGTCATCCGCCGTACCATTTCAGGATGACGGCCGTGTGAATTATACAAACATTATAATCCATATCATGGGACCCACCAGTTCCGATTATCGAGCCGAGAATCGTTTCAACTGTTCTAAAGGAAGAGGCACGATCGAAATTAAAAGTTTATTTTGTAATACTATTGTTCAGAAGTGATTTAAAAAAACTGAGCCGTCTCAGTACAAGGCAGGATGGCAGCGGATATCTTGTGCCTGACTTATATTTCACTAATTTGAGTATTGCATGCAATATAGCGTACTGATACAAAATAAATAAACTTTGTATGAAATGCTTTATATATAAATAATATACTCCACTGATGAAATCGTTTAGTGTAAATCATTAATTGCTAACACGTTCTATGTAACTCATTTGATATCAGTTAATGTCTGTTCGCATGTTTGTCTCCGTGGTAAAGCGTTAGCCTATCAATCTTATGGCTATGGTTCAAACCCTATCAGAGGTAGGTTTTTTTTTGCTTGAATTTCTTTATATTTATTGTTTTGTAATGACTCAGACGTTTTAGAATTTAGCGTTATATTGTGCATATTACGGTGGAAAAATATATTTAATTAAAACACAATTCGCCAGCAGATTTGCTCGAGACATCTAGCAGCCAAAAAGGTAACTGCACGCCGGCCTACTTATTAATTTCCAGATTTTATTGAAAAGTTTCTTCTTATGGCCGCTGGAATGCACTCGCCCTGTTAGGGTTATATTGTTCGATACTTCTCCACTAGATGTCTCGACTGGTCTACGTGGGACTCCATTGATTAGTATACCATTGGCATTCTATGCACATCGAATTTAAAGAATGACAAGATGATACTACGATACATTTTTACTTTTTATTCTAAAGGGTTTGTAACAGCCTATTGTGCGTTATTTGAAAATGTTATTTGAAGTAAAGAACAGAACGATTTCACACAGTAGGCCTAAATGAATTCTAGCCGTTGGTGCTAGTTCAGGTTATTAATTACTACTTTTATTTCAGGCAAATAGCAATCGAAAATATCCACATAGTGTGCCCTTGGCCTATGTCTTAGGCCATGGACACATTATGTCACTGGAGTACTTATATGGGGCAATGTCATGATGTTAATGAGAATGAAATCATCATTATGTAATGATCATAAGAAATAACTAGGATCTTTCTGCCGTAGTGAGACCACATATACTGTATATGGCTTGGCAGTTCTGACAGGGAGAAATTTATGGTTTTCACACAATGGACAGAGCAGGTGCATTCCAAGTCGCTTGCCTGCAAGTTTCAGAGCAGGAGCACCCCAGCGAATTCTGAGAATCTTGCCAAAACGCAGTAACTATCTCAAGTTAGCACGCAGTAGATGCCTGACTCCGCCCTTAAAGAGTACGCTTCAGTTAGTTACAAGAGATCAAGGCATTACAGGAATGATCTGAAACGCCCATGATGAATCTAATTATTATCAAGAATTTTGGGAATGCGGTAACGGATTAAATATCTCTGTGTTCATCGAATGAAAGTAGTCCCTGCGCAAGGAAATCTGACAACGTCGAGTGTGTGAGAGAGAGAACATAGCGTCCTTCAACAAGAAATTAGTTCTACCCAAGCGCTGATGATATAAACTTAGCCTATGATCGAGTTCCGTCGTGAATCATATGATTAGCAAGGCCATATTTTTGTGTATAAATTAAGGTACCTGATTACTGTAGCCTATGATTGTGAAGGGAGCATTTGGTGTCGTATGTGCAAAACTGTGAATTGGCAACCATTTTGTCATATATGTGGGTGAAGTCTGACAGGGACATTGTTCATCTTTCAGCCAACGTTAGTGGATGCGGGCCATATGTAGCACCACGCCAGGCATTAATGTACGAGACGCATAGTCCATTTTTCGGCTGATGCGAAATAATATTAAAAATGAATACTAAGTTGTGAATGTGTATAACAGAAAGGAAAGATGTGAAATCATATATAATTCGAGTGAAAATGTATAACAGAAAAGTATGTCCGCCATGAGTGTGTAGCCCACTAATGTGTAATCTTTTTTTTTTTGTGGTGCATAAATTTAATCAAATATGTGTGTGTGTGCATTTTAAAAGGGTGCTGGCTTATAGCGACCTAGTGATAATGGAGGGTTGCAGTGATATTATCGAGTGGTTCTACATCATCGTGATGGGATTCGAACCGGCCATGGAGGTCATGTGTTAAGTTATACTGTTGCGGGCCTCTGGTCCAACTCTTGCAAATGATGAAGGAAGTCTTCAATATGATAAGTACCTTTTGATTATATTTTAAAGTGTCAAATAATTCATGGATTTCATCGCCATAATGTTAGCATGTTATTTGTTTTCTTTTGATTTGTTTTATCTTGTGTGTACAATGACTGTGTCAATGGCGACCATAGTTGTGCATCTGACGGAGCTGGGTACGCTCATAAGGATTAATGATCAGAATAATTATTTTAATGAATTAAAAGTACCTAATTTAACGTAAGGATGTTGCTAGGTAATCGTATCCGTACATAAAACACATGGTAGAACTCCCTATATTATTTATAGATGTGTGTTAGAAATATCCCCTGTGTTTTCCACCCAAATAGAACGAACGAAGCATGGTATTTCGATAGGTGCCCTTTCCAGGCAAAATCTCATTATTTCGTATAAATGACCAGAAATAGTAATTTATGTATTTACATACCGGATGAATTAATATCCGAGGATTTTTTTTGGGACGATATTTAAAGGACCATGGTGTATTGTGATGGATAATGACGGGATATTATGGTGTAAGCAATGAGTATAGTTTAGAGGACAGTTAACTATGGCGTGAGTTATTTAAGAAGTGACGGCTGAACCAGCCTCACTAATTGTTATATTAGTTTTTTATTGAACGCGTGTGATATTTAAGGCCATACAGGTAAGATGTTGTAAGGAGGAATCTACGATGAAATAAGATAAAATAGATAATGATGCCAGGTAATAAGACCTGAGGGAAGATGACAGATGAGAGTTAGTATGATAAGTTTACAATGATAATAAGTGAATTGTATGTGTAAGGTAGTGGCCATCAAGCGCAGATAAAATAATGCTATAATTAATCTATATCCAAATGAGAGCGTCCCGCTCCACTTTTAGAATACTAAGATCCAGCCCGATCAGCTGGTGAGAATACAGTCAAATATTAGCCCGGGGGAAGGGGTGAAGACTTGCATTTCTACCTTTCACGGTCAAGGTCAGCCAGCAGGCGAGGCCAGTCCATTGTCACTTGCCACAAAGAGAAGGAGGGGTCCACTCTGGACTCGGGTGTTTGCCGCAGCGATTCATTTAAATTTTTCTTATGTTTGGTCCCAAGTTTAATATTCACGTAAGGGTATGTTAGGTCACTACCCTGATGCCTCCAATCGATAGCGTTTCTTTTACTGGTCATTTTGATATAAGGGACGGTTTTGTCTGTTGACCATACAGTCCCGGGTTCGATATCCTTTTGTTGTGCCTGGTCCAGACGCTATTTTTAAACGGGTACTAGATAGGCAATAACCTTGCGGTCCCGTGTTCGAAATCCTTTTATTCATACCTGGTCGATCAGTCTTTTTAAATGGGTACTAGCTAGACAGTGACCTTAGAGTCCTGTGTTCATGAATAATTATTTTCGGTCCTGGAAAATAATTATTATTAGTTTTTTTTTTATAGTTAATATTGGTTCAAAATTATCTTGAGATTTCTTTTTCTCGATAATTGTTGAACGGACCATGCTTTGTTCTATTGTAACCTCGTTCTGCGAGATAAGGCATTCAAGGTAAGAAATGTGTAGGTAGCGAATACCCCTAAATACATATTGACCCTATTGAATAATCCGCTAAGAACATGTTTGTGCCATGTCTATCTTTTTCAGGGGTCGCGGCTTCAAATACATTCACCGTTGCTTAACATAACACTGATACAAGGTATTTCTTCTGTGCCATGTCTATCTTTTTCAGGGGTCGCGGCTTCAAATACATTCACCGTTGCCTAACGTGACTCTGACACGATACGATTACTTTAATAATGTTTGGTTGGAATTATTAATTGTTTTTCATGTTTATCCAACCCAAGTTTGAAAGGCAAATGATTAGTCATCATTTTTTTTATGATGCTATTTTTGTCTGTTTTTAAGGCATTTTTCTTAGTTTGTTTATTATATATCCATGAATTATTTGACAAGGCATCGAGTGCTTGGTTCGAGAATGTATCACGTCGAACGCAAGGGCCGAAGCCAGGCTTATCATATTGCTAATATGTTAATGTAATATGTGACAATTTGTAAGGGTGTTTCAAGGCTAAGTAAATTCAATGGCTTCATTGATTCAGCTAATTTGTTTTAAAGCTAAGACGTCCAAAGTAACGTCGGGATTGAACATTAAGATTCCGTACGGAAAGGCTTCCATGATTAATTTACAAGAGTATGTAAATAAGATGCATAAATCATATTCATGTTCGCAGATAGAAATACATAATTAATGCCATGAAGGTTAAGATTTGATATGAGGGTAAACTTTTATTTAACGGAGGGATTCTAGTAAATGTTAATTAAACGCCATTAATAATTAAATAAGCCAATGGCTAGGCTATAATGTATACTTCGGAATGGCCATGGATGTCTCTGATATTTGAACATACCATGTATCTGAAATGTAATTGGATGATATTAGACTCAATGATTATTATGTTTACTCAGATTAATGATTGATTAATTCCGTATAAATGGATTTCTTTTTCTTAATCCATACTGTTGTTACAGTTGACCGGACCCTCTTGATCCATCATCTCTTAATAACTTAACCTTCTTATGATATCTTATCATCGTAATTAATAAATTTGATTTTGGCAATTAATGCTAATTGGTGTTAACCAGATTTCATTTTTGATTCATTTTCTTTGCTTTTTGCCATATGATTGGTTTTTATTTGTCAATAAATTTGATTGTAATCATACATCATAACTACTATGATAAGTATTAATTGATGCTGATTAGCATTTAATTGGTGGTTTTTGGACATTAATTAGTCCATTGTTTATATTTTTGATTTTGACTTAATTTTATTGATTCCGTATTTGATTTATTTTACCTTTGAGTTATTATTATTATTATTATTATTATTTTAAATTTCATTTCTACTATTTTTGGTTTCATTTCATTTATTTGTTTTTGCTGTACTGGTGTTGGTGCATTAAATTTGTTTATTCTCATTCAGAATCTGTGTGTGATGAATTTTATTCAGCCCTAGTGATCTTCCTATAATATCCAGAACAGTTTCATATTCAAGCTAGTGTACCGTTCATGCCCCGACGACAGAGTCCTGTTCTGAAGGCCTTGTGCAAGGGTACATGGCAAAGGATAGATTATTCTCTATTCTTCTTCGATTTTTCTACTCTGGAAGATCCTAGTGGTTAACATACACAGATGCACCCGGGTTTTGTGCTTGTTTGATTAAGTTTGGCTTGCCTACTCGTTTGGCATGTTAGTTATTTTTTTGACTTTATGCTGAGCGGGTAAACGCTGGAAGATACCCATAAGTCACTTATCAATTCAAACCCGAATCCAAACCGTATTCCATTCATTTCATACCCGTTATTTTTCCGTGAGGATCAGCCTTGCCCTTTTTCCGCTTGCCACATTCATTTAATACCAAACCCTGTTCTCCCCACCACCAGTGTAAAGTGCAAAATGGCGCCCAACGGTGTGACTTAAGCTTGAAACAATAGCAGCCCAACATAAGGTCGAAATGGAGCTCAATTAATTGAATGAGAGTTACTGTAATTAAATTTTCATTTATATAAATTTTTATAGTATCATACAGTAATCTCAAGGAGTCCCTTGCAATTTTTATAGCATTGAGCATCCATCAGATAGATAATTAAGGCTCATTAGTGGCCTGATGAGAAACATTAATCACTTTAATTAATGTTTGATTAAATTAAATTAATTAATTAATTTTTCTTTGAGTGATAAGTCAAATATTTAATGACACCAATGGATTACAATCAAATTTTGAATCGTTTTACTGTTGCAATATCACTGTAGGTGATTGCAAATTCGAAGGATAGGGGAAGGAAGCCTTGAAAGCTTTGAAATACACTTACATTGCATGGTGTGTTGATGTGTATATTTGCATGAGTTGGGACAAGCCCGCATATTCTCCTATTGATAATTATGTCATCGACAGAGGACCTGATGGTCGTATTGCAAGAATTTAAGGACAGTAGTTATAAGCAGATGCAGGAAATAAAAGACAGTAATCAGGAACTTAGAGTTAGTACTGAACAGCAATTGTCACAGATGCAGGAAATAAAAGACAGTAATCAGGAACTTAGAGTTAGTACTGAACAGCAATTGTCACAGATGCAGAGAAATATAGAACATGTAGGCCGCATTTGCAATCAGAGTACTGAGAAAATAGAAATTCATATGGTCACGATCGAGAACGAGATCAGGAACGTGTCTCAGAGAATGGCTAGTATGGAAATTCGAGTCCAAGCGCAGGTAGCGAAATGTGAAGTGGGAATCGCAGCAACTCAGGCAGATGTCGACAAGCTGAGAGATGAGAATAAGTCAACGCAAGCTAAGATAGGAGTGATCGAGACCGACATCTCTACATTTAAGGACGAGATTAAGGATTCATTGCAGCTCATACGAGATGATATGGATGGCCAACATGACGAATGTAAGAAATCATGGGAAAAGGATAAGGAAGGATTGAAGAGAGATGTCGAATTAGCATACGATGACATGAGCCAGGAGGCTAAGGAAGAAAGGATAGCTGTACTCCGTAAATTAGAAGAGAGCAAATTAAAGATGAATAAGGTCGAGATGGAGCTTTTGTCAAGGATGGAACGACAAGAAAATAAACAAGTCAAAAGCGACCTCAAGATGCTGATCCAAGAAGAGGTCATCGCCGACTTACAAAAAGGATTGGCCAAGTCCATTACAGAAACCCGTATGGAAGGGAAAGTAGGATTTCAGGAGCATACGACCATAGATGAGGGGATGGAACCTCACAGTCAGGAATTCAGGGGTCGTACTTCGACACCCGTCGAGTCTAACGCAGCTGCTCAGGTCATTCACGTTATAAAAATGAGTGATGACCGGCCGAACAAATTTTCAGGGAACAATAACTTTACTCCTAAGAGTTTCCTCAGAGAATTGATGGAATACATCAAAGAAAGCAAGATCTCAGAAGACCGACAGTTAAGGACAGTGGAGAAACTGTTGACTGGACACGCGTTACAATGGTTCCGTAGCTTCAGGTATACCTTTGACACTATGGGAGAATTCCGTGAAGCATTTCTGAAGAAGTATTGGAGCCTTGCCTCGCAACAGAACCTGAGGATGGAACTATACGCGCGCCGCTATAGTACCACATCACCCACAAAATATTCAGAATATTTCATCACACAGCTACACCGGATGAAAGAGTTGGATATGCCTCCATCAGAAGAAGAGATGATCACCGCCATTGAGAAGCAACTGCCAGTCGGGGTTCAACAGATCATGGCGGCAGCGAACGTACGGACAGCGGTACATGCCGAGGAGATATTAAGAAACCTCGATGAGACGACGATCCACAGTCCACAAAGATCAGGTCGAATGACTGAAAATGTAAACGTGGTCGGCCTAGAAGAAGCACCTAGACGACGCATGAAAGACCAAAGTACAGACGCCATGGACATGAGGCAGAACTGGGAACGTCGGGAATACCAAGATCAAGAACTGAGGCCCCCGTGGTATGGTAACCGAGGAAATAATAACTGGAGGTCGTCCCAAAGACAAAATGAACCACGGAGAGGACATCGTGGATCATACAGGCCGTATAACAAGAGAGGTGGGCGTTTTCAACGCGGAAGGCCACCGTGGGACCAAAACAGAGAGCCAGAAGTGAGATGGGACTTGCCAGATGACCACAGAGAGGAAATGGAAAGGTGGCACAGCGATTCGGAGCGGTATTTGGCAGAATTACGTGCCAAAGAATCGGCCGAACAAAGTAAGAAAGACAGATGGAACAGGGGAATGAATGATCGAAGGGATCCAGATGTCATCGAACAGGGAGCTGAGAGCCTGGAACTCCAGAATGCCCGGAGGAACAGCAATCAATCATCCGGAGGTACACCAGATAGGAATGGCAACAACGAGAAAAAAAAACGCCAATTTTAGAAGATGGGAACGTCGCTAGTGCACAGAACAGTCACAATGCAAAGCATATGGTAGTAGCGCAGATCAGTGATTGGGTCATCAAAGAAGAGGATTTGACGGAGGACACAACAGGGCCAAAGATTAATACAATTAGAGAATTACCCATAATTTACGCCCGAGTGGGAGGTCTAACGGTACGATGTATGGTAGATACGGGTGCCAGCATCAGTATAGCTTCCCAAGCATTAGTTAAAGAGTTGGAGAGATTGGGGAAGGTTCCCGTGATGCCAATTTCTAACATCACAGTCAAGGGCATTATCCCAGACAAGTCCGCAGTCTGTAAGTTCCAAGCATTGTTGGACATTACACTGCAAGGACATAATATGCCGCATTCGTTCATCATAATGAACAAGATAAATTATAACATTATCTTGGGAGCGGACTTCATTCGAGAATATAAAGCAGTCATCAACCTATATGAAAACACCATTTGTTTTAAAGATATTGGAGAGGAAAATCATTTGGACATGCAATTAAATACGGATATTCCAAGAGATGGCGAAGAGATATGGACATTGTGCACCACTGAAGAGATGGAAGCATATGAGAAAATCGACGAAAGGTTAAGGGATATTGAGGATGATTTAATGGAACCTGAATCCTGGGTCATGGCGCTAGAAGAATTGGAAGACAGAGTTACTGACGCTTTTGAGGAGAAGGCTCGTGAAGCAAAGATAAATGAGGAGAACAGGATCAAATTGATGGACATGTTAAAGCGACACGAACCGGTTTTTAATTCTAAACCCGGTAAGATAGAACATTTCAAGTACCAAATGCAGGTCAACGATTGGTCACCGTTTAGGAAAAAGCCTTATCCGATAGCCGAAAAACATATGAATGAGGTGAAAGAAACCATCAAGCAAATGGAGGATGCTGGAGTCATAGTTAAGATGGCTACCCCATTCGTGAGTCCGTTGGTTGTAGTCAAGAAACCCAATGGCTCTGTTCGAATATGTCTGGACGCCAGGACAATTAATGAACGATTGATTCCTGAATATGACCAAGCTCCAGCGATCAAAGAGGTCATAAACAAATTCCAGAACAAGATATATTTTTCATCAATAGACTTGACTAGTAGCTATCACCATTTGGAACTGGATGACAAGTCAAGGTTATTGACTGGATTCCTATTTAATCAGCAAACTTATGCATTTCAAAGATTACCATTCGGTATCAAAACAGCAGGTTCGGCACTCATACGAGCGTTAGACCGGAACCTGACGTCGGAAGTCAAGGATGCCACTGTAAGATATGTCGATGACATACTCTTGGCGTCTGATAATTTGGATGATCACCTCACGAATTTAGAGAAATTACTAGACAATTTGGAGAAAGCCAATTTCAAAATTAACATCCAAAAATCTCATTTTTGCCAGAAGGAGGTACTCTATTTAGGCCACATCATCGATGGTGAAGGAGTACGCCCAAATCCTGCGAAACTAGAGGCTATTCGGAACTTTCCTAAACCAAACAGGGTAAAACACGTCCGCCAATTTCTGGGCATTTGCAATTTCTTTGCAAATCATTGTCCCGGGTATACTGAGGCTGTGGCGCCACTACAGGATATGCTTCGTAAGAACAGCAAATGGGCATGGAAGGAAGAATGCGACGCGGCTTTTCGGAAAACGAAGGAATTACTAATCAATAGCATTAAATTGGGTTACCCGGATTTCTCAAGAAAATTTATAATTCAAACCGACGCCTCACGGATTGGAATTGGATGCATGCTGTACCAAGAGGATCCAAACAACCCTCGAGAACGATCTTACTTGGCATTTTCTAGCCGTAAGCTAAAGACACACGAGCGGAATTACACAGTAACGGAATTGGAACTTCTATCCATCATTTTTGCTTTACAACAATGGAGGAAGACTGTCTATGGTTTCGAGATTTTGATAAGAACCGACCACAAGAGCCTTATCTTCCTATTGAAAACTCCCATGGCTAGCGAGCGAGTGAACAGATGGTCGTTGTATGTTCAACAGTTCAATATTGACATTGAACACTGCCCAGGAAGATTCAATGTGATACCCGACGCATTAAGTCGAAACCCAGAACGAGGAGAAGGAGTAGTATCTGTACATCAAGTCGAGCTCACTCAGGCAGATCAGGAATTTTTGGTTAAACTGGGAGAAATTCAGGCTGAACAAGTTAAGGATCCGTGGATGAATATGATCATCGATTATTTAAGAGGAAGATTGCAACGAGGAACGCCCGCGTATTTGGAAGCGGAGAAAATTTCGACGAGCTATATTTGGTATAATAACCTGCTGCACAAGTACGTGGATCCCGATCGCGTGAAATCAAGGATTGTGGTGCCACCTTCTTTACAGAGAGGTCTAGTCTGGCACGCACATAGCATATCTGGACATGGAGGAATCGATAAGACAAGTGCTCTTATTCAAGAAGCATTTGTATGGCCCAAATTAAGGGAAACCATTCGCAGTGTTTTGAAGACCTGTGACAAATGTCAAAGGGTTAAGCCAAACTCATTCCTCATGAAGCAATATCCCAAACCTCTACTGCCACAGAAGCCGTGCGAACTGGTCGCCATGGACGGTTATGGTCCATTACCGAAAGGCAGAAGAGGATGCAAATACATTCTCGTCAGCATCGATGTATTTACAAAATACGTGGTGTTATGTCCAGTTCAGAAGTTAAACACTAAACAGGTACTGAACAGAATTAAGGCAAGGGTAATTCCAACGTTAGGGAAGATGGAATTCTGTCTTACGGACCACGGCAGTTATTTCACTAGTGCCGAGTTTAGGAGTGAGATGGTGAGGTTAGATGTCCGGCACGTGTTGAGTTCAGTGCGCCATCCTGAGGGAAATCCATCAGAAAGAATAATTCGGGAGATCGCAAAATATTGCCGAATTTACTGTTCTGATCAGCATTGGAAGTGGGTCGACGTATTACACATAATGGAATTCTGTATAAACAATACGATCCATGAGAGCACAGGACAGATCCCCACGGTCCTTCACTTAAATCGATGTCCGGATCGACCGTGGAAGAACATCTTGCCTTGTCCGTTGGACGCTCGACCAAGCCATGAATTAACCATACAGGCCACGGCAACTTATTTGAAGAAACAAGCTGATCGTCGATTACGTAGAGTGCGTAATAAAAGATTTCACCGTCCTTTGGAATTGGAAGAATTGGTCTTGGTGAAACGACCAGCAGTGTCCGATCCAGCGAAGCGAATATACTCAAAATTTTGCGAGATATTCTATGGACCGTACCGAGTCATAAAGGTGATTGGAAATAATGCCTATAAAGTAAAACACCTACGCACTGGAGTCGAGTCTGTCTATAACGCACAGAATCTAAAACTATACTACCCCGCCGAAGAAGATGAGGTCCAACATCGAGTCAACGTAGTGGAGAAGAAAGAAGAAGGGGATGATCCGGTCCAAGTAGAAGAACCATCGGAAGGAGAAGAAGAGATCCAGCGAACAAATAATCACGACTGTCAATGGATAACGCTGCGTGAAGAATTTGATAATGCTAAGGGAGAGTGAACTAAGGATAAATGCAGAATTTAAAGCTGAGAATAAGAGGCTGCTTGAAGAATTTCACGATCCGAATTAATTTAGAGTCCATCAGAAAGCCAACTTCGAAAGAAGGTCGATGAGGAAGACATGACATTGTTAAAATGGATTATGTTGCCGAGTATTGTTGAATTGTAAAAACTCTTCGTAACCTCAGCAGTTTTTCCAAACTAAGAAGGAGGGAGATGTGCCCTTGGCCTATGTCTTAGGCCATGGACACATTATGTCACTGGAGTACTTATATGGGGCAATGTCATGATGTTAATGAGAATGAAATCATCATTATGTAATGATCATAAGAAATAACTAGGATCTTTCTGCCGTAGTGAGACCACATATACTGTATATGGCTTGGCAGTTCTGACAGGGAGAAATTTATGGTTTTCACACAATGGACAGAGCAGGTGCATTCCAAGTCGCTTGCCTGCAAGTTTCAGAGCAGGAGCACCCCAGCGAATTCTGAGAATCTTGCCAAAACGCAGTAACTATCTCAAGTTAGCACGCAGTAGATGCCTGACTCCGCCCTTAAAGAGTACGCTTCAGTTAGTTACAAGAGATCAAGGCATTACAGGAATGATCTGAAACGCCCATGATGAATCTAATTATTATCAAGAATTTTGGGAATGCGGTAACGGATTAAATATCTCTGTGTTCATCGAATGAAAGTAGTCCCTGCGCAAGGAAATCTGACAACGTCGAGTGTGTGAGAGAGAGAACATAGCGTCCTTCAACAAGAAATTAGTTCTACCCAAGCGCTGATGATATAAACTTAGCCTATGATCGAGTTCCGTCGTGAATCATATGATTAGCAAGGCCATATTTTTGTGTATAAATTAAGGTACCTGATTACTGTAGCCTATGATTGTGAAGGGAGCATTTGGTGTCGTATGTGCAAAACTGTGAATTGGCAACCATTTTGTCATATATGTGGGTGAAGTCTGACAGGGACATTGTTCATCTTTCAGCCAACGTTAGTGGATGCGGGCCATATGTAGCACCACGCCAGGCATTAATGTACGAGACGCATAGTCCATTTTTCGGCTGATGCGAAATAATATTAAAAATGAATACTAAGTTGTGAATGTGTATAACAGAAAGGAAAGATGTGAAATCATATATAATTCGAGTGAAAATGTATAACAGAAAAGTATGTCCGCCATGAGTGTGTAGCCCACTAATGTGTAATCTTTTTTTTTTTTGTGGTGCATAAATTTAATCAAATATGTGTGTGTGTGCATTTTAAAAGGGTGCTGGCTTATAGCGACCTAGTGATAATGGAGGGTTGCAGTGATATTATCGAGTGGTTCTACATCATCGTGATGGGATTCGAACCGGCCATGGAGGTCATGTGTTAAGTTATACTGTTGCGGGCCTCTGGTCCAACTCTTGCAAATGATGAAGGAAGTCTTCAATATGATAAGTACCTTTTGATTATATTTTAAAGTGTCAAATAATTCATGGATTTCATCGCCATAATGTTAGCATGTTATTTGTTTTCTTTTGATTTGTTTTATCTTGTGTGTACAATGACTGTGTCAATGGCGACCATAGTTGTGCATCTGACGGAGCTGGGTACGCTCATAAGGATTAATGATCAGAATAATTATTTTAATGAATTAAAAGTACCTAATTTAACGTAAGGATGTTGCTAGGTAATCGTATCCGTACATAAAACACATGGTAGAACTCCCTATATTATTTATAGATGTGTGTTAGAAATATCCCCTGTGTTTTCCACCCAAATAGAACGAACGAAGCATGGTATTTCGATAGGTGCCCTTTCCAGGCAAAATCTCATTATTTCGTATAAATGACCAGAAATAGTAATTTATGTATTTACATACCGGATGAATTAATATCCGAGGATTTTTTTTGGGACGATATTTAAAGGACCATGGTGTATTGTGATGGATAATGACGGGATATTATGGTGTAAGCAATGAGTATAGTTTAGAGGACAGTTAACTATGGCGTGAGTTATTTAAGAAGTGACGGCTGAACCAGCCTCACTAATTGTTATATTAGTTTTTTATTGAACGCGTGTGATATTTAAGGCCATACAGGTAAGATGTTGTAAGGAGGAATCTACGATGAAATAAGATAAAATAGATAATGATGCCAGGTAATAAGACCTGAGGGAAGATGACAGATGAGAGTTAGTATGATAAGTTTACAATGATAATAAGTGAATTGTATGTGTAAGGTAGTGGCCATCAAGCGCAGATAAAATAATGCTATAATTAATCTATATCCAAATGAGAGCGTCCCGCTCCACTTTTAGAATACTAAGATCCAGCCCGATCAGCTGGTGAGAATACAGTCAAATATTAGCCCGGGGGAAGGGGTGAAGACTTGCATTTCTACCTTTCACGGTCAAGGTCAGCCAGCAGGCGAGGCCAGTCCATTGTCACTTGCCACAAAGAGAAGGAGGGGTCCACTCTGGACTCGGGTGTTTGCCGCAGCGATTCATTTAAATTTTTCTTATGTTTGGTCCCAAGTTTAATATTCACGTAAGGGTATGTTAGGTCACTACCCTGATGCCTCCAATCGATAGCGTTTCTTTTACTGGTCATTTTGATATAAGGGACGGTTTTGTCTGTTGACCATACAGTCCCGGGTTCGATATCCTTTTGTTGTGCCTGGTCCAGACGCTATTTTTAAACGGGTACTAGATAGGCAATAACCTTGCGGTCCCGTGTTCGAAATCCTTTTATTCATACCTGGTCGATCAGTCTTTTTAAATGGGTACTAGCTAGACAGTGACCTTAGAGTCCTGTGTTCATGAATAATTATTTTCGGTCCTGGAAAATAATTATTATTAGTTTTTTTTTTTTATAGTTAATATTGGTTCAAAATTATCTTGAGATTTCTTTTTCTCGATAATTGTTGAACGGACCATGCTTTGTTCTATTGTAACCTCGTTCTGCGAGATAAGGCATTCAAGGTAAGAAATGTGTAGGTAGCGAATACCCCTAAATACATATTGACCCTATTGAATAATCCGCTAAGAACATGTTTGTGCCATGTCTATCTTTTTCAGGGGTCGCGGCTTCAAATACATTCACCGTTGCTTAACATAACACTGATACAAGGTATTTCTTCTGTGCCATGTCTATCTTTTTCAGGGGTCGCGGCTTCAAATACATTCACCGTTGCCTAACGTGACTCTGACACGATACGATTACTTTAATAATGTTTGGTTGGAATTATTAATTGTTTTTCATGTTTATCCAACCCAAGTTTGAAAGGCAAATGATTAGTCATCATTTTTTTTATGATGCTATTTTTGTCTGTTTTTAAGGCATTTTTCTTAGTTTGTTTATTATATATCCATGAATTATTTGACAAGGCATCGAGTGCTTGGTTCGAGAATGTATCACGTCGAACGCAAGGGCCGAAGCCAGGCTTATCATATTGCTAATATGTTAATGTAATATGTGACAATTTGTAAGGGTGTTTCAAGGCTAAGTAAATTCAATGGCTTCATTGATTCAGCTAATTTGTTTTAAAGCTAAGACGTCCAAAGTAACGTCGGGATTGAACATTAAGATTCCGTACGGAAAGGCTTCCATGATTAATTTACAAGAGTATGTAAATAAGATGCATAAATCATATTCATGTTCGCAGATAGAAATACATAATTAATGCCATGAAGGTTAAGATTTGATATGAGGGTAAACTTTTATTTAACGGAGGGATTCTAGTAAATGTTAATTAAACGCCATTAATAATTAAATAAGCCAATGGCTAGGCTATAATGTATACTTCGGAATGGCCATGGATGTCTCTGATATTTGAACATACCATGTATCTGAAATGTAATTGGATGATATTAGACTCAATGATTATTATGTTTACTCAGATTAATGATTGATTAATTCCGTATAAATGGATTTCTTTTTCTTAATCCATACTGTTGTTACAGTTGACCGGACCCTCTTGATCCATCATCTCTTAATAACTTAACCTTCTTATGATATCTTATCATCGTAATTAATAAATTTGATTTTGGCAATTAATGCTAATTGGTGTTAACCAGATTTCATTTTTGATTCATTTTCTTTGCTTTTTGCCATATGATTGGTTTTTATTTGTCAATAAATTTGATTGTAATCATACATCATAACTACTATGATAAGTATTAATTGATGCTGATTAGCATTTAATTGGTGGTTTTTGGACATTAATTAGTCCATTGTTTATATTTTTGATTTTGACTTAATTTTATTGATTCCGTATTTGATTTATTTTACCTTTGAGTTATTATTATTATTATTATTATTATTTTAAATTTCATTTCTACTATTTTTGGTTTCATTTCATTTATTTGTTTTTGCTGTACTGGTGTTGGTGCATTAAATTTGTTTATTCTCATTCAGAATCTGTGTGTGATGAATTTTATTCAGCCCTAGTGATCTTCCTATAATATCCAGAACAGTTTCATATTCAAGCTAGTGTACCGTTCATGCCCCGACGACAGAGTCCTGTTCTGAAGGCCTTGTGCAAGGGTACATGGCAAAGGATAGATTATTCTCTATTCTTCTTCGATTTTTCTACTCTGGAAGATCCTAGTGGTTAACATACACAGATGCACCCGGGTTTTGTGCTTGTTTGATTAAGTTTGGCTTGCCTACTCGTTTGGCATGTTAGTTATTTTTTTGACTTTATGCTGAGCGGGTAAACGCTGGAAGATACCCATAAGTCACTTATCAATTCAAACCCGAATCCAAACCGTATTCCATTCATTTCATACCCGTTATTTTTCCGTGAGGATCAGCCTTGCCCTTTTTCCGCTTGCCACATTCATTTAATACCAAACCCTGTTCTCCCCACCACCAGTGTAAAGTGCAAAATGGCGCCCAACGGTGTGACTTAAGCTTGAAACAATAGCAGCCCAACATAAGGTCGAAATGGAGCTCAATTAATTGAATGAGAGTTACTGTAATTAAATTTTCATTTATATAAATTTTTATAGTATCATACAGTAATCTCAAGGAGTCCCTTGCAATTTTTATAGCATTGAGCATCCATCAGATAGATAATTAAGGCTCATTAGTGGCCTGATGAGAAACATTAATCACTTTAATTAATGTTTGATTAAATTAAATTAATTAATTAATTTTTCTTTGAGTGATAAGTCAAATATTTAATGACACCAATGGATTACAATCAAATTTTGAATCGTTTTACTGTTGCAATATCACTGTAGGTGATTGCAAATTCGAAGGATAGGGGAAGGAAGCCTTGAAAGCTTTGAAATACACTTACATTGCATGGTGTGTTGATGTGTATATTTGCATGAGTTGGGACAAGCCCGCATATTCTCCTATTGATAATTATGTCATCGACAGAGGACCTGATGGTCGTATTGCAAGAATTTAAGGACAGTAGTTATAAGCAGATGCAGGAAATAAAAGACAGTAATCAGGAACTTAGAGTTAGTACTGAACAGCAATTGTCACAGATGCAGGAAATAAAAGACAGTAATCAGGAACTTAGAGTTAGTACTGAACAGCAATTGTCACAGATGCAGAGAAATATAGAACATGTAGGCCGCATTTGCAATCAGAGTACTGAGAAAATAGAAATTCATATGGTCACGATCGAGAACGAGATCAGGAACGTGTCTCAGAGAATGGCTAGTATGGAAATTCGAGTCCAAGCGCAGGTAGCGAAATGTGAAGTGGGAATCGCAGCAACTCAGGCAGATGTCGACAAGCTGAGAGATGAGAATAAGTCAACGCAAGCTAAGATAGGAGTGATCGAGACCGACATCTCTACATTTAAGGACGAGATTAAGGATTCATTGCAGCTCATACGAGATGATATGGATGGCCAACATGACGAATGTAAGAAATCATGGGAAAAGGATAAGGAAGGATTGAAGAGAGATGTCGAATTAGCATACGATGACATGAGCCAGGAGGCTAAGGAAGAAAGGATAGCTGTACTCCGTAAATTAGAAGAGAGCAAATTAAAGATGAATAAGGTCGAGATGGAGCTTTTGTCAAGGATGGAACGACAAGAAAATAAACAAGTCAAAAGCGACCTCAAGATGCTGATCCAAGAAGAGGTCATCGCCGACTTACAAAAAGGATTGGCCAAGTCCATTACAGAAACCCGTATGGAAGGGAAAGTAGGATTTCAGGAGCATACGACCATAGATGAGGGGATGGAACCTCACAGTCAGGAATTCAGGGGTCGTACTTCGACACCCGTCGAGTCTAACGCAGCTGCTCAGGTCATTCACGTTATAAAAATGAGTGATGACCGGCCGAACAAATTTTCAGGGAACAATAACTTTACTCCTAAGAGTTTCCTCAGAGAATTGATGGAATACATCAAAGAAAGCAAGATCTCAGAAGACCGACAGTTAAGGACAGTGGAGAAACTGTTGACTGGACACGCGTTACAATGGTTCCGTAGCTTCAGGTATACCTTTGACACTATGGGAGAATTCCGTGAAGCATTTCTGAAGAAGTATTGGAGCCTTGCCTCGCAACAGAACCTGAGGATGGAACTATACGCGCGCCGCTATAGTACCACATCACCCACAAAATATTCAGAATATTTCATCACACAGCTACACCGGATGAAAGAGTTGGATATGCCTCCATCAGAAGAAGAGATGATCACCGCCATTGAGAAGCAACTGCCAGTCGGGGTTCAACAGATCATGGCGGCAGCGAACGTACGGACAGCGGTACATGCCGAGGAGATATTAAGAAACCTCGATGAGACGACGATCCACAGTCCACAAAGATCAGGTCGAATGACTGAAAATGTAAACGTGGTCGGCCTAGAAGAAGCACCTAGACGACGCATGAAAGACCAAAGTACAGACGCCATGGACATGAGGCAGAACTGGGAACGTCGGGAATACCAAGATCAAGAACTGAGGCCCCCGTGGTATGGTAACCGAGGAAATAATAACTGGAGGTCGTCCCAAAGACAAAATGAACCACGGAGAGGACATCGTGGATCATACAGGCCGTATAACAAGAGAGGTGGGCGTTTTCAACGCGGAAGGCCACCGTGGGACCAAAACAGAGAGCCAGAAGTGAGATGGGACTTGCCAGATGACCACAGAGAGGAAATGGAAAGGTGGCACAGCGATTCGGAGCGGTATTTGGCAGAATTACGTGCCAAAGAATCGGCCGAACAAAGTAAGAAAGACAGATGGAACAGGGGAATGAATGATCGAAGGGATCCAGATGTCATCGAACAGGGAGCTGAGAGCCTGGAACTCCAGAATGCCCGGAGGAACAGCAATCAATCATCCGGAGGTACACCAGATAGGAATGGCAACAACGAGAAAAAAAAACGCCAATTTTAGAAGATGGGAACGTCGCTAGTGCACAGAACAGTCACAATGCAAAGCATATGGTAGTAGCGCAGATCAGTGATTGGGTCATCAAAGAAGAGGATTTGACGGAGGACACAACAGGGCCAAAGATTAATACAATTAGAGAATTACCCATAATTTACGCCCGAGTGGGAGGTCTAACGGTACGATGTATGGTAGATACGGGTGCCAGCATCAGTATAGCTTCCCAAGCATTAGTTAAAGAGTTGGAGAGATTGGGGAAGGTTCCCGTGATGCCAATTTCTAACATCACAGTCAAGGGCATTATCCCAGACAAGTCCGCAGTCTGTAAGTTCCAAGCATTGTTGGACATTACACTGCAAGGACATAATATGCCGCATTCGTTCATCATAATGAACAAGATAAATTATAACATTATCTTGGGAGCGGACTTCATTCGAGAATATAAAGCAGTCATCAACCTATATGAAAACACCATTTGTTTTAAAGATATTGGAGAGGAAAATCATTTGGACATGCAATTAAATACGGATATTCCAAGAGATGGCGAAGAGATATGGACATTGTGCACCACTGAAGAGATGGAAGCATATGAGAAAATCGACGAAAGGTTAAGGGATATTGAGGATGATTTAATGGAACCTGAATCCTGGGTCATGGCGCTAGAAGAATTGGAAGACAGAGTTACTGACGCTTTTGAGGAGAAGGCTCGTGAAGCAAAGATAAATGAGGAGAACAGGATCAAATTGATGGACATGTTAAAGCGACACGAACCGGTTTTTAATTCTAAACCCGGTAAGATAGAACATTTCAAGTACCAAATGCAGGTCAACGATTGGTCACCGTTTAGGAAAAAGCCTTATCCGATAGCCGAAAAACATATGAATGAGGTGAAAGAAACCATCAAGCAAATGGAGGATGCTGGAGTCATAGTTAAGATGGCTACCCCATTCGTGAGTCCGTTGGTTGTAGTCAAGAAACCCAATGGCTCTGTTCGAATATGTCTGGACGCCAGGACAATTAATGAACGATTGATTCCTGAATATGACCAAGCTCCAGCGATCAAAGAGGTCATAAACAAATTCCAGAACAAGATATATTTTTCATCAATAGACTTGACTAGTAGCTATCACCATTTGGAACTGGATGACAAGTCAAGGTTATTGACTGGATTCCTATTTAATCAGCAAACTTATGCATTTCAAAGATTACCATTCGGTATCAAAACAGCAGGTTCGGCACTCATACGAGCGTTAGACCGGAACCTGACGTCGGAAGTCAAGGATGCCACTGTAAGATATGTCGATGACATACTCTTGGCGTCTGATAATTTGGATGATCACCTCACGAATTTAGAGAAATTACTAGACAATTTGGAGAAAGCCAATTTCAAAATTAACATCCAAAAATCTCATTTTTGCCAGAAGGAGGTACTCTATTTAGGCCACATCATCGATGGTGAAGGAGTACGCCCAAATCCTGCGAAACTAGAGGCTATTCGGAACTTTCCTAAACCAAACAGGGTAAAACACGTCCGCCAATTTCTGGGCATTTGCAATTTCTTTGCAAATCATTGTCCCGGGTATACTGAGGCTGTGGCGCCACTACAGGATATGCTTCGTAAGAACAGCAAATGGGCATGGAAGGAAGAATGCGACGCGGCTTTTCGGAAAACGAAGGAATTACTAATCAATAGCATTAAATTGGGTTACCCGGATTTCTCAAGAAAATTTATAATTCAAACCGACGCCTCACGGATTGGAATTGGATGCATGCTGTACCAAGAGGATCCAAACAACCCTCGAGAACGATCTTACTTGGCATTTTCTAGCCGTAAGCTAAAGACACACGAGCGGAATTACACAGTAACGGAATTGGAACTTCTATCCATCATTTTTGCTTTACAACAATGGAGGAAGACTGTCTATGGTTTCGAGATTTTGATAAGAACCGACCACAAGAGCCTTATCTTCCTATTGAAAACTCCCATGGCTAGCGAGCGAGTGAACAGATGGTCGTTGTATGTTCAACAGTTCAATATTGACATTGAACACTGCCCAGGAAGATTCAATGTGATACCCGACGCATTAAGTCGAAACCCAGAACGAGGAGAAGGAGTAGTATCTGTACATCAAGTCGAGCTCACTCAGGCAGATCAGGAATTTTTGGTTAAACTGGGAGAAATTCAGGCTGAACAAGTTAAGGATCCGTGGATGAATATGATCATCGATTATTTAAGAGGAAGATTGCAACGAGGAACGCCCGCGTATTTGGAAGCGGAGAAAATTTCGACGAGCTATATTTGGTATAATAACCTGCTGCACAAGTACGTGGATCCCGATCGCGTGAAATCAAGGATTGTGGTGCCACCTTCTTTACAGAGAGGTCTAGTCTGGCACGCACATAGCATATCTGGACATGGAGGAATCGATAAGACAAGTGCTCTTATTCAAGAAGCATTTGTATGGCCCAAATTAAGGGAAACCATTCGCAGTGTTTTGAAGACCTGTGACAAATGTCAAAGGGTTAAGCCAAACTCATTCCTCATGAAGCAATATCCCAAACCTCTACTGCCACAGAAGCCGTGCGAACTGGTCGCCATGGACGGTTATGGTCCATTACCGAAAGGCAGAAGAGGATGCAAATACATTCTCGTCAGCATCGATGTATTTACAAAATACGTGGTGTTATGTCCAGTTCAGAAGTTAAACACTAAACAGGTACTGAACAGAATTAAGGCAAGGGTAATTCCAACGTTAGGGAAGATGGAATTCTGTCTTACGGACCACGGCAGTTATTTCACTAGTGCCGAGTTTAGGAGTGAGATGGTGAGGTTAGATGTCCGGCACGTGTTGAGTTCAGTGCGCCATCCTGAGGGAAATCCATCAGAAAGAATAATTCGGGAGATCGCAAAATATTGCCGAATTTACTGTTCTGATCAGCATTGGAAGTGGGTCGACGTATTACACATAATGGAATTCTGTATAAACAATACGATCCATGAGAGCACAGGACAGATCCCCACGGTCCTTCACTTAAATCGATGTCCGGATCGACCGTGGAAGAACATCTTGCCTTGTCCGTTGGACGCTCGACCAAGCCATGAATTAACCATACAGGCCACGGCAACTTATTTGAAGAAACAAGCTGATCGTCGATTACGTAGAGTGCGTAATAAAAGATTTCACCGTCCTTTGGAATTGGAAGAATTGGTCTTGGTGAAACGACCAGCAGTGTCCGATCCAGCGAAGCGAATATACTCAAAATTTTGCGAGATATTCTATGGACCGTACCGAGTCATAAAGGTGATTGGAAATAATGCCTATAAAGTAAAACACCTACGCACTGGAGTCGAGTCTGTCTATAACGCACAGAATCTAAAACTATACTACCCCGCCGAAGAAGATGAGGTCCAACATCGAGTCAACGTAGTGGAGAAGAAAGAAGAAGGGGATGATCCGGTCCAAGTAGAAGAACCATCGGAAGGAGAAGAAGAGATCCAGCGAACAAATAATCACGACTGTCAATGGATAACGCTGCGTGAAGAATTTGATAATGCTAAGGGAGAGTGAACTAAGGATAAATGCAGAATTTAAAGCTGAGAATAAGAGGCTGCTTGAAGAATTTCACGATCCGAATTAATTTAGAGTCCATCAGAAAGCCAACTTCGAAAGAAGGTCGATGAGGAAGACATGACATTGTTAAAATGGATTATGTTGCCGAGTATTGTTGAATTGTAAAAACTCTTCGTAACCTCAGCAGTTTTTCCAAACTAAGAAGGAGGGAGATGTGCCCTTGGCCTATGTCTTAGGCCATGGACACATTATGTCACTGGAGTACTTATATGGGGCAATGTCATGATGTTAATGAGAATGAAATCATCATTATGTAATGATCATAAGAAATAACTAGGATCTTTCTGCCGTAGTGAGACCACATATACTGTATATGGCTTGGCAGTTCTGACAGGGAGAAATTTATGGTTTTCACACAATGGACAGAGCAGGTGCATTCCAAGTCGCTTGCCTGCAAGTTTCAGAGCAGGAGCACCCCAGCGAATTCTGAGAATCTTGCCAAAACGCAGTAACTATCTCAAGTTAGCACGCAGTAGATGCCTGACTCCGCCCTTAAAGAGTACGCTTCAGTTAGTTACAAGAGATCAAGGCATTACAGGAATGATCTGAAACGCCCATGATGAATCTAATTATTATCAAGAATTTTGGGAATGCGGTAACGGATTAAATATCTCTGTGTTCATCGAATGAAAGTAGTCCCTGCGCAAGGAAATCTGACAACGTCGAGTGTGTGAGAGAGAGAACATAGCGTCCTTCAACAAGAAATTAGTTCTACCCAAGCGCTGATGATATAAACTTAGCCTATGATCGAGTTCCGTCGTGAATCATATGATTAGCAAGGCCATATTTTTGTGTATAAATTAAGGTACCTGATTACTGTAGCCTATGATTGTGAAGGGAGCATTTGGTGTCGTATGTGCAAAACTGTGAATTGGCAACCATTTTGTCATATATGTGGGTGAAGTCTGACAGGGACATTGTTCATCTTTCAGCCAACGTTAGTGGATGCGGGCCATATGTAGCACCACGCCAGGCATTAATGTACGAGACGCATAGTCCATTTTTCGGCTGATGCGAAATAATATTAAAAATGAATACTAAGTTGTGAATGTGTATAACAGAAAGGAAAGATGTGAAATCATATATAATTCGAGTGAAAATGTATAACAGAAAAGTATGTCCGCCATGAGTGTGTAGCCCACTAATGTGTAATCTTTTTTTTTTTTGTGGTGCATAAATTTAATCAAATATGTGTGTGTGTGCATTTTAAAAGGGTGCTGGCTTATAGCGACCTAGTGATAATGGAGGGTTGCAGTGATATTATCGAGTGGTTCTACATCATCGTGATGGGATTCGAACCGGCCATGGAGGTCATGTGTTAAGTTATACTGTTGCGGGCCTCTGGTCCAACTCTTGCAAATGATGAAGGAAGTCTTCAATATGATAAGTACCTTTTGATTATATTTTAAAGTGTCAAATAATTCATGGATTTCATCGCCATAATGTTAGCATGTTATTTGTTTTCTTTTGATTTGTTTTATCTTGTGTGTACAATGACTGTGTCAATGGCGACCATAGTTGTGCATCTGACGGAGCTGGGTACGCTCATAAGGATTAATGATCAGAATAATTATTTTAATGAATTAAAAGTACCTAATTTAACGTAAGGATGTTGCTAGGTAATCGTATCCGTACATAAAACACATGGTAGAACTCCCTATATTATTTATAGATGTGTGTTAGAAATATCCCCTGTGTTTTCCACCCAAATAGAACGAACGAAGCATGGTATTTCGATAGGTGCCCTTTCCAGGCAAAATCTCATTATTTCGTATAAATGACCAGAAATAGTAATTTATGTATTTACATACCGGATGAATTAATATCCGAGGATTTTTTTTGGGACGATATTTAAAGGACCATGGTGTATTGTGATGGATAATGACGGGATATTATGGTGTAAGCAATGAGTATAGTTTAGAGGACAGTTAACTATGGCGTGAGTTATTTAAGAAGTGACGGCTGAACCAGCCTCACTAATTGTTATATTAGTTTTTTATTGAACGCGTGTGATATTTAAGGCCATACAGGTAAGATGTTGTAAGGAGGAATCTACGATGAAATAAGATAAAATAGATAATGATGCCAGGTAATAAGACCTGAGGGAAGATGACAGATGAGAGTTAGTATGATAAGTTTACAATGATAATAAGTGAATTGTATGTGTAAGGTAGTGGCCATCAAGCGCAGATAAAATAATGCTATAATTAATCTATATCCAAATGAGAGCGTCCCGCTCCACTTTTAGAATACTAAGATCCAGCCCGATCAGCTGGTGAGAATACAGTCAAATATTAGCCCGGGGGAAGGGGTGAAGACTTGCATTTCTACCTTTCACGGTCAAGGTCAGCCAGCAGGCGAGGCCAGTCCATTGTCACTTGCCACAAAGAGAAGGAGGGGTCCACTCTGGACTCGGGTGTTTGCCGCAGCGATTCATTTAAATTTTTCTTATGTTTGGTCCCAAGTTTAATATTCACGTAAGGGTATGTTAGGTCACTACCCTGATGCCTCCAATCGATAGCGTTTCTTTTACTGGTCATTTTGATATAAGGGACGGTTTTGTCTGTTGACCATACAGTCCCGGGTTCGATATCCTTTTGTTGTGCCTGGTCCAGACGCTATTTTTAAACGGGTACTAGATAGGCAATAACCTTGCGGTCCCGTGTTCGAAATCCTTTTATTCATACCTGGTCGATCAGTCTTTTTAAATGGGTACTAGCTAGACAGTGACCTTAGAGTCCTGTGTTCATGAATAATTATTTTCGGTCCTGGAAAATAATTATTATTAGTTTTTTTTTTTATAGTTAATATTGGTTCAAAATTATCTTGAGATTTCTTTTTCTCGATAATTGTTGAACGGACCATGCTTTGTTCTATTGTAACCTCGTTCTGCGAGATAAGGCATTCAAGGTAAGAAATGTGTAGGTAGCGAATACCCCTAAATACATATTGACCCTATTGAATAATCCGCTAAGAACATGTTTGTGCCATGTCTATCTTTTTCAGGGGTCGCGGCTTCAAATACATTCACCGTTGCTTAACATAACACTGATACAAGGTATTTCTTCTGTGCCATGTCTATCTTTTTCAGGGGTCGCGGCTTCAAATACATTCACCGTTGCCTAACGTGACTCTGACACGATACGATTACTTTAATAATGTTTGGTTGGAATTATTAATTGTTTTTCATGTTTATCCAACCCAAGTTTGAAAGGCAAATGATTAGTCATCATTTTTTTTATGATGCTATTTTTGTCTGTTTTTAAGGCATTTTTCTTAGTTTGTTTATTATATATCCATGAATTATTTGACAAGGCATCGAGTGCTTGGTTCGAGAATGTATCACGTCGAACGCAAGGGCCGAAGCCAGGCTTATCATATTGCTAATATGTTAATGTAATATGTGACAATTTGTAAGGGTGTTTCAAGGCTAAGTAAATTCAATGGCTTCATTGATTCAGCTAATTTGTTTTAAAGCTAAGACGTCCAAAGTAACGTCGGGATTGAACATTAAGATTCCGTACGGAAAGGCTTCCATGATTAATTTACAAGAGTATGTAAATAAGATGCATAAATCATATTCATGTTCGCAGATAGAAATACATAATTAATGCCATGAAGGTTAAGATTTGATATGAGGGTAAACTTTTATTTAACGGAGGGATTCTAGTAAATGTTAATTAAACGCCATTAATAATTAAATAAGCCAATGGCTAGGCTATAATGTATACTTCGGAATGGCCATGGATGTCTCTGATATTTGAACATACCATGTATCTGAAATGTAATTGGATGATATTAGACTCAATGATTATTATGTTTACTCAGATTAATGATTGATTAATTCCGTATAAATGGATTTCTTTTTCTTAATCCATACTGTTGTTACAGTTGACCGGACCCTCTTGATCCATCATCTCTTAATAACTTAACCTTCTTATGATATCTTATCATCGTAATTAATAAATTTGATTTTGGCAATTAATGCTAATTGGTGTTAACCAGATTTCATTTTTGATTCATTTTCTTTGCTTTTTGCCATATGATTGGTTTTTATTTGTCAATAAATTTGATTGTAATCATACATCATAACTACTATGATAAGTATTAATTGATGCTGATTAGCATTTAATTGGTGGTTTTTGGACATTAATTAGTCCATTGTTTATATTTTTGATTTTGACTTAATTTTATTGATTCCGTATTTGATTTATTTTACCTTTGAGTTATTATTATTATTATTATTATTATTTTAAATTTCATTTCTACTATTTTTGGTTTCATTTCATTTATTTGTTTTTGCTGTACTGGTGTTGGTGCATTAAATTTGTTTATTCTCATTCAGAATCTGTGTGTGATGAATTTTATTCAGCCCTAGTGATCTTCCTATAATATCCAGAACAGTTTCATATTCAAGCTAGTGTACCGTTCATGCCCCGACGACAGAGTCCTGTTCTGAAGGCCTTGTGCAAGGGTACAATAGTTTGTATACACACGTCTCTGTAAGGTCATGGAAAGATTTGTTAATTCAATTAGGGTTGTGAAAGCCATGCACAGCCAGACGTGTAAAGACATGCCTCAACTCAATGTTAGATGTTGCCCGCGTCAGGCCGATTATGTAATAATAATAATAATAATAATAATAATAATAATAATAATAATAATAATAATAATAATGTTATTGGTTTTACGTTCCTTTTAACTACTGTTGCATTTAGAGACGCTGGAGTGCCGGAATTTTGCCCCGAAGGGGATCTTTAACGTGCCAGTAAATCTACTAACATGGCTCCCTCGCATTTGTGCACCCTCAAATGCCAGCTGACTGCGCCAGGATACGAACCTGCAACATAGGGCCCAGCAAGCGAGAACGTTACCGCTGAGCCACGCAGCCATTCCGGTCGATTATGTCTCCAGATCCATAACATTCTTTAGATACTTCTTATCTTTCTTTCTTCAATGATGGTAGCAGTTGTTTTCGAGCTTGTGGTGTTGGTTAGAGGTAAATAATTTTTAAGGTCTTCAACCAAGAAATGATTCTATTATACTCTTTGATAAAAACAATGAGTTTTAACTATACTCATACATTTAGGAGAAAGTAGGCTATATGTTCTTTACTGAACATCTTGTTTTATACGTAGGCCTGAAAAGTTATGTACGGTTAGGCTACATGAAGATTATTGTTTAGGTGTAGTATTCAAACTTCAATCGCATGACTAGGACACAAGAAATAAAATCGTGATTTTAAAATTTCGCACAGCAGCCATCTTGTGGTTATGTAAACAATTGAAATACATTAGTTGCCAGTGGATTAACATTTTTATAAGCGTTTACCGCACCAAGTTTCACTTGCTCGGATGTTTAAATCACGAGAAACATATAATTAAATATTTATATTTCGCGTCGCCACCATGTTGGATTTGTGCTCACCGGGTTATTGAAAGTCCCATATGTGAACGTATGTTCATATCTTCTATCAACACACAAAATGTCAGTTTGATTGCTGTGTTAGATTAATATATATGGAGAACCGATAAATATATTGGATGGTCGCCATGTTGGATTTTATATACCTAGGTGTGTAGGCCATAGAGTTATGTACTATTAGATGACGACTTTTGCGTCGGATCATTATTCGAATGTTCACTACGATCGCATGATTAATACACAAGAAATAAAAACTAAATATTAAATTATCGCACAGCCACAATGTTGAGGATATATAAACAATTGAACTAACTTAGATGCCAGTGCATTACAATGTGTATAAGCATTTGCTATATTATGTTTCATTGCGTTCGGATGGTTAAATCGCGAGAAAAGTCTCTTTAAATGTTTCAACTTTGCTTGGCCGCCATGTACGTTTTGTAGTTAACAGTTTTTTGAATGTCACATAGGTGAACATCTTGTAATGCCTTGTATTACCGTACAAAATGTCACGGTTATATGAGTAATAGTTTTGGAGATATAGAATATAGGTGAAATATTTCGCACAGCAGACATGTTGTTTTGGTTAGACGAAATAAAATTTGATGAGCACGGTCTGGGTCGGCCAAAATAGTGCTATGACCTTACCGAGTTTCATTGTAATTACTCCAACCGTTCAGAAGTTATTAGGATGGGACACTCACATACACACACACACACACACACACACACACACGGACAAGAGGTGATCTTATAAGCCTATTTCATTTTATGAAAAAATATGCCTGGCTAGCTGCTCACCAGCGTAACCACGAAGATGAAGGGAAGGCGTGTGCGGAGTTGAGGAAGCTGACACGTCCCTTAAATGGGGCGAAAATGCCCCAGGGAGGCCCATGTGACCAGAATGCAGAGCGGTGATAGGTAGATGCGCCTGGTAGCCGTGACGCCATAATGGTGCAGGGGGTTGGAGCAGGTCAGCCAACTTTCCAGTCTGTCTGATTGAATCGCGGGTGGAGAGCAGAATAACTGCAACACTCGGGTGAGAACTTGAGAAATACGCTTATGATAATATAATTACAGAGTTGTGCAAATGATTAGACTGAACTCCAGTCTTCCATGATTTCATTTAGACTTTTCACAACTTAATAATTTTGAAAGGTGCTGAAATTATTTCTAAAAAAAGAACCAATGGTCGTGATTATATTTTGCTTCAGGAAACTCACAGTGAAATATTTTTTTTAGAATTTCCACTAAAAAGGGCCCTGTTAATGAAAAATGCCACACGTTAAGTTTTCATTACTTTATTCTACTTTTCGTCTGAATTTAGAGCAGAGGGATTGGAAGTCTTTTTATTGATGGTCTGTTCTTAAACTATTTAAAGATTCGTTGACAATGGATTGAAATCTCCTGATTTAGAGGGTACTTTCCGAAGGCAACGAAAAAAAGAAAACGGATCCGGCTTTGTTAAAACCCTGGAATCTCCAATTTGGAAAATTTCAGACCCAATTCCTTATGGTAAAAGTTGTAAGTCCACTGGGGAGAACACGTTGCTAAGTAGTTAGTAAAATATTTCAGCAGTTGGTCAATAAAATGATTTTGAATCAAACAATGAGAGTGATTTAAAGTCTTTATTTTAGTCTAATAGTTTGCACACCTCTGTACACATTATTAACAGGTTATCTATTAATATTTAGTGTGATTAAATATAATATTTTCTTTCGGTGGTCTCGTATGCAATCGAAGAATTTGACCGTAAAATGGGTCGACAAAAACCTGAAGGGAAATACTAAATCTAATTCGTGAAACATCACAAATGTGATCAAGGTCCATCTTGTCAATTTAGCCTTTGATCTGCTAACTCCAGACCTCAGTCTATTATCTATAAGTTAATACGATAGGAAACAGCCAAAGTTAAACTCGACGATAGCTAGCATTCATTGCTGTAAATCGAGTAGTCCAGATTCGATTCACAGCTCCTCCAAAAATCATAATTCTGATTTGGGGGTTAGAACTAAGTATAATCAACCTTGTGAGTCAAAACTGAGAAGAGCTGGGTTCCAGTCACACCTGAGCTAACCTAGAAGTGGTCTTCCGTATTTTGCCAGCTCTGCTCAAGCAAATCCCAGGATGGCTCATAATTTAAGATCACGACCATCTCCATTTCAATACAAGCCTCACTTACAAAACCGCAAACATTCCTGCAAACACCACAATGGCACAGGCTATAATATTTGTGTGTGTATAGGCTATGTACACAGATAAAAGTACACGGGAGTGAATAATCATGTTGGCGTAGCTCCTAAATGACACCAAACAACAAACATGATGCACCTTGCAATATCATGGTCATGTAGTCCGTTTAGTCACAATTTCATTTAAGCCTTGAACATTTCGATAGCCGCGATATTGTTATGGTGGCCGGAGTTTCCTCTATACTAAATTTGGTTTAATTCGGAATTGTCGTGTTTCAATTGAAAGGGCGGAAGGGAGGGCATAGATAGGCACACCGACATAAGTCTACTTTCATTTAATTTTTTGCATAAATCTAAAGTAGGGCTAAATACTGCGTGGCCCTTCTATTTACGAACGTTAATTCTTTGCGATCTTTGTAATGCTGCACTACACAATGAATCACTAATTTAGGTAACTGGACATACTACTTCTACACCATCTCACCCAATTAATTTAACGCCCTCTCCTAGAAAGAAAGAAAGAAAGAAAGAAAGAAAGAAAGAAAGAAAGAAAGAAAATTTCTCCGCTGCACTGAGGAACGTCAAATCACAAGTCTGATAATCTGTGTTATTGTGATGGCTGTATGCGTGTGTATATGTAATTCAGATGAGGATTAGGAAGGAGGCAGCCGTTGCCTTAAGTTAGGAACCATCCTGGCATTCGCATGGAGTAGAAGTGGGAAACCACTGAAAACCACCTCCATGATGGCTGAGGTGAGAATCGAATCCGGGCCTCCACGGTGACAACCAAGACTGCAAGCCACTGGGCAACGATGCAGACATCATGTTTGTCGTAAAGGACCGATGAGTGCAGCGATGGTGCAGAGATGATTTGCCAGGTGTTCAAGGTTTAGATACATCATGTTTGTCGTGAAGGACCTAGTGAGTGCAGCGATGGTGCAGAGATGATTTGACAGCTGGTGACCTGTGTGTCGCTAAACTTCAAGTGTTATGAAACCGCACCTCGGTTGCGAGGTTGGCTGCATCGATCGTGGAGCGCACTGCGCGGGGGGTGGGAGAGCCCCCTTTTACTGGAAACAATTTATTTTTTACATGTTATACAGACGACCGGTGACAAATGATGGACCCTTACTACTATCTGTTCTCCGAGACGTTTACGTAAGAGTGCATACATAAGAAGGATGAATTTGATAACATTTCAGAAATATACAGTATTCTGGGCGTGTAATAATTAGAGAACATTGACCACTCAATGTCATCGGCGTATTATTATAAGGACAGAAGGCAGGAATCTGCTAACATTTTGTAGCTTTAAGTAAATGATAGTAAACTGATAAAATTCTCAATGCATATTTGTGCAGTATTTCTATCTATAATTGCACATGTTAAGGATCCTAATACTATTGGTTCGCCTAGGATCGATTTTTATGTCAAAGTAGATAAAATTAATTTCATTTCTTTAGTTACACTTTTTTTCAGTGAAATAGTTGTGATCGAAGTCCCATTATTTCTGTGTTTTCTCGTCAAACCAACTTCAAAGTGGTATACCAAATTTATATTATTCCGTTTGGAAAATGCCAATTATACAAAAATATGAACAATTTTTTCTGGTGAAAGAAATTAGGACATTAGAAAAATTATTATTATTATTATTATTATTATTAGACTATTATTATTATTATTGATTTAAGCCCACTAATGAGCGCTTATGAATAGTTCTTCTTCGATGCTCTCTTCCATTCTCAATATCACTTGAGCCCGGCTGCTAGTTTTTCCTTTCCCTCCGATGAGAGGGGTTCCTTATACTTAGGCACTTTGGGTGGTGGGGACCAACAGATTACCATGTCACCAAATTTGGAGCGATGTTGGACATCAAGGTCAAAATCTTAGCAGAATTAAAGTCATTTTGTATTTCATTGAGCCACAGATTTCCTGTCATGTAGCTTTTAATCACGGAGAAGATCCGCTTGATAAGTCTCTTGATATCCATTCGTAGAAGATGCCCGTAGAAATTCAGTCACCTACGTCGCATGCTTGTATTGGCTGTTTCTAACCATTGATACAGTTCGGAATTTGCTTTCAGATGATAGGTTCCATCTGGGAGCAATCTTGGCCCATAAATTTGTCTGAGGATACATCTTTGGACCTTCTCCAGATCATCCATGGTGCCTTTCCTAAATAATTGATTATTTTAAAATATATTTTAGGTTCAGCACATCAAATTATTATTTTACTAGCAGTGGTGCCCGGCTTCGCCCGGTGGATTTATTTGTTTTATGGATGATATTGAATACTACTACAGAACTGGCATATGATACTTAATCTAACAGAAAACAATATTCTAAAATATATCTTTTTGTGTTGGGGGTGGTGGTGGTGGTGGTGGTGGTGGTGGTTGTAGTGGGGGTGATAATTAGTAGAGTATAATGGACGTAACATTCAGGTCATTTTCCCGTAATGATAATTATCAATAGGGAAAAAGCTATTTAATAACTACAGCACTGACACATGTAATTTACAATCAAATTTACAACAACAAAAAATAGAAAGAGGAGTAAGTGAAATAAAAGACACTGCCTAGGGCGTATATCTCATTGTATGTTAGAAATTTAGAGACAAATAGTGTCGTATTTTGTCGCATAGCGCCGTAGGAAAATAATCAGAACTCTTTGGAAAACTTCGGCTGTCCCGAGCTACTGAGGTAGCAATAGTATCATTTATCGCCACAAAGCACTTAACGATAAGTTTCTGAATAAATGAAGGTAAATTTGAAAGCACCAATGCTTATTGCAGCTGATAACCTCAATGTACTGCACCAACATCATTGCACATATACAGAGGCATAATATTTTCAAGATGATAAGTGTTTAAAAGGGCCTAAGAAATCATTTGCACCAATTACCCCCCGTGACTGCAATTTATAAACAGCACAAGATGCAACGATTTTCGCAATTCTGCACCAGAACACTGGTAGGGGTGACGTGATGCATCCCGAACTGCCCGTCAACTATAGACTTATTAAAATACTCACAGTTACACTACTACGGACATGAATGGTTCTAGGGCCTTAATACGTGGTTATCAAGTACATTTTGTCTGTTATTCTAAATGTAGGGAATTGGGAGCGTTGTCCAAAATATCAAGTGGACAGTGCTACCAGCAGGGTTTCAAAGTATATGTAAAATTTGGTGCAATTAAGAGAAACGGTGTAGATTTGTGATGAAGGACCTAAATGCAGGGAATGGAGGGGTCGGTCCAAAATTTAAAGTGGACAGTGTCACCCGCAGGGTTCCATAGGTTAAGTATACACATTTTGGTTCAGATCGGTGAAAGGGTGTAGATTTTTGCCAAAGGGCCTAAATGCAGGGAATGGAGTGGTCTGTCCAAAATTTCATGCAGACTGTGTAACTCGCAGGGTTTCAAAGGGTAAGTATACAAATTTTGGTTCTGATCGGTGAAACGGTATATATTTGTGCTAAAGGGCCTAAATACAAGAATTGGAGTGATCTGTCCGAAATTTCATGTTAACAGTGTTACTCGCAGGGTTCCAAAGGGTAAATATACAAATTTTGGTTCAGATAGGTGAAACGGTGTACGTATCACTAACCATAACGCCAGCGCATGCGGATAGAGCTGTTCGGGAGTGCTTGTTCTACTGACTTACTGAACAAAAATCAATCTTTAAGGTTACCTAAGAGGTGTAGACTAATGCTACATAGCCTAAAATATTCCTCTTGAATCTGGCAATCATATAAAAAAAATCGAATCGGACTGGTGGTTCCAGAGATTACCGCGTTTAAACACATAAGCACACAAACACACAAACTCTTCACCTTTATTATATCAATCTATATATATAAAGCACAAAGTTTGACTGTCTGTTTGTCTGTTATGTATACAAATCTACACCGTATCACCTATCTGAAAAGGAAGAAAGATTGTAGTTTTACGTGACCGTGAATCTTGTGATTATAAGCCACGGGACCTCCTTTTTACGTGGAATCCGAACCACAGGACATGGCATTTCACGTCGAAAATCTCACATGCATTGACCGGGAATCGAACCTGGACCACCTTGGTGAGAGGCATACAGCTAGACCGCTGAGCCACCACGCCCCTCACCTATCTGAACCAAAATTTTGTATACTTACCCTTTGGAACCCTGCGGGTAACCCTGTCAACTTTAAATATCGGACAGACCACCCCACTCCCTGCATGCAGGCCCTTTGGCACAAATCTACACCCTTTCACCGATCTGAACCAAAATTTGTATACTTACCCTTAGGAATCCTGCGAGTAACACTGCTCACTTAAATTTTCGGACAGACCACCCCATTCCCTGCATTTAGGCCCTTTGGCACAAATCTACACCCTTTAACCGATCTGATCCAAAATTTGTATACTTACCCTTTGGAACCCTGCGAGTAACACTGTCCACTTATATTTTCGGACAGACCACCCCATTCCCTGCATTTAGGCCCTTTGGCACAAATCTACACCCTTTCACCGATCTGAACGAAAATTTATATATTTACCCTTTGGAACCCTGCGGGTAACCCTGTCCACTTGAAATTTCGGACAGACCACGCCATTCACTGCATTTAGGCCCTTTTGCACAAATCTACACCGTTTCACCGATCTGAACAAAAATGTGTATACTTAACCCTTTGGAACCCTGCGAGTAACACTGTCCACATACATTTTTCGGACAGACCATCCCATTCCCTGCATTTAAGCCCTTTGGCACAAATCTACACCCTTTCACCGATCTGAACCAAAATGTGTATACATACCCTTTGGAACCCTGCGGGTAACCCTGTCCACTTGAAATTTCGGACAGACCGCGCGATTCACTGCATTTAGGCCCTTTTGCACAAATCTACACCGTTTCACCGATCTGAACCAAAATTTCTATACTTACCCTTTGGAACCCTGCGAGTAACACTGTCTGCTTGAAATTGGGGACAGACCACTCCATTCCCTGCATTTAGGCCCTTTAGCCCAAATCTACACCGTTTCACCGATCTGAACCAAAGTTTGTATACGTACCCTTTGGAACCCTGCGAGTAACACTGTCTGCTTGAAATTGGGGACAGACCACTCCATTCCCTGCATTTAGGCCCTTTGGCCCATATCTACACCGTTTCACCGATCTCAACCAAAATTTGTATATTTACCCTTTGGAACACTGCGACTAACACTGTCTGCTTGAAATGGCGGAGAGGCTACTCCATCCCATGCATTTAGGCCCTTTGGCACAAATCTACACCGTTTCACCGATCTGAACCAAAGTTTGTATACGTATCCTTTGGAACTCTGCGAGTAACACTGTCTGCTTGAAATTGGGGACAGTCCACTCCATTCCCTGCATTTAGGCCCTTTGGCCCATATCTACACCGTTTCACCGATCTCAACCAAAATTTGTATATTTACCATTTGGAACACTGCGACTAACACTGTCTGCTTGAAATGGCGGAGAGGCTACTCCATCCCCTGCATTTAGGCCCTTTGGCACAAATCTACACCGTTTCACCGATCTGAACCAAAGTTTGTATACGTATCCTTTGGAACCCTGCGAATAACACTGTCTGCTTGAAATTGGGGACAGTCCACTCCATTCCCTGCATTTAGGCCCTTTGGCCCATATCTACACCGTTTCACCGATCTCAACCAAAATTTGTATATTTACCCTTTGGAACACTGCGACTAACACTGTCTGCTTGAAATGGCGGAGAGGCTACTCCATCCCCTGCATTTAGGCCCTTTGGCACAAATCTACACCGTTTCACCGATCTGAACCAAAGTTTGTATACGTATCCTTTGGAACCCTGCGAGTAACACTGTCTGCTTGAAATTGGGGACAGTCCACTCCATTCCCTGCATTTAGGCCCTTTGGCCCAAATCTACACCGTTTCACCGATCTCAACCAAAATTTGTAAATTTACCCTTTGGAACACTGCGACTAACACTGTCTGCTTGAAATTGCGGATAAGCTACTCCATCCACTGCATTTAGGCCCTTTGGCACAAATCTACACCTTTTCACCGATCTGAACCAAAATTTGTATACTTACCGTTTGGAACCCTGCGAGTAACACTGTCCACTTAAAATTTCGGACAGACCCCCCATTCCCTGCATTTAGGCCCTTTGGCACAAATATAGGCTACACCGTTTCACCGATCTGAACCAACATTCGGATACTTACTCTTTGGTACCCTGCGAGTAACACTGTCTGCTTGAAATTGCGAACAGACCACTCCATTCCCCGTATTTAGGCCCTTTGTCCCAAATCTACACCGTTTCACCGATCTCAACCAAAATTTGTATATTTACCCTTTGGTACACTGCGACTAACACTGTCTGCTTGAAATTGCGGAGAGGCCACTCCATCCCCTGCATTTAGGACGTTTGTCACAAATCTACACCTTTTCACCGATCTGATCCAAATTGTATATACTTACCCTTCGGAACCCGACAAGTAACACTGTTCACTTTAAATTTTGGGACAGACCACCCCTTTCCCTGCATGTAGGCCCTTTGGGAAAAATCTACACCGTTTCACTGATCTGAACCAAATTGTTTATACTTACCCTTTGGAACCCGACGAGTAGCACTGTTGACATTAAATTTCGGACAGACCAATCTATTCCCTACATTTAGGCCCTTTGGCACAAATCTACACGGTTTCACCGATCTGAACCAAATATTACATACTTAGCCTTTGGAACCCGATAAGTAACACTGTCCACTTGAAATTTCTTACATACCACTCCATTCCCTGCAATTAGCTCAGGAATTCCTCGGGGTTGCCAGCTTCCTAACTCACCAGCCATGAGCTCTTAAGGGTGTACCCGAAGTGGTGGGGCTACACACACGCTGCCTCTTTGAGGGCCTTGAACAGAAGACAGGAGATATTATGAAAAGGAAAAGAAGGCCGACTCCTCGAAGAATGAGGGTATCTGGATAGATGAGACAACGGCCAATTAAGGCGGGAAATTGAAAGACTCCCTAGCCCTCGGATACCCTAATACAGTCGGGGTCGGAAGAGAACAAGAGTTGACCAAGGGAGGCCGACAGGAAAGAGATTTGAAAGGAGCCCAGCACCAGGATGTAGATGCGAAGCCAGACTCAGGTGGGGTCCCGTGGGCGCCAACCCACGTCCCACAAGTTGTGATACCCTGGGGGGGGGGTCAGTTGTGAGAATAGCTTGCTGATTTAACGCGAGGTGACATGAAAGGACTTTCCAGAGCCCACCGTGTTATCTGCTGTCTATGCTGATGCCAGCACAGGGCCGTTGCGAAAGAGTGAGTGATTCCCGGCCAGTCTAAATAGGACGGGGAACCCCGAAAGTGTGACATCATATTTCGTCATCATCTGCGATCATCTCAGGTTCGTGCAGCTTGGACCCATATTCTTTGCCGAGCAGTACGCCATAAGCTCTTCCACTAGACGCATCGAGTACAGGCCTGAGCCAGAAAATAAGGTTGAGACTTTGGAAGACATCGAAGCTAGACATCTGAATTACCTATATCAGTTTTAAAATAATACCATGTTCGTTTAGTAGTCATTTTTTCGCTACCTTCTTATTATTATCATCATAAGTACAAATGACCTAGATGTAACGCCCATTCACCATTAATCACCACACAAAATAAGTCTTCCTTGCCTGTGAATTTTGAAATATGAATTTCTCTTACGGTAGTTTGTAAGTTTGACGTGTCAATTCAACAGCAGTTTTTATTATCATCCTTATCAAAAGGGCAAATGACGTAGATATTACGCCCTCGTTGTCTTTGGGGGCTAATGACCTAGATTTTAAGTCCATTACATTTCTAAGGAAACTTTAACACATTATCATCATTCCACCGGGCGAAGCCGGGTACTACTGCTAGTTAGTATATATTTATCGTATAATTAATTTCGTACATGTAGGTTTGTAATCTAATTATAAAAATGTATCCGGAAACAAAAATTGAAGTAATAAAAGTCAATTATAACCGTTGCCTGGTAATCTATCATAGAATGCTTTTTAGTCGGTCAACACGCCCCCACCCCCTTTTTTTTATATAAAAGTGCGTCCATTAAGTGATAAAATGTTCATGCATTATTTCCTTCAGATTAGGGTTTATAATATTCGTACTGCTCGCCTAACATAATTGGGCACAATGTGTTGACCAACTATAGAGCATTCTATGATTAACAAGTAGCTCCATGAAGAACTAAATAGCCCATTTTCATACATCCTATTTATGTTAATTGCCTCTATTAACTTACAACATTTCAGTTTGAGTGCTGTAATAGATTCGTAGATATTGAGAAACATCTAAATGCATCGAATGGTCGCCATGTTGCTTTTTTATATTATGTAATCCATAGAGTTATGTACTATTATATGAAGATTATTGCGTAGGTTCATTATAAAAACGTTGACTTGATTGCATGATTAGGACACAAGAAATAAAAAACTTAATTTCAAAATTCCGCATGTCTGCCATCCTGAAGTACCATGTATCACTGCGCTCGGATGGTTAAATCACGAGAAAAGTATATTTAAATATTTCAAATTCGCTTGGCCACCATGTACGTTTTGTACATAACAGGGTTTTGAAAGTTACATAGGTGAACTTGTAGTGCCCTTATCACAGTACAAAATTTCAGGGTGAAATCGGTAATATAAGGTGCGTTCAAAAAGTAACGAGCCGGAGGCTGGAATGCGCAAACCGGTGACTACATCAGCTAATCGTGGCGTGTGTAACGAGGTGTGGTTCTGACCAGAGCGTGGAAGGTCACAGCCCGTCACTAGAGGACACGCGTGCACGTCACGTGACGATACAAAGGGCGCAGCAGCATGATCAATCGTCCAACGCTGCCAGTCGCATTGAAAACAGTGACATGGAGACGTCAACCGAAGAGCAAAGAGGTGTTGTTCGTTTTCTGACAGCGGAAGGAGTAGGGGGACGGACAATCATCGCCGAATGTCACAAGTGTACGGCGAACACTGCATGTTCCTTGCAAGGGTCAAGGCTTGGCACAAGCGCTTCAGGGAAGGACGGGTGTCGTTAGCCGATGATGCCCGGTCTGGGGCACCCCTCTGCATTACAGATGGCAACGTCCAGCTGGTTGTTGCACTCATTACCCAGGACCGCCGAGTGACAGTGAACGCCATAGCCGCCGTGGTCGCTCCACGACAATGCACGACCTCATACAGCCAACACAGAGGCGGCACTCCTGGAGAAATTGAAAAGGGAGGTTCTCGGTCACCCTCCATACAGTCCAGACCTCTCTCCCTTTGATTACGCCATGTTTGGTCCCCTGAAAAGGGCTCTGCGGGGCCAACAATTCACCTCGGACGCCGACGTCCAGCTGTACGTGCGGAACTGGTTCACATCGCAGCCCAGGGAATTTTATGAGACAGCCATTCACCGCCTCGTGTCACAGTGGGACAAGTGCCTCAACAGCCAGGGCCAATAATTCTAACATACAGGTACTGGTTTCTGTAATCATGCCTCCGGCTCGTTACTTTTTGAACGCACCTTACAATTTCAGAGATATAGAATGCCGGTGAAATAATTCGCACAGCCGCCATGTTGGATTAGTGAGACGTAATAACATTCTAAAGGCCCGGTCGGTGTCTGACGAAATAGTACTATGACCTAACCGAGTTTCATTGAAGTCTTTCCAGCCGTTTTGATTTAATTAGGGACACACGCACATACGCTCAAACACATTCACGGGCTCAGGGGCCGATAACCTAGATGTTAGGCCCCTTAAAACAACAATTATCATCATCATCAACATTCACGGGCAAAAGGTGATTCATGAGCCTATTTTTTTATAAATGAAAATAGGCTAAAAAGCATGAATAAAATGAAATTATTTTCTTGATATTTAAAAAAATTATTGCTTGTAGGTGAACCAATAGCATGAAGGTTTTTGAAATATTCAATAACAGTCAGGGATGATCCACAAATATGTGGTGAAAATTTTGTATTATGAGCAGGAGCCCGGTTGCATTAGTAAAACTTTTGCCCGAAATATGTAGCGAAATGTAGTGATTACGTGCCCTCATATTTATTCCAGAATACAGAGTGGTGTGGAGGTTAGTATTTCGGCAGTCACGCTAAAGGTTCAGGTCTGAGGAGTGGAACGGGGTACAATCAGCCTCGTGAACCACAACAGAGAAGTGGTGAGGTTGATTCGTATTCCGTGGTACCCCATTTCTACTCCAGGTAACGGTCGTAGTGGCTCCTCAATTTAGATTCAAGTGAAGTGGCCTCAGTTCCAATACATACACTACTACAGACACCACAATAACGCATGTTATCACAAAAATTATACACACGGTGAATGAATGTTGTTGTTGCTATTAATTCATTCAGGGGCTTGGGACATCTTGGTCATCGACTCCTTGTACTTCGGATTGTGTTGAAATTGTCTGATTACCTGTGTTTTTGTGATGGCGTGTAACTGTATAAGGTACAGTACCGAGATGGGGCAGGTGTCCCGGAACTTGATATAAAGTACTAACCTGGCATTTGCTTGGAGGAAAACCACTGTCTACACCGGAATTCAACCCTTCGAACTTTGTAATTTCTGAAGCCCTCCATCGTGGTCGTGATATGCGTTTCAAAGCGCACTATTCAGTTACCGGCAGATAGCTCTGTACTTGCTCATCCCCCTCCTTTTACATACTACCGCAGCGTAAAACATTTGCCATACTAAGCAGCACTGACTTGGACTAGTAATGTCCGAGGGAACATGCTACTATCACGCGTCAATGTTCCTAGGCAGGGAAGCATTCGGCACAATCTCCACACCGCTCTACGCCCCTCTCCAACCACTGAGCTCACAAGGTCAAGTGCAGAGATAAGCGCCGTGATCTGTACGCTGTCGGGTAGGGCGAAATGACCGGGAAATGAAACAACAACAATATAATTATATTCGACTAGTGATTCTCAGTATGGTTATTAAGGAGATGCTGGCCCTGTCTATCCAAGAATTCAAATTATATCGTGGTTGGGGCGTGGCTATTTTGGTGTAAGTGGCTAATCGCATCTGCCTGGACAGCAGGAGATTGAGGTTCGAATTCTGAATGTGATCATGTTTCCAAGTCTTTTCAAGTACTATGATGTTGTTCCATTTTAGGGACTTTGACATCGTGGTCATTCAGTCCCGTGTGCGTATGTGTGTATGTAGAATTTTCCTGAGTACATGTGTTATTGTTGTGTCTGTAGAAGTGGTAGTACATTTTACAGTTAACAATTTACAGTTTTATATATTAAGCCAATTTGAAGAATATTTTGTCCTGCCAAGTTTACGCTTGTCGGAAAGTGCCATTAGTAATTACAATATACAGGGTGTATCTTAATTATACCGACAAAAAAAATCAGGGACGCTCTGCGTGTAATGTAAAAGACGATGCCGCAATCGGATTGGCGGAGAAAACTTTTCCCTTCGAGAAAATGAGGTTATTTTGTTACTTCCGGGCGCGCGATTCAAATTGACGGGCTCGCCGTATTTGTTGAGCCAGAGCGCAAGCCGAGGTGAACGAGGAAACTTGCACATTCCCGACAGCATATCTCTGTCTCCTTCTATTAAACTCCCTTCCCTTAACTGAAGCACAGCAGTGGCAAGCGGCTTGCCTTCTGGCTCAGCAAATACGGTGAGTTCGTAGATTTGAATCGCGCGCCCGGAAGTAACAAAGTAACCTCATATTCTCGAAGGGAAAAATTTTCTCCGCCAATCCAATTGCGGCATCGTCTTTTACATAACACGCAGAGCGTCCGTGATTTTTTGTCGGTATAATTAAGATACACCCTGTATATGTTAAAAAACAATTACAGGGGCAGATGAACTCGCTGTTCAGCTCCTTCAATCAACAACAATGAGAAAAGAAGAAAAACAACAAATAACTAACAAACTAACTAAAATCACATTAACAATACAGTCATATTTCGTACCTTACTAAGATTTTGACTTTTTATAACAGTGACGCCAATAATTAGACACAAGAATATTCAATCATCTCATAAAAATAAAATAAAATTATAAAATAAGTAAATAATATTAATACGGTTGTGGGGGTACTTGTCATTGTTTTCTTGCACTTAGGAGAGTGTACACTTTGTCGGATAACCTATGTTATTCAGCTGCCAGCTGTAGTGTGTGCATTTTTACTTGACTCATAAGAGAGCAACTATCCAACTATTTTCCAGATGCAGATGTAGAATAACACAGGAAACTACATCTAGGATGGTTGAGGTGAGATTAAAGCAGGACTTAAAGTAAATAAACATCACAGACGAAACCAACAGGAATCACCAGGCCTTTGGAACTCTGGTTGCAAAGCACACTTTCACGGAGAAAGCTGAAAAGACCACTGGAAAACAATGGACAGAAGAACGCAAGAAACAGCATAGCGAGTTGATGAAGTGATTCTGGGAGGAGAAGAAGAAGGCAAAGTCAACAACCCAAGTTAACAAGTTCAAACATGCTCATTAACTCTTTAGAGGGCCAAAATTATTTATTTTATTTTATGTGTATTTGCATCTTAATTTATTTTAATTAGTCTATTATTATTAATGTTAATTTTTGTTTCCCTAGTTTTAATGTTTAAGCCTATACAATATATTACATTTTCGATTTTAATTTACGTTCTGATAGATTTAATTTTGATATTTTTATTGATTTAATTATTTAACTCGAATTGATTTTTACAATTATTGTCATAGTGTTTTTAAAACTGTGTTTATTATTTTAATTTTTATACTTCTTTTACTATCGTAATTTTATTTTTATGAGTTTTATTTCTATATTTATATCTTATTCTTGCACTGTAGTTGTCAAATGTTTTTAGTTTAATTTTATTTAACTAGCTGACCCGTGCGAGAAATCTCGCATGTTCATAAACCACACTTTTCCCCAATAGGTTTATAATGAGAGATTTAAGAAGAAAGTTCGTGGTTTTAAGGTTTTATACGACAACTCATAATTGCAGCATGTTAAAGCATCAGTATTTGCAAACCGCACACTTCTTACAAAAATCTATATTTATGAAATTAGAATGCAATTCGTCACTGCTATTACCCTTTCACGAATTGATTGCCGGTGGTCGAGATGGGAACTATTCCTTGTTTACTTGTGTCACACGTCAGCCTGCTTTGTTGACAGGTACAGTTGCGCGAGTAGAATATGACTCAGCTCCAGTAGCCTCTGTCATTGTTTAACTGTCCGTGGTGACATGAGCTCCTGTGACGCGCAATGCTGCTTGTCTTATGTGCAGAATGCACTCTTTCATCGCAGTGTTCCCCGATTTAACCCGTGGGGCAGCTGCTTCAATAAACAGCAAACACTGGCGCGGCCACGCTCAGCGGCAATCAAATCTTAAATGGGTAAAATATCATTTGTGTGCTGAGTCCATGCAAAATGACAAAGGAAAGACTTCAGAGCGTTTAAATGACATGAAACAGGCGTCAAAGGAGCCAAAATGTGAAGTGGACAGCAGTTATGGAGCGTAATTTCCTACATCAACAGTATTTGCAAATCGCACACTTCGCACATTTTTAAAGTCATTTTTAAAGTAATTATAGATATTTATGAAATTATAGTGCAATTCGTCACTGCTAATGTCTATTCTCCTTCATTTGATGCTCATTTGTCATGATCGGTCGCTTGTGAGCGCCGCAAGAGGGATCTATACGACTGAAATATTACATATGATTTTATCCAGCACATTACGTCAAATAGATACGTATATAATATTTGATTCTTATAAATACTAGCACTTCAGCATGAAGATTCTCCGAAATTTGGTCGAAAGATTCAACCAACAGCATCTTTGAAAGCATAAACTGTCCTTATGACAAGTGGTTAATATAGTGTACACTCTCGCTAAGTGGGCATAGCGAAGAAAGAAGAATACAACAGAGCAATAATTATGAATGTACTTTAAAATTTCCGCTCCGGTGAAAGCTGTACAGCGTTGCCAAGATGGCTCCATCACGCGTCATGGAGCGCCTCGCTCGGAAGTGATGGGCTCCATATCAGCAACGCTGTACAGCATTTCCCGGAGCGGCTAGCTGGTGAAAAAAAAAAAGTCAACCCCTGGCACTATCCAGCCCATGACGGGCTAAGGCCGACCAAGCGACCGCTGCCCAGCCATTTGGCCTGCAGATATTGGGGTGACGCGTGATCAGCGCGTCGGGTCCCCTCGGCCGTTAATCTTGGTATTCGTGATCGGGGCGCTGTCTCACTGTCAGACAGCTACTCAATTGTCCTCACGAGGTTGAGTGCACCCCGTTCCAACCCTCACGTCAGTTATAAAATCCCTGACGGAGCCGGGGATCGAACCCGGGGCCTCCGGGTGAGAGGCAGGCGCGCTACCCCAACACCACGGGGCCGGCGGCTAGCTGGTGAACCATGTCTTAATTCCCCGTACAAATACAAACCGATATAAAATAAGTGAATTAATTTACGTATTTCACAGTCATACAGCATACATTTTTGATGTATAAGGATTACATCGCAACCAAGAACTACATTTTCCAACGACCCCGAGCCGAGAAGAAGTCACCTTACATAAATGATAACAACTTACGTTCTTGAACACACACAATTTTGAAATTAATAAACCAGTTATACAACATTCCAATGTATATTGTGTTAAAATTTGGATTCTATTTAATGACGGGTTTGTGAGATAATAATTCTTAAATGTGACGCGTGGTTGAAACACGCTTAAAAACGGGCACTTTTTGTGTTTCAACTGCGATAAGAAATATTAAAATATAAATGAACAATTCCAAACCTTCATGAACTAACGTAAAATAGAACGATGAAAATGATGATCTTATTGGATTTTATGTAGTTCTATTGGTTACTTCACAAACAACCTTCAAATTCGAGTGCACATACTATTTCGGTCGACAGTAGTAGTAGTGTGTGATTGTAAGTGGGATGGAGATTAGAAGGGCGGTGGCCATGGCCTTAAGTTTTATGCAAGTTTCATATCAAGTGGAATGCCCGACTTGTGGACAGCTGCCTAGGCGAGGACTGTGCTAATTGCTTGATTGTGTATTCCGAACTTCTTCCTGCGCAATCTCTCAACACAGAAAGGGAAAGTAAAAGCCGATAGTTTTTTTTCTCACTGATTGTGAGACTCGCAGCGAAGCTGAAAGCGCGACGGGCGAGCATTGTGTGGGGACACTCAATCGATCACGGAGAGAAATCCCTGATGCAGCAAAAATTTCCCATGCAGAATTATACAATGTCTCCAATGTTGGCATGTTGGAGTTTTTATAATCAACTGGCGTTTTCTTGCTTCATTGGTTCAATCCTCTATACAGGAATCCAGGCAGAAACAACGGAATGGGGGGCTTTTTTTACTGCATCAGATCGAGGAAGAAATCTGGGGATCTTGAATAAAGAAAGTAGCTTCTGTCTGAATTGTTTAAAGTAACTGAATACCAAATGATTAAAACAAGCTTCATCGTGACAGAAAATATATGCGAATGCGTAAATGAACTTAGAATTATTCATGCTATGAGGAAATAATTAATTATGTTATCAATATCATTTATTGTGGCAGTACTTGTCATAGTTTTCTTGCACTTGGGAGAGTGTATACTTTGTCTGATAACCTATCTTATTCAGCTGCCAGAAGTAGTGTGTGCATTTTTTCCTGACTCATAAAAGAGCAACCAACGAACTATTTTCCAGATGTAGATGTAGAATAACACAGAAAACTACATCTTCCCATAGGATGATTGAGGTGGGAATCATGCCCCCCTCATCTCAGTTTTGCCGTAAGAGGCTCACAATACCTTGTTCCAGACTCGAGCTAGATGTCTTGGCCAAGCCGAAAGTAGAACCCAAGACATATGGGAAGGAGTACGTACCCGAGACCACAAATAAAACAATTAATTCCGTGACGAAGTAAAGTGCCTCTTCTTAAAATTTATCATTCAATCTCTGACCTATTTAGAATATTCATTTTATCTACGGAATTATGCTGAGAGAACTGGCATTATAAAATTTATCTAAACCATAACTGAAATATTTTGGCCGAATAGAGCAACACAGTAGGCCTATGTCCGGAACTGTTTCTTGCAAGAATTCTGAGATAATGAGAGTCTACGGCTCAATTGCCCAGTGAGAGTTATTATTTATTTGGTAGGACTGCAATCTCTGAGAGAGCACACAAATGTTTCTGTCGCAAACACTGGGTATAAAAAAAATGGTATAAATCCACTGAATGTTACGTAAGTTACACGCAGTTAAACGTAGAACCTACAAATATACATAAACTTGTTTCTTAACACTGGTATGATATATATGGGTGGGGGGGTGGGGGGCTGCGTAGCGCAGTCGGCGCTGATCTTCTATCTAAATGGGGAGTGGGTTTGATCCCCAACCCAGGTAGTGGATTTTATTAACAAAACTACCACTATCGGAAACGCAAATAGCTCAGGGGTTCACTCATCCTACACCAGAAATGAGTACCTGGAAGCAGAGACGGCCGGGCGTGGAGCTGACAACTCCATCCCATCTTGTGCCGATGTCACAAAAGTGGAAGCCTCTACCTTCCACTACTCCCAGGGCCTCCATGGCCTGTATGGAGTTGGCTTTGCTTTGGTATGATACACATACGTGTTGCTTGTAATTTACGTGTACAGTACATAATAGTGTACAGAGTTGCAAATTGTTTGTATGAACAGATTCTACCTTAGGGCTCAAATGTTGGCAGAATGTCATTAGACAATTGGTAGTCGTTAGGACTCTGTTATAGGCATATTTATGTCTGCGAAGGTAGGTTCAAAACTATGTGTAAATTAATAAATGACTACGGCGGTAAATTTATACACATGCATAGAATTGACAATTTACTATAAAAAGTCAGAATACGTGTACTAAACAAACTTATAACGTAGCAAACTGTAGTTCCGAGATCTACGAGACTTATTATTATCATTATAATTATTAGTATGCTATTTCGGTGGGTCAGTTGTAGATATCGAGAGTTATCTAAAGTCTGATTTTGAAGGATGCCAAAAGTCCCACGCAGTCAGAGTAGTGCGATATCAGTTTGTAAACGAACTCTCGTATCACATTTGATTATAAGACACAGATCACTCAATAGAGTTCAGAATTTCTCTGCCAAATGGCAGTGATAAACACAACGTCAATTTTAGAGAGTAGATAACATCGATGGCTCCAACTCAAACTCAAACCCGTTAGCTGAGGCCATGTGGATATTGATATCCTACCCCTTATTCCAGTTATTCAAACATGACATGGGATGAATTTCTGTGTGGTGGTTAGTTCTATATCCGGATGCTCATTCTGACGCCAAAATCATGAGAGGATTCAAGTGATACAAGTCTTTTGTTAGATCTACTAAAGATAGCTTTTCAGTCGGTCAACACAAATTGAGCCCAATTATATTAGGAGAGATAACACGTATTTAAACGCCCTAACCTGAAAGAAATAAGAAATTATTACAAAATAACATCATTTTATGTACAAACTTGCCTATGGCCTGGCCATGCTGAAACACCGGATCCCATGAGAACTCCGCAGTTAAACAGCATTGGGCGTGGTTGGACCTTGGATGGAATGCCGTTTCAGTGGGTCTGTTGGCAGTGAAAGGAGGAGCGGAAATGCCCTACCTCACGTAAACTCAGGCTTAGGATAGCCTCTTCGGAGGCACGGACCAGCCATCGGGCAGAATAGCAATAATAATAATATGTAAAAACTGGGGTATCTAATTGTATGACATGTTTCGATGAGAGGAGTTAATGAGCGATTAAATGAAACATGGTGAATAATACTGGCCAATGAATTTCAAGGAAGCGGCCGTGGCCTACGAGAAGGTACCGTCCTAACAATTGCCTGGATCAAAATATCGTTGTTGTTGTGGATTCATTTAGGGGCTTTGCGACATAATGGTCTCGTTGCCCCATGTACTTGGGTGTGTATGGAAATTGTCTGTGTTATTGTGATGGCTGTATTAGTGTGTGTATTTGTAACTTAGATGAGGATTGGGAAGGAGGCGACCTTGGCCTTTATTTAGGAACCATCCCAGATTCGCCTGTATTAGAAGTGGGAAACTATTGAAAACCACTTCCAGGATGGCAGAGGTGGGAATCGAACCAACCTCTTCTCAGTTTTGCCTCACGACGCTAAGTGTACCCCGTTCCAGACCTAAGACCAGAATTAAATTTCTTGGCAGAGCCGGAAATCCAACCTGAGCCTCAGCGGTGACAGCTAAGAGTGCTAGTCACTATGCAACGAGGCGGAAAATGATCGAAATATGAAACCACGGAAAACCGTTTCAAGGACGGCCAACGGTGGGGTTCGAATTAAGTTTTCTACGGAGTTCATGTAGCCTATAGCGAGCTTGGCCACAAGCCACAGCTTCGCGCTTTACCGAGCGTATCTACCGGTGTCGGAATACGATTATTATTATTATTTATTTTGCGCATGCGCTTACACATTCACAGCATATTTCCTGCAAAGAAAACATTTACAATCCCATATACACACCATTAGGAGCAAATTCTCGGTGACTGCATTCCGTAGTAGATTTACACTTTTCCCTCACTCCTTCAGACTTGATTGGCCAAGAACAGCCTTACTACGCAACACGTTGATGGTACGATTGTCTTCTGCATAATCCTAAATATTCCTGGGTCTAACTTCAACTCTGTGAGAGATTCCTTTAAGTTGTTCGGAATCACGCCAGTGCTGGAGAGGATAATAGGAACTGTCCTGACTTGTGCCTTGTGCCATTGCTTCCTGATCAGTTCTGAAAGCTCTTTATACTTTGACAGCTTTTCAACATGTTTCATAAGCATGCTGCCTCTGTTTGGGATTGCCACATCTAAGAAGTTGGTGTGCTTCATGATTTTTGTATTATTATTATTATTATTCATAGTTAAATATTTCATTTTGATAACGCTGGATGTTTGATGGGGATATTGAAATAGGGACACAGGTCATAAGGCTATTAATGACAGGCGGTATCACACTAGAATGACGTTCTATTGGTTAGAAGGGTGACGACATATCGGCGTTATTATCCCATTAAACACGTCCCCCTTTCAACTGGCTTCACATTATATCCTGACAGAGGGACGCTAGCGGCTACACAGCACCTTCCATGAATTATATCAGCTGTGCTCTCAATTGGTAATCAAGTGGATCATTTTATTGACATTCCGTGACTTGCGATACAAACTATTTTATCGATGAGTAATGTTGCACTCGGGCGCAAGGAACACCTATGGTGTGTGTGGTTTGTTTGACCAACTCTTAGTGTAGAGGCTGTCAACTCTGAGGTCCTGGGTCCCATGCTCTGCTCTGAGACTGGCTGCTGCGTAGTGCAGGGGTAACGTTATGGCTCCCAGTGTCCAAGATTCCAGGATCGAATCCTGGTGTAGTCAGTTGGCATTTGAGGGTGCACGAATGCGAGGGAGCCATGTCAGTAATTTAGTGGGGCGTTAAAGAACCCCTTGGGGCAAACATATGACACCATGGCGTCTCTAAAAGGCGCCGTGGATGAAAGGGACATAAATCCGATAACATTATTATTATTATTGTTATTGTTATTATCTCTGCTCTAACAAGACATTTAATTCTGGTCTGCCTCGAGAGGCAAAACTGAGAAGAGCTGGCTGTGACTACCACCTCAGACGTCCCAGAAGTGGTTTTCCTTGGTTTCTCACTTCTACTCCAGGTTAATGCCTGGAAGGTTCCTCGCCTTTGGCACGGCCACGTCTTTCCGAATCCCGGCCTAAACTGCAAACTTGCAAACTACTACAGACACGGCAGTAACACAGGCTATCTGACAAATTATACACACACCCAAAGTAGCAATAACAACAACGAGTTTTGTTTGACCCAGCAGCTCAGCCAAACGCATAATTCAAATTCATAACTGCAATGGGGAGCCGCAGGTTCGTAGATTCGGCGTTTGAATTCCGATACTGACACTGTCCATCCTGAATGTGATATTTGGCCGAATGTTATCACACTCCTTCTCTGCAAATGACGCGATGGTACCTTATTTCATTGCCTGGGCCACCTCTCCCTTACCTCGACCCTAATAATTACATATGAAATGTAATTGGGTTATTTCTCCAAGTCTTTACCATTTGCGTTCAATAACAATGCATTAAATTTAAAATATAATTATAAAATACAAGCGGCTTCGGTGGCGTAGTTGGTACAATGCTGAACTGCTGTGTCCAAGATTGCGGGTTCAAACCCAGCCAAAGTCGTCGGATTTATTAAGACCGTTAAAAAACCTTCATTATGCCTTCCTTCGGAGGGGAAGTAAAGCCGGCGGTCCCGTGTCATAGATTTATGGCATGTAAAATATCCTTTCACAGACTAAACTTGTGTGAAGCTAAATTGTTAGGTTATATTTCGTCGGAACGCACTATAAAAGTTCCAACGTTCATCACTAGGTATCATTGATATCTGGTGGCGAAAGTTGGAACTACTTGAAATTGAACGGAACGTGTAGCTCACCCTAAGGGTGTCCGCTGGAAGCAGCTACATACTCATGCGAGCCGAACATGTCCTCGGGAACTCGCGGCACTAAAAACCATATGATAAATAAATAAATAAATATATAAAATACAATCTCAAGTTGAAATATGAAAAGAAATATATCTAATTATTATATTTCAGGAAGTAGTTGTTGATTCATTCAGGAGCTTGTGACATCGTGGTTCTTTAATAATAAGATTGATCAAACACACTGTGTACTTATAGAAAGATTTACGCGAAGTACTTGCCCTCTAGGTAAAATATCAGTGAGTTTGACCTTATTCTACACTCGAGCATGAGGTAGTGCTCACGTAGCGTACAGAGATATTGAATTGATGCCTGGTGAAATCCTCTTTGGTTGCAGATTCCGTAGTGAATTTCGTGTGGAGTCATTCTCGTGCAGCCTCTATTTTGTCGCAGTGGGAAATTTGGTTCCTTCCTATTATCCGTATTCATGGCTGGCATTAGATGGTATTCTAGACCTATTCCATTTACCTTTTATTCCCTTTCTCTTATGTCGGATTCATATGCTGGTGTTTCTAGCAGGTTGTTCTTTATCCTCATTATCTCTGATGAAAACGTTTCGGGGCGTGGTGGCGCAGCGGTCAAGCTGTATGCCTCTCACCAAGGCGGACCGGGTTCGATTCCCGGTCAATGCATGTGAGATTTTCGAAGTGAAATGCCATGTCCTGCGGTTCGGATTCCACGTAAAACGGAGGTCCCGTGGCTTATGATCGCGAGATTAACGGTCACGTTAAACTACAAGCTTCCTTCCTTCCTTTTATGAAAACGTTTGTGGGAGATAGGAGGTAGACCTTTGTTGGTGATATTTGAAGGGCTCTACGTAGGTAGGTTATTTCCGGAATGTCCTACTGTATATTATTATATATGAATTGCATCCAATGGCCATAGCAGGGTATTTTAATTGAACGCCCAAAGGCTCCCAGCAAGTTCAATTCCAAGCAGTTTCAACTTTGGCTACCAGATGCTTCTGTCACTGACACCTAGCGGTGAAGGTTGGAAATTGATAGAACGTATCTAACCAAATAACCTTCAAATTTGGTTATACACTTCTAATTGTAGTGGTAGGTTCTTTACACGACAAAAATCTATGAAATGGGCTCGCAGGCTTTAGCCTACTTTCCTTCCGAAGGAAGGCATACTGAAGGATTTTAGCGCCCTTAAAAATCCGACGACTTCGGCGACGACTTAAGCGAGAAATTGGGAATTAAATATTTTTCCAGTTTTTACAACATACAGTATGATTATGTTAAAATTTATGCAAAAGCCATACACCACATAGCCTACAATTTTAACGCATCGCATCCCTGATCCCGATAATAATAAGGGGTAGACAGGCTACAATGTGTTATATTTTAACACAATCGTTCTTCAAAATATCTGTTTTTGAAACATAGGATTCCTCTTCTTCCACTTGAAGCACAAGCATCCACTTTGCTCTTGTTCCATGTCTGTTTGCCCTTACATCTAACGAAGCATCTACAGTATCTTAGAAGTTTATTGTGCCGTGAAATAAAATTAAAATGTACTTTGGTTGGTTCACTATTAGGACGCACGAGTAGTCTCAAGAGTGAGATATGAGAAAAATGGGCTACCTGTACCATTGGGTTAGCGCGCCTGCCTCGCACTCGGAGATCCAGAACGGGGTGCACTCTGCCTCGTGAGGCCAATTGAGTAGCTGATTGACAGTGAGCCAGCACCACTATTCAGGAGACCAGTTATTTATTTATTTAGCGTAGGCCTATCCCCCCATACAATGAAGTTTGAATATAGAAATAAAACATGTACATATTTACATAACAAGAAAAAGTGAACAAAGAAACACAATTGAATGTCCTGATTACTGATCCACCATATTGCTTCTGGAGTTGCGATCAGGTAATCTTCGTGGCTACCTGTATACGAGTATGGCCCTGTTTCACATTCGCTGACGAGCGATGTAGTGGATGGTCTGTCGCGCAGCTCCGCAGTCACACATGGATGTTGTCAACTTGTTCAATTTATACAGCATGTCTCTGCACCTATTCTATTCAGGGCAGTCCATGTTTTAAGTGGTTGCTGGAATACACTTGAATGTTCAGTACCTGGGAACATAACTGTGCTGGTACGTCTCAGTTGCTGCTTCCCACCGACTTTTACACTCCGTAGTTGCGTCGAAACTTCTGGCAACGATGTCAGAGTCGTCACGCAGAGCTCGATGGCGTGAACATGTGTAGATATTCATGTACAGGTAGATTAGTATTCCTTACGATCATAACGGCTGAGGACACCCGACGCGCTAATCACGCGTCACCCTACAATCTGCAGGCCAAATGGCTGGGCAGTGGTCACTTAGTAGGCCTAGGCCACTGATCTCTATTCATGGATCGCTGATGGCAGCTCTCCGCTGCACGAGAAAGTACGCCAGGTTGAGCGCGCGGTCCGCCATGTTGGCGTACCCATTCTCGAGCACTCCTTATGGGGAAGCAATGATAATCTAGTCAATTTTAAATCGTAATTAATGGTGCTTTGGAGCAAATAAAAATAAAGAGATATGTTCACTCATAGCATAAGGGCATTGAGATCACTGACACGTCATTCCGAGGTCAGTAAATCTCCGAAATATCAATAAAAATGAATGTATAATAACGGCTGAAAAATATCAACTTAGGTGCTGAGTACACGCAATTAGCGACCAGTAACAGAGTAACGAGTAAAAAATAATTTCTGGAAACATTCTTGTAAATTGTATATACGGTATACATGTATAAATGCCACGAAATTATACATTCTTAAAATGATGTACCTATAAACGTAGCTCACTATACAGGCCTAGATTCGACATATCGTAATCGGTGTTTGGTAATGTATTCCTGTTTCCAAGAAATAACCAACACTTCCCCCAAGTAATCCCAGCACTCTACATCAAATACTACAGCTTTTAATCACGCTAGCAGCAAAATAAACTTAATAACGGGAAGTAGATCAAAGCCAAAAATGCACTTTAAGCCAAACCAGTTTCACTCCTCAGCTCCACATAAAACTTAACACAACTAAAAACCTACTCAAAATATACTCTCCCAACCGTTTTACAACTATTAAGTGAACTATTCGCACCCAGAACCAAAAAACTCTGAAATGGGATCAAATTTAAACACGCAATAGCCTAGCCCGATCACGTCTGCGTCAGCACCACCGCATATGTATACTTAACTTCACAATAACTTCAAAATTACGGCTAAGTGACCTATCTGCCGGCTTGCCTGGGATGATGGGGCACTAAACCGGTACTTAAAACTAAGATCAGCCCATTTTACAACTACAAGAAACACAATATATTTACTGCCACTATAAATACATGTATAACATCAAACTACCAGTAACCAATCACAGAGCTGAAAGCTCGTAGATTAATAAGGTGCAAAATGTGAATAGTTTGAATATTTTGGGCATTCTGTAGCCCCTTAACTGCGTGTGAGTGTGAGTGAGGTGGAACAAAATTTGGATAATTGTGTAACAAGCATGTGGGGCTATCTTGATGGGAAATAGTTTCAAGGCAGAATCAGGTGATAGTTTTCGTAAGTTCTTATTGGCAAGAGTGGTTTCAATGTATATTATACATCCTTCTTCTACATGCTTTGTGAAAGATTTCCCCGTGCCTTGGAGTCTTAATCATAGGTACTTATGAGAGTTCATCAACGCCAGGTGACTCCACAGTGAAAGCTGGATACTTTAGATTGGATATTATTGGGTAGGAGGTAATCGTTGGGTAATGGTAAGTACTGTTGCAGCATTTGCCTTTTTGTACAAACAGGGAAACCACGATAATTGACTACATGAATGGCTGAGGTAGGAATCGAATTCTCTTCTCAGTTTTGCCTCATGGGGCTGAGGTTACCCTGTTCCAGCCCTCAATCCAGTAAGAGATTTCTTGGCAGAGCGGGGAATCTAATCTGGATTGAGAAGAGAAGAGGATTCGATTCCTACCTCACCCAACCTACAGGTGACTTCCCATGGTTTTCCACTTCTCCTCCAGGTAAATAAAAGTTGGTTGGTTGGTTCCTTAGCTTAGGGGCTGCGACAACGTGGCCATGTAGCCCCGTGTACTTTGGGTGTGTTTAGAATCTGTCTGATAACCGGTGTTAATTGAAATGACTGTATTAGTGTGTGTTATCTGTTTTAATTCAAGTAAGGACTGCAGACAATAATTTCAAGTAGTTCCCACTTTTGCTACCAAATTCTACCGTCCACGACACCTATCTTATGGACTTGGCTACTAGATGGCATCGCAGTCAGCACCTGATGGCAAACGTTGGAACTAATAGAGCGTTATTAATTCTAACCTACAAATTTTGACTTCACATAAGTGAAGTTTGTGGAAGGTACATTTTCATGCCATAAATATATGACATGGGACCGCCGGATTTACTTCCCGTCCGGAGGTAAGCATACTGAGGTTTTTTTAACGTTCTTAAAAAATCCGACGGCTTCGGTCAGGTTTGAACCCGCGATCTTTGGCATAGAAGCTCAGCATGCTACCAACTACGCCACCGGAGTCACCGGATATAAAAGGATATTTCCTAACAAAAGGCTGTGGCTATCTTCATTTTAAACCTTATCTCAATGACTAATCAATACACACACACTTATTACGACAAACACGACGTTTAAACTGGCTATTAGATAACTCCAACACACGTCCTAGTGTACTGGATTAAATCACTGGGATCTCGTAGAATAACTAACGAACTAAATAAATAAATAACTAAATAAATAAACAAATAAATAAATAGATAAATAAAATCTCTCTTCTTCCAGTCCTCAAAATGTCTACATTCCCTTGTTTAATGCTTTCTGGTATTCTTTTCTCCCTATTAGTGCTGATGGAATTTCCCTGAAAATTCATGGTTAGCTAGGGGATATTTTTAAATTCATATTTTTTATCTGACAGTATAAATGTAACATGTTTCATAAAATGAAGTCCTTCATTAATTATTAATTAGTTAAATAAAACACGGTTCAATGAGTATATAATTTATCACATATATGTTTTCGGCATGTGACATTTGAAAATATTCGCTTATATTCTAAAGCTTGCATGCAGCACACGATTATTTATATCGTTCAAATATGATTCGAATTTACAAGCATTGCATCCTCTCCCTTAAGTCATGTATCCCAGATGTCTCCCGGTTGCGCAAATCTTCCGAAGGCACCCACTGAGGGCTCAGTGCTCGGCTTCGTGCCATCGGCATCATTTGACTAAACGGTCTTGTCTGATGGGCTAGCTTCCCCTGATTGGTGTCCCCACTGATTGGGCCTACATATCTCTCCTCCCCAGCACAACATATCTCCTAATTATCACACTGAGCAACTACTCCGCTTATTCTCAGCTTAGCAGCTCCACAGCGACCAGTGGGTAATACTGATCTTGAGAATCATGCTGTACCCTGTATTTCTACTACTCACTTACGGTTTATTTTGACGATTGAGGTTTTATAAGACTGACAGGAATGCGGGTTTCGGCACCAAATGTTGTGGTTAATAGAAATGGGTAACGGGAACACTATAATCTGATCTTTATTTAGTCTAACCAAGATGTGCCAAGTGAAGTAATAACAAAGTAAACAAAAGACAATCGTAAATCGTATTCCATAGATTGCAAGGGTCGCCTCCGTAGCGTAGCGGTCAGCATGGTTAGCTGCCGACCTGGAGGTCCTGGGTTCGATTCCCGGCTCTGCCACTAAATTTGAAAAGTGGTACGGCACGGGGTCTACTCAGCCTCGGGTGGTCCAAATGAGTAGAGGGGGTTCGATTCCCACCTCAGCCATCCTCGAAGTGGTTTTCCGTGGTTTCCCACTTCGTCTTCGGGCAAATGCCGGGATGGTACCTCCTGCAAGGCCACGGCCGCCTCCTTCCCTCTTCCTTGCCTATCCATCCTATCCTTCCAATCCCTCTTCTCATGATGCCCCTGTTCGTTTTGCAGGTGAGGCCGCCTGGGCCACGTGCTGATCACACCTCCCCAGTTGTATCCTTCGAGACCAGATGTTCCAAGCTCCAGGACACTGCCCGTAGAGGCGGTAGTGGTGAGTTCCCTCGCTGAGTCCGTGGGAACCACCAACCTAGAGGGAAAATTGACTAAATAAAAAAATAAAAAAGATTGCAACTCTCAACAGTTGCAATGTCTGAATTCTCCACATCCTCCCCACCCTGGTCAACCTCCAGGGGGATGACCTGCTGAATGGGGCGGGTTATTGTGGCTCCGGTAGGGGTACGAAGAACCACCGTCCTGACGACAGCATCCCTACCAACACGGAGCTCCTCAATGCGGGCCTTTGCCCACATGTGTTCAATCTCTGCTGATGCTTGTATCTTAACGTGACTCATAACCTTACGATCACAAGCCACAAGATCTCACTTTACTTACAATCCGAACCAATGGACTTAATTTTGAAACTTTCAATATCCTAGATGCATTAATTAGAAATCGATACAGATCCACCTTGGTGAGAGGCAAGCAGCTAAATAGCTGTACCATCACTGCACCTGTGGCAGATCTAGAGAGGGGTTGGTGACATTGATGGTGTCCTCCTTCAAACAACAATACCGCAGAAGGTGAACGAACGCAATAAGTCATAAGTCACAGGTCGCCCTGTAGATTTCTAATTCAATAATTTGTTTTTAATGTTCTTTATTCATTTTTAGAGGTTTGGGTCATCTCGATCATCAGCCCCGTGTAGTTCGGTGTGTGTTGAAGTTGTCTGATAACCAGGCTTCAGGGTCTTAATACGTAAACACTGCTATCAGAATAGTATCGCAAGCAATTGAGATGACGCACACCCTATGAACTGCCAGCCCATCCACAACAGACGACGAACTGTGCGATCAGTCCATTTATCCACTGTACCTCACTGTGATACTCCCGAAGGTCACAGGAGGAGCTTCAACGTGCCCTACAGTACGGTACGTTCTAACTTCATTGAACACCTACTAAGACCCCGCAGTCTGCTGATAACCTGCATTTATGTAATGGTGATGATGATAATTGTCGTTTTAAGGAGCCTTACATTTGGGTTATCGGCCCCTAATGTGTAGGGTGATTGTGATAATGAAACGAAACTATAACTGAAACTAATTAAACACTAAAATCTAAAACTAACTACTGATTTACATACTAGGAGAGTTAACGGAAAACCAAAAGAAAATTAAGAAAAATAAAGGACAAGAGGAAGAGAAATGACTTCAACCCTCGAAGAATGAGCATACAGGGACTTGGAAGAAAGGGGAGCCATGAAAGGCAGAGAGGAAAGGGGAATAGGAGAGGGTCTGCCCCAAAGGCAACGGAAGATGGGGAAAACCCGTAAATAGCCCAAGAAGCCCTCGGGTCGCCAATTCCCGAGCTCAGCAGCCGTGAGACCTTGAGGGTGAAGCACTATTACGGGAGCATCATAAGTGGTGGGGCTACACACACCCTGCTCCTTGAGGGCCTTGAGCAGAAGGCAGGGGATATCATGAGCTGGCAATCTGAAGAAGTGAGCGTAAAAGGTTATCCTACTTTTTCGTATTACGCTTGATAACTTTTCGATGTGGGTGTATACTTCAGTTCACGCCACGGTTTTTGGCCGGTCAGTCCCAGTTTCACAGTCGTAAAGAGGACACTTGGCAAGCCTCACCCATATGCAATTGATATTGGAGTGTTCAGTTGCGCGGAAAGAAACTCACGTATCTAATGCACATGCCTGAGGTTCGCCACCTGTGCTCTCTACAACTGCGCAACCGGGGCTCACAGGCCAAAACCCGTTGCGTGAACTGTACAAAGTTGCTCAGAAGTCTGTCAACACCATCTTTAAAGTTTGAACCAAGAATTCTTCTAATTACCCTCCTTTCTTTAATCCCTATCTCTTGAAGCAGGTTAAGTGGTCGAAGTATTAAACATTCTGCTGCATATAATAATATTAATAATAATAATAATAATAATTATGGAATTTTTATTTCATGTTCCAAGGCATCTCCTTCGGATCTGAGACACTTACTTGAATGATCGTGCTCTGCTCTACGATACTACAGAAGGGATCCGTAGTGTACAAGTAACGGCTAGGGCTGCTCAGGGTTCGATTCTAGGACCTGATCTCTGGAATGTTAAATACGACAGCTTGTTGAGGCTTGAAACGCCTGATGAATATATTCTAGTAGAATAATAATAATAATAATAATAATAATAATAATAATAATAATAATAATAATAATAATAATAATATCGTATGGCCTCGGATGCCGGGTGCAAGCTTTGTAATTTGACACCCAGAGGGTATCTTGCATGTCGAATTTCGTTGTTCCTTGAAGCACTATGAAAGTCAAGGAGGTTAGATATCTAAGCTCCTTGAACGCTAGAGCGCTTTCTAGTAGAGAAATGAGGAACTTTGTGTCGGCGGAAACTCCGGAGATTAATTTTGCCATTATGAACACGGCCTACTGAATTCAAATAGGTTCTTTGACATGCCAACATCGTATGACATTCGTGTCGTATTTTTGCCGCCTTTCAAATATCACTTACCACGGCCAGGAGCGGACCTGCAATCTTGGAGTTCGTAGACCGACACGCTATCCACTTACCTACCGTGGCAAGCTTCTAGTAGGATATGCAGATGATATTGCTGCTCTTATAGCAGGAAGAAATGTCGAGGAGGCACAGTTGCGACTCAATATGGTAATGCGAACAATCAATAGATGGATGGAGGAACATGGTCTGTCTCTAGCACTTAGTAAGACGGAAATTGTCATCCTAACAAAGAAGAGAATTATGACAATACTTCCGATACAGGTAGGGCACATTCAAGTAGCGACGAGGCCAGCAGCAAAATACATGGGCATCATGATCGACAGTAAAATGAAATTTGGAGAACAAATTAGACGGACTGCAGATAAGGCGGCCAGAGTAGTAATGTCCCTTAGTCGACTCAAGGCCAATGTTGGAGGGCCAAAATCTAGTAAGAGGAGACTACTGATGACAGCCATTCATTCAGTACTTCTGTATGGAGCGGAAATATGGGCGGATGCCTTGGATAAGGAAATCTATAGGAAGTCACTTGCGCAAGTGAAGAGGCGGGGTGCTTTGCGCGTGGCATCTGCATATCGCACGGTCTCAGAGTAAGCAGTTATTGTTATTGCCGGGATTATTCCGATTTTTAGCCTATTTTTCACATTTTGCAAAAATGAGGAAAAAGTAGACTTATGAGATCGGGCAAATGTGTGTCTGTCTGTCTGTCCTTCTGGCTGTCCGTCTGGCTGTGTGTGTGTGTCCCCCTATCAACTCCTAAACGGCTGGAGCAATCGAAACAAAATTTGGTAGTAGTAAAGATCTATACCTGAATATCTCACGGCCATATTTGAAAATGATGTCAGTGCTACCAACTGCTGAAAAATCGCATTTGAAATTTGAGCTCCATGTTGGATATCTTGGAAGGTATGAATGGGAGCTATTTCAAAATTGGCACACGTATAGATAATAATATTGCAGTTTAATTTCCAGGAGGCCGAACATGGCAGTGTTGCCAAAATGATTATAAGCCTGCTGATAGGTCCAATTTTTAAATGCATATAACTTCTACACTATCAATTGGATTTCAACCAAATTTCGTATGTGCTATGTGTATATAAACAGATATGACTGAGCGTATTCTTAAGAGCCTCCAGGGCTGCCAACTGTTAATAAATGCTCTTAATTTTTTTATCCAAATACCCATATATCAGAAAGTATGCAAGCAGACAGCTTTAGACTATGCACACGTATAGTACCTGACATTCTATATTAATTTGGAGTAACTTATATTCGTCAGTGCTACCAACATGATTCTAAGCCTGCTGAGAGTTCCAACTTTAAATACACGTAACATCTATACTATCATTTGGATTTCAACCAAATATCGTGTGTGCTATATGTATATTAACATATATGACTATGCTGATTCTTAAGAGTAACCAGGGCTGCCAACTGTTAATAAATTCTGTCTCTATTTTTGTTACCCTAATATCAAAATATCAGAAAGTATGCAAACCAATAGCTCTAAACTTTGCACACGTATATTACCTGGAATTCTAGATTAGTTTGGAGTAACTAGTATACGTCAGTGCTCCCAACATGATTCAAAGCCTGCTGATATGTCCAATTTTAAAATGCATGTAACTTCTATACTAACTAATGGATTTCATTCAAAATTGACACAACAATAGATCATATTATTTCAGATTATTTCAGACCAATACATGTATGTCATTGTTGCCAACATAATTTTACGCGCGCTGTTAGATCCAATGTTTAACTGCATGTAACGTCCATGCTATCCATTGGACTTCAACCAAATTTTGTATTCTGTACCTTAAGAGATGGAATTAAGAATATATTCAGTCACCAGGGCTGCCAACTGTAGTTCTCTATTATTACCAACTTTATTTCGTCATTATTCTAGATAGATCCATATAGATTAATCATTAGCATGAATCTTAAATTTTAAGAAAAGTAGGCTCTTTAGGTCGTCACGGAACTTCTTGTTTTTCTTACGAAAGAACGCAAGAACATTTACTTGAGGAAATCTGATGTGGCTTTACAAAATGCAAGACGATCGGCAAGAGTACAAACCTTTCATAATTGACAGATCAAATGGGAGCAGGGAGATCAATGCCAGTGGACTAAGAGAATGATCCCTCAGGTGCAGGCTTGGACAGAGAGGAAACATAGTGAGGTTGGTTATTATCTCACTCAGTTCTTGACTGGCTACGGGTACTTCTGTTCCTATCTTAAGAAGATGAGGAAGGTGGATTCATCAGATTGCATCTACTGTATCAATGAATTAGATAATTCTAATCACATCTTCTTCTCTTCTGGACGGTGGGTCCAAAATAGGCAGTATCTCAAGATTACATTGACGTAGAGATATCCCCGGACAATATTGTTGTAGTGATGCCAGAAAATTAAGAAAATTGGAAACTGGTAGCAAGTTTCGTTGAAGATATCCTCCGAACAAAGAAGACGGATCTGGATCACCACTGAAGATAATTCATTACGGAAGAGTGCCCCAGGGCAAATTTAAAATGAATCTAGCCTGAAGTAATGTGATAAAAGGTTCCAGCCTAGTATTCAGAAGTAACGGGGGGAGTTTTAGTCCTTAGTCTGCTACTCAGGAGCCCGACACTATGTGCGTAAATGCATTTCTTCCCCTACATATATATATTTTTAGCCTACTTTTCACATTTTGCAAAAATGAGGAAAAAGTAGTCTTATGAGATCGGGCAAATGTGTGTCCGTCCGTCCGTCCGTCCGTCCGTCCGTCCGTCTGTCCGTCTGTCCGTCCGTCTGTCCGTCCGTCTGTCCGTCTGTCTGTCTGTCCGTCCGTCTGTCCGTCTGTCTGTCTGTCTGTCTGTCTGTCTGTCTGTGTGTCCCCCCCTATCAACTCCTAAACGGCTGCAGCAATCAAAACCAAATTTAGTATGAGTAAAGATGTGCACCGGAATAGCTCACGTCCATATTTGAAAATGATGTCAGTGCTACCAACTGCTGAAAAAACGCACTAGAAATTTGAGCTCCATGTTGGATATCCTGCAAGGTATGCATAGGAGCTATTCCAAAATTGGCACACAGGTAGATAATACTATTTCAGTTTAATTTCCAGGAGGCCAACCATGACAGTGTTGCCAAAATAATTTTAAGCCTTCTGATAGGTCCAATGTTTAAATGCATATAACTTCTACACTATCAACTGGATTTCAACCAAATTTTGTATGTAATATCTGTACATAAACAGATATGACTGAGCGTATTCTTAAGAGCCACCAGGGCTGTCAACTGTTAATAATTGCTCTCTCTATTTTTTTATCCAAATACCAATATATCAGAATGTGTGCAAGCCGACAGCTTTAAACTATGCACACGTATAGTACCTGACATGTTTGATTAATTTTGGAGTAACTTATATACGTCAGTTCTACCAACATGATTCTAAGCCTGCTGATAGGGCCAATTTTTAAATACATGTAACTTCTATACTATCAGTAGGATTTCATACAAATTTCGCATGTGCTATGTGTAACATATCAGATATGACTATAATTATTCTTCAGTGCAATCAGGGCTGCCAACTGTTAATAAATGCTGTCTATATTTTTTACCCTAATATCAATATATCAGAAAGTATGCAAGCCAACAGCTCTATACTTTGCACACGTATAGCACCTGACATTCTAGATTAATTTGGAGTAATTAATACAAGGCAGTGCTGACAACATGATTCTATGCCTGCTGATATGTCCAATTTTAAAATACATGTAACTTCTATACTAACAAATGGATTTCATCCAAAATTGGCGTAACAAGATATCATAATATTTCAGATTATTTCTGACCAGCACACGCATGGTATTGTTGGCAACATGCTTTTACGCGTGCTGATAGATCCAGTGTCTAACTGCAAGTAACGTCCATTGGACTTCAACCAAATTTTGTGTTCTGTACCTTAAGAGATGGAACTAGGAATATATTCAGTCACCAGGGCTGCCAACTGTAGTGCTCTATTAGGCTACATTACACCAGGTATATTTTGAACTAATTAGATATTTCGATATTACCAACTTAATTTCGTCATTATTCTAGATAGGTTCATATTCTGTAGAATAATCATTGGCATGAAAAGTAGGCTGTATAGTTCTTAACGGAACTTCTTGTTTATTATTATTATTTGCTATTATTATTATTATTATTATTATTATTATTAATATCTAGAATGAGTGGCTTCTCATACTATTAAGATATGGCACGTAGTAGCCTATTGTTGTGTGTAAGATTATACCATGGCTGATAGGTTAGTTTTTACTGCTGTGGCTTTAGAGATGCATTAATGCAAGAATTTTGTTTTTCAAGGGGATATTAACGTTCCCAGGTATCTATAAAACACGTCATTGTCGCATTCAAACACCCTTAAATATTAAATGGTTGTACCGAAATCCAACCCGATATATTGGGATATTTGAAGGCCAACGCTTTTTCAAAGTACCCCACACACATCTACACTTCTCCCGTGGCATAGCCAAGCGAGTTGTATCACTCTCCACGATCGTGATGAGAAGCTGCTGTATGTCCAGAAATCAGAGGTTTGAATGCCGGCGCTGATAGCGGCTATCCTTAGTTTGAAATATCCCCGGGCTTTTCACATTTTGTTGAGGCAAATGTGAGGACAGTGTCCCATTTCCGACCCTAATAGTTTGAGTTACGCACGTTATCACAGTCATTACAGAAACTTGGGTTATCAGAAAAATTAAACTCATGCTCAAGTTCACGGGGATGATGGCCAAAATGTGCCAAGTCCCCACGATTAAAACAACAACAAATCATCTGCACTCTTCTGTGGACTGAACCAAGACATTACAGGAGAAGGCATTATTTCCTCTCCCATGAATAACGGACTTGGATGTTTGTACATTCGAGAGTGACTAGAATCATTGATTATTTAGACCATGTTTTTATTTCTAGCCCCTTAATGCCCTTGTGTTGACATTATTTCCATTTTTATAACAACAATAACTATGTCAATTTTTATACCAACCACCATCGATGATTACATAAATTTCAAAGTAAGCTGTAATTAGTTTTATGATTGCGTTGGCAATTTTACATCGCTTCAGTAATTTTTATTCAATGTTTAATGTAATTAGACAGGCAAATATTAACTCGTATAATGTATTCATTTTAACCGATGTATATAGAGCGTTATTAATATTATGCAAATATCACAATATTAGAAAAAGAAAAGTGCGATGCCTAGATTGCTTTATCTACATCATGTATGCGTTTGTAATTTGAAGATTCATCAATAATAATTGACTAAGCGTGTTTTTACAATCATCGCTGGAAAAAAATCAGTCGTCCGTGTGTAATAACTGTGTAGTCAAGTGATAAAATTCTGATTGGAAGAGAAATTAGTTTAAATACGAGTATAAAGGCACGTTGAGGATTATTAGAGCATGGGAAAGGGAGATAATTATGTTTTCTTGGATCATGAGCGGTGGTGACATCTTGCTTTAACCCAATGAATATTCCTTATGGAATTATAAAGTATGTCATTTTTTCTTTTATGTGAATGTGATGGTTTTAGTGAGAAAGAAACATTTTGGTCATCAGCAAGTGGACACAGCTCTTAACGAGTCCACTCGTATTGTCACTGGATGTCTGAGACCTACTCCAGTGCAGAAGATCTACCCTCTCGCTGGCATTGCGCCTCCAGTTATTCGACGCGTGGTGGCAGCAGAGAAAGAGAGACATTAGCTTGAGACAGATCGCAGACATTCAATGTTCAACCACAAGGTGACCACCCTCGCCTAAGATCCAGGAAGACCTTTATTAGGAGAACATAACCCCTCTATAACAAATCAGGAGTCCGGCGTGTGTCACTCTGGAAACAAATAGTAACAGAGAGTAATAGTAGTCATTTGCATTATACCACCTGGAGGTCCTTAAACCGGATGAGAACAGGAGTGCCTAACAATAAGTGTCGTAGCAACCTTGCGAAGTGGGGTTATGCAGAAGATCCAAGACGTGACTGTGGAGAAATCCAGACTCCAAAACACCAGCTCACGTGCCAAGATCTGAATGACACTTGCAGCCAGGAAGACCTTATGCTGACCACAGACCGAGGGTTCGAATCCCAATGCTGGCAGCGGCTATCCTGAGTGTGATCTTTTCCACGTTTTTCCTCACTCCGTCCAGGCAAATGCCAGGATAATTAATACCTTACATCAGTCTCTGGGCATCTACCTCACACTTGTCCCTAATACAGTTACACTACTACATTCATCACGTAATACTCAGAACAGACAAGGTCAACCAACACCCAACTACACGGGGCCGTCGACTAAGATGTTCCAAATCCCTAAAATGAATTAACAACAAAAAAACACTTTCTCTAAAGCAAATGGCACTGAGGTTCACTCAGCCTACAACAGAATTGATTTAATCTGGTCAGGCGCGGAACTGACAACTACAATTCATCTAGTGCCGACGCCTAATCAAGAAGAAGCCTCTAATTTCCACTAATGGTTGTTGTTGATTCCTTCAGGGTGTTTGGTCAAGCAGCCCTGTATACTTTGACATGTGTAGAATTCGTCTGGCAACCTGTGTCACTATGATATCTGTACAGGTGTGTGTATTAGTAATTCAGGTACGATTTGAGTAGGAAGCCGCCGTGACCTTAATTTAAGAACCATCTCGGCATTCGTGGAAAGCCACGGAAAACTACTTCCAGGATGGTTGAGGTAGGGATCGAATCCACCTCTTCTCAGTTTTGCGTCACGATGCTGTGTATCCCGTTCCAGCCCTCAGATCAGAATTATATCTTGGCAGGGCCAGGAATCGTACCAAGGCCTCCACGGCGAAAGCGAAGAATGCTAGCCACCACGCAAGGATGCGGATGCTTTCCACTACTGCATAGGATTCAATGGCACGGATGGAGTTGGCCCTTTGCCTAGTATGCATCTTCTTCATTGTTTGTTCGTTTCTTTCAGCGCTTATGACTAGGGCTTCGATGTTTAAGGCCTAAAAATAACCCAACTATGGAAGCAAATATGACCTTAAAACAAGTAGTTTCATGAAGAACTATACAGCCTATTTTCATATGTCCTACTCATGTTAATTGCTTCTATCAACATACAAGATTTCAGTTTGAAGTTTGTGATTGATTCGTAGATATTGAGAACCGTCTAAATATTTCAGATGGTCGCCAGGTTGGATTTTTTTATTTATGTACTATGACATGACGATTATTGCATACGTGTGGTATTCAAACTTCAATCGCATGATTAGAACACAAGAAGTAAAAAGGAGATAAAATTTCGCACCGCTGCCATCTTGAGATTATGTAAACAATTGAACTAAATTAGATTCCAGTGCATTACAATATGTATAATCATTGTTGTTGTTTGAGTCTTCAGTCTTTTGACTGGTTTGATGCAGCTCTCCATGCCTCCCTGTCCTGAGCTAATCGTTTCATCTCTACATAGCTCCGACACCCTACATCGGAGGCAATCTGTATAACATATTCTAACCTTGGTCTACCCCTACAGTTTTTGTCCTCGACCCTTCCTTCCATAACTAAGCTTGCTATTCCTGGGTGTCTTAGTATGTGTCCTACCAACCTATCTCTTCTCTTCATTAGCAGTCGCCAGAAACATCTCTCCTCTCCCACTCGTCTTAATACCTCTTTGTTTGTAACCCTATCTACCCATCTGATCTTCATCATTCTCCTGTAACACCACATTTCAAATGCTTCAATTCTCCTCTTTTCTGCTGCACAAATAGTCCAAGTTTCACTTCCATAGAGTGCCACGCTCCAGACAAAGGCTTTCAAAAATGACATCCTAATACCTAAATCTATATTCGATGTCAGCAGATTCCTTTTTTGTAGAAATGCTTTCATTGCCTGAGCCAACCTACTTTTAATATCCTCTTTGCTTCGTCCATCACTGGTTATTCTGCTTCCTAAGTAACAGAAGTCTCCTACTTCCTTCAGCTTTTCACCTGCCAATTTGATCTCCATAGAGGTTTCTGATTTATTTCGGCTGCATTCCAGTATTTTTGTTTTACATTTATTTATTTTCATCATGAATTCTTTCCGTAAGACGGAGTCCATACCATTCAAAAACTCATTCAAATCCTCAGGCTTGTCGGCCAAGATGACGATGTCATCAGCAAATCTCAGAGTTGAAATTATTTCTCCTTGAATCTTCACCCCCACTTTAAATTTTTCTCTAATTTCCTTCATTGCTTGTTCAATGTAAAGATTGAAAAGTATGGGTGATAAGTTGCAGACTTGCCTTACACCTTTCTGAATACCAGCTTCTCTCTCATGTCCTTCAACTCGAATGACTGCTGTCTGGTTTCTGTACAGATTGTATATCACCCTCCTATCCCTGTACTTTATTCCAATTGATTTCAAAATGTCAAACAATTTAGTCCAATCCACGTTATCAAAAGCCTTTTCTAAGTCTACAAAAGCCATGAACGTTCTCTTATCTTTCCTTATTCTACCTTCCAAAATCAGCCTAAGACTTAGTACAGCTTCCCTTGTTCCTACATTTCTCCTGAAACCAAACTGGTCTTCACCCAACTCCGTTTCTATCTGGCTTTCAATCCTCTTGTAAATTATTCTAGACAGGATCTTTGAAGCATGAGTAATCAAGCTGATTGTACGGTAATCTTCACATCTGTCAGCTCCCACTTTCTTTGGTATAGGGATGATTACATTCTTCTTGAAATCAGGGGGTACCTCACCTGTCTCATAAATCCTACACACCAAGTGAAATAACCTGATCAGACCTTCATGTCCTATGCAGCGTAGCAACTCAATCGGTATATCATCTATGCCTGGTGCTTTGTTCCTGCTTAAGTCTTCCAAAGCTCTATCAAATTCTGATCTCAATATTAAATCTCCTTTCGCATCCTCATCAATTTCCTCCTCCCTTTCCATTACATGATTCTCAATCTCCTTTCCCTTACACAAACTCTCTATGTAAGCTTTCCATCTCTCAACCTTATCTTCCCTATCTGCTAGAGGCTTTCCATTTGTGTCCTTAATATTACAGCACTTAGTCTTCTTTTCCCCAAAAGTATTCTTAATCCTTCGATAAGCTGTGTCTACTTTTCCTAATTTCAGACAATTTTCTATACCTGCACATTTCTCTTTCAACCATTCTTCTTTCGCTTCCTTGCACTTCTTGTTAACCTCATTTCTCAGACGTCTGTATTCTGCTTTCCCCTTTTCATCTCTTAGATTCTTGTGTTTCCGCCTTTCATCCATCAATTCTAGTATATCCTGAGTGATCCACGGTTTTCTACCTATTCTTTCTTTCCTACCAATGTTTTCTTCTGCGGATTTTGTTATTTCATTCTTCAAAAGTGCCCATTCGTCTGCAATTGAAGTTTGTTTAGGGTTTTTCATTAGTCCTTCCTTTATACTCTTCTTGAATCTTTCGTTTACATCCTTCTCTTTCAGTCTGTCTATTGCCCACCTTTTTGGCTTTTGACTTTTCTTCAGTTTCTTCAACTTTAATCTGCATTTCATTACAACCAGATTGTGATCAGAGTTTATGTCAGCACCAGGATATGTTTTACAATCCAAAATCTGGTTTCGAAACCTCTGCTTGACCATAATGAAGTCGATTTGGTAACGCCCTGTATCTCCTGGTCTCATCCATGTGTATATTCTTCTATTGTGGTTATTGAATAAGGTGTTAGCTATGACCAATTCATGCTCGGTGCAGAATTCTACCAGCCTGCTTCCTCGATCATTCCTTTCACCTAATCCGAAATCTCCTACTATCTTCCCTTCTCTCCCTTTTCCTACCACAGCATTCCAATCTCCCATTACTGTAACGTTTTCATCACCCTTGATATACCTCAGAATTTCGTCTATTTCTTCGTAGACCTTTTCAACATCCTCATCATCAGCTTGACTGGTAGGCATATAGACTTGTACCACTGTAGTGCAGGTAGGTTTTGTATTGATTTTTGCTACAATAATCCGTTCACTATATTGCTCATAATATTCCACCCGCTGTCCAAGTATCCTACTCAATATGAGGCCAACCCCTGCTTGGCCATTGTTTGATTTAGTGCTAATGACCCTATAGTCTCCTGACCAAAAGTCCTGTTCTTCCTGCCAGCGCATTTCACTAATCCCAACCAAATCCAACCTCAACCTATCCATTTCCCTTTCTAAGTTTTATAACCTTCCACTTCCTAGCAGACTTCTAACATTCCACGCTCCGATCCGTAGAATGTCAGATTTCCTCTTTGTCACTTCTGTGATGTTAACCCCCTCTCGAGTAGTCCCCACCCGGAGATCCGAACGGGGGACTAGTTTACCTCCGGATTGAAATTTTACAAGGGAGGAGGCCATCATCACATGTAATTATGCATAGAGAGGTGCATATCCTCGGGAATAGCATACGGCTGTAGTTTCCCGTTGCTTTCAGCCGTGCAGCAGGACGCAGTGTAGCCATTATTGGCTTATATTATCAATATCTTAACCGTCTATAAGACTAGTAAAGAATTGATTTATTCTGAAAGGCTGCTACTCCCTTTCAGAATAAGTAAAGAGCAATTCTACTAACAAAAATACTAACCTTCTACCGTACTAACAATTAAATACCAAAACTCTACTAACAAAAAACTTAAGTTCCACCAACAACAAATACTACCACTAAAACAGTCTGTCAACAGACACACTCACATGCACCCACACACATCATTTACTGTACCATATTTCACTGCGCACAGAGAGTTAAATCACGAGAAAAGTATATTAAAATGTTTCAAATTCACTTGGCCGCCATGTTCGCTTTGAACTTTATAGGTGTTTGAAGGTTACATAGATAAACTTATAGCAGTGCCCTTTCTCAACGAACAAGATTTTATTGTGATGTCTGTAATAGTTTCGGAGATATAGAATGCCAGTGAAATATTTCGCACAGCCGCCATTTTGAGGTTATGTAAACAATTGAACTAAATTAGACGTCAGTGCAGTACAATGTGTATAAACATTTGCTGTACCAAGTTCCATTACATTTGGATGGTTAAATCGCGAGAAAAATCTATTTAAAAGTCTCAACTTCGCTTGGCCGCCATATTGGTTTTGTAGTTACCAGGTTTTTGAAAGTCTCAGATAAAATACTTGTAGTGCCCTTTATCACTGTAGACAATTTCAGGGTGATATCAAAAATAGTTTCGGAGATACTGAATGCTGATGAAATATTTCGCACAGCCGCCATGTCGGATTGGTGAGACACAATAAAATTTGATGGGCACGGTCGGGGTCGGCCAGAATGGTGCTATGTTCGTACTGAGTTTCATTGAAATAGCTCTGGCAATTTAGAAGTTATTAGGGGGACACACACACACACCATCACACACACACCCACGGATAAAAAGTGATCTCATAAGCCTATTTTTCATAAAATGAATATAGGCTAACAAGTAGTTGCGTGAAGAACTAAATCCTATTTTCATATATCCTACGTACGTCAATTGCCTCTATCAACATACAAAATGTCAGTTTGATTGCTGTAATAGATTCGTAGATATTGAGAACAGTCCAATATTGTGGACAGTCGCCATATTGGATTTTTATACAGTATATGTAGGTCTTAGGGTTATGTGTTATTACATGAAGATTATTGTGTACGTGTAGTATTCAAACTTTAATCGCATGATTAGGGCACAAGACGTAAAAACGAGATTTTAAAATCACTCACAGGTGCCATCTTGTGGTTATGAAAACAATTGAAATATCAGATGCCTGTGGATTAACATTTGTATAAGCATTTACCGTACCAAGTTTCACTGTACTCGGATCATTAAATCGCGAGAAACGTCCATTGATAGATATATATATATTTCGCGTCAACGCCATGTTGGATTTATGCCCACCAGGTTATCGAAAGTCCTATAGGTGAACGTATGTTCATATCTTATATGAACATAAAAAACTTCAGTTTGATTGCTGTTAAATATTCGTAGATATTGAGAACCGTCTAAATATTTCGCATGGTCGCCATTTTGGATTTTTATATATATAGGCCATAGAGTTATGTACCAAAAAAGGAAAATGATTGCGTAGCTTCATTATGCAAACTTTCTCTTCAATCGCATGATTGAACAATTGAACTAAATTAGATGCCAGTGCATTACAATATGTATAATCATATATTGGACCATATTTCACTGCGCTCAGATGGTTAAATCGCGAGAAAAATCCATTAAAACGTTTCAACTTCGCTTTGCCGCCATGTTCGTTTTGTACTTTACAGGTTTTTGAAAGTTACATAGATAAAATGTAGTAGTGCTCATTATCGCCGTTCAACATTTCAGGGTGATATCTGTCATAGTTTCGGAGATATAGAATGCCAGTGAAATATTTCGCACAGCCGACATCTTGAGGTTATGTAAACAATTGAACTAAATTAAATGCCTGTGCATTACAATGTGTATACATATTTGGTGTGCCAAGTTTCATTGCGTTTGGATGGTTAAATCGCGAGAAAAGTATATTTAGAAGTCACAACTTCGCTTGGCCGCCATGTTGGTTTAGTAGTGACCAGGTTTCTGAAAGTTCCATAAGTGAACTTCTATTAGTTACTTTTATCACCGTACACCATTTCAGGGTGATATCGGTAATAGTTTCGGAGATATTGAATGCTGGATAAATATTTCGCACAGCCGCCATGTTGGATTGATATGGTGTTGTATAATTTGAAGGGGACGGTTGTGGTCGGCTGAATTGGTGCTATGACATTACCGAGTTTCATTGAAACTGCTCCAGGTGTTTAGAAGTTATTAGGGACACTCACACACACACGGACAAAAGGTGATATCATTAGCATATTTTTGCATAAAATGAAAATAGGCTAATGACAAAATATCACTCAAAAATGACAAAATATGACCTGCTAATGACTGATTTAAATATGGCCGTTTTGTTTAAACAAGTGACAATCCCTGCGAGATTAAATTGTTACCTACATTCGTTATTCCTATTTCCAAATTAATTTTCTGAATATGCATTTTTAAGTGGTTATGAGATCCAGATTCAATTTCTGTAAACACTAGTTCCCGTTCTGTAAGTTGAGGATGATTTCATAGCTACAGCTGCCGTCTAACTACCGAAATATGACGTTCTTACCAGACAATGCTCAAAATATGACCTAATGGTAAAATATGATCGAAATATGCATTTATATGACAAATAAAACCACTGCATTGGGACGATAATCACTTGATTTGCATCAGTAACCAATTGGTCATGAAAATAGAGACAAAGAAAGAAATATGAATTTCTCTAAACATCCGAGCCCTCTTATGACATATGGTGGAGCTTATTGGAGATTCAGGCACCCATGTTGAAAAATTATAAGACAGAACATCAATACTCACTGTAACAGTGATGGCAGTTGACACGTGAAAGTGTCTCGGGACTCGCATTGTAACGAGCTGTTATTTGGGTTTAACGTGGTCGAGTAAAATTGCATCACTAGACTAAAGTGTAACAGCACTGTTCTGTGCTGAGATCATAAAAGGACTGAGTGTTATAATGTCGCATGTCCCATCAAAACCTGGTTAAGGTTTCGCTAAAGTCTGCCTTATCAGAGGGGGGGGGGCTCAGCGAGAAAGCACCACTGTCGCTGAACTATACCTATTCGAGTGTGGCTTGTTGCTACAGTAACACGCGCCACGTTGTCAAATCTTCTGACGCCATTTATACGTGATTTCTGCACCGTGCCGGCCCAGTTACTGTTATAAATTTAAAGTGTACACTGTGTTAATTGCACTCATCATTTTCATACGTGGCTTCGGTGGCATAGTTGGTAGCATGATGAACTTCTATGCCCAAGATCGCGGGTTCAAAGTCGTCGGGTTTTTAAGAGCGTTAAAAATCCCCCAGTATGCCTGCCTTCAGAGGGGAAGTAAAGCCGGTGGGCCTATGCCATGGATTTATAGCATGTAAAAGAACCTTACACTAACTACAATTGTGTGAACACCCCGTGGTGTTGGGATAGCGCACCTGCCTTCCACCAGGAGGCCCCGGGTTCGATTCCCGGATCCGTCATGGATTTTATAAACTGACATGAGGACTGGAACGGGGTGCACTCAGCCTCGTGAGGACAATTGAGTAGCTGTCTGACAGTGAGGCAGAACCCCGATCATGAAAACCAAGATTAACGGCCAAGATGACCCGATGCGTTGATTACGCGTCACTTCAAAATCTGCAGGCCATATGGCTGGGCAGCGGTCGCTTGGTTGGCCTAGGCCCTTCACGGGTTGTAGTGCCAGGGGTTATTATTATACATTTTAGGTTAGATTTGATTCACGCTCTATTAAGTTCCAACGTTCACCGCCAGGTGCCGGATGTGGTTTCATCTAGTATACAAGTTCGCAGCAAGGTGTAGTTGACGGTAGCATTTGAAGAAAAAGTAGGAACTACTTGGAATTGACCGTCTGCAGTCCTTTCTGAATTGAGGATAACACACACTAATACAGCCACCACACTTAACACCGGTTATCAGACAACCAAAGACAACGGGGCTACATGACCGCACTGTCGCAGCCCCTAAACTGAGGAACCAACCAATTATTTTCATATCTTGTTTCGATTCATTCGGTTATTCGTCAGGAAGTGTTTAGCGTTTAGTGTGATTTGTTCTTTTGTGTGTTTTGTTTTTGATTGGTCAGTCGGTCAGTTGGTTGGCTAAAATAGTTATTTAATTAGTTGGACAGTGTTTGATTTTGATCATAGTGTTCATAGTTTACATCTGAGTATTTGCTCTAGTGTTGTTTTGCGAGTGATAAAGACTTGAAAGAAACGAAAAGAAACGCTCAGGAACACCAATGGGCGAGGTGTAACCTTTCAAAGCTTGGGAAGGGAGATGATCTCATCAGTTAGAGATGCCCTCGATTGCTTATTTGACTCATATTTTAAATCAGTTTATAATAATTTATAATTTACATCTCCAATGTAATGTATCATGATTAATGACTGATTCAATTCTGGTTAGATAACCTAGATAACAGGTTACGAACAAGATGTTCAATAAAGAACATATAGCCTACTTTCTCCTAAATGCATGGGTATTGTTATAACTCTTTGTCCTTTTCAAGGAGTATAACTGAATGTTGGTTGTAGTAGCTTGTTGAAATACAACGTGCTATAGGGATATGAAACATGAATATGAGGTGCCCTTTGCTAGTGCTACCTCTGTAAAAAATTTCATTCAATGCGCTTTCACTGTGTTTGAATTGATATGGGGAATGGATTTGCACACATACATGGCCGCTATTTGCAAACTATTGGGCTGATGACCTTGTAGTCAGTCATAAGATGCTTTCCACAAAAAGGCATGTTGTTATAAAATTTGGTAAAGACTAGATTATTAGGTTGGTCGTAATTACATTTTAGCTTTTAGCATTTGGGTGGCCGCGATTACAATTCCGTCAGGATGGCGGTGATATAAAACTTGACAATGAGGTGCCCTTTGCTAGTGCAACCTCTGTACCAAATTTCGTTCCATTCGGTTTCACCGTGTTCGAATTGATAGGGGGAATCGAATTGCACACATACTTGGCCATTATCGGCAAACTATTGGGCTGATGATCTTCCAGTTTGGTCAGAATATGCTTCCCACATAAAGATATGTTGTTGCAAAATTTGGTAGAGACTAGATTATTAGGTTGGTCGTAATTACATTTTAGCTTTTAACATTTGGGTGGCCGCGATTACGTTTCCGTCAAGATGGCGGTGATATAAAACATGACACTGAGGTGGCCTTTTCTAGTGCTACCTCTGTACCAAATTTCGTTCCATTCGGTTTCACCGTGTTCGAATTGATAGGGGGAATCGATTTTCACACAAAGATGGCCGCCATCCGCAAAATATTAGGCTAATGACCTATTAGTTTGGTCAAAGGATGCTCCCTCCATAAAGGTATGATGTTGCAAAATTTGGTAGAGATCGGATGATTAGGTTAATCGTAATTTGATTTAAGCTTTGAACATTTGTGTGGCCACCATTACGTTTCCGTCAAGATGGCGGCGATATAAAACATGACACTGAAGTTCCCTTTGCTAGTGCTACATCTGTACCAAATTTCGTTCCATTCGGTTTCACCGTGTTTGAATTAATAGGGGGAATATATTTTGACACAAAGATGGCCGCCATCCGCAAACTATTAGGCTAATGACCTATTCGATTGGTCAAAGGATGCTTCCTCCCTAAGGGTATGATGTTGCAAAATTTGGTAGAGATCGGATGATTAGGTTAATCGTAATTTTATTTAAGCTTTGAACATTTGTGGGGCCACCATTACGTTACCGTCAAGATGGCAGCGATATAAAACATGACACTGAGGTGCCCTTTGCTAGTACTACCTCTGTACCAAATTTTGTTCCATTCGGTTTCACCGTGTTGGAATTAATAGGGGCAATCGATTTTCACACAAAGATGGCCGCCATCCGCAAACTATTAGGCTGGTGACCTATTAGTTTGGTCAAATGATGCTCCCCTCATAGAGGTATGTTGCTGCAAAATTTGGTAGAGATCGGATGATTAGGTTAGTCGTAATTTGATTTAAGCTTTGAACATTTGTGTGGCCTCCATTACGTTTCCGTCAAGATGGCGGCGATATAAAACATGACACTGAGGTGTCCTTTGCTAGTGCTACCTTTGTACCAAATTTCGTTCAATTCGCGTTCACCGTGTTCGAATTGATAGGGGGGACAGGCATTCAGAGTACACACACTCTCTCACACACACACACACACTCACACACACACATACACACACACACACAGACAGACACACATTTTTCCGCCCTGTGTTGATCTCATAAATCTACTTTCTTTTTGTGCAAAAATCGAAACTAGGCCAATAAAAAGGACAGTTAGGGAGGTATTTATTTAACACAGTTTCTTTATTAAGAGATTTTGAAAAGTTGCTTGAACATGTAAGGAAAATGGCCAGAGTGATAGGAGAATTGTGGCAACGGTGTGCACTATTTCAAGAGATGTCGCTGCATGACGCCATACCCAACTCATATTGGACAGAATTTAGTAAATAATACATCCACCTCCCATCCCGATTTGTTCAAGAAGTTAATAACAGTACACTTAATTCATGCGATAATTTGTTTCAGGGTGTTCAAATAGTTATTGTAACATCTCACCCAATATTTTTAGCCTATTTTCAATTTTGAAAAAAAAAAAAATAGGCTTATGAGATCACCTTTTGTCCGTGTGTGTGTGCGTGTGTGTGTGTGCGTGTGAGGAGTGTGTTCCCCCCCCCCCCCTAATAAATTCTAAACGGCTGGAGCGATTTCAATGAAACTCGGTAAGTTCATAGCACTATTCCGGACGACCCCGACCATGCCCGTCAAATTTTGTTACGCCTCACCAATGCAACATGGCGGCTGTGCGAAATATTTCACCAGCATTCAATATCTCCGAAACTATTCCCGATATCACCCTGATTTTTTTACGGTGATAAAGGGAACTACTAGAAGTTCACCTATGTGACTTTTGAAAAACTGGTATCTACAAAACCAACATGGCCAAAAAAAAAAAAAAAGCCAACCCCTGGCACTATCCAGCCCATGACGTGCTAAGGCCGACCAAGGGACTTCTGCCCAGCCATTTGGCCTGCAGATATTGGGGTGACGCGTGAACAGCGCGTCGGGTCCCCTCGGCCGTTAATCTTGGTATTCGTGATCGGGGCGCTGTCTCACTGTCAGACAGCTACTCAATTGTCCTCACGAGGCTGAGAGCACCCCGTTCCAACCATCACGTCAGTCTTTTAAAATCCCTGACGGAGCCGGGGATCGAACCCGGGGCCTCCGGGTGAGAGGCAGGCGCGCTACCCCAACACCACGGGGCCGGCAACCAACATGGCGGCCATTTTAATTAGACGTTCCTCGCGATTTAACCATCCAAACGCAATAAAACTTCGTACAGTATATGTTTATGCACATTGTAATACACCGCCATCTAACTTGGTTCAATTGTTTACATAACCACAAGATGGCGGATGTGCGAAATATTTCACCGGCATTCTATATCTCAGAAACTATCAGCGGTATCTCCCTAAAATTATGTACGCATATAAAGGGCACTACTGGAAGTTCATCTATATGACTTTCAAAAACCGGTTAACTACAAAACGAACATGGCGGCCAAGCGAATTTGAAAATTTTAAATAGACCTTTCTAGCGACTTAATGTTCCAACTGCAATGAAATCTGGCACAGGTAATGTTTATACACATTATAATGCACTGGTATCTAATTTAGTTCAATTGTTTACATAACCTCAAGATGGCGGCTTTGCGAATTTTAAAATTAAGTTTTTATTTCTTGTGTCGTAATCATGCGATCGATGTGAAAGTTTGAATAATGAACCTACGCAATAATTTTCCTTTAATGGTAAATGACTCAATGGCATATACATTTAACAATCCATCATGGCGACCATCCGAAATATTTAGACGGCTCTGAATATCTACGAATCTATTATAGCAATCAAACTGATTTTTTTATGTTCATAGGGGCTATGAACTTAAGGTCACCTATAGGACTTTAAATAACCTGGTGATCACAAATCCAACATGGCAGCGACGCGAATTATAAATATTCACATGGACGTTTCTCGCAATTTAACCATCCGAGTGCAGTGAAACTTGGTACAGTAAATCCTTATACGAATGTTAATCCACTGGCATCTAATTTATTTCAATTGTTTCCATAACCTCAAGATGGCAGCTGTGCGAAATTTTAAAATCTCCTTGTTACTTCTTGCGTCCTAATCATGCGATTGAAGTTTGAATGCTACACGTACACAATACACTTCATGTAACAGTACATAATTCTAGGACATACATATATAAAATCCAACATGGCGACCATCCGAAATATTTAGTCGGTTCTCAATATCTACGAATCTATTACAGCAATCAAACTGAAATTGTGTATGTAGATAGAGGCAATTAACATAAGTAGGATATATGAAAATAGGCTGTATAGTTCTTCACGGAACTACTTGTTTTTTCTTTCTTCGGCTTTTCCCAATTAATTGGGGTCGCCGGAGCCACCCAGGCTCGTTTAGGTTTTAGCCAGGGATTTAAGGCCGGATGCCCTTCCTGACGCCACGTATTATTTTAGATGAAAATTCGACTCCGCTGTAACCGGGATTCGAACCCCGGCCGTCTGGGTGAAAGACGAGCAGCTAAACCAGTGCGCCATCACGCTCCCCAACATCTCACCCAATATTATTGGGCAGAATTTAGCTCTTTACGCTTGTACAAATAACAACCAAATAACAGTTTAAATTAGACTATAAAATAAAATTTAACAAATCGCCAAACAAAACAAGTCCAGATCAAGAGCCTGTAGAATGTCCTTGCCCAAGGGGAAAAAACATAACTACAGCACCACTTCAGCAATGGTAGCCGCACAATACTTGTTAATTCTGATCAAATATTTGCAATCATTACATGAATCTCTCAAATGTATGAACATTCAAACCATTCACACAGTATTCATTGCACATAACCTGTAAACTCGATCCTCAATTATTCAATCTTAGTGAAATCTAGCATTATGATCCCCTACTACTGTATGATCTGAATCAATTGCCTTTTATCCCAAATTATAGATAGTATTCATGTCAATTATTGGTGGATATTTACTGTAAATCAACACCGAATTACCTGATTCCCATGAAACGTGAATTTCAGATACCTGTTAGTTTCTTTAGTTGCTTATGCTTCACCTTCACACTTTGCGATGGATCATTCCTCTAGCATCACAAGGACGGTGTCTGGGAGCTGAACGCATTTTGCCAGCAGATACAACAGGGGATGGTGAAAGGTCGATCGCTAACTTGGGTCTAATTAAGGAAGGGTCAGGAAAGGTATTTTGGAAAGAAGTCGGCCGTGGACCTGTTGAAAGGAAACGTCTTGGCATTTGTCTGGTGGTGAAAATTGAAAACAACGAAAACCATTTTCATGTCGGCTGAGGTGGGATTCGAACCCACACGCTGACCGAGTCCACAGATAACTTGGCCCCATGGTCTAGCGATGAGGCTAAGCAAGCGTAGCGACCCCACTCGTTCCCCTCAATAATAATTATAATCATAAAATAATAATGGCAATAACAAAATAATGTTATAGTTGTTTTTTAGCGTATGGCATTTAGTACCGGGAGCGTCCGAGGACATGTTCAGCTCGCCAGTTTTTGTAGCTGCTTCGAGGTGGACACCCAATGGGTGAGCTACACGTACCGTCGTGTGTGGAGTGTTGTCTGGGGAGGAAAGTTTGAATGTAAGGACAAGGAGTTGGAAGGTAGCGGCTGTGGCCTATAGTTAGGGACCAACCCCGGCATTTGCTTGGAAGGAAGATGGGAAACCACAGAAGACCATCTTAAAGGTTGGCGGCGGCGGGGGGATTCGAACCTCCTCGCCTTCCGGATGTAAGCGACTGCCAGCAGTCATGCCGTAACGACCACGGCTAACTCACCCGGTTGTTATAGTAATCTTATATATAAAAGTGAAAGTCTGTATGTATGTGGGTATGTGGGTATGTGGGTCTGTTCCGTATACAAATCTACACCGTTCCACCAATCTTAACCAAATTTTGCATACACATAGTTTAGGACCCGGAAGGAACCGCTGGCTACATGAATTTTCGATAGTCTTTCTCATTCTTTTGATTTAGGCCCTTTTGGACTCAAGCACAGGCTAATCAAATCATAAAATATGCTCATGAAGGAATGGCAAGGCAGATAGTTTCCATGGCAACATAGCTCAAGTCGAGACACGGCCGTCTGGATGCCATTTGCGCTCTGCACTACCGGTATAGAAAATGAGCATCTTTACTTGAAATCCCGTTAGTTACTCAACTGCTCACACAGCACTGTCAACCGAGTTTAGCATAACAACGACTTAACACTATCTTCTACTATATATTTGTCAAATACCACTCACTCACTCATTCATTCATCACGAAATCTCAGAAACCACCGAACGGATTGGAATGAAATTTGGTATGCAGCTTCCCCAAGGACCGCAAATGCCCACTAAGAAAGGATTTTTGTATATTCAGGTTCTAAAGGGGTGTTAAGGGGGTAGACCTGCATTTCATTGACTAGCAATATCTCCCGATTGGTTTCATTGGGGGATGTGATACTCGGCACATAAACTCATCATTAAAAATAAGAAGACACGAGTCTCAGGGTTTTTCGATGTGGTGTATATTATGAGGTGAAAGGGGTGAAAAGTGGGGATTGAAATATTCCTAAATGAGCGTGTATCTCTTTAACGACAAAGGCGAGGAGTTTGAAACTCAGCGAAAAAAAATCAGCATAAAAAATAAGTAAATATGTGTTAGACCGTTTTTTTATAAATCCAATTTAAGGAGCTCATGAGGAAGGGTGAAATTCTGGTGGGGGGGGGGGACAGGAAAGAAAGTGTCCTAACTGATTGACTGACTGACTCACTCATCAAACTCAGGGGGAAAACTGCTTTAAAGTAAGTAAATAGCTGTTCGACAGGTTTTTGTTTTCATAAATCAAATTTAAGGGGTTCATGGGGAGGGGTGAAATTCTGAAAAAAGAAAATTGAAAGAAAATGTCCTGTCACTCACTCACTCACTCACTCACTCACTCATCATCATCGCCCTGCCAAAATTATTGAAGTTAGAAACATGACAGTTTGGAGATATGTTCATTGTAAGTCAAAACAGTCACCTAAGGGAGGATTTTCGGATATTCAGGTTCTAAAGGGGTCTTAAGGGGGTTAAACCTGCATTTCATTGAATAACAATATCTCTCGAATGGTTTCATTGGGGGATGTGATTCACGGCATATAAACTCATCATTAAAAAGTAAGAAGACACGTGTCTGATTGTTTTTCGATGTGGTGTATATTATGAGGTGAAAGGGGTGAAAAGTAGGGATTGAAAGATTCCTAACGGAGCGTGTATCTCTTAAACGACATAGGCGAGGAGTTTGAAACTCAGCGGAAAGAAATCAGCATACAAAATAAGTAAATATTTGTTTGACAGTTTTTTCATAAATCCAATTTAAGGAGCCCATGGGGAGGGGTGAAATTCAGGGGGGAAAAAAACTGGAAAGAAAGTGTCCTAACCGATTGACTGACTGACTCACTCATCAAACTCAGGGGGAAAAACTGCTTTAAAGTAAGTAAATAGCTGTTCGACAGTTTTTTTGGATCAATCAAATTGAAGGGGTTCATCGGGAGGGGTGAAATTGTGAAGAAAAACAAATGAAAGAAAATGTCCTGACTCATTCACTCACTCATCATCGCCCAGCCAAAAATATTGAAGTTGGAAACATGGCATTTTGGAGATATGTTCGTTGTATGTCAAAACCGTACACTAAGGGAGGATTTTTCGATATTCAGGCTCTAAAGGGGTCTTAAGGGGGTTAACGCTGCATTTCATTGAATAACAATATCTCAAGAGTGGTTTCATTTGTGGATGTGATACTCGGCATATAAACTAATCATTAAAAATAAGCAGACAGGTGTCTAAGGGTTTTTCGATATGGTGTATTATTATGAGGTGCAAGGGGTGAAAAGTGGGGGTTGAAGGATTCCTAACGGAGCGTGAAGGCCTATCTCTTAAACGACATAGGTGAGAAATTTGAAATTCAGAGAAAGAAAATCAGCTAAATAAATAAGTAAATCGGTGTTCGACCGGTTTTTTTTTCATAAATTAATTTAAGGGGCCAATGGGGTGGGGTGAAATTCTGGGGGGAAAAGGAGAGAAATTGTCCTAACTGACTGACTGACTCACTCACTAATCAAACTCAGGGGAAAAAGACAGCTTAAAAAATAGGTTAATAGGTGTTCAAGAGTTTTTTCATCAATCCAATTTAAGGGGCCCATGGGGAAGGGTGAAATTCTGGTAAAAATAATTGAAAGAAAATGTCCTGTCTGACTCACTCACTCATCACGCACAGCGAATTCTATTAATGTTGGAAACATGAAATTTTGGGAATATGTTCGTTGTATGTCGAAAACGTCAACTAAGGAATGATTTTTTGTTTATTCGGGATTTAAAGAGGTGTTAAGGGGGTAAAGGTGCATTTCATTGACTAACGATATCACATGATTTGTTTCTTTGGGGATGTGATATTCGGTATAGAAACTAATCATTAAAAATAATCAGACATATGTCTAAGGGTTTGTCGATGTGATGTATATTATGAGGTGAAAGGGGTGAAAATTGGGGGTTGAGTGATTCTTAACGGAGCGTGTATCTCTGAAACGACATAGGCGAAAAAATTTAAATTCGGCGGGAAAAACAGCTTAAAATACAAGTAAATAGGTGTTCAACCGTTTTTTCATAAATCCAATTTCAGGAGCCCTTGGAGAGGGGAGAAATTCTGGGGGGGAAAACAGGAAAGAAAGTGTCCTAAATGATTGACTCACTTAGTCACTCATCAAACTCAGGTGGAAAACAGCTTTAAATAAGTAAATAGGCGTTCGACCGTTTGTTTCATAAATCCAATTTAAGGGGTTCATGGGGAGGGGTGAAATTATCAAAAATAAATGAAAAAATGTCCTGACTGACTCACTCACTCATCATCACCCAGCCAAAATTATTAAAATTAGAAACATGAAATGTTGGGGATATGTTCATTGGATGTCGAAAACGTCCACTAAGGAAAGAGTTTTGGATATTCAGGTTCTACAGAGGAGTTAAGGGGGTAAACGTGCATTTCATTGAATAACAATATCTGACGAGTGGTTTCATTTGGGGATGTGATACTTGGCATATATACTAATCATTAAAAATAAGCTGACACATGTCTAATGGTTTTTCCATGTAGTGTATGTTATGAGGTTAAAGGAATGAAAAGTGGGGGTTGAAAGATTCCTAACGGAGCGTGTATCTCTTAAAAGACATAGGCGAGGAGTTTGAAACTCGGAGGAAATCAATCAGCTTAAAAATAAATAAATAAATAAATAAAATAAATAGTTGTTCGACCGTTTTTTCATAAATGCAATTTAAGGGGTCTATGGGGAGGGGTGAAATTTTGGAAGAAAAACGCCCACTAAGGAATGATTTTTGGATGTTCACTCTCATCGACCAACCAAAACTATTAAAGTTAGAAGAATTACATTTTGGGGATATGTTCGTTGTGTGTCGAAAACGTCTACTAAGGAGGGATTTTTGGATATTCAGGTTCTAAAGGGGTGATAACGGGGTTAAAACTGCATTTCATTATATAACAATATGACACTCATTCGTTCATTCATTCATTTATTTGCAATGGAGGGTGTGGCCCCCGGAGGCAAATTGGATATACATAACAAATAAATAATTACACATAACAATTCAATAACAATTATACAACAATTAAACTGGAGTGTTTACACAAATAGTCAGTCTTTTCTTAAACACACCTGTATGTTTGGGAAAAGGCTCTAAGACTGCGGCAGGTAGAGAGTTCCAGTTATCAATGGCACGGTTTACAAAAGAATATTTACCATAATTTGTTCGCTGTGGTCGGCCCTTAACTTTGAAAGGATGATCGCTCCTACCCATGTATGTAATGTAAGTAATGACGCGACCGAAGCAAGGCTAAAAATGAGATGGTGTGTGTCTGTGTATTACTCAATCACGCAAGTACCACTGGTCCGATATACGTGAATTTTACATGGAAGTAGCTGATTTACCTGGTTAACATATAGGTTACTTTTGATTACAATACTTTGCACTATTTAAAGATGGCGACCATTTTAGTGACGTCACTACACCCTTTGGTTTCAAACTCATATTTCCATTTGAAATAAAAAGAGAACGCTAAGAAATAGCAAACTTTTGATGGCATATACGAGGTTTAAAATTACTTTTTCTATCCGAAAGGTATCTCCAACGGTTAGCGAGTAAAATCTAAATTTGTGCTATAAAACACGGTCAACGCCGAGCGTTGTAGTTGGACAAAATGTTTCATCCTTAATCTCCCTATGCGCAGCACCTCGCCTATCCCCTATTTTAATTGTCACCTTCACATTTTAATTTATTTATGACGCGTAGCGAAGCACGGGTACTTCAGCTAGTAATAATATAATAATGGCACGCCACGGAAGAGATGTCAATCTCCTTTCTTCTTGCAGAGGTGGACCGGGTTAGCTTCCTTGTTAATGCCTGTGAGGTTTTTGAGGTGAAAAAGTAATATTTGGACCGGGTTGCACGTAGAACAGAATTCCCATAGCTAATGATCACGAGGTTGGGTGCCACTTTAACCGACAACCTGGGTAAACTCGTGGGCTGTGCATGCCCAACATTCATTGAGTTTTACGTATTGTGTGTGTGTTTGAGTTGCAGCCGAATGGCCATAACAGGGTATTTTAATTTAACACCCGTGGGCTCCCAACAAGTTCAATTTCTAATAGTTCCAAGTTTGGCTACCAGATGCTACTGTCATTAACACCTAGCGGCGAACGTTGGAACTTGATAGAGCGTTTCTAACCAGCCAAATATAACGTAAAAATTTTGCTACACTACAACTTGTAGTGATAGGTTCGTTTACATGCCATAAATCTATGACATGTGCCCGCCGGCTTTACTTCCCCTCCGAAGGTAGGCATACTCATGGATTTTAACGCTCTTAAAAATCCGACGACTTCGGCTGGGTTTGAACCCACGATCTTGGGCATAGCAGTTCAGCTTGCTACCAAGTACGCCACCAAAGCCTTGAGGTTTACTTAATGTATTGGTTTAAGTTGGCAATGGATATCTTCAGAGCTGACCACAGGGGCAGACTAGAAGGTGCTTAGGACCAGAAGTTATCTGTACTTTAAATACACTGCTCTATGGAAACGATTTCAGAACATTTGCAGCTCTCTTTCGATAGTATAAAAGAGTTGTAGGACAATGCGATCTGAATCTTCATCGCCTCTCGCTAGAATATTCACACACCTATCATCGATCAGCGCACGGCGGCATGTCGTTAATAAATAGCGCATATGTGCGTGAATGTTATTTATTCATGTGGTTTCCAAAGTTCGACAAACATTGCTCACTTTGAATATAGGAACTTGAATCAACTGTAATGGTTTGTGTCCTTCGGAGAGGTTTGAAGAGCATTATTCGAGTTGATGCCTCCGTGGCTCAGGCGGCAGCACGTCGGCCTCTCACCGCTGAGTCCGTGGTTCAAGTCCCGGTCACTCCATGTGAGATCTGTGCTGGACAGAACGGAGGCAGACAGGTTTTTCTCCGGGTACTCCGGTTTTCCCTGTCAACATTTCATTCCAGCAACACTCTCCACTATCATTTCATTTCATCCGTCATTCATTTACTCATTGCCCCAGAGGAGTGCGTCAGGCCTCGGCAGCCGGCACAGTTCATATCCTCGCCGCTAGATAGGGGCTTCATTCATTCCATTCCTGACCCGGTCGGAGACTGGAAGCAGGCTGTGGATTTTCATTTTCATTTTCATTCGAGTTGATGCACTTGGCCGTAACATTTGTGTGTCTAAATAGCCTGATGAAAGCCCTCGAAATTGGTATAACCCGGGTGAATTATAAGCCAACAGTATCGTGACATTAGCTTAAACTAGAATTATCTTTGTTGTTAATTCATGTAGAGATTTTGCAACATCGTGGTCAGTACCCCCTTGTACTTGGATGTGTGTAGAATTTATCATCTAGACTTACAGGATGGAGTTGCGTTGTGTATCAGTGATTGTTTCCCGACGTTATAGAGGATAAACTAGAGACACCGCCCGCGATAGCCTACTTATTAACAAATAGTATGTAGATTTTTTCTGAAAACCTGTGTTATTGTGGTGTCTCTGTTGTAGTATTAGTAGTAGTAGTGGTAGTAATAGATGTAGAAGTGTGTATATTTGTATTGCAGATGTATATTGGGAATAATATTTTTGGCAGAGCCCTGATTCGAGCTTGGTCGTTGGAGCTTGGCATCGTTATTTTATTTATTTATTGCCTCAAACAGAATACAATTCCAATTATTGGAGACTGACCAATTTTACATAGCATTAAAATAATAAAAAACTCATACAATAATAATACTGTGCACTATGTACAATACTCAAGGTAATAACTAAAAAGTTCAACTATTCTTAAAAGATGAATTAAACAGAATAGGAAGATACACGAATATATGGTTATTGTTAACTTTATAAAGTTAAGTAAAAATAAATGAAATTAAGAGCATTAAAACCATAAATACTTTGTGATAGGTAAAGAAAAAGCAACAAATTATTTGATGTATTAATACCTGGTGATTATCACATGATACTATTGCACAATAATGGTATAGGTTTGACAAACATCACGGTTCGTTGTACAGTTTCATAAAGTATGATGCATAGACTATATTTTCATATTTTATCAGACATTTTCTAAGATGTATTTGTGTTGTTCACTTATATATTGACTTAGTATTCTTCTTAAGCTGTTGCAGAGATAAAGCAAATTCAAATATTTCGAAATTCACACTGATGAGATTAGCCGTCCGGCACATTGCATAAAGTGAGGGGTTTTGTTGAGGGCACGTTCATGGTATGGGGACGACTAGCAAAGCACGTTATCTGAGATTCATACTCTGGGTATTAAAACTGATGTATTTAGAAATTCGGTATTAACAATAATATTATTTGTAAGCTTATCCAAGCACCCTATCGTTTATGGAACCAGAGAAGTTGAAAAAGATTTAAGCCCTAATAATTTCTTCAGTTGTTGTTATTTCTTCATTTAGGGAATTGGACATTTTGGTCAAAATTCTCGTGTACTTGGTTGTGTATTGGATTGGCATGATATCCTGTGTGTCAGTGGTGACTGATGTAGTGGGTGTAATTATTGTAACCAGGCTCTAGGATTGCGGTGAAGGTAGCCTGAGGCTTGAAATAAGCCAACGTTCTGGTATATAATCTGGAGGGATTTTGGATGAACGTGAGCTGCTGTCAACGCCGAGATTCAAACTTCAAACCTCCAAGCTTACATCTTCCCCCCTTCCCTTTACTTGTGTAAAATCCACTGAGATATTCAACATCATGGAATTCTCCATCCAAAATAATCAAGCTGATTTGAATACATCATGTGGGTCGAAAATGCGAAGATCATTTGGATGAATCCCGGTTACACCGGATTTTTGAACTTTCTAATTCATATCTTAATGGTTTTAACTTTATGTACAGAGCACGACCTAAAACTTGGAAATCCTCGTTTGTAAAGTAATGATTGTATTCATAAAAACGTATTTGTGTTTGTGACGCAATACATGCATAATAGGTTACTCAAAAAGTTTGCAACGATATGGCAACAGCTGTACAATAGACTACCTCTCAGTTGAAACAGAATTGTACCGTAATGGCTCAAGGATCATTTCTATACAATGAAGAATATAATGATAATAATTCTTGTTTTAAGGGGCCTAACATCTAGGTTATCGGCCCCACAACGAAGAATACTTGACAATTGTATTTTTCCCTGATAATCCTCAGGTGTTGCATATTTATGCCGGCCCCGTGGTGTTCGGGTAGCGAGGCTGCATCTCCCCCGGAGGCACCAGGTTCGATTCCCGGCTCCGTCAGGGATTTTAGAAACTGACGTGAAGGCTGGAACGGGGTGTACTCAGCCTCGTGATGACAATTGAGTAGCTGTCTTACAGTGAGGCAGCACTTCGATCACGAAAACCGAGATTAACGGCCGTCGGTACCCGATGCGCTGATCACGCGTCACCCCAATATCTGCAGGCCAAATGGCTGGGCAGCGGTCGCTTGGTAGGCCTAGGCCCTTAACGGGCTGTAGTGCCAGGGATTATTGAATATTTATACACTGTAGTTTGAGGAACTGTAATTCTTTATTTTCTTTGTCGTGTGGCCTCCTGAGAGGCCGAGTGCAGGTCTTTCTTGTCGACGCCCTTGGGCGAACTGCGCACCGGAATGAGATATGAGATGAGAGGATGAAAGTGGGCAAAGATGAGGAAGGAAGCAGCCGTGGCCTGTCAGTAGGTATAGTCACAGCATTTGACTGGAGTTGAAAATGGGAAACCATTGAAAACCATTTCAAGGAAGGCCAATGGTGGGGCTCGAACCCACGTCTACTGAGTCAATAGAGAGCTTGGCCCCATAGTCTAACGCTGTCGGTCAAAACTGGAAATTGATCTAAAACAAGGTAATTACACCGAAGTCCAGTATCAGTATATGCTGATAGATGATGTTGAAATGGAACCCTACTGACGAAACAAGGCTGTCGTGTGAGGCTCTGGAATTACGCCATGCGCTTGACTATAGCCCGTAACCGCACATCTCGTTTTATTAACCCAGATGAGGGAGAGGACCTATATTTTGCAGTAATTTAATAAACGCGGTGGATTGCATGAAACTTCATAGCTTTTAATTACTTGAGATTTTGAGAAACGTTCCAAACTCTGCTTAGCCATGAATATTAATATTTCTCTGTGGATAAAAACATCCAGTGCCTTACCTAGTGAACTTACTAATTTTGCATGAATTTTGGTTGATCAATACTGATTCAAACGTTTGTATAAGGATGGTTAGACGCCACGTTTTTAACATTTGATTTTATCGACGTTTGGAAAATAAAGGCTCTCCTTGGTAAAAAGAAAATATAGATTCTTAACTCACTGCACCCTTCCCCCTAACTATTAATTGCCACACCACCTGTACCCATAGATGAAATACTCTGTTGACATTACATCGCTTTACGAGGCACTACTGTAGCTGTCACAGCATAATGTGCGAAGCGAAACCCTTGACTCCCTTGCTGATTTGATTAGGGCTGGTACATTTAATCCATAGCGGCTTCGGTGGCGTAGTCGGTAGCATGCTGAACTGCTGTGCCCAAGATAGCGGGTTCAAACACGGCCGAAGTCATCGGCTTTTTAAAGAGCGTTAAAAATCATTCAGTATGCCTTCCTTCGGAGGGGAAGTAAATCTGGTGGTCCTATGTCATAGATTTATGGCATGTTCCTACCACAGACTTAACTTGTGTGAAGGTAAATTGTTAGGTTAGATTTCGTCGGAACGCTCTATCATGGTTCCAACGTTCAGCTATGTATCATTGATATCTGGTAGCAAAATTTGGAACTACTTGAAATTGAACGGTACTTGTAGCTTACCTAGGGGTGTCCTCTGGAAGCAGCTACAGACTCAGGCGAGCCGAACATGTCCTCGGACACTCCCGGCACTAAAATCCTTACAATAAATAAATACATTTAATCGATTACTTTCAGTTATCAAATAATCGAGTAATCGAAGCAGAAAAGTCGATAAGTTGCTACAAATAACGATTAATCAATTGTGAGTGTAATCGATTGGTTGTTCGAGTAATTAATTAAAAGTGTTGTCGATAATTCGATGTACTTCGCTCATTTAACTACGCTCCCACAGAAGCAAAACAGACATTAATTTAATTAACAAGATGTTCAGTAAGGGACATATAGCCTACTTTCTCCTCAATGCATGGGTAGAGCTATAACTCTTTGTCCTTTTCAATGAGTATAATTAAATGTTGGTTGTAGTAGATTGTTGAAATACAACGTGGTATATGGATATTATAAGTTGATTGATTGAATCTTAACCTGAATTATATATACACACACAATTACAGCCATCACATTAACACAGGTTATCCGTCAAAATTCAACACTCACCCAAATACATGGGGCAAAATGAACATGATGTCCATGCATCTCAAATGAAACAACAATAACAACAGCTTCGTACCCAAATCCTTCCTCGTATAAAAGTATACACACTAGTAAGCCTACATACATCACAGTGACACAGGTTATCAGGCAACTTCTGCAAACACACAAGTACACGGAGCTACAAGACCATGATGCCGCAAAGCCCCTAAAGAATCAACAACAAAAATAGACTCTACCGTGGATCAAGGACAACGAATTTTAATCGATGTAGTCGAGTGTTGAAAAATGTGGTGTTATTAGTATATATATATAATATTATCGATTACAAATACACACTTCATATGCTTAACATTATAGCGTGTGAGTAGCAATAAATTAATAAATACAGAGCAAATCAAGTAAGAAAACTGAACCTGCTTGGATATGATGCACGAACCTTCACGCTGTGAGTCTGAGACGCTACCACTACGCTATACACACCCAATACGAACACTGCTTTAACATCAGCTTTAGTAACACTACCTAGAATATTTAGTCCTGTAATCAACGATTTCATTAGCGTTTTTGCCGTTTCTATAAACCATCTGATACTAAATAGATATTATTTTGATCAGTACATTCCAAAATAGATATAAACTTACGAAGTTATGGAAATATGGACTTGCGAGCAAACAATTAGCCTCCATTTTAATCCAACGGGAGGGCATGGACTTGCTTGATACGGCACGGCCAGCCTGAACTGTTAGTCACTACTACGGTTACATATCCTATTTTTAAATGCTAATATCCTACTGGTCACCTCATTGAGGACAGTTTAAAACTCCCTATTTACGATGAGTGTATGTGGTGAGGTCAGGACTTGTTGAATCGTGCTGTATATTACGGTTAGGCTATAATGTTTGCATGATTCATACATCCGCCTTTTTGAAACTATTTAGTTGATGACTTATTAGTTTTGGCAAAAGACGCTTCCTACATGAAGGTATATTTTTGCAAAATATGGTAGAGATCAGATGATTAGGTTAGTCGTAATTTGATTTAAGCTTTGAACATTTTGGTATGCACCATTCCGTTTCCGTCAAGATGGCGGCGATGTAAAACATGACATTGAGGTGTCCTTTGCTAGTGCTACCTTTGTACCAAATTCGGTTCAATTTGGTTTCGTCATGTTTGAATTGATAGGAGGAGAGGCGGGGGAGGGGGGGGGGGTTATATTCACAAACACACACACTCACACACACACACACATAGACAGACTGACAACTATGTAGATCCCATAAGTCTACTTTTATTTTTTGCAAGAATCGAAAGTAGGCTAAAAATATATTGTATCAGATGTTTTTATATAATATACGGTACTTTCTTTGTGAAAACAATGCTAAAATAAAGTAAAACAATAATGTTCATGTCCTAAATTGTGAACATTGAAGCAGAATTCCAAATCTTAGTGGAAAACTCTTCGTTGTTTTTATTCGAAATCCTTCGCTGACGCTTATTTGGTTATTGTTAACATAGGCAAGGAAGGACAGTTGTCATATTTAGGCCAATAACAACTTTTATAGATTTCTGTACATCATTATGAAAATAAACGTAACTCAACTTGAGCGAAGACCTGTCATTTATTTACTTTTCCTTTCTTGTGTTTACTAATCAATTGATCAATTCTTTGGTTAGTCAATTAATCTACTATTCAATTAGTCAATCGATTAAACATCAGTCGATTTTAGATTAATCGTTTTCGATTTTAACCGAACATCGATTATTACCAGCTCGAGTTCTGATTCGAAATTTAACTCTCTATGCAGGACTAACTCCATCGGCTGTGAGCGGAGGACTGTTAATTTGTTCATTATAGCATATGTTTAAACACGCCGAGTTTAGTAGAGATAGGCTACTCTTCGCTAACTGATTTATGATCTAGTAATTATATCTGTTCATCCTTCATCATCTCAACTTGAATCCCTGGAGTTAGATAGTCGGGGGCCGTTTGTATTACAACACTGTTCAATGAAGTAACTATAGCTAAAATGAAACATCGTAACTAAACCCGCTACCATATTACTCACTTATTTCAATAGAGAGTTAATGGAGTATATGTAGGCAGCAAGAAACACAGGATTCTCTACGTCATGAAGCGCCGAATGACGTGTGAATGTACGAGGATCGTTTTATTAAGCACCGCAATTTTTTTACAAGGAACGACAACTTTATTTCGCATCCATTTTCTTTTCTTAAAATCCTACATTCTTCGAATTACTGTACTTCTGTACATAGGCAGCACATCGTAATCATTTAGCCTCGCGTTTCTCGCGCAGCGAGAGAGAAATTGTCTGATAATCTGTGCTATTGTGTTGTCTGTATTTGTGTGTGTGTGTATTTCTACTTCAGTTGGAAATTGGGATGGAGGCAGTCGTAACCTTCAGTTAGAAACCATCCTGACAGTCTTCAGGACCAGAAGTTGGAAACTAAGGGAAACCATTTCTAGGAAAGCTTCAGGTTGTAATTGAACCAACCTCTGCTCACTTTTGCCTCACGAGGTGATGTGCCCCCGTTCCAGCTAGAGAGGTAGATAGATAATGCCTATATTGGTGGCGAAGTTAGGGCTCAAGGCCCTCTCTTACACTTAACCACTAGTAGAGTACCGGGTGAGTTAGCCGTGGTCGTTACGGCATGACTGCTGGCAATCGCTCACATCCGGGAGGCGAGGAGGTTCGAATCCCCCCACCGGCAACCTTGAAGATGGTCTTCTGTGGTTTCCCATCTTCCTTCCAGGCAAATGCCGGGGTTGGTCCCTAACTATTGGCCACAGCCGCTACCTTCCAACTCCTTGTCCTTACATTCAAACTTTTCTCCCCAGACAACACTCAACACCGCGACGGTACATGTAGCTCACCCATTGGGTGTCCGTCTCGAAGCAGCTACAAAACTGGCGAGCCGAACATGTCCCCGGACACTCCCGGCACTAAAAGCCATACGCTAAAAAAACGACAACTAGTAGAGTATACATCTACATGACTTATAATAATTATAAGTAATTTGTAATTATTACAAATACCAATAGCACAAATAATATGAATAGCAATAAGAATAGTCTAGTGATAATGTGAATAATGATAGAATCCTTAATTTTAAAATGCACAAAGTAAAGTACACTTAAATTACGTAACTGCAGTAATACAATCATTCATCTCATTCTTCCATTCATTCATTCAACATTTACCCAGGAAGTCAGCGGGATCCACCCAGCAAATACTCACAGCAAGCCACTTTAATCTTGTGATGAGAGGGTTTATCTCTAATGTTCGCAGGTGAGCGAATTCCATGACCTGGACACAGAGATTATGAACGAGCGATTGTAAACAGCAGCACGGTTTATAGGTATGGCAAGAGAGGAGCCAGATCTAGTATTGTGGTCATGATAGGACAAGAGGTAAGAAAAAGGTGCAACAAGGTAATTTGGGGTATTAGTGGAAAGTATTTTGTGCAGTAGAGAATTAAATTTTCAGCAGAGCCACTAATCGAACCTAGAACGTTTTGATGAGGTTTGAGAACCTTTTGATGCAGACTACTAGTATGTATGCATACCTCATGATCACAGAAGATGGCAAAGCCCCTATATGACTCAAAAACAACAAAAGTAATGTTAAACAAAGCAAGGGATGTGGACGTGAGCAGCTTAGAGCGCATGCAGAATACCGCTTTATTTTCTGGGAAGGAAACCATCCAGCGACCACTGGGAAATAAATCAAACCGAGCTGGGAGGCTCTTGGACTGTGCAATGCGGCAACTGCTATCATGCGCCAACACAGCCAGAGCAAGGCCTGAGTTGTGTTGTAAATGAAATTGCCGTTTTTGCTGCTGCTTTGTGTGTGGATATACACATCCGCAGCGCCTCACAATACAGCAATCAAGGTGATACGAGTAACAAAACTAGATCCATGCCATGGTTTACATGAGGGACACAATAGTCCCAGTTGAAAACTCCCGTTACAGATAATGTAATTTACCCCTTCCCCACGGGGTTCACAAGCAGTGGAGGGTGGCTCGACAATCAGTGACACAAGCTGAGACCGCAACTGCTTCCACTTACTTGTGCTACCTTCTCTCTTTATTATTGACCACCTCGTGGTGTAGCGGCTAGCATTCTTGGTTGCCACCCCGAAGATCCGTGTTCGATTCCTGGCTTTGCCAAGACATTGAATTCTGGCCTGATGTCTAGAACGAGGTACACTCACACTCGTACGGCAAAAGTGAGAAGAAGTGGGTTTATTTCTCAATCCAGTCATCCTGAAAGTGTTTTTCCGTGGCTTTCCACTTCTACTCCGGGTGAATACCGTGATTATTCCCAACTTAAGGTCAAGGCCACGTCCTTCCCAATCCTCACCTGAATTACAAGTACACACAATAATACACCCCTCACAATAATAAAAGTTATCAGACAAATTTCCACTCGCATCCATGTAGAGATGGGCTGGTCATTCTTTGCCGGTCGTAAGCACGCGGAATTATTCTTAAAGCCCGAGTAGAACACCGAAACCACTGAATGTGCACATGCGCTGCCGAGGACACACTGTGCACTTTATTTGCATTGATCACAAAGGTATGAAGGCTCACTGTGCGTGGAGACACCACTGCGCACGTAATATGTACTGGTCAAGAAGGAATGGCCCACATATATAATGGGCTAAATGACCCAATTATGCAATCCCCTCAAAAGAAATAACAACAACAACTAAGGTTATATTCCATTCACCCTGTGTATGTCGGCAGTTAGTATCAGTAATAATTATCATTCAATACACATTTTCATGAAAATCGTTATCACTGGGGCAGATTAGATGGCGTGGAACTCTTAATAAATCTCTGACCGCCTCATGTGGTAGCGTTCTTAGCTCTCGCCCCGAGGTTCGGGTTCGATTCACGGCTCTGACAAGAAATTTTAATTCCAGTGTTAGGGCTGTTTTGGGATACACTCAGACTCGTGAAGCAAAACAGAGACGAAGATGGTTCAATTTCCACCTCAGCCATCCTGGAAATGGTTATCCATGGTTTCCTCACTTTTACTCCAGGAAAATGCTGGGATGGTTCCTAACATATGGTCATGGTCGCCTCCTTCCCAATCCTCATCTGCATTAAAAATACACACGCTAGTACAGCCACCACAATAACACAGGTTATAACACAAATTATACACATCCAAAATACTGTGACCACGAATGCCGTAGTCCCTATAATAACCAACAACTCTTAATTTAAAGTCATTGTAATATTCACAAAGAACATTAGTTGAACCGATCAGAGTCCTTACATATGACAAGGGGTGACTAACCCGGCATGTTGAGACGGAATTTACGTGCCGTAGGGTGGTCAGTATTCTCTGCCCGTGCCATAACATTCGACATGCTCCCGTTAGGCATTATAAGACCCCCGTATCAGACCTTACCAAGTCATCATTAAATTCTTAGCAGAGCCTGAATCAGACGCGTGATGCAATCCGCTATACCATGGTGTTTTCTGGTGTGGTATATTACCAGAGCGTGAAGCACATATGTTTGTCATTTCATTTCGGTGCTTACATACCACGGTCAACAGTTCGAAGTACTGTTTCAGGATGAGGAATCATGGTTATAATATCACTCTATTTAACACACCTCTGACTTCTTGTAGATATATATTTTGTTGTAAATACTTAGGGGCTCTTGATTTGAGCTAGAATAGGTACGGAAAAGACCATGGTCCTATATTTCAACATATTCTAGTCACAGTATTTGCAAAAGCCAAAAGGTGCCTGTAAAATTAACACACGGAATCGCGTTGGAATCAGCTGTGACTACAGACTAATACGAGGGATAAATAATACAGTAGTGTTCAATATCGTTTGCGGGATATGCTTGCAGTGCATTAGTACCATACGGAATTAGTCAGAGAAATATCGACTTTCCTGACAACACACGTCAGTTGGGCTGCATAAAACAATATTATTAGGAGCAGCTGATGCACCCGGTTTATTGGCGCAAGGGTTTTTTCTACGAATGTATTTAATTACGATATTCACGGCCCAGAGAACGATGCATCATCATCATTGGTGTATCTAGTGTCTCAGAGATGAAATGGTTAGAGAATTTACAGGGATAATTCAGATTTTAGTCCCGCAGACATCAAACACAAGGATATGCAAATGAGAGGATGACAGCTACACGACTCGATTTAGCTGTTCACTCCAGTTTTGAGCCAGCTTTCACTACCTAACTTGACGAGGTCAACTCCTAAGGTCTTGCTCACCTATCTTCTATTAATGTCCGCCACATTGCGTAGTGGTTAGCACTTTTGGCTGTCACCCTGGAGGCCCGGTTTTAATTCTCGGCTCTGCCAAGAAAATCCAATTCTCTTCTGTGGGCATAAACGGGGTACACTCAGACTCGGGAGGCAAAAATAAATAGAAGTGGATTCGATTTCCACCTCAGCCATCCTGGAAATGTCTTTCTGTGGTTTCCCACTCTTAATCCAGGTGAATGCCGGAATGATTCCTCCTTGCCTCTTTGAGAATCAATATCTACATTATTACGCTAATATAGGCACCACAATAACACAGGTTATCAGACAATTGCACACACAAACGGGGACCAACGTGGCTACTAGCCCATGATGTCGTAAAGTCCCTCAATGAAACAACAACAACAACAACAACCTTTATTGTAATCTTCCTATAGACAAGGCATTTCCTTAACAATTTATACAAGGTGAGGTAAGCTGCAAAAAGAGTACTAAAGACGTATTTTCATTCATTTGTTGAAATTCTTAAACGTTGGAACATATCTAAGCGTGTGGCAGTATGTTTAACCTAGGTTTTATGCTTCGAATGAGTGTGGAAAAAACTCGGAATGTCCTCTTTTCTCTTTTATTACCGGGATTCTAAACTTGAATCGTCGAGAGACTGCACCTTACTGTACAGTAGTTCTATTAGGGAACGAGTGTTTGACTACTAAGCTACGCTGACGGGTAGGTAATTAGTGTTAAGGAAATGAATGGCAGAGAACACCACTCTCACAATGAGTTTCTTGAATGAAAGACAAAACCCTCATTCAAAGCGTTTTCTAACTATTATCATTATTAGCCTACTTTCGATTTTTGCAAAAAATGAAAGTAGACTTATGAGATCAACACAGGGCGAAAAAAGTGTGTCTGTCTCTGTGTGTGTATGTGTGTGTGTGAGTCTGTGTGTGTGTCTGTGTGTGTGTGTCTGTGTGTGTACTCTGAATGTCTGTCCCCCCCTATCAATTCGAACACGGTGAATGCGAATTGAACGAAATTTGGTACAAAGGTAGCACTAGCAAAGGACACCTCAGTGTCATGTTTTATATCGCCGCCATCTTTACTAAAACTGAATGGCGGCCACTCAAACGTTCAAAACGTAAAATCAAATAACGACTAACCAAATCATCCGATCTCTACCAAATTTGATAACAACATACCTTCGTATAGGATGCGTCTTGTGACCAAACTACAAGGTCGTCCGCCATACCATTTCAGGATGGTGGCCGTGCGAATTATGCAAACTTTATAATCCATATCATGGGACCCACCAGTTCCGATTATCGAGCCGAGAATCGTTTTAACTGTTCTAAAGGAAGAGGCACGTTCGAAATTAAAAGTTTATTTTGTAATACTATAGTGCAGACGTGATTTTAAAAAGCTGAGCTGATTCACTAATAAGACAAGATGGCAGCGGATATCTTGTGCCTGACTTATATTTCACTAATTTGAGTATTGCATGCAATATAGCGTACTGTACAAAATAAATAAACTTTGTATGAAATGCTTTATATATAAATAATATACTCCAGTGATGAAATCGTTTAGTATAAATCATTATTTGCTAACAAGTTCTATGTAAGTCATTTTATATAGAACGATATTCGTTGACACAATTAGCTCAGTGGTAGAGCGTCAGCCTATCGCTCAAATGCCTATGGTTCAAACCCGATCAGAGCTAGGTTTTTTGCTTGAAATGTTATATGTTTATTGTTTTGTAATGACTCAGATGTTTTAAAATTAAGCGTTATATTGTGCATATTATGGTGTAAAATATATATTTAATTAAAACATAATTCGCCAGCAGATTTACTCGAGACATCTAGCTGCCAAAAAGGTAACTAGATTAACTTCCAGATTTTATTGAAAAGTTTCTTCTTCTGGCCGCTAGAATGCACTCGCTCTGTTAGGACACGGCCGACTGAATACGAGCTGCGCATTCAGTCGGCCGTGGTTAGGATTATATTGTTCGATATTTCACCACTAGATGGTACGACTAGTCTACGAGGGGCTCCATTGATTACTACACCATTGGCATTCTATGCGCATCGAATTTGAAGAATGACAAGATGATACTACGATATATTTTTACTTTTTATTTTAAAGGGTTTGTAACAGCCTATTTTGCGTTACTTGAAAATGTTATTTGAAGTAAAGAACAAAACGATTTCACATAGTAGGTGTTAGTTCAGGTTATTAATTACTACTTTTATTTGAGGCAAATAGCAATCGAAAATATCCACATAGTTTGTATACACACGTCTCTGTAGGGTCATGGAAAGATTTGTTAATTCAATTAGGGTTGTGAAAGCCATGCACAACCAGACGTGTAAAGACATGCCTCAACTCAAAGTTGGATGTTGCCCACAGCAGGTCGTATATGTAATAATAATAATAATAATAATAATAATAATGTTATTGGTTTTACATCCCTTTTAACTACTGCTGCTTTTAGAGACACCGGGGTGCCGGAATTTTGGCCCGAAGGGGATCTTTAACGTGCCAGTAAATGTACTGACACGGCTCCCTCGCATTTGTGCACCCTCAAATGCCAGCTGACTGCGCCAGGATACGAACCTGCAACCTAGGGCCCGGCAAGCGAGAACGTTACCGCTGAGCCACGCAGCCAGTCCGGTCGATTATGTCTCCAGATCCATAACATTCTTGATATACTTCTTATCTTTCTTTCTTCAATGATGGTAGCAGTTTTTATCTAGGTTGTGGCGTTTGGTAGAGGTAAATCGTTTCTAAGGTCTTCAACAATGAATAGTTCTATTATACTCTTTGATAATAACGAGTTATAACTATACTCATACATTTAGGAGAAAGTAGGCTATATGTTCTTTACTGAACATCTTGTATTATTTTGGAATCATTGTGCCCAACCAAAGATTGCGTTTGAACGTATTAGCACTTTTTCTTCCTCCCTTCCCAATATCTCTTCATTCTTTCGCTGTGTTCCCATTTACGCTGTTCTGTCTATCATGTATTTTGTTCGGTGGACTTCTCAGAAAATTTGTGTTCGTTAATTAATGTTCTGAATTTTGTTCTGTCTTGAATGGTTTCTTCATGACAGCCAATTTCATTTATGTCTTCGCTGAATTATTTTAGTCAGTTGTTTTGATTTTTCATTGATAAGGATGGGTTGAAACTTTCCTTCTTATTATTCTGTAATTATTAATGTTTTTTTTGTTTTTTTTTACAAGTAGTCCAACATAGGAGCGTGATTGAACCAACCTTATTAACAGATGAATATTGATTTCAATTATTCTCTTCCCAAAATCTTTTACTTCTCTCACTATGATTTGTCATCCCTTCTTCCGTCAATCCAGTGGTGGCTTTCATCTGCAGAGAAATTATTTTGATTATTATTAACCATTTTAATATACTGTATGTATTACCACGTATTATTCATGCGTTCCCAAGAATGAGGTTAGCTAAGTATTATAATGGCGGAGGGTTTTTACGTCTGGATGCCCTTCCTGACAGCAATATTTTACAGGAGTTAATGAATGAAGATGATTGGAATAGGACCTGTAAAAGGTACCCTTATGGCATTCAACGAGAGCTGAAAATGAGAAACCGCGGAAATCCATATCAAGGGTGATGTATGATGGGAATTGGAACACACTCGTCTGTCGAGATTGGATATGGTATTAGGTAGATTTCATTAGAAAGCTAACTATTGCAATGGGTACCATGTTTCGACTTCCGGAAAATTTCGACATATCTTCGCGTTTCACATCCCCCGACCCCAAAACCACCGTCAGTTCAAAAGTTTATACATAATTTATGTATATATGTATATATGTATCTATCTATCTATATATATACTAGCAGAAGTACCCGTTCTTCGAACGGTGTTATATATTAACACCAGACATTATCAATTGAGCGACAGTTGCAGTGGTTAGCGGTTTGTCATTCCTTCGTAAGTTTATCAGAACGAAGTTAGTTTTCTGGCAATATCACACACACTGTTAATTTAAGGGCCTTGAAATGTGGTTTTCGGAGACCCCTTATAGACTCGCGAATTTTGTGTCTCACAATGAGAAGCGCAACATATGCTTTGATTGTCCTTCTAGGATAATTTTTATATTTCGCCTATTTTAGCATGTATTTTGAGAAGTTTTTCCCTATATCCACCCTTCTACGGTGAGGAGTTTTATAAATGATTAGGCTGGTTGCGTGGCTCAGGGGTAACATTCTCGCTTGCTGGGCCCACGGTTGCAGGTTCGTATCCTGGCGCAGTCAGCTGGCATTGAGGGTGCGCAAATGCGAGGGAGCCGTGTCAGTAGATTTACTGGCACGTTAAAGATCCCCTTCGGGGCAAAATTCCGGCACCCCGGCGTCTCTAAAAGCCAGAGTAGTTAAAAGGGACGTAAAACCAATAACATTATTATTATTATTATAAATGATTGGTGTATTGACTCATGTTTACCATACCTAATTTTACGATGCACCAAGCATACGAACATGATTTATAGGCGTACATAAAGATACACAGAAAGACAGACAGACAATTCTATTGTCTACAACATATCACCCAGATATCCAAAATATGGGTATATCTACCATACAGCATCAAACAAAATGATCCTTACGATGAACCCGTATGTCGACAAAAAAAAAGATTAGTTAAAATGAGCTCTCAAATTAAATTCACCTAAAGTGTACTTCCTGGCGTGAAATAGATTTGAAAGCCTTGTAGACGAAACGCAATACACCTCACATAAAAAATTACCCTCTACGTTGTGTTAGGTCCCCATACACAGGAAGACCTCTTTCATAAATTATAAAGGCTTGTGGTGCATGAAAATTCAGGTTCTTTAGCCTCAAATGGCCCAAATTCCTAAAAACCGCAAAAATGCTGATTCAATTCAGGAATTTTTGAAAATAATGTTGCTGTTTGGAGATATAATAGACTTTCTGTACTATATGTCGCACGTGAAATTGCATGAAAAAAATCTAGGTTACCCCTTGACCCCCTTAAGTGCATTGACGAATTATACAGTCTACGTTGGTTCCGTGATAACCGTATAACCATTTGCAAACTTTCACAGAAATGTAATAAATGGAGTAACCTACTAATAATATCGTATGGCCTCGGATGCCGGGTGCAAGCTTCGTAATTTGACACCCAGAGGGTAGCTTGCATGTCGAAATTTCGTTGTTCCTTGAATCACTATGAAAGTCAAGGAGGATAGATATCTAAGCTCCTTGAAGACTATAGCGCTTTCTAGAAGAGAAATGAGGAACTTTGTATTGGCGGAAATTCCTGAGATTAATTTTGCCATTATGAACACGCCTACTGAATTCAAATGGGTTCTTTGACGTGCCAACATCGTATGACATGCGAGTCGTATATTTGCCGCCTTTCAAAAATCACTTACCACGGCCAGGAGTGAACCTGCAATCTTGTGGTTAGTAGACCGACACGCTATCCACTCACCCACCGTGGCAAGGTATAAATGGAGTGATATTGCTTCTTACAGAAATAGATGGAAAGTTGGATATACCACCCCTTGAGATAATGTTGTCATGGTTACCGATTTCCATTCCTTCATTAGTTTGTTAAATTCAATTAACTTAGTTTTCTGGGAATATTTCAGATACTGTTGGTTTTAAAGCCTTATAATGTAGTTTTCGAGGCCCCCAAGTTTTGTTTCTGGCACCGAGGGGCTTTGTCTCCTCGTTGTACGCCATAATATAATACTAATAATATTAATATAAGTAGGATATATAGGCCGAAGCTGGCACAGGGGCTAATGCGTAAGATGGCGGCCGCGCGCAACCAGCCCTATGTTATTCTTATGGAGGGGACAGTCAGAGCTGGCACATGGGCTAATGCGCAAGATGGCTGCCATACTCTGAGACCGTGCATGACGTCACAGGGGGAGTTCGACCGTGTAGTTGCTAAATGGAATATTTATTATTATTATTATAATTATTATTATTATTAATTTTATTAGGTAATTATTGATTGATAGCTTGCCACGGTAGGTGAGTGGTTATCGTGTCGGACTACCAACCCCAAGCTTGCAGGTTCGCTCTTGGTCGTGGTAAGTGATTTTTAAAAGGCGGCAAAAATTAAGACACGCATGTCATACGATGTTGGCATGTAAAAGAACCCAGGGAGAGGTCGGGTATGTAGTTGCTAAATGGAATATTTATTATTATTATTATTATAATTATTATTATTAGGTAATTATTCATTGATCATGTACAATCAAGACTAGCCTTATATTGCCCCACTTTATGGTGTAGTGGCTAACATTTTTAGCTGTTACTGTGAAGGACCGGGTTCGAGTCCTGGCTCTGTCAAGAAATTTAATTCTAGGCTGAGGGTTGGAATGGGGTACACTCAACCTTGTGAGGCAGAACTGACAGGAGCTGGCTTTTGATTCATACCGCAGCCATTCTGCCTAACCCACTTTACCTAACCTAACCTAACCTAACCTAACTTCAAATTCAGAATGTACAATACATTTATTGTTTTTTATACCCTCATTAATTAGATATAGAGAATGTCCACTACGATTTAGATCCTCGAGCACACTTTTCTGACATATATCATTCAAACGTGTAGAAAGGAATGTCTGAAAATTTTCACTAACACATACTACACGTTCACCACACATTGTGTCACCTTTTTGAAAGTTAATGATACGGAAAAGAGTATGCATTGGTAATTCAGTGAGCTTATTTCTCTCTAATCAACAGTTCTACCCCCATAGCATTGTGAATATTTATTGTAGTAGCCTATAATGAAACAAAAAAATCATATCTATTACAGTTTAGCTATAAGTGACCAGAACCACTATAACATTTTATTCTAATAAGGAGATTTCCATAATGATAAGAAAAAAAGAGCTTACCATAATGATGGATTGTGTGTAAGTAAACGTCTTTTGCTGCACGATGTCACTACTAAAGTGATACTCTTACAACAGACAAGTGAGTTCATGTTTAGCTGACGTAATCGTATGTTCCCACGCACTTCCTGTGTATTGCACGCGCCGTAGTGGCTAAATTTGAAACTAGATGAGATGGTTTGCTGATGTAATCGTATGTTCACCTGCACGCACACGCAGGCCCCTGTGAATGGGTCCCTGTGGACGAGTCCCTGTGGACGGGACCCTGTGGACGGGTCATTGTTGACGGGTCATTGTTGACGGGTCCTTGTTGACGGGTCCTTTTTGACTAATCCCTTTAGACCGGTTCCTTTTGACTGGGTCATGACCCCTAATGCTATAATGAAATTAAAACGTTGTTCCACATGATACGCAAGCAAAGAGCCGATCGCTACTATGAATTAACATTTATGTTTTTGTTTTTGTTTTTACGCATGTGCACTTGGGGTTTTTGTAAGAGGGCGGGCTTTTAGAATACAGATTTATAAATGAGTTATTTATTTTTAAATTACCAAAAGATCCAAAACTAATAGGTAATTAGCTTTCTAACATTTCATGAACCAATAAGGCTATGGGACTTGTATTAGAGGTCGTTGGACTTGAGGTGACATTTTGTTTTTGAATCTATTATTATTTTTGTTAAAAGGGTCGAACTACACTTTTGTTAATATCTCGCTAACTAATATTCAGAGAGGGTCAAGTGAGGTGTCATGGGACTCAGGATGGTGAACCCTTTTCCATGACCAACGAATTTACCCAAAAGATTCAAAACAGCAAGGTCATTGACCTAAGATTTTATAAACTAATAATTGAATATTAACATGTGAGGTGTCATAGGACTTAGAATGGTCAACCCTTTCCCATGGCCAATGCATTTACCAAAAGTACCCAATACATCAAGGTCATTGACCTGAGATTTTATAAACTAATAATCGGGTACGAACATGTGAGATGTTTACCATGTGTGATGAAACATAGCTAGGTAGAGAACGAATTAGTGTAGGCTACATGTATTGTGACTGACGAGTCTTTTACCATTAAAACTTGTTTTCATATCAAACTGTAGTATAGAGAGAGTATAGGTTGCAGGTATGGGTTAATAAATGAGAAACGGTGTACGCAAACTCTGATTTATCAAGAATTAAGAGTAGACTATCTTTATTTGATTGGTTAAAGAGGATAGCTAACACACAAAAATGCTCAGTGGTTACCGAGACAAAATGATCGCTACACACAACAGGCTTTACATACTTGAGGCTAATAATCAATACACACACACACTCGCTTGTTCTAAACTAAACTGTGTTGCTGTCAGTGCTCAGACAGTAGGCTGATGACGAAATGCATTGCTAACAGAAATATAATCATTTCCGGTTGTCTAATGTTACCAGCTATCCATTTATTTATTTTTTGTGTTGCAGTGGTAAGCACTTTTAGCTCTTGTATTGGTAGTCTTAACTCGACTTCCAGGTCTGAGGCCTAGAACGAGTTGAACTAAGAAACAAGGGCATGGTGGTGCAGTGGTTAAGCTGTTAGCCTTTTCACCAGAGGGTTCGATTTCAGGTTAATATACATGTCATAAACATATTAAACAAAACAAAAACAGAGATAAGGTTTAAAACTGATTACATTTGTGACTTTTCAAATTATTACTTGGTTTTCAAATACAAAAGGTGAACTGGGTTTGATATACAGTTAATGCTGTCTATCACACACTCGACTGTAAGAAAGCCAAAAGAGCAAAAGGCTTAGGTGGAGCAGTGGTAAAATTGCTATATGTAGAGAACTACCTGGCAAAGCTATATCGCATAAACAGTGCAGGATACAATCCAGCAATCAAATTTGTATCTTGTGGAACAGAGAAATGCACTTACGTGAGAAAATGCAAGTTCATGTGTAATATGACCTAACACAAAAGTGTTCACCTGTGCACGTGCACTATAAGAGCTAACAAGTCACATTCTGTTTAGTTCGTACGTAACGTTAGGTTAGGGCTAATGCACACACCCTAGTACACGAGGCACATGCCATTTGAGAGGAGGTCAAGGGATCTAACTTGGTGGATGAATGTGTTCTAACGAGTCATTTGTAGTTGAAAGAGAATAATACTTGTTCTTAAGATGTTAAAACTGAGGAGATGGTATGTACAGTAAGACGTCTTGTTATTTCCTGTGTAATATTACAGACATGGCAGAGAGCACACAGTTATGTTGCTATGACTACGCTGCAGTAATTTGAAACCCTACGTGTTCATTAAGACAATGGGTGATGATTATACAAAGTTAGCAGTCATTGGATATTACACAGGTGTTCCTTCCGGTGTCATGTTGCTGACATGGCAGAGAGCGCACAGTTCTATTCCTACAACTAACACTGCAGTAATTTGAAACCCCAAGGTGTTGATCAAGACAATGGGTGATGATCATGCAAAGTCAGCGGTAATTGGATACCACACATCAACATTGACTAAATCATAAACGTGTTGTCATAACCAGCAGAAACCTCATTTAAAGATTTTAGATTTTACATTTTAAATTTAAGATTTATTTTTATTTTTAGATTTTACTTTTTTACATTTTCCTAAAAGAGTAAACAACAAGGTCACATACCTAACCTCATTAAACCTAACTTTACCAAACCTAACTTAAGCTAATCCAGAGGCTAATGAACATACCCAAAGCATATAAGGTACATGCAACTATCCTTATGCTAGTCTTACAGGTTACTGTACAACATGATCACTACCCAAAAGGATTTTTTTTTTCATTTTGTTGTTTATACATATGTCAATTTTCCAATTTCCCATTTTCAGTTTTTTAATGTCAGTTTTTAGTTTTTTCAATTTCATAATATGGAAAACATGGATTTTTGCATTTTGTTGTTTACACATTTATTAATTTCACAATTTCCCATTTTCAGTTCTTAAAATGTCAGTTTAAAGTTTTTCAATTTCATGATATAGAAACATGGATTTTCCAATTTGTTGTTTTTACATTTGTCAATTTACCAAATTCATATTTACAGTTTTTTAAATTTCAGTTTAGTGTTTTTTGTTCTATTTGTTAATATTGAAACATGGATTTTTTACAATTTGTGTTTTACATGTCATGCAATTATTCTGATGCTAGTCTTATAGGTTACTGTTCAACATGATCACTACCCCCCCCAACACTGGATATTTTTTAAAATTTTTGTTGTTTACACATATACCAATTTTCCAATTTACCATTTTCAGTTTTTTAATGTCAGTTTTTAGTTTTTTCAATTTGATAATATGGAAAACATATGTAAATTTTCCAATTTCCCATTTTCAGTTTTTTAATGTCAGTTTTTAGTTTTTTCAATTCCATAATATGGAAAACATGGATTTTTGCATTTTGTTGTTTACACATTTATTAATTTCACAATTTCCCATTTTCAGTTCTTAAAATGTCAGTTTAAAGTTTTTCAATTTCATGATATAGAAACATGGATTTTCCAATTTGTTGTTTTCACATTTGTCAATTTACCAAATTCACATTTACAGTTTTTTAAATTTCAGTTTAGTGTTTTTTGTTCTATTTGTTAATATTGAAACATGGATTTTTTACAATTTGTGTTTTACATGTCATGCAATTATTCTGATGCTAGTCTTATAGGTTACTGTTCAACATGATCACTACCCCCCCAACACTGGATATTTTTTAAAATTTTTGTTGTTTACACATATACCAATTTTCCAATTTACCATTTTCAGTTTTTTAATCTCAGTTTTTAGTTTTTTCAATTTGATAATATGGAAAACATGGATTTTGCATTTTGTTGTTTACACATTAATAATTTCACAATTTCCCATTTTCAGTTCTTAAAATGTCAGTTTAAAGTTTTTCAATTTCATAATATTGAAACATGGATTTTCCAATTTGTTGTTTTCACATTTGTCAATTTACTAAATTCACATTTACAGTTTTTTTTAAATTTCAGTTTAATGTTTTTGTTCTATTTGTTAATATGGAAACCTGATTTTTTTTTACAATTTGTGTTTTTTACATGTCATGCAATTATTCTTATGCTAGTCTTATAGGTTACTGTACAACATGATTACTACCCCCACTGGATTTTTTTTCATTTTGTTGTTTACACATATGCCAATTTTCCAATTCCCCATTTTCAGTCTTTGTTTAATATCAGTTTTAAGTTTTTCAATTTCATAATATGGAAACATGGATTTTGCATTTTGTTGTTTACACATTTATCAATTTCACAATTTCCCATTTACAGTTCTTAAAATGTCAGTTTAAAGTTTTTCAATTTCATGATATAGAAACATGGATTTTCCAATTTGTTGTTTTTACATTTGTCAATTTACCAAATTCACATTTACAGTTTTTTAAATTTCAGTTTAGTGTTTTTTGTTCTATTTGTTAATATTGAAACATGGATTTTTTACAATTTGTGTTTTACATGTCATGCAATTATTCTGATGCTAGTCTTATAGGTTACTGTTCAACATGATCACTACCCCCCCCAACACTGGATATTTTTTAAAATTTTTGTTGTTTACACATATACCAATTTTCCAATTTACCATTTTCAGTTTTTTAATGTCAGTTTTTAGTTTTTTCAATTTGATAATATGGAAAACATATGTAAATTTTCCAATTTCCCATTTTCAGTTTTTTAATGTCAGTTTTTAGTTTTTTCAATTCCATAATATGGAAAACATGGATTTTTGCATTTTGTTGTTTACACATTTATTAATTTCACAATTTCCCATTTTCAGTTCTTAAAATGTCAGTTTAAAGTTTTTCAATTTCATGATATAGAAACATGGATTTTCCAATTTGTTGTTTTCACATTTGTCAATTTACCAAATTCACATTTACAGTTTTTTAAATTTCAGTTTAGTGTTTTTTGTTCTATTTGTTAATATTGAAACATGGATTTTTTACAATTTGTGTTTTACATGTCATGCAATTATTCTGATGCTAGTCTTATAGGTTACTGTTCAACATGATCACTACCCCCCCAACACTGGATATTTTTTTAAAATTTTTGTTGTTTACACATATACCAATTTTCCAATTTACCATTTTCAGTTTTTTAATCTCAGTTTTTAGTTTTTTCAATTTGATAATATGGAAAACATGGATTTTGCATTTTGTTGTTTACACATTAATAATTTCACAATTTCCCATTTTCAGTTCTTAAAATGTCAGTTTAAAGTTTTTCAATTTCATAATATTGAAACATGGATTTTCCAATTTGTTGTTTTCACATTTGTCAATTTACTAAATTCACATTTACAGTTTTTTTTTAATTTCAGTTTAATGTTTTTGTTCTATTTGTTAATATGGAAACCTGATTTTTTTTTACAATTTGTGTTTTTTACATGTCATGCAATTATTCTTATGCTAGTCTTATAGGTTACTGTACAACATGATTACTACCCCCACTGGATTTTTTTTCATTTTGTTGTTTACACATATGCCAATTTTCCAATTCCCCATTTTCAGTCTTTGTTTAATATCAGTTTTAAGTTTTTCAATTTCATAATATGGAAACATGGATTTTGCATTTTGTTGTTTACACATTTATCAATTTCACAATTTCCCATTTACAGTTCTTAAAATGTCAGTTTAAAGTTTTTCAATTTCATGATATAGAAACATGGATTTTCCAATTTGTTGTTTTCACATTTATCAATTTACTAAATTCCCATTTACAGTTTTTAAAATTTCTGTTTAATGTTGTTGTTTTTTCTATTTGTCAATATGGAATATGGATTTTTCCAGTTTGTGTTTTACATGTTCATTTTGCATTAGGAGTGGAGAGAGGTGGGTAGTAATTAAAAATGTGCAAGCAGTGTCCATTGTTGACAGGTCATTGTTGACGAGTCCTTTTCATACAACAGAAAAGTGAGTTCATGTTTCGCATGCATTACCTAAAATGTAATACCATGCAAGTGTTTAACATTTTACAACTAACCTGTTAGTATGATTTGCACACTACAAAGGTTATATCTGTTCTGGTAATAGATTTATTTAACGTTGGCTTTTATATTTAATATGTACAGTTTAAAGTGATAGAAAAGTGGTAGAAATGTGGTAGCAAAGTGGTAGACAAGTGGTAGACAATTGGTAACAAAGTGGTAGAAAAGTGGTAGCAAAGTGGTAGAAAAGTGGGTGCAAAGTGGATGCAAAGTGGGTGCAAAATGGGTGCAAAGTGGGTGCAAAAGTGGGTGCAAAAGTGGGTGCAAAAGTGGGTGCAAAAGTGAGTGCAAAAGTGAGTGCAAAAGTGGGTGCTAAAGTGGGGTGTAAAAGTGGTACCCTATTTGTAACGGCTTATTTAACAAGTTATTTTGTGGTACTCTATTTGTAATGGCTTATTTGACAAGTTATTTTTTGTCAAATGTATTTAGAGGATATCTCTCTTGTTCTTGGAAAGTATCTCAGCCCTTTTTATGATAGCATAATGCTTACCGCCATATTTGTAAGCAACAACAACACACTAAAGTTCCAAGAATCCAAACTACTCTAAGGTTCATGATTGTCTCTCAACTCCATTCCACGCCTAGTCAAAAATATTATACATTTCGAATATTTCAAAAAAGGTAAATTGGGGCAGTATGCTATATGTTTAAACTAAAAATCATATAAAATCATATGCCAACTCCAACACCTTCGTCTATCCCACCCTCAGTCAAAAAAAAAAATATTCTTTAAATTTTTCATAAAATTTTTGGAAAGTAGGCTATAGTTTGAAAACTAATCATCATAAAAAGTTATATATAGACTCAAACCAATGGCTTTTATGTCCTTAATCGTTAGAACATAACATGGAATTTTTGACATTTTTCCAAAAAATGTTCATTCTAAAAAAAATGGGCTATATTTTGTAAACTATGAAATTTACAAAAAACATGTGTTTGACATAAATGACAGGTATTTACTCCCTCTACCATAAAACCAAGTCCCAGGTCTCTGGGGAAAAATCCACAAAGTTTCAATTTTGAGAGTAGGCGATATTTTGAAAACTTATCATTCTAAAAAGTCATATATAGACTCAAACAAATGTTCTTTAAGTCCTTTAACGTTATAACAAAACTTAAACATATTTTCAATTTTTCCAAAAAAGGGTCTATTTTCAAAATTGCCTATATTTTGGAAACTAAGAATTTTACAAAAAAGTTTGATAACATAAATGAAAGGTCTTTACCCCCTATACCCCAAAAATACATTGTACGTGCCTAGGACAAAAACTGTGCAGTAGTGTGTTTTGGACAGTTCCGCAGCCTCCTCCTCCTCCCCTCCTCCAAGATGGCGGCCGTAGCTTAACTTAACCTAGCCTAACCTAACAAGATGGCGGCCGTAGCTTAACTTAACCTAGCCTAACCTAACAAGATGGCGGCCGTAGCTTAACTTAACCTAGCCTAACCTAACCTAACCTACGAGGTGTGATCAAAAAGTTCCAAAAATTTGGCTGCAACTTAACCAAACCTAGCCTAACCTAACCTAACCTACAAGGTGTGATCAAAAAGTTCCAAAATGGCGGCCGTAGCTTCACTTAACCTAACCTAACTTAACCTAACCCTACGAGGTGTGATCAAAAATTTTTCAAAATAGTGGTCATAGCTTAACTGAACTTGCCTAACCTAACCTAACCTAAACCTACGAAGTGTGGTCATAAAGTTGCAAGATGGAGGTCGTAGCATAACTCAACCTAACCTAACCCTACGAGGTGTGATCAAAAAGTTCCAAAAATGGCTGCCGTAGCTTAACATAACCTTTGAGTAATTTTTTTAACGGGTCCCGGAGGACGGGTCCTTGTTGACGGGTCCCTGTGGCGGGTCCCCTTTGACATAATTTGGATAAAATGCTAGGGCCAGTCCATAGGGATCAGTCCAAAGGACCCGCCCACAGGGACCCGTCAACAAGGACCCGTCCTCCGGGACCCGTTAAAAAAATGACTCAAAGGTTAAGTTAAACTACGGCAGCCATTTTTGGAACTTTTTGATCACACCTCGTAGGGTTAGGTTAGGTTGAGTTAAGCTACGACCTCCATCTTGGAACTTTATGACCACACTTCGTAGGTTTAGGTTAGGTTAGGTTAGGCAAGGTTCAGTTAAGCTATGACCACTATTTTGAAAAATTTTTGATCACACCTCGTAGGTTTAGGTTAAGTTAGGTTAGGTTAAGTGAAGCTACGGCCGCCATTTTGGAACTTTTTGATCACACCTTGTAGGTTAGGTTAGGTTAGGCTAGGCTAGGTTTGGTTAAGTTGCAGCCAAATTTTTGGAACTTTTTGATCACACCTCGTAGGTTAGGTTAGGTTAGGCTAGGTTAAGTTAAGCTACGGCCGCCATCTTGTTAGGTTAGGCTAGGTTAAGTTAAGCTACGGCCGCCATCTTGTTAGGTTAGGCTAGGTTAAGTTAAGCTACGGCCGCCATCTTGGAGGAGGGGAGGAGGAGGAGGCTGCGGAACTGTCCATAACACACTACTGCACAGTTTTTGTCCTAGGCACGTACAATTTATTTTTGGGGTATAGGGGGTAAAGACCTTTCATTTATGTTAAACAAACATTTTTGTAAAATTCTTAGTTTCCAAAATATAGGCAATTTTGAAAATTGACCCTTTTTTGGAAAAATTGAAAATATGTTTAAGTTTTGTTATAACGTTAAAGGACTTAAAGAACATTTGTTTGAGTCTATATATGACTTTTTAGAATGATAAGTTTTCAAAATATCGCCTACTTTCAAAATTGAAACTTTGTGGATTTTGCCCCAGAGACCTGGGACTTGGTTTTATGGTAGAGGGAGTAAATACCTGTCATTTATGTCAAACACATTTTTTTGGTAAATTTCATAGTTTACAAAATATAGCCCATTTTTTTAGAATGAACATTTTTTGGAAAAATGTCAAAAATTCCATGTTATGTTCTAACGATTAAGGACATAAAAGCCATTGGTTTGAGTCTATATATGACTTTTTATGATGATTAGTTTTCAAACTATAGCCTACTTTCCAAAAATGTTATGAAAAATGTAAAGAATATATTTTTTTTTGACTGAGGGTGGGATAGACGTAGGTGTTGGAGTTAGCATATGATTTTATATGATTTTTAGTTTAAACATATAGCATACTGCCCCAATTTACCTTTTTTGAAAAATTCGAAATGTGTAATATTTTTGACTAGGCGTGGAATGGAGTTGAGAGACAATCATGAACCTTAGAGTAGTTTGGATTCTTGGAACTTTAGTGTGTTGTTGTTGCTTACAAACATGGCGGTAAGCATTATGCTATCATAAAAAGGGCTGAGATACTTTCCAAGAACAAGAGAGATATCCTCTAAATACATTTGAAAAAAATAACTTGATAAATAAGCCATTACAAATAGAGTACCACAAAATAACTTGTTAAATAAGCCGTTACAAATAGGGTACCACTTTTACACCCCACTTTAGCACCCACTTTTGCACCCACTTTTGCACCCACTTTTGCACCCACTTTGCACCCATTTTGCACCCACTTTGCACCCACTTTTCTACCACTTTGCTACCACTTTGCTACCACATTTCTACCACTTTTCTATCACTTTAAACTGTACATATTAAATATAAAAGCCAACGTTAAATAAATCTATTACCAGAACAGATATAACCTTTGTAGTGTGCAAATCATACTAACAGGTTAGTTGTAAAATGTTAAACACTTGCATGGTATTACATTTTAGGTAATGCATGCGAAACATGAACTCACTTTTCTGTTGTATGAAAAGGACTCGTCAACAATGACCTGTCAACAATGGACACTGCTTGCACATTTTTAATTACTACCCACCTCTCTCCACTCCTAATGCAAAATGAACATGTAAAACACAAACTGGAAAAATCCATATTCCATATTGACAAATAGAAAAAACAACAACATTAAACAGAAATTTTAAAAACTGTAAATGGGAATTTAGTAAATTGATAAATGTGAAAACAACAAATTGGAAAATCCATGTTTCTATATCATGAAATTGAAAAACTTTAAACTGACATTTTAAGAACTGTAAATGGGAAATTGTGAAATTGATAAATGTGTAAACAACAAAATGCAAATTCCATATTTCCATATTATGAAATTGAAAAACTTAAAACTGATATTTAAAAAAAAACTGAAAATGGGGAATTGGAAAATTGGCATATGTGTAAACAACAAAATGAAAAAAAATCCAGTGGGGTGGTAATCATGTTGTACAGTAACCTATAAGACTAGCATAAGAATAATTGCATGACATGTAAAAAACACAAATTGTAAAAAAAATCCATGTTTCCATATTAACAAATAGAACAAAAACATTAAACTGAAATTTAAAAAAACTGTAAATGTGAATTTAGTAACTTGACAAATGTGAAAACAACAAATTGGAAAATCCATGTTTCAATATTATGAAATTGAAAAACTTTAAACTGACATTTTAAGAACTGAAAATTGGAAATTGTGAAATTAATAAATGTGTAAACAACAAAATGCAAAATCCATGTTTTCCATATTATCAAATTGAAAAAACTAAAAACTGACATTAAAAAACTGAAAATGGTAAATTGGAAAATTGGTATATGTGTAAACAACAAAAATTTAAAAAAATATCCAGTGTTGGGGGGGTAGTGATCATGTTGAACAGTAACCTATAAGACTAGCATCAGAATAATTGCATGACATGTAAAACACAAAATGTAAAAAATCCATGTTTCAATATTAACAAATAGAACAAAAAACACTAAACTGAAATTTAAAGAACTGTAAATGTGAATTTGGTAAATTGACAAATGTGAAAACAACACATTGGAAAATCCATGTTTCTATATCATGAAATTGAAAAACTTTAAACTGACATTTTAAGAACTGAAAATGGGAAATTGTGAAATTAATAAATGTGTAAACAACAAAATGCAAAAATCCATGTTTTCCATATTATGGAATTGAAAAAACTAAAAACTGACATTAAAAAACTGAAAATGGGAAATTGGAAAATTTACATATGTTTTCCATATTATCAAATTGAAAAAACTAAAAACTGACATTAAAAAACTGAAAATGGTAAATTGGAAAATTGGTATATGTGTAAACAACAAAAATTTTAAAAAATATCCAGTGTTGGGGGGGGTAGTGATCATGTTGAACAGTAACCTATAAGACTAGCATCAGAATAATTGCATGACATGTAAAACACAAATTGTAAAAAATCCATGTTTCAATATTAACAAATAGAACAAAAAACACTAAACTGAAATTTAAAAAACTGTAAATATGAATTTGGTAAATTGACAAATGTAAAAACAACAAATTGGAAAATCCATGTTTCTATATCATGAAATTGAAAAACTTTAAACTGACATTTTAAGAACTGAAAATGGGAAATTGTGAAATTAATAAATGTGTAAACAACAAAATGCAAAAATCCATGTTTTCCATATTATGAAATTGAAAAAACTAAAAACTGACATTAAAAAACTGAAAATGGGAAATTGGAAAATTGACATATGTATAAACAACAAAATGAAAAAAAAATCCTTTTGGGTAGTGATCATGTTGTACAGTAACCTGTAAGACTAGCATAAGGATAGTTGCATGTACCTTATATGCTTTGGGTATGTTCATTAGCCTCTGGATTAGCTTAAGTTAGGTTTGGTAAAGTTAGGTTTAATGAGGTTAGGTATGTGACCTTGTTGTTTACTCTTTTAGGAAAATGTAAAAAAGTAAAATCTAAAAATAAAAATAAATCTTAATTTTAAAATGTAAAATCTAAAATCTTTAAATGAGGTTTCTGCTGGTTATGACAACACGTTTATGATTTAGTCAATGTTGATCTGTGGTATCCAATTACTGCAGACTTTGCATGATCATCACCCATTGTCTTGATCAACACCTTGGGGTTTCAAATTACTGCAGTGTTAGTTGTAGGAATAGAACAGTGCGCTCTCTGCCATGTCAGCAACATGACACCGGAAGGAACACCTGTGTAATATCCAATGACTGCTAACTTTGTATAATCATCACCCATTGTCTTAATGAACACGTAGGGTTTCAAATTACTGCAGCGTAGTCATAGCAACAGAACTGTGTGCTCTCTGCCATGTCTATAATATTACACAGGAAATAACAAGACGTCTTACTGTACATACCATCTCCTCAGTTTTAACATCTTAAGAACAAGTATTATTCTCTTTCAACTGCAAATGACTCGTTAGAACACATTCATCCACCAAGTTAGATCCCTTGACCTGCTCTCAAATGGCATGTGCCTCGTGTACTAGGGTGTGTGCATTAGCCCTAACCTAACGTTACGTACGAACTAAACAGAATGTGACTTGTTAGCTCTTATAGTGAACGTGCACAGGTGAACACTTTTGTGTTAGGTCATATTACACATGAACTTGCATTTTCTCACGTATGTGCATTTCTCTGTTCCACAAGATACAAATTTGATTGCTGGATTGTATCCTGCACTGTTTATGCGATATAGCTTTGCCAGGTAGTTCTCTACATATAGCAATTTTACCACTGCTCTACCTAAGCCTTTTGCTCTTTTGGCTTTCTTACAGTCGAGTGTGTGATAGACAGCATTAACTGTATATCAAACCCAGTTCACCTTTTGTATTTGATAACCAAGTAAAAATTTGAAAAGTCACAAATGTAATCAGTTTTAAACCTTATCTCTGTTTTTGTTTTGTTTAATATGTTTATGACATGCATATTAACCTGAAATCGAACCCTCTGGTGAAAAGGCTAACAGCTTAACCACTGCACCACCATGCCCTTGTTTCTTAGTTCAACTCGTTCTAGGCCTGAGACCTGGAAATCGAGTTAAGACTACCAATACAAGAGCTAAAAGTGCTTACCACTGCAACACAAAAAATAAATAAATGGATAGCTGGTAACATTAGACAACCGGAAATGATTATATTTCTGTTAGCAATGCATTTCGTCATCAGCCTACTGTCTGAGCACTGACAGCAACACAGTTTAGTTTAGAACAAGCGAGTGTGTGTGTGTATTGATTATTAGCTTCAAGTATTTAAAGCCTGTTGTGTGTAGCGATCATTTTGTCTCGGTAACCACTGAGCATTTTTGTGTTTTAGCTATCCTCTTTAACCAATCAAATAAAGATAGTCTACTCTTAATTCTTGATAAAACAGAGTTTGCGTTCACCGTTTCTCATTTATTAACCCATACCTGCAACCTATACTCTCTCTATACTACAGTTTGATCTGAAAACAAGTTTCAATGGTAAAAGACTTGTCAGTCACAATACATGTAGCCTACACTAATTCTTTCTCTACCTAGCTATGTTTCATCACACATGGTAAACATCTCACATGTTCGTACCCGATTATTAGTTTATAAAATCTCAGGTCAATGACCTTGATGTATTGGGTACTTTTGGTAAATGCATTGGCCATGGGAAAGGGTTGACCATTCTAAGTCCTATGACACCTCACATGTTAATATTCAATTATTAGTTTATAAAATCTTAGGTCAATGACCTTGCTGTTTTGAATCTTTTGGGTAAATTCGTTGGTCATGGAAAAGGGTTCACCATCCTGAGTCCCATGACACCTCACTTGACCCTCTCTGATTATTAGTTAGCGAAATATTAACAAAAGTGTAGTTAGACCCTTTTAACAAAAATAATAATAGATTAAAAAACAAAATGTCACCTCAAGTCCAACGACCTCTAATACAAGTCCCATAGCCTTATTGGTTCATGAAATGTTAAAAAGCTAATTACCTATTAGTTTTGGATCTTTTGGTAATTTAAAAATAAATAACTCATTTATAAATCTGTATTCAAAAAGCCCGCCCTCTTACAGTCAAAAGGAACCGGTCTAAAGGGATTAGTCAAAAAGGACCCGTCAACAAGGACCCGTCAACAATGACCCGTCAACAATGACCCGTCCACAGGGTCCCGTCCACAGGGACTCGTCCACAGGGACCCATTCACAGGGGCCTGCGTGTGCGTGCAGGTGAACATACGATTACATCAGCAAACCATCTCATCTAGTTTCAAATTTAGCCACTACGGCGCGTGCAATACACAGGAAGTGCGTGGGAACATACGATTACGTCAGCTAAACATGAACTCACTTGTCTGTTGTAAGAGTATCACTTTAGTAGTGACATCGTTCAGCAAAAGACGTTTACTTACACACAATCCATCATTATGGTAAGCTCTTTTTTTCTTATCATTATGGAAATCTCCTTATTAGAATAAAATGTTATAGTGGTTCTGGTCACTTATAGCTAAACTGTAATAGATATGATTTTTTTGTTTCATTATAGGCTACTACAATAAATATTCACAATGCTATGGGGGTAGAACTGTTGATTAGAGAGAAATAAGCTCACTGAATTACCAATGCATACTCTTTTCCGTATCATTAACTTTCAAAAAGGTGACACAATGTGTGGTGAACGTGTACTATGTGTTAGTGAAAATTTTCAGACATTCCTTTCTACACGTTTGAATGATATATGTCAGAAAAGTGTGCTCGAGGATCTAAATCGTAGTGGACATTCTCTATATCTAATTAATGAGGGTATAAAAAACAATAAATGTATTGTACATTCTGAATTTGAAGTTAGGTTAGGTTAGGTTAGGTAAAGTGGGTTAGGCAGAATGGCTGCGGTATGAATCAAAAGCCAGCTCCTGTCAGTTCTGCCTCACAAGGTTGAGTGTACCCCATTCCAACCCTCAGCCTAGAATTAAATTTCTTGACAGAGCCAGGACTCGAACCCGAGCCTTCACAGTAACAGCTAAAAATGTTAGCCACTACACCATAAAGTGGGGCAATATAAGGCTAGTCTTGATTGTACATGATCAATGAATAATTACCTAATAATAATTATAATAATAATAATAATAAATATTCCATTTAGCAACTACATACCCGACCTCTCCCTGGGTTCTTTTACATGCCAACATCGTATGACATGCGTGTCTTAATTTTTGCCGCCTTTCAAAAATCACTTACCACGACCAAGAGCGAACCTGCAAGCTTGGGGTTGGTAGTCCGACACGATAACCACTCACCCACCGAGGCAAGCTATCAATCAATAATTACCTAATAAAATTAATAATAATAATAATAATTATAATAATAAAAATAAATATTCCATTTAGCAACTACACGGTCGAACTCCCCCTGTGACGTCATGCACGGTCTCAGAGTATGGCAGCCATCTTGCGCATTAGCCCCTGTGCCAGCTCTGACTGTCCCCTCCATAAGAATAACATAGGGCTGGTTGCGCGCGGCCGCCAACTTACGCATTAGCCCCTGTGCCAGCTTCGGCCTATATATCCTACTAATATAATATAGGGATAGGAATATAATAGACCTGCCGTACCACACCCGCAGGTGTAAATCGCGTGAAAAAATTCTAGTGTACCCCTTGACCCCCTTAAGCCCATTATACGTATTGATGAATTTTACAGCTTAATTTGCTTCCGTGATAACCTTCTAGCCGTTTTCAAACTTTCGCACCAATGTAATTAATGGAATTGCATTGCGTCTTACAGCAATAGATGGACCTCTGAGAATATGTTGCCATGGTTACCGGCTTGTATTCATTCATTAGTTTATTAAATGAAATTAGTTTTCTGGGAATATCTCAAAAACGGTTGGTTTTAGGGCCTTAAAATGTGGATTTCGGGGACCCTGTAATTTTGTCTCTCACATTGAGGGGCTGATAATGATCTTTGTCTCGTCCTTCCACTCCTATTTCAGCATGTATTTTAAGGGGGTAGGCCCTCTTTTATGAGAGGTGCGGAGAAGGGTTACTTCAATGATTAGTGTCGTGCCTCTGATGGACATCTCTACCAAATTTTACGTTAATACACCCAGCCGTTCTCGAGTTATAAGGGAACAAAGTTGTCCACAGACAATCAAACAGACAGACAGACCAAAACATTATTTTCGCGAGCATCTATCATAAAACAGTCTGAAACGTGTAAATAACTCAAATTTCCGTAGAAATTCAGAAAAAAAAACCAGACAAATTTTCTATTTATATATGTAGAGATATACTGCACCGCTCGGTGTTGACCGTGTTTTATTGCACAAATTTAGGTTTACTCGCTAACCGTCGGAGATACACAAAAAGTGATAATAACCTTTTGGATAGAAAATGAAATGCTAAAGCTCGTGTATACCATCAAAAGTTTGCTATTTCTTAGCGTTCTCTTTTTATTTGAAATGGAAATATGAAATTTTGAAACCAAAGGGTATAGTGACGTCACAAAAGTAGGTTTTACGCGCTAACCGTTGGAGATACACGAAAAGTGATAAGAACCTTTCGGATAGGAAATTAAATTTCGAAGCTCTCATGTGCCATCACAAGTTTGCTATTTCTTAGCGTTCCCTTTTTATTTGATATGGAAATATGACATTTTGAAACCAAAGGGTGTAGTGACGTCACTAAAATGGTCGCCATTTTTTAATAGTACAAAATATCAAAATTAAAGGTATCCTATATGTAAAACTGGTAAATCAGCTACATCCATGCAAAATTTCATTTCAATCGGACCAGTGGTTCTTGCTTTATTGAGTAACACAGAGACAGACAGACAGACACACACCATCTCATTTTAGGTAGATTTCATTAGAAAGCTAACTATTGCAATGGGTACCATGTTTCGACTTCCGGAGAATTTCGACATATCTTCACGTTTCACATCCCCTAGATCCCAAAACCACCGTCAGTTAAAAAGTGTATATATAATTTATGTATATATACTGTATATATATGTATATATATATACATATATCACTTTCTTGTGGACACGATAACTACCGCAATTTTGCACCAATCAATTTGAATTTTTTACATAATATGTATCCCTATAAAATCTCGGTCGAGTTCGTTAATGGGCACAAACAGTCGACAGGGGTGAAGATGGGGGGCTATTTTCGAAAAAGTGAAATATCGCTATAACTCTCTTAATATTTGAAATATCGAAGCCATTCAAAGTTCATACTATGTGTCGAATAAGGCCCAAAAATTTATGTTTGAAGAGTTTTTTTGATAGCACCAACCATTGAACAAAGGGGTGGGAAAAAGTGGGTTTTTCGGGAAACATTGATCATATCTCTCTTAATAGGCACAATATCAAAACCGTACAAAATGGACTATATTCCCCTAATAATTACCTAAAACTTTTGTCTGAAAGAATTTTTGATATGACCCACCATTACGCCAAGGGATGAGAAAAATGATTTCGGAATAAGAAAATGCCAAGAGCTATCAGAGGTTGCCATGACAACACTACTAAATTGATGAGGGATGAGCCATCAGACGTTGCCATGACAACGCACTTGCACGCGATCACATTCAGTTTTCTATCTGACTAAGTGAGAAGCGGCCTCGGTGACGTAACTGGTAGTATGCTGATCTTCTATGCCCAAGTTCGCGGGTTCAATGCCGGCCAAAGTCTCGGATTTTCTAAGAGCGCTAAAAATCCCTCAGTATGCTTTCCTTTGGAGGGGAAGATCCAACGGTCGTTGCGAGTTGCTGGTTGCGGTGGCATCTCGTGGACAAGTTCAGAGCTAGGTGTCGTTGACGGTAGTATCTGGTAGCAGTACTAGGAACTACTGCTTGAAATTGACCGCCTGCTGTCCTTATCTGAATTACAGACTAATACAGCCATCACAATTCACACTGTTTATCAGACAGATTCTACACTCACCCAAAGTACACGGAGTTACATGACCGCGTTGTCGCAGTCCCTAAACTGAGGTACCAACCAAAACCTCTGCGGAAGATATAATTTTGCGTGAAGAAATAACAGACCGTTAGATAGTTACACATCAGTGTCGAAACCTTGCATAAGGACTGTGTGACCACAAGTATAAAAATGTACCCCAAATGACAAGAAGGTTACCGTCCCCATAAGACAATAAAATGTTTCAAATATGCATAAAATGACGAAAAACAAAGTTAATTAAGCTCCAATTATAAAATACTTTCTCGCAATAAATGAGGTCTGATCCTTCTACGAAAACGTGCATATTCTGCCTATTTTCGCCTATCCCCAAATTTGCCCGATGAAATCTACCTCCGCCTTCCGGCGTGCCGAGAGGACTTTTTATATATTAGTATGAGATATATATATATATATATATCAATTTCTTGTGGACACGATAACTGCCGTAATTTTGCACCAAATACTTTGAATGTTGTACATAATATGTATCCCTATGAAATCTCGGTCGAGTTCGTTAATGGGCAAAATCGGTCGAAGGGGGTAAAAATGGGGGGCTTTTTTTCGAAAAAGTGAAATATCACTATAACTCTCTTAATATGTGAAATATCGAATCCCTTCAAAATTCATATTATTTGTCGGATAAGTGCCAAAAATTTATGTTTAAAAAGTTTTTTGATAACACCAACCATTGGCCAATGGGGTGGAAAAGAGTGAGTTTTTCGGGAATCATTAATCATATCTCTCTTAATAGGCACAATATCAAACCCGTACAAAATGGACGATATTCACCTAATAATTAACTAAAACTTTCGTTTGAAAGAATTTTTGATATGACCCACCATTACGCCAAGGGATGAGAAAAATGATTTCGGAATAATAAAAAAATGAGCGTTATCCGACACATAGTATGAACTTTGAACGGATTCGATATTTTACATATTAGAGAGTTATAGCAATAGTTCACTTTTTCGAAAAAAAAAAGCCCCCCATTTTCACCCCCTTCTACCGATTTAGCCCAGTAACGAACTCGACCGAGATTTTATAGGTATACATATTCGGTAAAGAATTCAAAGTGATTGATGCAAAATTACGGCAGTTATCGTGTCCACAAGAAACTGATATACTATATATATATATATATATATATATATATATATATACATAAATTATACATAAACTTTTGAACTGACGGTAGTTTTGGGGTCTGGGGGATGTGAAACGCGAAGATATGTCGAAATTTTCCGGAAGTCGAAACATGATACCCATTGCAATAGTTAGCTTTCTAATGAAATCTACCTAATATGCATATTAAGACGAAATAAAAGTTAATTGAGCTCTAATTACATTGTAAAATTCTTTCTCGCAATAAATGAGGTCTGATCCTTCTACGAAAACCTGCATATTTTGCCCATTATAGGCTATCCCCTAGTTTGCCCGGTGAAATCTACCTCCGTCTTCCGGCGTGCCGAGAGGAATTTTTTCCCTTGACATTGAGAATGTAAACAATGCTCTTAGGTTCCTACGTTGCCAAGAGCGGTGGCGTTTGGCGGCAAAAGTAGGAACTATTTGAAAAAATCAAAGTTGCAGTCTTTACTTGAATTAAAAAACAGATACACACACTAATACAGTCATCTCAATTAACACCGGTTATCAGACAGTTTATACACACACCCAAAGTGCAAGGGGCTACATGACCGCGTTGTCGCAGCCCCTAAACTGAGGAACCAACCAACCAAACATCCCTTGGAATTGCGGCTAAGGTCGCGTAGCTACTACCGATGGTGTACAACTTCCTTGTAATATTAATATAATGTACTAGCAACCCACCCTGGCTTCGCCCGGTACCTTTAGCGGTTTACCCAGCGTAAGCACAAAAGGCGCACGGACGGCAGGCTTATCTTCGACTCGATTCACTGAAATCGTTACTGCTAGACTTCCTTTGGTCATAAATGAATGTTTTTCTACAGAATCCTTCCTCGAGAATTCCTTTACTGGTGAAAACCGCATCAAAATATATCCAGTGGTTCTCGAGATTTCCCGTTACATCCAAGAATCGGGGACTTCGTTTTATACTTTGTAGAGATGTACTGAAATATTGGTGAAGATGCGCTTACGTTTTACATATTATAATCTAGCACTAACAAGGTTTTACTCCTAGGAGAAACACCGTACTGTACACATTTGAGGCATAATATGCCAGTGATGCACTAATGATTCTTTTGAGAAACAGGCAATTAAAACTGACTCTCCGACTAAAGAAAGCTCTTGAAAGTTGGAGAAGATAATTAAAACAACATGAATATTCACTAGCAACTCATACAAATTGTAAGTTTCTTAATTATTGACTGCTGGGTCCTTCCACGTCACTGAGCGTACATTACGTGCTCATATTATTAGATGCAAGCAGATTTTTAGACTACTTTCTATTTTTGCAGAACATGAAAGACTTTTGAGATCTACTCAGGACCAAAAATTGTGTGTCTGTCTGTGTGTGTGTGTGTGTGTGTGTGTGTGTGTGTGTGTGTGTGTGTGTGTGTGTGTGTGTCTGTCTGTGTGTGTACTCTGTATGTCTGTCCCCCCTATCAATTCAAACACGATGAAACCAAATTGAACGAAATTTGGTGCAGAGGTAGCACTAGCAAAGGACACCTCAGTGTCATGTTATATATCGCCGCCGTCTTTACCAAAACTTAATGCGACCACTGAAACATCCAAAACGTAAAATCAATTTACTACTAAACTAATCTTTCGATCTCTACTAAATTTGGGAACAACATACCCTCGTATGAGACGCGTCTTGTGCCCAAACTACAAGGTCATCAGCCGCGCAATTTCTGGATGGAGGCCGTGTGAATGATGCAATCATTTAATCAATAGCTTAAGACCCTCCAATTCTGATTATCCGGCCAAGGGTGGTTTAAGCCATCATAAAGGACGTGATTCGTTATTTATTATAATTTATTGATGTGTAACATCTTTCCGCTCGGTTGCTGGATAGTTTTGTGGGAGTGATTTTGAAAATTAGGGACGGAAGTGGATCGGAACGATCAAGCTGGCAGTGGTGGATTAAACGGAAGTATTCACTGCCCGCTCGATCGATCAAACGGAAGTGTACTAGCTGGCAGTGGTGGACAACGGAAGTATGCACTGCCCGCTCGATCGATCAAACGGAAGTGTACTAGCTGGCAGTGGTGGACAACGGATGTATGCACTGCCCGCTCGATCGATCGAACGGAAGTATGACCTAGCTGGTAGTGGTGGATCGAACGGAAGTATAAGACGCACTGCCAACTCGATCGATCGATCCAGCTGGCACTGGTAAGAGAAACAATCAGTGCGCGGTGTCAAAAATTGATACCATGACGCCCTCTCGACCATGTTGAATGTATATGACATACTGAACGGAAAGTGCTCATGCGAACTCAGGTGTCAAGTGATTTAAACAAATGACATGGTACATGTTCGAAATCTTCGTATCAGTATTTAAATGGTGAAATGCCTTAATATCAAACATTGTAAGTAGTCGGCATTGCATTGGCATAAGGCATTTTAAACTAAATGTCACTCAGGAACATTATCGAAACAAGCAAAATATGAATGAAACTTAATTCCGTAATGCAGTATTATTGGAATGTGGAAATAAGTCACCATCTTGTGCACAATATTTGCGTAGTCGAAATAACCATGGGGTTATTGCATATGACTGTGAATCTAGAGATCTTGGGTTCCAATCCTGGGTGGGGTAAATATTTTTGCTACCAGATTATCACTTTAAACGATATTTGTCATATCAATATGACTCATTTTAACAGAATCCGTATGAAATTACGTGTTGGTCTGTGAATCAAGAGGACCTGTTTATAAGGAATTTAAGGTTATGAGCGGTGTCGCGTCTATTAATGTAGTTGATCTATATCGTATTCTTTATTTAGGCTAGTGCTGGTGGAAGCTACAAATCATCTAATAAAATGAGTTCCGTATTATAAACTACAATATCTGTAAAACACTCCCTTTTTTCAATAGATTAATATTTGTGCCAATAATACTATAAAATACCGGTGTATCAACAATTTCACGTGAGGTTTCTTCTATGTCAGATGTTACACATCATATGCGACTACTGTTAGGCTCGTAATTTTTTTAAATTATATTATTATACTGTATGAGTGACTTAAAAGAGCTGAACTGTCTCTGTCACATGACAAGATGGCAGCTGACTTCTTGAGCCTGTACTATATTTCAATAGTTTAAGTATGCTGTATGCTATATAGCCTACTGATAGAAATAATAGAAACTTTGTATAAAATTATGTATAATGAAGATGTACTTCAGTGAAGAAATAGTTTATTTCCAGTCATTATTTGCTAACACGTTGTATCTACGTCGGTTAATAACAGTTAGATGTTAAGGGCATGTTTGGCTCTATGCTAGTACATTACTCTCTCGCGCGGGCGATTAGGGTTTGGAACCGACTGAAGTTTACATTTTCTACTTGAATTCTTTTACAAATGATGTGGAAATCTCTTTCCACATATACTAAATAAAATGCCGTTTAGCTCAAAGGAGAGGGTAATGTATACACTCGTTTTTTAATAATCACAGCCCCAGCATCGCACATGAACAGAAGACATTAGAAATAGGATAATAAATGTAGAAGATACACTTTGTCATCAACCACAGCCTTCTCAATGCCTCTGTACCGTGTTGTTCTCCTTGGATTACGTGGGTAATTGTTCCAAACATTCCGCTTTGTAAATCCCTGGCCTCCTGAAGTATGGCAATTTTGAAATAGTTCACCTTCTAGCCACGTCCGCGCCCCGATTACCTTTAAGTACTGCAATCTGGATCCCATTCCTCCTTGTTGCTTTAAACTGCCTGCTCATTCAACACTCAGAGGCTTACAAGATATATATTAATTCACTGCTATGTGGCATCGCCACCCTACTGAGATCGCCGCGGATTTCGAAAGGGGAAGATACCCAAACGAGAGATTCTTAAGTTTGGAGGCTTAATATCGAGATTAACGGACGTGAATGCATTACAGTAAGTTCGTAGTTTCGATATTCGATCATCAGAAAGTTTATAATATTGATTTTGACACTTACTGGCTACTTTTCAATATAAATGAAAACAAAAAATACATGGTAGTGCAGATGATTGTTTTAGGGGTGAGGACACGGAGTTATAAGTATGCCCATACATTTAGGAAAAAGTAGTCTATATGTTCTTTGCTGAACATCTTGCTTACAGATATTTAACCCTACAACGGTAGCGCTAATTGCAACGTTGTTATCGGTAGCTCATTGCATCGGTGACGACGATGATTCTAGAAACTGATAATAAATACCACTTAAGTCTACTTTTATTTCAATCTCTAGGCTAGCAGAATGGTGACTGTATTTGAATATTTTTTTTGAAATGTATGTTCGGGGGGTGAGGGATATATACATTTTTTTATTTATTCAATTGTTTATTTGGAATTTTTGATGTGCTTTTTCTTATATTGACTAATTTGGTTTGCATTGTAGGACTCCCAAATACTAGTGGCGATTGGACAAAAGGAAGACGTGTATCCCGTTTATGACGCGGAGACGAACGCTACCATTCTAGACTTATATTAGAGTGGAGTGCGCCTAACAGGGCGAGTGAGAAAGGACTTTCTGTGGATAGTAAGACATTCACTGGGATGACCCCAAACTGACTCTGTCTGTCTGTCTCTCTCTCTGCCCGCGCTTGACTCGTCACTTTATCAGCTGTACTCAGCTGGCATTTGGTAAGGTGACAAATCTAAACGACCAACTGCCGTCTATTAGTTGGCGATTACGTCATATTATAATATGCCCCTCGCTCTAGTTTCATTGGCTCACTCTTTTTTTGGCATAATGGCAAATGCAGTTTTGAGACATGCATCCTACGACTCAAGTATTTTTAGCAGTAATTTACTTTCAAGCTACTCCGGCCCAAAAACAAGGGTATCATTCTCTTATTATGAAGGTAGTTTAATGAAGAAGATAGGATCAAGGAGTAGGAAGTCAGTGTTCTCCTTAACGATGTACTGTGGCGAAAACTCTCCCACAAAGTACCTTACTACACTTCGCTCAAGGCTAGGATAGAGCTTTAGAGTATTTTATGTTCGACCCTGACTATTATATGTCTGAAAACTGTATCATAATGATGGTCATTATAACACTATTTTTCATTATGAAACAGTTTCTCCCACCAATCACAGCTCAAGAAACAGTTGTTTGACCAATTGGATAAGGATACCTTCGCGCATAAGCTCAAAATCCAACATGTCTATAAAAATTACCGAAAGTGCACCGTCCATATGTTCGCGTAAATAAGCTGGTAAATATGAGACAAGAAATAGCAGTGTACCTTAATATTCCCAAAACCAATTTCTACACAGTGCGTTGTTTTCAAAAGACTACGGTGACAGTTTTACTGAATACTGGTTCACAATCTGCACATATGGCATTGAAGCACACAGAGCGCATTCGTCGGTCGGCCAGAGATCTTGGAACACAGAGATATCCTACCCAGCGCAGCATCGGATCACAAAATCTAGTTACTGAACAGATATTTATGAATATTTATGTTAAAACATATAATAAAGCTATAATTATCGTCGAACATAAGCAGTCGTATGCAACTCGCCTATAAAGGTAATTAAGACACTCGTATGTAAATTGGGCAAATGCGGGAGAATACTTAAAATGAAGAGAGAATATGTCATCGGTGGGCCTATATCATGCTAATTGTGAAGGAGAAAATGAGGATGATGTACTCAGTTATATAAATGGAGATGTTAATATTATATCAATCGTATGCGGGAACAAACGTCTATGTTACATTTCTTAGTTATTGAGAAAAACAGCAACAAAGATGACTTTTGTCCGTGCGACAGGGCTACGCGATAAGACCCAACATAGCCTTATGTTCTGTAAACGAACACACTACTGGCAGTGTGCACGCTCACTCACTCGCCCATAATGGGAGCGTACAGAATAGAATAGCATTATAAGTTTAATGTTATTGTTTGAACCTACTTATAATGTATTAGTCCGTGGGTGAGTGGTTATCGTGTCAGACTGCCATACCCAAGCTGGCAGATTCACTCCTGGCCGTGGTGAGTGATTTTTGAAAGGCGACAAAAATCACGATACGCATGTCATACGATGTTGGCATGTCAAATAACCCATTTGAATTCAGTAGGCAGTGTTTATAGTGGCAAAATTAATCTCGGAATTTTCCGCCAACACAAAGTTCCTCATTTCTCTACTAGAAATGGTGGCGCAGCGGACAAGCTGTTGGCCTCTCAACAAGGTGGACCGGGTTCGATTCCCGGTCAAAGCTTGTGAGATTTTCGAAGTGAAATGCCATGTCCTGTAGTTCGGATTCCACGTAAAAAAGGTCCCGTGGCTCATAATCGCATGATTAACGGTCACGTAAAACTGAAAGCTTCTTTCCTTTGCTTCTATTAGAAAGCACTAGTGTGTCAAAGGGCTTAGATATCTAACCTCCTTGACTTTCCTAGAGCTTCAAGGAGCGAGAAAATTCGACATTCAAGTTGTTCTCTGGGCGTCAATTAACAAAGCCAGCACCCGGCACCGAGGTTATACGATATTAGTATTATTAGTCCATGAAAATAATTTTCCTTTAAATGTAAAACGCGAATGAACTCGTTTCCTTGCCGTGGTCAAGGTATTTTTATTAAGTTTCAAAATACGTCTATGGTGCTCTTCCGTTAGGTTTCAACACAATAATTGGCCCTAATAAGCTTAGTAAAACACAGCTGTTAACACCTGAATCGCTGGAATGCGCAAACCGGTGACGACATCGGCTAATCGTGGCGTGTGTAACGAGGTGTGGTTCCGACCAGAGCGTGGAAGGTCAGAGCCCGTCGCTAGAGGGCACGCGTGCAAGTCACGTGACGATACAAAGTGAGCAGCAGCCTGCATCAATCGTCCAACGCTGCCAGTCACATTGCAAACAGTGACACGGAGGCGTCAACCGAAGAGCAAAGAGGTGTTGTTTGGTTTCTGACAGTGGAAGGAGTAGGGGGAACAGACATTCATCGCCGAATGCCACAAGTGTACGGCGAACACTGCATGTCCCTTGCAAGGGTCAAGGCCCGGTCTGGGGCACCCCCCTGCCTTGCCGATGACAACGTCCAGCTGGTTGATGCAATCAGTACCCAGGACCGCCGAGTGACAGTGAACGCCATAGCCGCCGTGGTCGCTCCACGACAATGCACGACCTCTTACGGACAACACAGTCGTGGCACTCCTGCAGAAGTTCAAATGGGAGGTTCTCGGCCACCCTCCCTGTGATTACGCCATGTTTGGTCCCCTGAAAAGGGCTCTGCGGGGCCAACGATTCACCTCGGACGCCGACGTCCAGCTGTACGTGCGGAACTGGTTCTCATCACAGCCCAGGGAATTTTATGAGAGAGCCATTCACCGCCTGGTGTCACTGTGGAAAAAGTGCCTCAACAGCCAACTTACAGGTACTGGTTTCTGTAATTACGCCTCCGGCTCGTTACGTTTTGAACGCACCTTATACATTCACTTCATAAAATTATTGCTGTGTTCGATCGGGAAGGGATGTAACGTATACTTCTGTTCCGTTAATTTTAAAGCGAATTTCGCTTCACAATTTCGGGAGCACTAAAGCCATCTTTAGAGATCTGCTCTAACTACTTGCAAATACGTATCAGTAAATATCGTAGATGTTTGTTCCGTGAATACCTCAAATTATACATAATGTATAGTTAGTTATTGTTGTGTTAAGGGGAAGAACTACGAGGTCATCTGTCCCACACAAAATGTATCATTGACGTTTGTTCCCGCATACGCTCCATACGTTGAACGATCAAGTTGAGAGGTGTAGGAGCAGATGAGGTGTCACTGCTGACTCCTACAGTAAAAGGGAATTATGGAGGTGCCTCGAGTACTGACTAAAGGTTTGCGTTCTAAAGTGTATGGAAGGACTGGCAGTCGACAGTGGAAATACTGAATTAGCCAAAAGCGATAGATACGCTCACTAACGCGCAGTGATACGACACTCGGTAAAAGTGTGTTCAAACCCCTCCGTCAACCGTATTTGATATGGTTTTCCATGGTTTCCAATGTTTCATTCCAGACAAATGCTGGAACGCTACCTTATAAATGGCCACGGCCGTAACCTTCCCACTTCTTGGCCAGTATCATTCATTTCATCTCTCATTAACGCTTCTCATGCGGCTGGCGTCAAGAAGGACATACGGCTGTGAAAACCACCTATCACATGAAAAAATAATCGTATCGCATCCCCTCCACCTAGTTGCGTAGTGGCTGGGATTCTTGGCTGTCACCGCGGAGGCCTGAGTTCGATTCCCGGCTAAATGTAATTCTGGCCAGAGGGCTGGGACGGGGTACAGTCAGCCTCGAGAGGGAACACGGAGAAGAGACGGGTTCGATTCCTACCTCAACCATTAAGGAAGTGTTTTTCCCTGGTTTATCACTCCTACTCCAGGCAAATGTCGAAATGATATCTAACTGAAGGCCACGGCTGCTCCTTTGCCAAATCCTACCTCAAGTACAAGTACACACATTAGTACCGCCATCACAGTGAGACAGGTTATCAGCCGCATTCTACCTCACACCCAAGTACACTGGGATACATGACGACGATGTCACAAAGCCCCTAAAGAATCAACAACAGCATCTCATCCCTTACCCCATAGAATAAATAAAGTTAATGTTCCTTCACTATTTTTCACATCTAAATGATGAATAATAATGTTAACCATTCTAAAAAGGTTATATTACAGGCGAGCACTAGTTTACACCACTCGCAATTTGCACGAGGACAGATCTGTAAACCAGTCTCTTTATAACGTTGTTGACAAACGAAGTTAGCTTGCATTGAAGTTGCGGGGACAAGTACAAATCCAGAACAAGATGCGTCCCATACGTTCAACGGACAAGTTCACTCTGAACAAGTTACTCTACAACTGCGCAATAAAGTTTCGAAGTGTTGTATTTTATGCGATCCTGGTTCACGCCTGTCAGAGGCAGCAATGACATGTGGGTGGTATCTGCGTGCGCCCGCTTAGGGGCAAGGTGCGCGGTACACTGTCACACATTTTGTATCACTCAAATATTGGATTTACCCCCATCCGAAACACATATCCCTGTTGAAATCGGGATTAAATAATGAGGTCAAGCATACAATGGCAATAGCTTTCACACATATATTGAGGTAATTATTTAATTTTTGTTCAGATAATTACTGACAAAGCAACTAAGTATGAACTGAACTTTATTCAGACTTACACACTTGACTTTGTCTAGAGCTTGATACCGATCGCAATGGATGTTTAACGGGGAATCAAGGCAAGGCAAGGCAAGGCAGTTCCTGCGCAGGAGGCAAGCGGACTTGGCTGAATGAAATGAAATGAGCAGGGAGCTCCATTCAAGTCCAATCCTCAACATTTCTCAAAGACCTGCAGCGGGCTTACTGACATTCTCTGAATTAAATCGGGAGATCTTAGGAATTTCTCTCCAAATATTCGTATTTCATGCCTCCCTTCGTTTACTCACAAATGCATGACGAGGTGTGTATTCAATAATATGTAGTCCCATAGCGCAGTTATCTATAGCAATAACCTTATTGTATGTAACTACGAAAGCTGGTAATTAAGAACTGCTCGGAGGCAGAATAATGTATTAACTTATTATTATTATTATTATTATTATTTTGATTCTTTATGCCCAACTAAGGATCACGTTAGAACCTATTTAGCACAGAATTTCCCCCTTTTTCTCCTAATATCCCTTCTTCATCAGTTGACCGAGCTCTCATTTTCGTTCATCTGCCCATCCTGTATTTTTCTGTGCAGGGTTCTCGGCAAATTTGTGCTTGTTTATTACAAAACCCGTGGCAGTACAGCCCTTGAAGGGTCAAGGCATACCAAGCGTCCACTGCCCAGCCATCTGTCCTCCAGATTATGGGGTTAAGCGTGGTCAGCGTACCGGGTCCGCTCGGCTGTTAAACTTATTCCGTGGCCGGCTCACTGCCTCACTGTCAGACATCTACTCAATTGTCTTCACGACGCTGAGTGCGCCCCGTTCATGCCCTCACGTCAGTTCCAAAAATCCCTAACGGAGCCAGGAATCGAACCCAGTGCCTCCTGGTGTGTAATTTGCCCCTAAAGATGAATGAAATTGGTCAAGAAGTTGAAATAACTTGGCTGTGGCTTAACAAGGTACCTTTCCGGCATTTGCTTGGATGTGAAATCAATCAAAACCGTCTCAACAACGGACAACTGTGAGATTTGAACCCAGTTGTCTCCTGAATACGGTTATAGGTCCCATGGCCTACTGCGTTAACACTGGTGCTTCCAGGCTCGTCAATCCTCCATTAATATTACAGGAGAAGGGAGAGGGTGATACTTCTTCCTTCATTATTTGAGGTCCCTGACCCGTTATCAGTTCCCATTTATTACACACCTAGAATAATGGGCCTATCGTTCTTCGTAGTTTTATAATCGCTGAAAAGAGAAGTGGATTGGGCCAGAGAATGTGGATATCAGAGTTAAAAGAAAATTGGGAAGTTTCCGTTCACAACTTTCCAACGAAAATCTGTATTCTATGTTTAATATCCGATATTTGATGGCAGTGGAGTGGCCACGGGGTTATAACCACTTATTGGTGGTTGGCCTGTGAACGTATGAAATATGGTTCATTATTATAATGGGCTTCCACAGAGTGCTTAAAATATAAAGCTTACGGTATATCCTTACTTTTTAAACTTCTACATGGAGTTTAGAACGACTCATAATTACCAAGAGATGATAAATTTGACAGGAAGAGGGGAGCTCAGATAAAAGCATTTGCTTTCATTGGAAATATAAATTATTGATATGACTTTAGTCTACTCGAGGATTCGATGTTCAGCTTATTTCTGAAATTGAGCAATGGCCATGGATTACTGCACTTGATTTCATGCTTCCTCTTCCAACACCTAAATAAATTTGACATGGCCAATAATTCGGTACAAAGGGTGAAAAATCAAACAAATCAAGTAAAGAATACTTTGAATCGGGAGTGAAAATTAGATTCTGATGATCTTCCTAATTATAAGTTTTTATTCTACAAGGCTGTAGCTTCCACGATTTTGCACATGAAAACTCACAGCTTAATGTTGTTGTTTCATTTGAGGGACTTGGTAATCGATAACATATAGCCTAGCTCATGTACTTGAATGTGTAAAAAATTTGTCTGATAATCTGTTTCATTGTGGCGTATGTATTAGTGTGTTTATTTGTAATTGCGGTGAGGATTGGAAAGGAGGCGGCTGTGGCTTTCAGTTAGGAAGCATTCTGGCATTTGCCTGGAGTAGAATTGGGAGACTACGGGAAACCACGTCCAGCATGGCTGAGGAGGAATTCGAACACAAAGTATGTAGACGTGGCTTCGAGCCCCACCGTCGGCCGTACTTGAAATGTTTTTTCGAGGTTTTCGCATTTTCAGCTCCATACAAATGCTGAGATGGTACCTTCTTAACAACCATGGTTGCTTCGTTCCATATTCTTGCCCAATTTTATTCACCTTCATTTATTTCAACTCTCATTAACTCCTCACGTGAGGTTTTCACCAGGATGGATATGCGGTGGTAAAAACTACCCGGAGGATAACACATATGACTGCATCCGTATGTAACGTCACGCTGTTTGAAACCTCATACAGCTGAGTTATATGGCGGCAATTCAAGTCACAACATCACACAAACGAGCATCAACGTCCGCACGTCAACCGTGACGTCATCGATTACTATGCACTAAAACATTCCCCTAGACACATACGTATCGCAGTATATACTTGAACCAGCATTTGAAATGTGGTGTTACCATACCCTTGTGATAGTAGAAGTTAACTTCTTGGTGAAATTATACTAATACGGAATAATCCTGCAGTTATTTGCAAATGTAGGCAACGAGGTTCGCTCAAGAATGATTACGTCGGTCATCTAGAAAAGAAGCAATAGGCTAATTGTTTCTTTGAAAGGCTCTGTTTTTTTTAATAAAACAAAACAAAAAAAGTCTGAACAAACCATCATTTAGGAATTATTTGCAGTAGCACGCCCTGAATGGCTTTCTATTGACGTAAGAGTTAATCAAATCTGTGGGCTAGAATGCCAGAAGTAATCGCATATTAATGTTGTTGGTTTTATGTCCCTTCTAACTACTACGGCTTATAGAGACGCCCGGATGCCATTTTTTTTGCCTGGAAGGGGATCTTTAACGTGCCAGTAAATCTACTGACACGGCTCTTTCGCATTTGCGCACCCTCAAATGCCAGCTGACTGCGTCAGGATTCGATCCTGCAACCTTGGTCCCAGCAAGCGAGAACGTTACCGCTGAGCCACGCAGACTGTCAGAAGAAGTAATCGTTGTGAGCGCTTTAAATATCGACAAAAATGTACGTTCACGTATATTTCGCGAAAGGAATAATTTCACATTCATCGCACATACAAAGCCATTAAGTTATTATTAATTATATTTAGGGGCTTGGGAGACCTTGAACATCAGCCCCGTGTAGTTGGGAGTGTGTTCAACTTGTCTGATGATCTATATTTATGTGATAATTGTAATAATGTGTGTAAATGTATCAGCGGCAGGGATCCAGTAGGACTTAAGTAAGGTACCGTACTATCTCAGTATTTGCCTGAAGGGAGTGTGGTAAAACTACACTCAGGATAGCCGTTGTCAGTGTCTTGATTGTTATTCTGCGATCGCCCGACTTGCTGCAGCTGTCCTCATTGTCATGGTGCACGATTTAATGATCACACCTACGCCACGGGACACTAAAGTACAAAACACGGCCTCGGCATGTTGATGTTGGACGAATTTGTCATCTTTAGTTAGAGCTATGAACCCTCCGTTAGTCGCGTTTTGTTTTATATCAGCGAACAAAATACACTAGATTTTGGTACAATACTGTTCAGTACCTCTCCTAGAAAGCCTCCTGACCTTCTATGCCCAAGATTGTGGATTCAAACCCGGCCGAAGTCGTCGGATATTTTAAGAGCGTTAGAAATCCCTCAGTATGCCTTCCTTTGGAGAGGAAGTAAAGCCGGTGGGGCCTTGTCATAAATTTATGGCATATGAAAGAACCTTCCACCAACTACAATTGTGTGAAACTAAATTTGTAGGTTAGATATGATTAACGTTCTATTAGTTTCAACGTTCACCGCAAGGTGCTGGTTGCGGTGGCATCTAGTTGCCAAGTTCATAGTTAGGTGTCGTTGACGGTAGCATTTGGTAGCAAAAGAATGAACTATTTGAAATTGATCGTCTGCGCTCCTTACCTGAATCACAGATACAATAACACATATTAATACAACTAACACAATTGACACCGGTTATCAGACAGATTCCACACACACCCAAAGTACAAGGAGCTACATGACTGCGTTGTCGTAGCCCCTAAATTCATGAACCAACCATCACTACAATCACCGTGAAATGTTACATCAATGGACCCTAGTGTGTCAGTGGCATAGGAAAGAGTTAACTTGGATTACAACTATACTCCGCGTGACTATTTGCGGGACTATGCGTGAAGTGGGAGAGGAGTGTTTTATTAAGTGCCTAAACAACAATTCTTGTATTTAATTACAAGCCCTAGTAGATTAATTGTAATTTCCCGTCCAATCTAATTATGGCACACTCGTGTACCCGGCATGAAAGGCTTAAGGAGTAAGCTACAAGCCATATAGGCCTAGAAAACAGTAGGTGGAGGTTGGAGAATTAAAATATCCGACGACTGAAAAGTCAAACCTGCCTTCGACTTTGGCCACCACTCATCTACCAGGAATAGAACAAATCACGATTTCTTACAATATAAAATTCCTCTAGACACAAAATTTCAGCGTCCATGACGTCATGGTCGACACTTAATGTTTAAATGATGCATACGTGTAAATTCTAAGTTTTAATAGAGCTTTACACACAAACAGAAAGCAGGCCTGGAGCTAACGCTCAAAACCCCCTTGCTTGAGGTACAAACAGTAATTTTCGTCCAGAGAGTCACCTAACCTAATAGCGGACAATGGTTTCACCCAGGCCATCGTCTATCCTAATAGCGGCCAATGGTTTCACCCAAATCGTCGTCTTACCTAGTAGTCTTATCATGGATTTAGAAGCGTACAGTGCAACATTTTAATTAAAATGTACAACCAAAGGTAATTAATGAACATTCATAACTCACAACGAAACCCTCGCACTTGAACACATGTGTCTGCATTCACATTTGACGACGCACTGTCTGAAACCTATTACAGTCGAGTTAAGTAGTAGCAGTTCAAGGCACAATATAAAATAAGGGAACATCAACGTCCGTACGTCTTTCGCGACACTAAAAAATTCCCATAGACAGGAATCGCTGTGTATACTTAAACCGATCTCCCAAATGAGCTAATGGAGCAGACGAATTTAATTGTCTTGGCACAGGTAGGCCTACTTACAGGGTTCGAATCGAGCATTTGTCAATTTTCTTTCTAGCTTCCATTTATATCGCTTGTAATTGTTGTAGAACACACCACCTATTATCTGAAAACCACATATTTCTGATATATTTGCTGCTTAAGTGCCAAGTTAGGTAGAACAGCACAGGTATTGTATGTCTTCACTGTGTGTTTGGAGTTAAAGACTGACAAGCAGTGGGCTCCTCCTAATGACCAGAACATCCCGCATTCGACCGACTCGGAACCGCAAAACAGACCATAAACTCTATCAAGTGGAAATGGGATTCACGACTTAACGGCCTTCTCCTTTCCTAATGCGTTGCTACATTTTCTGATCTTATCTCCTTAAACAACAATGATCCTCTTTTCTCAAAGTAATCCGTAACATCAACGCATTCGTGTTCGTCCGGATCTGCAGCACTTTATGAAAGTTAGTTCTGAACAAGAAAATTACGAGATATGTTTGTCAACGATGTCGCTTGGAAGCGGACGAAATTCAGACCTATCATAACTCTAGAATAAACATAAATATTATAAAAGCCTAAATAGTGTATATTTTCCTGGTGATTGAATAGGCTGATTCAAACTGTTTTTAAGAGCATCCAACGTAAAAAGACCTTCATAGATAACATTTCAAAATATATCATTTCCACGGTATCATGTACTGTATTACGGGGTTTTGAAGTGTCCTATGTTGCCCATGTTAATTTCCAACTTTGTATTTTCATCAGAAACCATTATCAGGGATATTCTTCAGGATTCTCTCCTAACATTAACACAGGCTTATGGAATATAAATCCATTTTTAAATTTTCATGAATGTTTTTAAAATTGCTAGATTCCTTTCTTTTTTATGAACCTTTTTATATGGAAAATTTAAGCTAAAATAAAATTTCAAAATCGGCTGCGTTAAAATGTAATATGTGTAGGCTAAGGAGAAATAATTTCTAAAAATGTCAACTTTGTATCTTGTGAAAGCTTCCGTAAAACATATTCATTTTGTATTAAGAAATACACTTTAGCGAGAATTTGGAATCAAGGATTTTTCGTTTTTTAGAACATGCCATTACCATAGAATTTCTCAGCTTCCATTTGAAGTACTAGCAAACATTTTGCTGTTGTTACGTGTCACTTAGTTTTGTTTCTAACGTAGCGTCCTTCGTAAAATGGTTTTATATATATACGGTAGGCCTATATATATAGTGAAACAGATATAAAAAAAAATTACTTTGGTGGAATTGTCAATAGGACGTACGATCATGGGTTAAATATAAGTAAAGTAGCCTGAAGAATGAGATATGAAAATGTATGTACCCTAGAAAAGCTGAAGGTCCGTAGATTAATATGACGCAAAAATACAGGGGATATCTCATAAGTAATGTCGTTTTTTAAAGAAAATCATATTCGGAAAGTTATCTGACAAGAAACTGAACTATTCTTCTAAGTAGAGACTATCAAATTCTATGGTCTTGAGCCATCTTCCAGCGAGGTTTCTTATCCCGCGACGATATCTGTTTAGATTTTGATGCGAAGAATTCGGCATGATCCACTTCCACAGCATCAATGTTTTTGAAATGTCTTCCACACAAGAAATGGGCCATCAAAAAAGACAGTAATCTGAAGCATTTTGACAACTCCCAATCCCTAAATTCATGCCATGTTTGTTCGTGCAGAATGAGGTCTCACATTGTCCTTCTGCTAGAGAACTCTATTTCGGTTATCTCAGTCTCAAAATTTCATTAACTCGTTTCATTTGTTGAGAATAAAGATCCGCATTGACTGCATGCTTCTTTGGAAGACTCCCAGTGAATAACTCCTTCGAAATTCCACCAGATACACAACAGCACTTTGGGGCCAAACCGACCCATTTTATCGATTACTTTCACAGGGTGACGGGAACTGAGACAGTGTTTCAAGGCGTCATCGATGCGGTAATAGACCCATTTCTCATCACATATGACAACTCCTGATAAATCTATCATCCATGAAGTTACCAATAAGCTGACTACAGATATCCACTCTACGTTGTGCCTGTTTAGGACCGGCTACAGATCTGCAGCTTCTGTTTGATTTTCCAAGTTTCTTAATCGGGTGATGTATGGTATCCTTTAATGCACCAAGTTCTTCCGAGAGTCTACAAGTACTTCTTTGCGGATTTACTTCCAAAACTCTGCGTCTATTCTCAATATCCCATAATTTAGTTATTTAAGAACGTGGTAAATTTGTAGTGTTCTCTTCTCTAGTTTTGAAACGTTGAAACTATTGCTGTGCCACACGCTCTCTAACGACACCTCCTTCCACTTCACATATTCCTGGAGCCGCGGTAGCAGCTTTGATTTCTTGTTTCCAGTAGTGCTATAGAAGGACCCTAACCTCCAACTTTGTAAGTTCAATTATGATTAAAACTCAGCATTTTTTCTAGGTTTGTGCTGTGTCTTGTGTGGGGTTTTGCCTAGGACACCAACCTAGAAAAAATGTTTAGTTTTAATTCACTGGCCGTGAAGGCCAATATACCATCAATTATGATTGTGTATCGACAGATAACTACTGATACATTCTCGCAAAATAGAACTACGCAATTCTAGTCATGGCCTCTTGTAAATAGGCGAACCAAAGGAAACCAATTCTATCTGAAAAAACACCAACATAAAAACGGCATTGCTTATGAGCAGGGCATTATTTCAGGGGGAACGTGGAGGTACGCGTACCCCTTAAATATTTGTACATTGGTACATTTTTATTTAGTCCGGCAAATATAACTTCCGACTTGAAAGTTCATCGATCAGCTGGCGTCAACGCGCTGTTCAAAACAACTGAAGGAGATTTCGAGTAATCCTCGATTAAAATCGATCTATATAATCAGTTTATTTTGGTCGGCAACTCGGCACTCAGCAACATAATCGAAACAATAGGCCATATTATTTTCTGCTCGACAAAAGCTTTGTGTAATTGCTGACTTATTCGAGGAAATTTACTTCTTTAGACAAAAATAAGTAACATAGTCTAACAATCGTGAAAAGGAAGTTCTGTTCTTATAAGCACGCAGGCTAGTGTTTGGAGGTGGGGTAGGTTGTTAGTTTGTGTGTGTGGTTTGTTTTGAAGGATGTAGAAAATAACGAACTATTTTACATCCACCCAGGCATCGAAAAAGCTGAATGTTAATGAATTAATGAGTTAATAAATTAACCCAATGCAACCTTTCATTTAACATGTCTGCCCATAAAGTAATAACCGGACTCTGCAAATTGCCGAAAATTGCAAGATCATGTTTTTTCGACTACAACTGAGAGTACCCCTTAAATTTTGGTTTTAAAAAAGGGACTGCTTATGAGACATCCTAATTGGTAGAGTATAATTGAAACGGGGAAAATAGTTCAGGTGGGATGTTGATAGAAAATGTACGTAGGTTATAGGTCAGATTTAACCTGTGTTCCCGACTAATATTATTTCATTCGGAACACTTCAGTGGGGGTAGTGCAATGCGCTCTTGTATTAAAATATCATTCATACAAGAACTTATAATAGTGAAATGCTTCGTAATGTTGGAACGATTTGTCACACATTAGCGCAATCTCTTAGGAATATTACAAAACGTTTCAGTTGTAAATTGAAAATTTTCGTCATCAAAACTGACATAATTTCATATTATATTAAAGGCAAAAATTACCTGAAAGCATTGGCGTTCTATGAAGAAAAAAAGGCTGGTTATTAGTACGAATACACGTTATAGAAATACGCAGAGTACAATTGAAATGGGCAAAGTAATTCACATTGAATGTTGACAGGAAATGTACGTAGGATATGGGTTATTTATAGTCCCCAGTCGATATAAAATTTTGTCATTTATAACGGATAAACCTTGTAGATATGAAGACAAATAAGTTTCAGCATTGATAAGTATAATCGAAGAGCATATGCAATTCACAAGGTATTTTGACAGTAAATGCAGTAGTATTTTTAGCCTTCATTGTTGTTCTAAGCAATTCAAATCCATGACCCGGCAGATCGGGTATCAATAGATTCGTAGACATGCAAGCTTACAAAGGAGGTCACAAACAACACATGAATAATAAGTTGACCGTTACCTGTTAGAAGTACGAAGGTGAGGATCGCCAGGGGCACCAGTAGCCCCCCGAGGTCTGTCATCGTCCTTAGGCGAATCATATCTTGCGGTACATATCTCCCAAAATTAAGTCGAGTTCTGCCAGTCGATCTGCGATGATCAGATAGTGTTATCTAATTCTATGAGATGTCTTCTGAAATTCCATGTTTTGTTTTCAAATAATCCAGAAGCACAAAATATTACGATGTCTACAACAACAGGATTCTGAATAAACACGCACACACACTCACGAATATAACGACAACAGATTAACTATGAAGTAATATCAACAGTTCGGAAGATCAACTAGGTCAAACATATTTTATAATTCGTATACAATTCTAGTTTATACGAATAACTTATAATATTCTATAATTTTAACACAAATATTACGGCACTATTGTTATTAATATAGTAGTAATGACGAGTAATTATTTCTACAGTACTCAAAATTGGAATCGTTTACCCATATTTTGAAAGTCATATTACTTTCATAATCGCGCATCCGTATGCGTTATGTCAGTTTCTTTTAACACGACAAATAATGTGTTTTACCGAACTGTCAAGACAACACGCACTTCGAAAAGTTTATTCTTTAAGATAAAGCAACAGAATCACCAAAGTAAAGTGAAGATAATTTTTTCATCCCATGAAAGTATCGCATAATGATGGCATATATTTTTAGAAAAATAAACATAAATGTCTGATGTTTAATTTTTAAAAATAATTTAATGTATTTAATTCACTCACTGTTAATCACAATGTAGCACTATTGGAACATGATTCTCGCCGGAGAGACACTAGTCCACTGTGGTTCAGTCAAGGTAGGAGGAGAGGGGGGTTGTAGGGGGCGTGGTGGGGAGCCCAGCTCTCCTTATGTTAGTGCTAATGTTAAACGTTACGTCGCGTCGGGTATACAGCAGGCTGTTGCCGAGCTTTGCACTAGGCGTGGAGTAAGGGCAAATAGGCACCCGGGACCCAATGGTGCTGACGACTCGCCGTTCGCTGTGATACTGCGCACCAGAACACGGCACGGCAGAGCGACCGGCGGGCTACGCTCAATACCCAAGCTCAGGCTCCGGCTTTGGCTCGAGCTACAGGCACTCCCTCGCGCGCTAGCGACGGCACCACACCGGGTCATCACCACTATTAGTATACACTTACTGGTTTTCAATATTTATTTGTGCAGGTTTATCCGCGAGTAAACTTAGTTCAAAAGTTTGTCACTTAAGAGGAAAATGTATGTAGAGGATGAATCCGTGATGATGTTACAAACTTTCAGGGATGATGGAAGAAGGCAAATGGACCCATTTGAGATCAGGATTTATAAATACGGAAACGATCGAGTCAACAGTTATTAATAATCGCAGTTGTTTAATGTCCGTCCTCAATTCTAGTTCTTAACAGACGCCGGGGTTCTTTAACGTGCCGCAAACCAAAAGGAAGGAAGGAAGCTTGCAGTTTAACGTGACCGTTAATCTTGAGATCATGAGCCACGGGACCTCCTTTTTACGTGGAATCCGAACCACAGGACATGGATTCCACGCAAACCACCGACATGGAGTTGGCACGTGTAAACACCCTAAAACGCCACCGACCGCAGTCGGGTTTAACCCCGCTAACTTAAGATTAGATGGCCAATGCCGTATCCACTTCAGGGCCAGCTCGTTCACCTGATCTCATCCCACTGGATTTCTTATTGTGGAGCCATGTGAAAAGTCTTGTGTATGAGACACCTTTCAAGACGGAAAGGGATCTCCTGGCAAGAATTCTCGTTGCCTGCGACACTTTTAAAATGACACCGGGGATATTTGAATGGATATGACAGACGTTGTGCGACGATGCTATGCCTGAATTTACGCAGGGGGATGCAATTTTGAACAGTTGTTGTAAATGTAGCAGCTTTGTGAAACGTGTGCAGGTAAACGGTATTAAATGATTATCAGTATACTTATAACTTGTGACTTGATTGTTTCCGTACTGTGGTTCCCTATCTCACATTGATCCATTTGTCTTCCTCCATCACCCCTGAAAGTTTCTAACATCATCTCGGATACACCCTGTTTAAATAAGTCGACAGTTTGAATTTCCATTTTACATTCCAAATTAAAACCCGACCCGTATGGAAAATTGGAAACTAATATAACAAAGGTAGAAAATTATTGGGTGTGTGCAACTACGATGTGCGACGATATTTGAGTGTGACAACGTATTCTCGGACTGATTTGTTCAAATTGTCACTCTTGCGAAATTTCAGCTTCGTATACTTGTTAAGTATGTATTTTGCGGAGCGGAAAGTTCACAGACGAAGTGAAGAAAAGCCGAGTTGCACTTCCAATGAAACTCCAAACACAACCACTCTTCTCTGAAGTCTTAGACTAACTCAACATGACTCGACAGTTTTCTGCTGGCTGTATGTTGGGGTAATATGTTCGCCCGCTAGCTGGGCTGTAACTGGGGTGATAGACTCTCCCCTAGCAAGCTAGTAAACTGTCGCCTCAGTATTTGAATGGAGATTGTTGGAAGAAATGAAAATGTAAAAACACTTATAGTGGGCGATGTATTGAATATGGAGATATGCTCTTGCGGACTTCTTTTGTAGGACTTTTCATTCTGAACAATTCTTACACTCATATTATATAGATATTTTTAACGGTTTGCCAGGCGTAAGCTTAAAAAGCGCACGGACGCCATGTGCCTTATTTTTCGACTTTTTCACTGAAATCGTTACTGCTCGGCTTCCTTTGATCATAAATAAATTATTTTCTAAAGAAATCTTCCTCGAGATATCCTTTACAGAATGGTTAAATCCGCATCAAAATCCATCCAGGATTCACCCGTGACATCCAAAAACGGCAATAGCGATACTCGAGCGCAGCAACAGAAGAGAGAGAGAGCGTTGCAGCAGAAGAGAGATAAAACGATATCATCACCTTTCACTGTAAAACTTCGAACGTCACTGTATTCCAACAATTTATTTGAGTTGTCACGTCAATAATGCACACAATAGTGCGGCTTTTGAGGGAGAACAAGTTGTTATTGTTGTTGAATCATTCAGGTGCTCTGCGACATCGGGTCTTGTAGCCCCGTGTATTTGTGTGTGTGTAGAATTTGTCTGTTAAACTGTGTCACTGTGTTGATGTCTCTACTAGTGTGTGTATTTGTAATTAAAGAAGGGAAGGAAGCTTCTAGTTTTACGTGACCGTTAATCTCGTGATCATGAGCGACGAGACCTCCATTTTACGTGGAACCCGAACCACAAGACATTGCATTTCACTTCGAAATTCTCACATGTATTGACCGAGAATCGAACCCGATCTACTTTGGTGAGAGGAGTACAGCTTGACCGCTGCACCACTACGCCCCTTATTTGTAATTGAGGTAGAATTTGGGCAGGAAGCAGCCATGGTCTTACGTTAGACACCATCCCGGTATTTTCTTGAAGTAGAAGTGGGAAACCACGGTAAACCATATCAAAAATTGCTCAGGTAGAATTCGAATTCACCTCTTCTCAGTTTTGCCTTACGAGGCTGAGTGTACTCCGTTCCAGCCCTAAAGCCAGAATTAAAATTTCTTGGCAAAGCTGGGAATCGAACCAGGGCCACGCAACGTGGCGGACAAGGAGGGGGTGGGGGTAACGGAAAAGAGATAGCTGTCCAAATGTGTTTTGTCTCAGTGATCTACTACACCTTCACAACCCAGATACTCAAATATTCCGAGTTCTCCTCTAGGCCCTCAAGTTTCTGCTCTTGATCCTTCGACATCTATCTATATATTTAAAACACTAAGCTGTTTTTTGTACACACGAGATTGTGAAAACGACTTAACCGATTGGCTTCGTAAGACATTCTAACGAAAGCTCTTGGCATGCAGATTTGCAGAGTTTCTTTAAAAGGAAAATATATGTTACGGTATATTTTTAAATGATTAAAGAAATATGTAATATTTGTCACTCCCGCGCATGCGCACAATGGCCTTTCTCAACAAGGAAAATGGCGATTCCGGTCGCGTCTAACTGAGATCTTTGTTCATGAGAATTAAAAAGGATCTCCAATAATGTTAGTTATGTTATTACAATGTGCATTGAAATAGAATTATATTAAATAAACCACGAATTGAAAGACATAAACTGCAGGTTGAGTGTGTATACTGGTTAGATAGCTTAATACTGCAGTGTCACATAGTTGTCTGGTTGGCCGAGGGGATAAGGTTACTGGCCAGAAATTTGTATTATGCATGATCGAGAGGGTTCGATCCCACTTCGGATATGTTTTTTTATTTTCGTTTTCTTCCTTCCTACGATTGGTATTGCATTGTAGAAACATATTTCACTTTTATCATTCCCGTCAAGTAACGAATTCTCTGTTCCCATCGAGAGGGTTCGATTCCCACCTCGGTTATGTTTTTTTATTTTCGTTTTCTTCCTTCCTACGATTGGTATTACATTGTAGAAACATATTTCACTTTTATCATTCCCGTAAAGTAACGAATTCTCTGTTGCCATCCTTTGCATGGTCGAGAGGGTTCGATTCCCACCTCGGATACGTTTATTTATTTTCATTTTCTTCCTTCCTACGATTGGTATTACATTGTAGAGATATATTTCACTTTTTCATTCCCGTAAAGTAACGAATTCTCTGTTGCCATCCTTTGCATGGTCGAGAGGGTTCGATTCCCACCTCGGATATGTTTTTTTTTTTGTTTTCTTCCTTCCTACGATTGGTATTAGAGTGTAGAAACATATTTCACTTTTATCATTCCTGTAAAGTAACGAATTCTCTGTTGCGATATATATTTAAAACACTAATGTATTTTTTGTACACACGAGATTTTGAAAACGACTTAACCGATTGGCTTCGTATGGCATTCTAACGAAAGCTCTTGGCATGCAGATTTGCAGTGTGTCTTTAAAAGGAAAATATATGTTACGGTATATTTTTATATGTTTAAGGAAAAAGGTATTATATGTGGCAATTGCGCGTTGCCACAATTGCGTTTCTTCCTGAGAGAAATGGCGGATAAAAGATCCACCGTATCGTAGTGTGATCTTTGTTTATGAGAATTGAAAAGGGAAATATCGCTTATGTTGTATCCCGATATATACTGGAATAGAATCATGAAATAAGGGAAATATTGATGAACTGTAACTGGCAGTTGAGTGCGTTTGTTGTTTACGTCACTTAATATTGCACTCTAATTTCGTTGTCTGGGTGGCTCAGCGGCTAACATTGTGGACAACGAAATTGATTATGCATCGTCGAAGGAGTTTGATTCCCACCTCAGACATGTAATTCTATTTCCCAATTATTCTATCTTGCAATTGGTATTACATTGTCTAAACATATGTTACGTTTATTATTCCCGTAAGGTAAGAAATTCTCCATGATTTACGTTGCCAGATACTTTTAAATTGAAAATGAAAATCGGCACAATCGCTTCGCCTTGAGAGAAAATTGTCGAACATAATTCATTTGATGGACTCAGACATCGTGGTCACTCAGCCCTGTCTACTTCGGTGTGTGAGTGTAAACCTTTCTCTGATAACCTGTGTTAATGTGATGGCTGTATTGATGTGTGCATTTGTAATTAGTATGGGGAATAGGGAGTTGAGAATCATGAAATAAGGGAAATATTGATGAACTGTAACTGGCAGTTAAGTGCGTTTGTTGTTTACGTCTCTTAATATTGCACTCGAATTTCGTTGTCTGGGTGGCTCAGCGGCTAACATTGTGGACAACGAAATTGATTATGCATCGTCGAAGGAGTTTGATTCCCACCTCAGACATGTAATTCTATTTCCCAATTATTCTATCTTGCAATTGGTATTACATTGTCTAAACATATGTTAGGCTACGTTTATTAATCCCGTAAGGTAAGGAATTCTCCATGATTTACGTTCCCAGATACTTTTAAATTATTAAATAAATATCGGCACAATCGCTTCGCCTTGAGAGAAAATTGTCGAACATAATTCATTTGATGGACTCAGACATCGTGGTCACTCAGCCCCGTCTACTTTGGTGTGTGAGTGTAAACCTTTCTCTGATAACCTGTGTTAATGTGATGGCTGTATTGATGTGTGCATTTGTAATTAGTATGGGGAATGGAGAGTTGACGACTGAGGCTTTAAGTTAGGAACTATCCCGGTATTTGCCTGGAGTGGAAGTGGGAAACTACGGAAAACCACATCCAAGGTTGTTGAGATGGGAATCAAATTTTGCTCTTCTTAGGTTTGCCTCAAGAGTGCGCCCCGTTCCAGCCCTCAGACCAGAATTAAATTTCTTGGCAGAGCAGGGATCGAACCTGGAATCTGGGGCGATAGCTCAGAATGTAGCCTTAAGACTGGGCTTCCCTGTGTTAATACGATCTTTGAAAAACACTGAACATATAATTCTAAAACTCCCTCCATTACGGTGGCTGGCGAAGTGAGTCCATGCTCATTCCAGTAGTGGCGAAGTGATTCTATGCTCCCTTGCATAATTTACTGTCATGGAAATGCAAAGTATTGTACCTTCAACAGGTGATGGAAATTGATTATTTAGAGCAGTTTCATTCTGTTTATTTCAAAATGAAGTTCGTCATCCTGAGTTGCGTTTGCAAGCAAATTGCAAAAATTGCAAGGATTTTATTATTGGCGATCAGTCTCATCGCATTCTCATCAGCAACCAACTTGAGAATGGAAGTCTCTGAACTTAGTTGTATAAGTGAATATTGTCGTTTATTGATTATTTTTTTTAGAGTACATAACAATGAGTCTAACCACGCAGTTGATTTTGGCAATGGAAGTAAGTTATTATTTGCTATTTAATATTTGGCAGCTGCGTTGATGCAGGCCACTATAGTGTTATTTAATAAGCTATGACGTTAATTTGGGGAGAAATGCTGCTATAAATAAACCCATTTTACGAAATAGAACATTAGCCGCAAACAAGTGGGAAATCGGAGAAAAATACGAAGCCACTTTTAAACTCCAATATGAATACGGCATTTCAGATACAATTCCAGATACTATACCGTTACAGTGTAGGGTCCTTGACGAACAAATTTAAACATTGTTCTGCACTGTATTTCTCTTGAGAGAAATCTTCACTTGGTTACTTTGAGCTTTGCTGTTGTAATGTAAAATTAATCTGACTAAATATAAAACATTTGACATGCTGCAACAATTATTTTTCACTGGAGATGATATCTCAAGGAATTTCAGAGAGACTAATCGGCAGTACAATGCTATGTCCTTCGTTTCATTTGGTGCCAATGTTACTGTGCCACACCCATACGGTCCACATTGTTTTAAGATGTATGGAGGTGCACATCATCGCATTTCTTCGTTATATTCCAAAATTATATGTGACGGTTTGCGGCCAGTTTTATTAGACTCCTCAGAGTTCTTGAATTCCTTGGAACTAAATGACTTGCCTCCACATATTCCAAACGCTTGAACCGTTATGCTGCTTAGAAATCTGAACGTTTCCCAAGGGCTCCTAAATGCAACCATATTGCTTGGATTTGGAAATAATAAGTGCAGTTAAAATTAGGCAGAGAGGTTGAATCCTTCTACTTGATTTAACAGCATCCGATAAAACACTATCATTTTGTTTTAAGAGGCAATATTTTCCAATTTATTTGGCATACTCTGTCACAATCAATGAAGCTCAAGGGAAAACTCTGGAACGTATAGGTCTCAATTTGCCTCATCAATTTTTCAGTCATGGCCAGCAGTATTTTGCAATGTTGAGAGTGCAATCTTTTGACGCCCTTATAGTTTCAATAGAGCCAAAAAATCATCGTACAAAGAATATACAGTAGGCCTACATAAGAAAATGCTTCAGTAAATATTTTTCTATTGACCGTCATTTTTGACGGGTTTCAGCTAGTCTATATATTTAAAACACTAAGCTGTTTTTTGTACACACGAGATTGTGAAAACGACTTAACCGATTGGCTTCGCAAGACATTCTAACGAAAGCTCTTGGCATGCAGATTTGCAGAGTGTCTCTAAAATAAACAAATATATTACGGTATATTTTTAAATTAATATAGAAAATAGCAGAATTCTAGGCCCTCACGCATGCGCACAATCCGCCTGGGGTCATGACAAAATGGCGGTGAGAAGTCCATTAAAATGTAAGTTATTTAATAAGCTTCCATGTAATTGAAAACATACATTAACCAAGTTCTGACAATAAAATATAATAACAGTATGAACGTATACGAATGTGCAACATTGATTTATTTGGATAATGAAATTGATTATTTCCTTCAAACAGCGGCTTTTGAATATAATGAAAGGCTGCGTCTGCTGCTAAACATGGGAGCGAGAGTAGCCATGTGGTTAAGGCGACTGACTGTGGTTCCAAGAAGCGCTGGTTCGATCCCAACCCTCGCCAGTATTTTTTTTTTTTTTTTACCACTGAAATATTGTTTAATCAAGGAGTAATAGTAAAAAAGGTAGGTAGCTTGTAGTTTAACGTGACCGTTAATCTTGAGATCATGAGTCACGGGGAGTAATAGTAAGGATTTATGTCTGTTAAAGATACTTATTTCTACATTCCCTCTAAATACGTTTTATTTTCGTTTTACCATTGCATTGCAGCATGTAATCAAAAGAGCAAACTGTTGTCCGCAGTACGCCGTTTAAATATCTGCAATGAGTTCCTATAACTGACAACAGGTGGCAGTAATTCGCCCACATAGTTCCATTAACTGACAGCAGATGGCAACACCATTGCATCGATATATTTAAAACACAAGACATGGCATGTTTTCACGTGATGGAAAATTATAAAGGAGGGGAATATTTAAGAAGGGAAATGTTGAGGAACATTAACCGACAGTTGAATGTGTAGGCTAGGTTGTTTATGTACCTTAATATTGCAATTTCTTCCCAATGCTTCGGTGGTCAAGTTATTAGCGTCCTAGACTAAAAGTTATAATTATGCATCGTCGATATACTCTTAAATTATTAAAGAAAAAAGTAGTTTTCCAGGCACTCGCGCGTCTCCACAATTGCTTTCGCCATGAGAGACACTTGGCAAATATAATTCGTTTGAAGGACTCCGACATCTTGGTCACTCAGCCCCGTGTACTTGGGTGTGTATGTGTGAAATTTTCTCTGATAACCTGTGTTATTGTGATGGCTGTATTACTGTGTGTATTTGTAATTAAGGTGGTAAATGCCAAGGAGACGGCCAAGGCCTTAAGTTAGGAACCATCCCGGTATTTGCCGTGGGAACCCACGGAAAACCACATCCAAGATTGTCGAGGTGGGAATTAAACCTTCCTCTTCTTAGTTATACCTCAAGAGACTGAATGTACCCCGATTTTGCCCTGAGACCAGAATTACATTTCTTGGCAGAGCAGGAAATGTAACCCGGGTCTCCGGGGCGATAGACAAGAATAGGTGGGCCTCCATGTGTTAATACGATTTTTGACATGCACGGGACATAGAATTCAAAAACTGCCTCCATTAGGGTGACTATCGAAGTGAGTATTGAGTATAGGCCTATGGTCATTCCAGTAGTTGGTGAAGTGATTCTATGTTCCCCTGCAAAATGTACTGCCATAACCTATAACAGGTGATGGAAATTGCTTATTTAGAGCAGTTTCGTACTGTTTATAACAAAATGAAGAATGTCATTCTGAGCTGCGTTTTCAAGCTATTGCAAAAAAAATCGCTGGCAGGAACAATTATAAGGAATTTATTTTAAGCGATCAGTCTCATCGCATTCTCCTCACCAGCCAACTTGAATATGAAAGTCTCTGGACGGTCATGTTGAACTTCATTGTATAAGACAATTGTTTAATGATTATTTGTTTAGAGTACTGAGTCTAACTACGTAGTCGATTTCGGCAATGGAGGTATTATTTGCCATTTAATATTTAGCGGCTCCGTTATTACAGGACACTATAGTGTTATCGAATAATACGAAGCCACATTTAAAATCCAATATAAATAGGCCATTTCAGAAACAATTCCAGATATTATGCAATACAGTGTACTGTAAGGTCCTTGACGATCAAATGTAAACATTGTTCTACATTGTATTTCTCTTGCGTAAAATCTATGCGTGGTTACTTTGGTCTTTACTGTTGTGAGGGTAAAATTGATCTGCTGGAATATAAAATATTTGCCAAGCTGCAACAATGTAATGATATTAATTTAAAAGTCATTGAACTTATATCCAGTAGTTCAAACACATACATCAGCGTTAACATGGATACTGAAGATGAAAGCCAGCTACTTCATTTCCCTATTATTGAATTTTTCAATTCCTTGGAATTAAGAGATTCGCCTCCACATACTTCGAACGTTTAAGCCGTAGATATGCTTCTTAGAAATCTGAACGTTTCCCAAGGACTCATATATGGTAATATATTAATTGTAAGAAATCGCTTGGATTCGGATATAATAGGTGCAGTAATATTAGGCAGAGAGCTCAAATCCTACGACTTGATTTAACACCTTCCGATAAAACACTTACAGGAAAATTCCTTTTTTTTTAATAGGCAACAATGTCCTATACGCTCGGCCTACTTTATCAAAATCAATCAAGCTCAAGGAGAAACTCTTGAACGTATTGGGCTATTTACCTCATCACGTTTTCAGTCATGACCAGCAGGATAGTGAAGGTGCAAAAAAGATCCTGTTTGGGATGGTAAAGAATAAGAGGCGGAAGGATCCTACGGATTATGTTAGAATGGTGAACAAAAGGGGACAAGAGATAGAAAATAGGGAAGAACTGAAGAAAATGTGGAAAGAATATTTTGAAGAACTCCTGAATCCAAATGGAAACCACGGCGAGGAGGAAGAAATCGGGGAAGAGGTACAGTAGATGAACTGCAAACAAAAAAGGACTTAACATGGAAAGAAGTGGAAGATGCAGTGAGGAAGATGAAAGGAGGGAAGGCACCGGGTGTGGATGAGTTGAGTGTGGAGATGGTGAGAGCAGCAGGAGAGGTGGGGATACAATGGTTGTACCGAGTGATGAAGACAGCATGGAAGGAAAGGAAGACCCCAGAGGACTGGAAAAAGGGAATAATTGTCTCGATCTTCAAGAAAGGTAGTAGAACAGAATGCAGAAACTAACGGGGAATAACACTGATGAGTCATTGTGCAAAGTTGTTTGAGAAAGTTTTGGAAAGGAGAATTAGGACAAGGATAGAAGGAGGGATGAGGGAAGAACAACATGGCTTCAGATCAGGAAGGTCCACAGTGGATTTGATTTTTGCTGTAAGGCAGTTACAAGAACAGCACTATGAGTATGGAACAGATCTACTGATGGCCTTCCTGGACATTGAGAAAGCATATGACAGTGTATGCAGAAACAAAGTATGGTAGTCCCTGGAGGATAGAGGAATATAAAAGTGGACTATAAGGAAGATTAAGGAGATGTACAAGGGAAGCGTGAGCTGTGTGAAAGTGGGAGGAGAGAGATCGGACTGGTTGGAACAGAGAAACGGCCTGAAACAAGGAAGTGCACTGTCACCGTTACTTTTCATTGTGGTGATGGATGACATAATGACCCGAGTGGCACAAGTAATTGGGGAAGGAAAGATGAAAGCAATGGTGCTTGCAGATGATTTGATGATTTGGGGAAACAAGGAGGAGCAGGTACAGGAACAGTTGGACGTGCGGGAAGGAATAATACAAGGTTATGGGATGAAATTTAGCATAAATAAGAGTGAGATGGTGATCACAACAAGGAAGAAGGAAAGAACCACAACGGGAATAACAATTGGTGGGGAACAGCCGAAGGAATTGGAGAGTTTCAAGTATCTGGCAAGCCTGATACAAGAGAATGGAAGAAACGATAGAGAAATAAATGAGCGGGGGAGACAGGCAGAAGCATTCCGGAGTAGTGTGAGAAGCATGTTATGGAGCAAGAATGTCCCTCAGAACAGCAAAAAGATCATATATCGGACGTACAATGTCCCTATCCTGACGTATGCCTCGGAGACCTGGGTTATGCAAGGAAGGGAGAAGAGCAAAATACAGGCCAGTGAGATGAGGTTCTTGAGAAGCAGTATTGGAGCTACAAAGATGGACAGAATAAGAAATGAGAGGACCGGAGAATTAATGAAGGATGAACCATTACAGACTGGTATAGAGAAATCTAGACTTAGATGGTATAGACATGTAAAACGAATGGAGGAGAAGAGGATACCCAGCAGGATACACGAGACGAAGTGGGAAGGAAAGAGACCAAGAGGGAGACCGAGAGACAGGTGGCTGAAGGGGGAGGAAGAAATCGTGAAGAAGAGAGGAGAAGACTGGACAAGGGTGGAGGCTGAGAGATGTTGGGAAGACAGAAGACGTTGGAGAGACTTGTGTTCCAAACAGACTCGGCCAGTGGCTGGAAACTGTGCAAGATGATGATCACCTAATCACGTTTTCAGTCATGACCAGCAATATATTGCAATGCAGAGAGTGCTATCTTTTGACGCCCTTAAAGTTGCCATAGTGCTAAAAAGTAATCGTACAAAGAATGTAACTTATATAAGAAGCTTCTTCAGTAATTTTGTTTTCCATTGTCCGTCATGTTTTGACGGGTTTCATCTAGTCTTTATATTAATTTCGTTTTTCCCATGATGATACCAGAAGCAAAACTGGTCTAGTTTACTATTAGGGGAAGTTGACCTCGCTGTTCCAACACTTAAAACAACAATAACTAACTCGGGTTTACTTTTGAAATATAACTTTCTTGCTTATTATATTAGGGGCTGTGACATCTTGGTCATATAACCCCGTTTATTTGTGCGTGTGTGAAATTTGTGTGTATACCTGTGTTATTGTGATGGTTGTAATAGTGTGTGTACTTTTAAATTGGGAATAAGATTGGTAAGGAGGTGGACATGGCCTTAAATTAGGAACCATTCCGGAATTTACTTGGAGTATAAGTGTGAAAACAAAGGAAAGCAAGGAAGGAAGCTTTTAGTTTTACGTGACAGTTAAACATGCGATCATGAGCCACGGGACCTCCTTTTTACGTGGAATCCGGAACACAGGACATGGCATTTCACTTCGTAAATCTCACATGCATTGATCGGGAATCGAACCCGGAAACCAACGGGAAACCACTTCCAGGATAGGTGGATATCGAACCCTCCGCTTCTCAGTTTTGTATAACGAGGATGAGTGTACACCGTTCCAACCCTCACACCAGAATTAAAATTTCTTGGCAGAGTTGGGAATCGAACCCGGACCTCCGTGGAAGCACAAATTGAATTAATTTCATTATTATGCAATTCCACCAAGTAGGCCTAACTTGAGTCAGTAATATTGATACTAATATATTATTATTATTATTATCATTATTATCCAGACCCAGAAAACGTTTGATTTTGCTATTACTCGTAATATATACTTTATGTTCGACCCTCACTATTATGTGTCAGAAAACGGTGTCATAATGATGGTCATTATAACACTTATTTTCATTATGATACAGTTTCTCCAGCCAATCAGAGCTCGTTCATTGACCAATTAGGTAACGATACCTTCGCGCATGCGCTCAAAATCCAACATGTCGGACATAAACACAACATCGAACTATAATAAATTACCGACATAGAATACGCACCGTCCATATGTTCGCGTAAATAAACTGGCGAATATTAAACAAGAAATAGCACTGTACCTTAAAATCACCAACACTAATTTCTACACAGCGCATTCAAACGACTCCGGTGACAATATTACTGAGGGACGGCAGATGTAAACATATGGCTTGTATATGGCATTGCAAGCACACAGAGCGCATGCGTCGGTCGTTCAAAGATCTTGAAAGACAGAGAGATGTCTCGCGCTCGCTCTCCGATAACAAAATTCTTGTGGCTGACTCTCAACAGATATTTATGAATATTTATGTTAAAACATATAATAAAATTATAATTATCGTCGAACATAAACAGTCGTATGCAACTCGCCTATAATGGTAATTAAGACACTCGTATGGAAATTATAAAACTCGCATACGCTCGTTTTATAAAAAATACTCGTGTCTTAATTATAGCCATTATAGGCTCGTTGCATAATGTACTATAACAATCCCAGATCTTGTAATGGCAGAATTTGGTTCAGAAACGTTGTTGTTTGGAATTTAAAAAACTTGGCATAGCCTAATTACTTCCCTGCCTCGAAGTCATGGAATAGATCCCAGTGGTTAAGTTTTCCAAAGTGTTCTGATTATTTTCTTACGGCGCTATGCGACAAAAGACGACACTATAGGTCACTACATTTCTATCAGACAATGAGATAAAGGCCCTAGGCAGCGTCTTTTATTTCACTTTCTCCTCTTTCTAATCATTTTTAGAAATTTGTTTGTAAATTACATGGGGCAGTGCTGTAGTTAGTAAATAGCCGTTTCCCTAATAATTATTATCATTATTTTCATTAGGGGAAAATTATCTAAATTTTACGTCCATTATACTGTGCTCCTTATCACCCTCACTACAACCACCACCACCACCACCACAAAAGTTATATATTTTTTTCTAGTAGTTTAAGTATCATGTGCCAGTTCTGTAGTAGTATTCATTATCATCCATAAAACAAATAAATCCACCGGGCGCTACTGCTAGTGATAGATATGTGAGTGTGTCACTATGCAGTTCTAACTGGCTAGAGCTATTCCAATGAACATTGCCAAGGACGTGCTACTATTTCGACCAACCTCGACCGTGTCATTTTTAGCCTACTTTCGATTTTTTCAAAAAATGAAAGTAGACTTATGAGATCACTACAGGGCGAAAAATGTGTGTCTGTGTGTGTGTGTGTATGTGTGTGAGTGAGTCTGTGTGTGTGTGTGTGTGTGTGTGTGGGTGGGTGTACTATGAATGTCTGTCCCCCCCTATCAATTCGAACACGGTGAGCGCAAATTGAACGAAATTTGGTACAAAGGTAGCACTAGCAAAGGACACCTCAGTGTCATGTTTTATATCGCCGCCATCTTGACGGAAACGTAATGGCGGCCACACAAATGTTCAAAGCTTAAATCAAATTACGACTAACCTAATCATCCGATCTCTACCAAATTTTAAAACAACATACCTCTATGGGGGCAGCATCCTTTGACCAAACTAATAGGTCATCAGCCTAATAGTTTGCGGATGGCGGCCATCTTTGTGTGAAAATAGATTGCACCTATTAATTCGAACACGGTGAAACCGAATGGAACTAAATTTGGTACAGAGGTAGTACTAGCAAAGGGCACCCCAGTGTCATGTTTTATATCGCCGCCATCTTGACGGAAACGTAATGGCGGCCACACAAATGTTCAAAGCTTAAATCAAATTACGACTAACCTAATCATCTGATCTCTACCCAATTTTGCAACAACATACCTTTATCGAGGGAGCATCCTTTGACAAATCTAATAGGTCATTAGCCTAATAGTTTGCGGATGGCGGCCATCTTTGTGTCAAAATCGATTACCCCTAGTAATTCGAACAGGGTGAAACCGAATGGAATGAAATTTGGTACAGAGGTAGCACTAGCAAAGGGCACCTCAGTGCCATGTTTTATATCGCCGCCATCTTGACGGACACGTAATGGCGGCCACACAAATGTTCAATGCTTAAATCAAATTACGACTACCCTAATCATCCGATCTCTACCAAATTTTGCAACAACATACCTTTATGGAGGGAGCATCCTTTGATAAACCTAGTAGGTCATTAGCCTAATATTTTGCGGATGGCGGCCATCTTAGTGTCAAAATCGATTACCCCTATTAATTCGAACAGGGTGAAACCGAATGGAATGAAATTTGGTACAGAGGTAGCACTAGTAAAGGGCACCTCAGTGCCATGTTTTATATCGCCGCCATCTTGACGGACACGTAATGGCGGCCACACAAATGTTCAATGCTTAAATCAAATTACGACTAACCTAATCATCCGATCTCTACCAAATTTTGCAACAACATACCTTTATGGAGGGAGCATCCTTTGACAAATCTAATAGGTCATTAGTCTAATAGTTTGCGGATGGCGGCCATCTTTGTGTCAAAATCGATTACCCCTATTAATTCGAACACGGTGAAACCGAATGGAATGAAATTTGGTATAGAGGTAGCGCTAGCAAAGGGCACCTCAGTGTCATGTTTTATATCGCCACCATCTTGACGGAAACGTAATGGCGGCCACACAAATGTTCAAAGCTTAAATCAAATTACGACTAACCTAATCATCCGATCTCTTCCAAATTTTGCAACAACATACCTTTATGGAGGAAGCGTCCTTTGACAAATCTAATAGGTCATTAGCCTAATAGTTTGCGGATGGCGGCCATCTTTGTGTCAAAATCGATTACCCCTATTAATTCGAACACGGTGAAACCGAATGGAATGAAATTTGGTACAGAGGTAGCACTAGCAAAGGGCACCTCAGTGTCATGTTTTATATCGCAGCCATCTTGATGGAAACGTAATGGCGGCCACACAAATATTCAAAGCTTAAATCAAATTACGATTAACCTAATCATCCGATCTCTACCAAATTTTGCATCAACATACCATTATGGATGGAGCATCCTTTGACCAAACTAATAGGTCATTAGCCTAATATTTTGCGGATGGCGGCCATCTTTGTGTGAAAATCGATTCCACCTATTAATTCGAACACGGTGAAACCGAATGGAACGAAATTTGGTACAGAGGTAGCACTAGAAAAGGCCACCTCAGTGTCATGTTTTATATCACCGCCATCTTGACGGAAACGTAATCGCGGCCACCCAAATGTTAAAGGCTAAAATGTAATTACGACCAACCTAATAATCTAGTCTCTACCAAATTTTGCAACAACAAATCTTTATGTGGGAAGCATATTCTGACCAAACTGCTAGATCATCAGCCCAATAGTTTGCAGATGGTGGCCAAGTATGTGTGCAAATCGATTCCCCCTATCAATTCAAACACGGTGAAACCGAATTGAACGAAATTTGGTACAGAGGTAGCACTAGCAAAAGGCACCTCAGTGTCATGTTTTATATCGCCGCCATCTTGACGGAAATGGAATGACGGCCACCCAAATATTAAAAGCTTAAATAAAATTACGACCATCCTAATAATTTGATCTCTACCGGTTTTGCAACAACATGCCTTTTTGTGGAAAGCATCTTATGACTGACTACAAGATCATCAGCCCAATAGTTTGCAAATAGCGGCCATGTATGTGTGCAAATCCATTCCCCAGATCAATTCAAACACGGTGAAACCGAATTGAATGATTTTTTTACAGAGGTAGCACTAGCAAATGGCATCTCATATTCATGTTTAATATCCCTATAGCACGTTGTATTTCAACAAGCTACTACAACCAACTTTCAATTATACTCCTTGAAAAGGACAAAGAGTTATAACAATACCAATGCATTTAGGAGAAAGTAGGCTATATGTTCTTTACGGAACATCTTGTTATTTTTATGAGTATCGATATTCAATATGACGACCGCTCAGAGTACTTCACTGACACTCAGTATCTCTGAAACTATTATTTCAATCAACCTTAAATATTTATGACGATTGAAGCTACTGAAGTAAGTTCATATAGGCCTATGCAATTTTTAGAAACACAAAACTAACATGGCGGTCACGCGAATTTATAATATTCAAATGGTCTTTTCTCGTGACTTCATCATTTGAGTGCAGTGACACACGGCACGGGAAATATTCATATAAGCGTCTGGCGTCTAATTTAATTAAATAATTTTGAGAAATTCGAGATGGCGTCTAATTTAATTAAATAATTTTGAGAAATTCTAGATGGCGTCAGTGTGAGATTTAGAAACGATGCTCTACTTCTAATTTCCTCATCAAGCGATCAAAGTATAAGTTTGCATAATGGAACCATCATCATTATCTAAATATGCTGGTTTATAACATGATATCCAAAATATAATCTAACATGGCGACTGTTGGAAATATACTGTAAAGGTAGTTCCCACTATCTCCGAAATCACCACAAAAATAAAACTGAAATTTTGTATGGTGATAGACTATTCTGTAAGTACGTGAATGTGATTTACAAAAATCTGATAAACACAAAATAGAAATGGCTGCCACGCGATGTTAAATATTATTTTTCTGGTAATATATTCACCCAAGAGAAATGAAACCTGATACAGTGAATATCTGGGGCTTAGCAGGTACTGGCATCTAATGTTCAATTATTTTCATCAAGGTGCCATTAGGTAAAATTTCGAATATATATGTTTATTTTCCGTATCCTATTTATGTGATGGAATTGGAATTTCCTATAATGATATTCATTTATTGGTACATAATTGTGTACATTATATTTTTTAACCATTCCATTCCACGGTCGATCAGGGTTATCGATCCCCACGACGAAGAAGAATTTCCTGACTTGCCAACCATGGAGTATGGTTCGGAAAAACATCCACCCAATTGTTCCGGATAGCGACCAACAAAGTCACCATAGCCAGAATGATTGCCAACTTTCGAAGCGGACAGACACCCTGAGAAGAAGAACCATACCAACATTGTGGCTACGAGAAATATTTCGCCAGTGCTCCGAACTATTTCAGCAATCAACCTGGAATTTAAATACTGACATAAGTTCTCCTCTGTGACCTTCAATAACCAGATGATTAGCTTACTTTTCACATTTTGCAAAAATGAGGAAAAAGTAGACTTATGAGATCGGGCAAATGTGTGTCTGTCTGTCCATCTGTCTGTCTGTCTGTCTGTCTGTCTGTCTATCTTTCTGTCCGTCTGTCTGTCTGGCGGGCTGTGTGTGTGGTCCCCCCCCCCTATCAACTCCTATACGGCTGCAGCAATCGAAACAAAATTTGGTAGGAGTAAAGATCTATACCTGAATATCTCACGGCCATATTTGAAAATGTCGTCAGTGCTACCAACTGCTAAAAAATCGCAATTAAAATTTGAGCTCCATGTTGGATATCGTGGAAGGTATGAAAGGGAGCTATTTCAACATTTGCACACGTATAGATAATAATATTGCAGTTTAATTTCCAGGAGGCCATACATGGCAGTTAGCCAAAATGATTATAAGCCTGCTGATAGGTCCAATTTTTAAATGCATATAACTTCTACACTATCAATTGGATTTCAACCAAATTTCGTATGTGCTATGTGTACATAAACTTATATCTTCTTCTTCTTCTTCTTCTTCTTCTTTCTCTTTACATCATTCCCACTCCTATGTGGGGTCGATGTTTCTGACAGCTCTCCTCCATTTAGCCCGGTCATGCACATCCTCTTCTGACAACTGTTTTTCTCTGAGGTCCTCCTGTACACTATCCATCCATCTTCGTTTAGGTCTGCCTCGCATTCTCACTCCCTGTGTTTGCATGTCTAGCATCTTCCTCCCCACGTAGGATTCCTCCCTTCTTCTCACATGCCCATACCATTGAAGTCGCTTTTCTTGTATCTTCTTAGATATTTCCACAACCTTCAATGTTCCTCTTATTTTGACATTTTCCACTCTATCACGCTTAGTCACTCCACTCATCCACCTGAGCATTTTCATTTCCGTGACGTCAAGCCTGTGTGTGTGCGTTTTGCGAGCAGGCCATGTTTCAGAGCCATACAGCAATGCAGGTCTTACGACAGTTTTATATATTTTCCCCTTAACCTTAGGCTTCATCCTTGAACTTATATGACTGAGCGTATTCTTAAGAGCCACCAGGGCTGCCAACTGTTAATAAATGCTCCCAATTTTTTTATCCTAATACCCATATATCAGAAAGTATGCAAGCCGACAGCTTTAAACTATGCACATGTAGCCTATAGTACCTGACATTCTATATTAATTTGGAGTAACTTACATACGTCAGTTCTACCAACATGATTCTAAGCCTGCTGAGAGGTCTAACTTTAAATACATGTAACTTCTATACTATCAGTTGGATTTCAACCAAATTGGGTGTGTGCTATGTGTACTATAACAGGTATGACTATGCCGATTCTTAAGTGTAACCAGGGCTGCCAACTGTTAATAAATACTGTCTCTATTTTTGTTACCTTAATATCAGTACATCAGAAAGTATGCAAGCCATTAACTCTAAACTTTGCACACGTATAGTACATGGCATTCTAGATTAATTTGGGGTAACTAATATAGGCCTACGCCAGTGCTGCCAACATGATTCTAAGCCTTCTGATAGGTCCAATTTCAAAATGCATGTAACTTCTATACTAACTAATGGATTTCATTCAAAATTGATACAACAATAGATCATATTATTTCAGATTATTTCTGACCAATTCATGTATGTCATTGTTGCCAACATGATTTTACGCGCGCTGTTAGATCCAATGTTTAACTGCATGTAACGTCCATGCTATCCATTGGATTCAACCAAATTTTGTATTCTGTACCTTAAGAGATGGAACTAAGGATATATTTAGTCAACAAGACAGCCGACTGTAGTTCTCTATTAGGCTACATTATGCCAGGTATACAGTATTTCGAACGAATTAGAAATTTCGATATTGCCAACTAAATTTCGTCATTATTCTAGATAGATCCATATAGATTAATAATTGGCATGAATCTTAAATTTTAAGATGAGTAGGCTCTTTAGTTCGTCACGGAACTTCCTGTTTATTTATGAGCACAAACAAAACCAACATGGTGGTCAATTGAAAATCAAATAGGCCTACTTATATAGGCTATTGTCGCACAGCCTCCGTGGCTTAGGCGGCAGCACGCCGGCCTCTCACCGCTGGGTCCGTGGTTCAAATCCCGGTCACTCCATGTGAGATTTGTGCTGGACAAACGGAGCCAGTACTCCGGTTTTCCCTGTCGCAATTTAATTCCAGAAACACTCTCCACTATCATTTGATTTGATCTGTCATTTATTTAATCATTGCCCCAGGGGAGTGCGACAGGCTTCGGCAGCCAGCACAGTTCGTATCCTCGCCGCTAGATGGGGATTTCATTCATTCCAATCCTTGACCCGGTCGGTTGACTGGAAGCAGGCCGTGGATTTCATTTCATATAGGCTAGTTTCGCATCTTATTTCTTGAAGTGCCGTGGAACAAGGCTTAATAATGCTGCTGGTATTCATTTTAATTCAATTCTTATGAGAGATTCAAAATGGCGTCTGTTCAAAATTTTCAAATCATGTCTTTATTTCTAGTGTCCTAATCAAGCGACAGACGTGATAGTTTGCAAAATGAACCACCATAATAATTTTTATCGAACGCAAAGAAGCGGAATAGATGTCATATTTCTATAACACTGTTAAATATATTGTAATACAATCCGTTACCTACGCCGGCATTCGGAAGACAGATTTCCAAAAATTTCAGAAGCTCGTCATTGTAGTCGTGTGGTGTGATAGCTCATTTCATGATCAGAACTGAGGAGAGGGTGATTGGATTCTCACCTCAGCCATCCTAGAAGTGGATTTTCATTATTCCCCACTTCTACTGCAAAGGAATGCCTGGAATGTATCTAGCTCCTTTCTAATCCTAGCCCCAGCTGGAAGTACAGTACACACCAGTAAGGATACAACAATGTCAGAGGTTATCGCACAAATTTTCTCCCTCCCCACACACACGCTAGTACATCGTATTCTTCAAGCTAGAAATGAAACGATATCAACGTCAATGCCGATGAAATTCTTTACGTGATCTTCGTTCCACTAAGTGACTTGACTCATACCTAACCTGCACCAACAACGGATTTGGGTGTATGTGGAATTTGTTTCGTAATCTGTCTCTGAAGTTTGTATTAATTGTTGTTGTTGTTAATTCATTTAGGGGTTTGCGCACCGTGGTGATATAGTCCCGTATTCTTGATTGTGTAGGAAATTTGTATGATAACCTATTTTATTGTGATGGCTGTATTAGTGTGTGTAGTTGTAATTCAGATGAGGATTGGGAAGGAGGTGGTCGTGGCCTTAATTTAGGAACCATCCCGGCATTCGTATGGAATAGAAGTGGGGAAACCACGAGAAACCACTTCTAGGATCGCTGAGGTGGGAATCAAAACCGCCTTCTGTGAGTTTTACCTCGAGAGGCCGAGTGTACAACGTTCCAGTCCTCAGACTAGAATTCAATTTCTTGGCAGAGCCGGGTTCCGAATCTTGACCTCTGGGGTGACAGTCAAGAATGATATCCACTTAACCAAGCGGTTTAATCCGGTTTATTGACCGACTGATAAGTGACTTTTTTAAAATTATACAGTATTATAGACCTATATAGTAAATTAGCAGTAGTGCCCGGCTTCGACCGGTGGATGTATTTGTTTTATGGGTGATAATGAATACTACCACAGAACTGGAGCGCTCAAGGATAAGGATCGGAAAGCACCAACGCTTATTGCAGCTGATAACCTCAGTATACTGCACCAACACCATCGCCCGTATACAGAGGCATACTATTGTCATGATAATTGTTTTAAGGGGCCTAAGAAATCTTTCTGCACTAATTACTCCCCGTGACTGTAATTTATAAGCAGCTCGCAATTCTGCACCAGAACCCTGGAAGGGGCAACGTGATGCAGCCCACATTACCAGGCAACAATAGACTTAGGTATTATTAAAACTGTTCAGGAGCGCTTGTTCTTCCGACTTACTGAACAAAAATCACTCATTAAGGTTACCTGAGAGGTGTAGCCTAATGCTACATAGCCTAAACTCTTCCTATTGAATCTTGCTATCATTAACAAAAATAATTGTTCGAATCCGACTGGTGGTTCCAGAGATTAGCGCGTTTAAACACACAAACAAACAAACTATTTAGCTTTATTATATTAGTATAGATATATTGTGCCCCATTTATATTCGCCATCCAATTTATTGATGTAGCGTTTAAGGGTCTTAATATTATTGCTTAACACAATGGTCATTAGCCTGCTCACATGTTGACAGTTTGGTTAGTTGGTTGGTTCCTCAGTTTAGGGGCTGCGAAAACGCGGTCATGTAGCCCCGTGTACTTTGGGTGTGTGTAGAATCTGTCAATTGTGATGGCTGTATCAGTGAGTGTTATCAGTTTTTAATTCAAGTAAGTACTGCAGACATTGAATTTTCCAGTAGTTACTAATTTTGCCGCCAAACGCCACCGTTAACGACTATTAGTTCAGAGCCTGGTTACCAGATACCACCCAAGTCGGCACCTGGTGACGGACGTCGGAACCTAAGAGCGTTTGTCAAATGTTTAACCTATAATTTAGCTTCACACAGGTGTAATTAGTGGAAGGTTGTTTAACATGCCACAAATCTATGACAGGGGACCGCCGGCTTTACTTTCCTTCCGAAGGAAGGCATACTGAGGGATCTTTAACGCTCTTAAAAAATCCGACGACTTTGGCCGGGTTTGAACCCGTGATCTTGGGCATAGAAGTTCAGCATGCTACCAACTACGCCACCGAAGCCGCCAGTTTAATACAAGTGTTCATCTTATTTATATCATCCTGGAAATACAGATAACGATACCCTTGGTCCATAAGAATCCCAGGCACGCGTGTAGTTGTATTTATTCCGAAAAGGCGCCCCAATAGGTTTTTTAGCCTACTTTCGATTTTTGCAAAAAATGAAAGTAGACTTATGAGATCACTACAGGGCGAAAAAAAGTGTGTCTGTCTGTGTGTGTGTATGTGTGTGAGTCTCTGTGTGTGTGTGTGTGAGTGTGTGGTACTCTGAATGTCGGTCCCCCCCTATCAATTCGAACACGGTGAAACCGGATGGAATGAAATTTGGTACAAAGGTAGCACTAGCAAAGGACACCTCAGTGTCATGTTTTATATCGCCGCCATCTTGACGGAAACGTAATGGCGGCCACACAAATGTTCAAAGCTTAAATCAAATTACGACTAACCTAATCATCCGATCTCTACCAAATTTTGCAACAGCATACCTTTATGGGGGCAGCTTCCTTTGACCAAACTAATAGGTCATCAGCCTAACAGTTTGCGGATGGCGGCCATCTTTGTGTCAAAATCGATTACCCCTAGTAATTCGAACACGGTTAAACCGAATTGAACAAAGTTTGGTACAGAGGTAGCACTAGCAAAGGACACCTCAGTGTCATGTTTTATATCGCCGCCATCTGGACGGAAACGTAATGGCGGCCACACAAATGTTCAAAGCTTAAATCAAATTACGACTAACCTAATCATCCGATCTCTACCAAATTTTGCAACAACATACCTATATGGGGGCAGCATCCTTTGACAAAACTAATAGGTCATCAGCCTAATAGTTTGCGGATGGCGGCCATCTTTGTGTGAAAATCGATTCTCCCTATTAACTCGAACACGGTGAAACCGAATGGAACGAAATTTGGTACAGAGGTAGTACTAGCAAAGGGAACCCCAGTGTCATGTTTTATATCGCCGCCATCTTGACGGAAACGTAATGGCGGCCACACAAATGTTCAAAGCTTAAATCAAATTACGACTAACCTAATCACCCGATCTCTACCAAATTTTGCAACAACATACCTTTATGGAGGAAGCATCCTTTAACAAATCTAATAGGTCATTAGCCTAATAGTTTTCGGATGGCGGCCATCTTCGTGTCAAAATCGATTACCCCTATTAATTCGAACACGGTGAAACCGAATGGAATGAAATTTGGTACAGAGGTAGCACTAGCAAAGGGCACCCCAGTGTCATGTTTTATATCGCCGCCATCTTGACGGAAACGTAAGGGCGGCCACCCAAATGTTCAAAGTTTAAATCAAATTACGACTAACCTAATCATCCGATCTCTACCAAATTTTGCAACAACATACCTTTATGAAGGGAGCATCCTTTGACAAAATCTAATAGGTCATTAGCCTATTAGTTTGCGGATGGCGGCCATCTTTGTGTCAAAATCGATTACCCCTATTAATTCGAACACGGTGAAACCGAATGGAACGAAATTTGGTACAGAGGTAGCACTAGATAAGGCCACCTCAGTGTCATGTTTTATATCACCGCCATCTTGACGAAACGTAATCGCGGCCACCCAAATTTTAAAGGCTAAAATGTAATTACGACCAACCTAATAATCTAGTCTCTATCAAATTTTGCAACAACAAATCTTTATGTGGGAAGCATATTCTGACCAAACTGCTAGATCATCAGCCCAATAGTTGACAGATGGTGGCCAAGTATGTGTGCAAATCGATTCCCCCTGTCAATTAAAACACGGTGAAACCGAATTGAACGAAATTTGGTACAGAGGTAGCACTAGCAAAAGGCACCTCAGTGTCATGTTTTATATCGCCGCCATCTTGACGGAAACGGAATGACGGCCACCCAAATGTTAAAAGCTTAAATCAAATTTCGACCATCCTAATAATTTGATCTCTACCGGATTTTGCAACAACACGCCTTTTTGTGGAAAGCATCTTATGACTGAATACAAGGTCATCAGCCCAATAGTTTGCAAATAGCGACCATGTAGGTGTGCAAATCCATTCCCCAGATCAATTCAATCACTGTGAAACCGAATTGAATGAATTTTTTTACAGAGTTAGCACTAGCAAAGGGCACCTCATATTCATGTTTAATATCCCTATAGCACGTTGTATTTCAACAAGCTACTACAACCAACATTCAATTATACTCCTTTAAAAGGACAAAGAGTTATAACAATACCCATGCATTTAGGAGAAAGTAGGCTATATGTTCTTTACTGAACATCTTGTTTTTCTACTGTCTTCTGGCGTAATATATAGGAACGTGGGATGCAAGTTGCGCAAGCTCGGTTCGTCTTTTATTTAAAGTCGGCATTCAGCACCTCGGTAACTTCATAACAGGTGTAACTTCTAGTGAGTCTTGACGCAGTTCGCTTCTAACGCACTAGCTCGTGCCTAGCTGCTATCGGGAGAGCATGGGTTCGAATCATCCTGAGAATGGTTTTCATGGTTTCCCATTTTCACCACCATGCATATGTCGGGACAGTTCCTTTCAACAGATCTACGGCTGACTTCCTTCCAAAATCTCTTCTTTAAATAGACCCAAGTTAGCAGACGCCTGGGCGACTTGGCTGTCCCCATTCTAGTTGTATCTGCTGACAAAGTGTGTTCAGCTCCCACACACCGTTCTTGCGATGGTAGAGGAATGATCCTTTGCAGAGTCCGTAGGTGAAGCCGAGCTTGGGGGATAAGCGATAAAAAAAGTTAATCAATATAAGCCTATCTATTTAGGTTAGAAAAATACAGACCGCGGGCATAATTAAGTGGTTTTCTTGAAATTGCCCTATCTAAGACTTTTTGACCCTTGTTTACAGATACAAAACTTTAGATTACGAAAGAATAATGTTGTTGTTGAATATTTAGGGCATCATGGTCATGTATCCTCGTGCCCTTGGGTGTGTGTGTGCGTAATTTGTCAGATAACCTGTATCAATGTCATGTCTGTAATGGTGTGTGTATTTGTAAAGGAGGTAGGAATTGGATAGGAAGCCGCGGTGGCCCTAAGTTAGGTACCATACTGACATTTGCCAGAAGTAGAAATGGGAAACCACGGAAAACCAATTCCAGGTTGGCTGAGGTATGAATCAAACCCCCTCTTCTCAGTATTGCCTCACAATCTTCGAGACCAGATTGACATTTCTTCGAAGTGTTACGGCTGTGAGTTTGTGTCATCACTCGCCGCTTGAGTCACAACTGCCCCAGAGGCTGGGCTGTGGCCTGCCTCCTGTATTGCGTGTGCCTTATGCAACAGGGCTACTAGGACAAAGGGATAGTCCAGAATATTCGTGACTGGACCAGCGATGGAAACCTCGAGAAGCCGTGAACCCTGGATGGATCTGGAAGCATGTATTGAGTCACCGGCCTGCTATATAAGTGCGACCTGACAAGCAGGGGTTGTTGTTGTGTTTTACGAGCTAGTGTGAGCGTTTATTCTGAGCGACAGAAGTGTGGTGACTTGCGAAACCCCTAGTGTAGCGGCAAAGTGAGGAACATACAGGGGACTGCCGTGTTCTGAGTGAGTGTGCTTTCACTGAGGGACAGATATTGTGGTGTCGAAATCCAGTGACATTGTTTCTCCCAGCTTGTGAACAGCGCACAGCAAGTGCTCGTAAGTACTGTAGTAGGCGCACATTAGGAAGAAGTTGCATGTAGTTCTGTCAAGGCCACTAGGCTCATTAGCGGCAGGATTAACTTCTGTGGTTTGTTGACAAGTAAAAGGGGCAAGAGCTCTCCACAAGCAAGAGACTTGAGGAAACTGGAGTAAGGTTCCTATTGTCTGTAATTGCTGATGAGTAGTGTAATTTTCTTGCCGCAATAAAGTTAATTACTTCTTTAAGCAGTAATTGGTGTTGTGCTTCCTACCCACCGTAATCCAGTTAACAAAAGTGCCACTAGGGGGGTGGCACGCAACTACTGGTGTCAGAAGTGGGATTACGAACTCAAGCACAACACCTGACGGTCCTGGTTTCAAAACCCGAGCAGGTCATTTTCTCTAATTTTCCTGTGAGTGCATGCCCTTTACAAGACAAACAACTAAAATGGAGGAGAAATTGGCAGCATTGCTAGAAAAGTGAACTGGCATGGAAGACGGCCAGAAGAAATTAGCCAAGGACCTGAAGGATGACCTGAAGAAGATGGAAGACGGCCAGAAGAAGATGGAGGACGGCCAGAAGAAGTTAGCCGAGGACCTAACTTCCAAATTAGAAGACGGTCAGAATAAGCTAGCAGAGGACCTGAAGGACGGCCAGAATAAGTTAGCAGAGGACCTAACCGCCAAATTTCTGGATGGCCAGAAAAATCTGGAAGAGTGTCTGCTGACGAAATTAGAGGAGAGCCAAAGGAAATTAGAACAGGGCCTACGTGAGGAAGCCGCAGCAGTGGAAAAGAAGTTCGACGCCTTACAAGTGGAAGTTGCCGAGCTGCGCCAACGCTCGCTGATGGGGGTGGAAGAGAGATTCAACGCTCTACAAAAGGAATTTGCTGAGCTGCGCCGACACCCGCCGACAGGGATGGAAGATAGATTCAAAGCCCTACAAGAGAAAGTCGCCGAGCTGCGCCGACGCCCGTCGACCGGGGTGGATGAGAGAGTCAACGCTCTTCAAGAGGAAGTTGCCGAACTGCGCCGACGCCCGCCCACTGGTGCACCGGGGACATCAGGAACGGGACAAGGCAGAGTGACGCCCCCAACCTTCGACGAAATGGTCCCGTGGAGCACCTACTTACGTCAGTTCGAGGCGGCCTGTTCCATAAATAACTGGAACAACACAGAAAAGGCTACAGCTCTCATTGTAGCGCTGAGAGGTGACGCCCTTAACGTCCTTCAGGCCATCCCGACTGGATCCCAGGACTACGCTTCACTGATCACCCATATGGAGTCCCGATATGGAGATAGCCATCTTCAGCAGGCCTACCAGATGCAGCTCCGGACCCGGGTACAGAAGAACGCGGAAACCCTGCAGGAGTTCGAGATGGACATCGCACGCCTCGTAAGGCTCGCCTATCCAACTGCGCCGGCCAACTTTCTGGAACAGATTGCGACGCAGACCTTCACCGACGGGCTACGGGACTCGGACACTCAACAGGCGCTGCAACTCGCGCGCAATAAGACCCTGACAGATGCGCTGAGCCACGCACTTGAGTTCGAGACGGCAAAACAGGCATCTAGAATGCACGCGCGGGTGCGTCAAGTGGACGTCGACGAACCAGCAAAAACCAACGAGACCAAGCCCCTGGACGACGAATTGATGGAGGCGCTAAGCCGTTTCTTCGATAGTCGCGGTACCACCAGCAACGACACAGCCGGAAGACAACCGGAGAGGCGGCCCGGAAGAGGACTACCGACCTGCTGGGCCTGCGGTAAGAAAGGCCACCTGAGCAAGGATTGCGGTGATCGCCGCCGGCGAGGGTATCCGACGGGAAATCAGTCGTCTGAAAACCGCGCGGCCCAGGGAAACGAGTATTAGCCAGCCTTGGGGGGCAAAGGTTGGCTTGTGACAGTCGTCAAGCCCCAGCAGTCCAAGTGCGTGTGACGAAGTTACGGAGGGACAATAGCAGCCTGATGGTCGACGGAGTCGTCAACGGAGTGAGCTGGCCCATGCTGATCGACACGGGAGCGTCGAGGACCATCGTCAGTCCCACCGTGATCCCGAAGTGGAGAGTTCAATCCACACAAAGGAACCTCCAGCTAATAACCGCGACCGGAGAGACCGCACCGGTACATGGCGAAGCATCACTGGAGTTCGTCATTGGTCGACGGGCGATGAAGCATCCAGTGCTTGTGGCTGACGTATCAAATGAAGTGATCATCGGACTGGACTTCCTGGACCAGAACAACATCATCTTGGATCTGAGTACCAACACTCTGCACTTCGGAGGTGAGGAACTTGCGTTGCAACCTGCGCACGAGTCCATCACCGCACGACGAGTAAGGCTGAGAGAAGACGTCATCGTTCCCGCCAGGACGGAGGTCAGCGCTGCCGTAATTGTCGACGGAACTGCTGAGGGAGTGGCGGCTGTCATCGAACCAAAATATGAGGACATCCAGACAAAAGGATTGCTAGTTGCCAAGACTCTCATCAACACGACGTCTCGACCGTACGTCCGCCTGTCCAACCTGAACGACTACGACATTACGGTTCACCGGGACACCAACCTAGGAGTCTGCGAGCCCGTTACCTGGATTGCCCGCATCACAGATACGACGGACGGACACCTGCAGACGGACAACCGAAGAAGACGCGCCCTGCCAGAAGAACTACAGAAGCTGTACAAAGGATCCCAGGACCATTTAGACGAAGAGCAATCACGCCAACTTCAGGACCTGCTACGCGAATTCCAGGATGTCTTCCACGTGGGGAGCAAAGACTTCGGCAGGACAAGCTTGGTCCAGCACAGAATCGACGTTGGGGACAGCGCACCGATTAGGGCCCCATTCCGACGTGTCCCGCTCGCCAAGCAAGCCGAAGTCGACCGGATGGTAGAAGAGATAAAGGAGCAAGGGGTGATCGAGCCTTCACATAGTCCTTGGAGTTCTCCGGTCGTGCTAGTGAAGAAGAAGGACGGTTCCACCAGGTTCTGCGTGGATTACAGGCGGGTGAATGACGTCACGAAGAAGGACAGCTACCCTCTACCCCGGATCGACGACACCCTGGACACCATATCAGGGTCGAGATGGTTCTCCACCTTGGATTTGAAGAGTGGCTACTGGCAGGTGGAGGTCCACTCTATGGACCGCGAGAAAACTGCGTTCTCCGTGGGCAGCGGGCTCTGGCAGTTCACCGTCATGCCATTCGGTCTGTGCAACGCCCCTGCGACCTTCGAAAGGCTAATGGAGTCCATTCTGAGGGGACTACACTGGAAGACCTGCCTGGTCTACCTAGACGACGTCATCGTTCTGGGGAGAAGCTTCGAGGAGCACTACAGCAACCTGAAGGAGATCTTGTTGAAGCTACGGGCTGCCCAGCTGAAGTTGAGCCCCAAGAAGTGTCAGCTCTTCCAGAAGCGGGTCCAGTACCTTGGGCATATCGTCTCCGAGGAAGGGGTGCGCATCGACCCAGAGAAGACCGCAGCTGTGAGGGAGTGGCCAGTTCCGAAGGACAAGTCCCAACTACGAAGCTTCCTGGGACTCTGCACTTATTACCGTCGCTTCGTGAGAGGATTCGCTGACATCGCCAAACCTTTACATCGACTGACTGAGAAGGACCAACTCTTCGCGTGGACAGCAGAATGCCACAGTGCCTTCGAACAACTCAAGCAGGCTCTGTGCACCGCGCCTATTCTGGCCTACCCCAGACCTGGAACAAGGTTCATCGTCGATACCGATGCCAGCGACTTTGGCATAGGGGGGATCCTGTCGCAAGTAGTGGGCGGCGAGGAAAGAGTAGTGGCCTACTTCAGCAAGGCCTTGTCAAAGCCAGAAAGGAACTACTGCGTCACCAGGAAGGAGCTGCTCGCCATCGTGAAGACCATTGAACACTTCCACAAGTACCTGTACGGGCAAGAATTTCTCATCAGGACCGACCATGCATCCCTGCGGTGGCTCCTGAACTTCAAGCAGCCCGAGGGTCAACTCGCGCGGTGGTTAGAGAGGCTTCAACAGTACAACTTTGAGATTCAGCACAGGAAAGGCCAACTGCATTCTAACGCCGACGCCCTGTCACGAAGACCGTGCCCCGAAGACTGCACCTTCTGTACTAGGAGGGAGGAGAACACCGGGATACAGTGCCGAAGGACTACCGTGGAACTTCAAGGGAGCTGGAGCCGCGAATCTTTCACGCGGGCACAAGCAGAAGATGATGACCTGGGACTGATAGCCGAATGGAAGAGGGCCTGTGTCCCCAGACCCGGGTGGAACATTGTGAGTGACTGCAGCCCAAAGTTTAAGTCCTACTGGGCCCAGTGGGACTCGCTGATTGTAAGGGATGGCCTGATCTGCCGTACCTGGGAGAGCACCGACGGGAAGACATCTCGGGAACAAGTCGTCGTTCCAAAGGCTATGACGGAGGAAGTCCTGAAGGAAGTTCATGGAGGATCATCTGGTGGACACCTAGGGATAAAGAAGACCCTGGAGAAGCTGAGAGAGCGGTTCTAATGGATCGGATGCCGAACAGACGTGGAGAATCACTGCGCGAGGTGCCACGATTGCGCAGCCAGCAAGGGCCCAGGACGAAGACGACGGGGTCCACTGAAGACCTACAACGTGGGCGGCCCCATGGAGAGAGTGGCCATCGATGTTGCTGGGCCATTCCCGTTAAGCGAGGCAGGGAACCGCTACATATTAGTCGTCAGCGACTACTTTACCAAATGGCCGGAGGCGTATGCGCTCCCTAACCAAGAAGCCGCGACGATTGCAGAGACCCTGGTGAAGGAATTCGTCAGCCGGTACGGAGTACCCCTGGAGCTGCACTCCGACCAAGGGAGGAACTTCGAGTCGCAGGTGTTCCAGAACCTATGCCAGCTGCTGGGAATCCGGAAGACAAGGACGACGCCGCTACACCCTCAGTCCGACGGGATGGTAGAGCGATTCAATCGCACCATCGAGAACCATCTCCGAATAGTCGTCAGCGAGCACCAGAGGGATTGGGACAAACGTCTTCCACTATTTCTCCTGGCCTACCGCGCCGCCGTGCATGAAGCCACCGGGTGCACACCAGCCCGGGTCATGTTTGGGAGGGAGCTCCGTCTACCCGTCGATCTTGCCTTCGGCCGACCTGGGAACGATCCGATCCCAGTAAGCCAGTATTGTCAAGAACTGGTCGACCAACTGGAGGACGTGCACGCGTTCGCGAGGAGGAAACTGCGAATCGAGACCGACCGAATGAAGACCCGATACGACCAGCAGACGGATGCCGGCGGATTCCACGAGGACGACCTGGTCTGGCTCTTCAACCCATTACGGAAGAAAGGCCTGTCACCCAAACTTCAGAAGTCCTGGGAGGGCCCGTACCGAGTCGTGAAACGCATCAACGATGTCGTCTACAGTATCCAGCGGAGCCCGAGGGCGAAGATGAAGATCGTGCATCGAGATCGCCTGGCAGCCTACGGAGGGACAGAGACGGACCAATGATTGATCGGGACGATCAGCCTTTTTAGGAAGGGGGTGGTGTTACGGCTGTGAGTTTGTGTCATCACTCGCCGCTTGAGTCACAACTGCCCCAGAGGCTGGGCTGTGGCCTGCCTCCTGTATTGCGTGTGCCTTATGCAACAGGGCTACTAAGACAAAGGGATAGTTCAGAATATTCGTGACTGGACCAGCGATGGAAACCTCGAGAAGCCGTGAACCCTGGATGGATCTGGAAGCATGTATTGAGTCACCGGCCTGCTATATAAGTGCGACCTGACAAGCAGGGGTTGTTGTTGTGTTTTACGAGCTAGTGTGAGCGTTTATTCTGAGCGACAGAAGTGTGGTGACTTGCGAAACCCCTAGTGTAGCGGCGAAGTGAGGAACATACAGGGGACTGCCGTGTTCTGAGTGAGTGTGCTTTCACTGAGGGACAGATATTGTGGTGTCGAAATCCAGTGACATTGTTTCTCCCAGCTTGTGAACAGCGCGCAGCAAGTGCTCGTAAGTACTGTAGTAGGCGCAAATTAGGAAGAAGTTGCATGTAGTTCTGTCAAGGCCACTAGGCTCATTAGCGGCAGGATTAACTTCTGTAGTTTGTTGACAAGTAAAAGGGGCAAGAGCTCTCCACAAGCAAGAGACTTGAGGAAACTGGAGTAAGGTTCCTATTGTCTGTAATTGCTGATGAGTAGTGTAATTTTCTGGCCGCAATAAAGTTAATTACTTCTTTAAGCAGTAATTGGTGTTGTGCTTCCTACCCACCGTAATCCAGTTAACAAAAGTGCCACTAGGGGGGTGGCACGCAACAGAAGAGTCAGGAATTGGGCCTTCGTGGTGACAGCCAAGAGGTGGAAAAGATTAATGTCAATAAATAAATATGAAACAAATATTTTCTCTGCTACAGGGAAAAACAATTTTGGATAATTTTCTTTAATAAAATCCAGTCTAATATGTTGTCAGTATATATTGCTGTTGAACTTATCGGGTCTCGTGCTCGTTATATCGAGCACTATGACAGCTACATCAAGTTTGGAGATCGTAGGTTCGAATCCTGGTTCTAACAGTGTGTTTTTCTCGCAGGTGTTCCCACACTCTCTCCTGGAAAATGCCGGGATAGTTACTTATTTCAAGTCCCGGGGCACCTTCCCCATCCCTGTCCCTGCTATAGCTACACACACTACTACAGGCAGTGCATAAATTCAGGTTATCAGACTAATTCAACACACACCCAACTATACGGGGCTGATGAACAAGATGTACCAAGTTCGTACATTGAATTAACTACAACTGAACTTATTGGGAGGTTAATATAACTTTCTTTGCTCAACAAGGAACTGTTTATTTCACGGACACCAAACTCAGTAGGAATATTGGCCATACGATTTCACTGCTCCTATTTACCCAGTAGCATAGTGACTAGCAATTTTGGCTGCCACCGTGGGGGTCCAGGTTCGATTCCAGGCCCTGATTGCTCAGTGGATGATCTTCCTTCACAAACATTACACCTCACTGACATGCCCTGGGATATTCCAAGTGGCGTCGGTAATCAAGACTATTTTCCTAAAGGATTCCTGAAGATGGGTTTGTGTCAGTTGTTGTATAAAAGTTTCTCTGCAACAACTATAGCTAGTTATTTTTGTTTTAATGGACGGAACTGTGAGGTCCTCGCTTACTCTTGTGCCAAACTTAGCGATTTCAGATTAAAAGACAATATTCCCCCTACGGGTACGCTCAGAAAATGTGTTACCATATTTTTCAAAGACTCTTACATAGCATTAAAATTATACAATTTAAAATGTGGTTCTAATTTCAAAATGAACAGAATATTTCACTTATCACGCACGATAAATCAATATTTTTTAGATACGTGCTAAAAGAGCATTCGTGTTTTTTTAGTAATAACAATAAATTATACTAGCAGACCAGTGCGATGCTCTTGTGCTTTGCCGTAAGGGCGACGAAGCGTGAACAGAAATCTCATTAAAAAGGTAAGTTGTTGTTTTTTAGAAACTAACTTAATTTGAAATTGAGCACACGATAAATAAATTTATGTTTACATACAATAGTATACGGTCATGTGCACACTATGTAGGTCACAATAGTCAAATCTCTGGTTAATGTTTGGGCAAAGTGGCTTCTCTTGATAATTAATGATCAATATTTTTGAAACTTACCAGGGGTGATCAGAAACTAAAGATATAAGGTCGTTATCCTGGAATTTCGTCTGTTATAGAGAAATCAGTAATGTGGGGTAATTCGAATTCATACGACTAATAACTGTGCAGAGTTTCAGTGACCTGCTACCTACAGCGCTAGTTGTAGGAAAACAACAAATGGTCACTCGTTTGGAAAACTGGTCTCGCGAAGAGATCCGCTCAGTTATTCTATGTTTGTGGACGAAACATGTACCCACACTCAGGACTTCTCACTGAGGGCGTCATCTTCCTTCATTTTTATTTATTTTATCGTATAGCTTTTAGTGCTGGGAGTGTTCGAGGACATATTCGGCTCGCCTGAGTCTGTAGCTGCTTCCAGTGGACACCCTTAGGGTGAGCTACAAGTTACGTTCAATTTCGAGTAGTTCCAACTTTCACTACCAGATATCAATGTTATCTAGTGGTGAACGTTGGAACTTTGGTAGAGCGTTCCGATGAAATCTAACCTAACAATTTAGCTTCACACAAGTTTAGTCTGTGGAAGGATCTTTTACAAGTCATAAATCTATGACATGGGACCACTGGCTTTACTTCCCCTCCAAAGGAAGGCATACTGAAGGATTTTTAAACGCTCTTAAAAATACGACGATTTCAGCCGGGTTTGAACCCGCTATCTTGGTCGCAGCAGTTGAGCATGCTACCAACTTCGCCACCGAAGCCGCTATCTTCCTTCATGAAAACACGCGATCTCATTCTGCCCAGAAGACTACCACGCTCTTGAAGCGGTTTAGCTGAGACATCATTGACCATCCTCCCTACTACCCTGACCCCGCTCCTAGCGACTTTCACCTGTTTGCTTATTTGAAGAAGCACCTAAGAGACCGACTATTCATATCAGGCGAGGAGGTGGAACATTTCGAGACAACGTTACTGAACCCACAAGGACAGGATTTTTACCATCAAGGGATATTAAAACTCACCCCACGAAGCGACAAGGCAAGACATAATCCGACATGCAGACTATGTCGATAAATAGCCTAATGTATGTACTATCGGTTGGCTGAATTGGTTGTGTGAAATAAAATTTACAAGTTTCATTGCAAGCTTTGTAACCTTAGTTTCTGATCACCCCTCGTATTTTAATTGGGAGTCATACAAATTATGATGATGATGATATTTTGTGGTTTTAAGGGGCCTAACATCTAGGTTATCGGCCCCTAATGGTTTGGGTGATAGTGAAAGATGTGAATGAAAACTATAACTAATACTAACTACAAACTTACATACTACAAGAAGAAATGGAAAACAAAAGAGGGAAAACGGACCCTGCTCAGGAATCCCTCGGGTTCGCCAACTCCCGATCTCCCCAGCCGTGAGTCCCTGAGGGTGTAGCAATATCCAGGGTGCACCAAAAGTGGTGGGACTACACACACCCTGGCCCCTTGAGGGCCTTAAGCAAAAGGCAGGAGATAACATGTAAAAAAAAGAAGGCTGACCCCTCGCAGAAGGAGGGTATCAGGAAAGATGAGACAAGGGCCAATTAAGGCGGGAAAGGAAGGCACTCCCTAGGCCTCGGATACCCTAATACCGTCGGGGTCGGAAAAGAACAAGAGTTGACCAAGTGAGGTCGACAGGAAGGAAGACGGATAGGAGTCCGGCACAAGTAAGTGGAAGCAATGCCGGACTCAGCTGGGGTCCCGTGGTCGCCAACCCACCTTCCACTAGATGTGAGCCCCTGGGGGGGCATACACATTAAGTTGGATGGATCTAACACTTGCTACAAACACTTCGGAAGGCATAAACTGAAATCCCGTAGCTCTGCTGACATATTAAATGGGGTTGGGTGCTGTGTATCCTTGTAATTATGTAGAACTGTAGTTAATTGGCCGGGTGCTGTGTACCCTTGCAACTATTTCCATAGAGTTTCATTAGTAAATCTTTGGATGATTATCGCAACAACTCTCCTTGTGGTTTAATGTAGAAGTCATTAAGTTTGGCGTTGACTATATTCCATTTAATTCCAACCAATACATTTAAGTACAATTCTCTTATTAGGCGCTGAGCTTCTAACTGAAAGAGAGTGGGTTCGATCCCCACCCAGGTAGTGGATTTTAGAAACAAAACTACCACTTTCGGAAACGCAAATAGCCCTGGGGTTCACTCAGCCTACACCGGAAATGAGTACCAGGGTAAATCCTGGGAGCAAAGGCGGCCGGGCGTGGAGCTGACAACTCCATCCCATCTAGTGCCGATGTCACAAAAAGTGGAAGCCTCTACCTTCCACTACTCCCAGGGCCTACATGGCCTGTACGGAGTTGGCTTTGCTTTGCTTTACAATTCTCTTATTATTAGGAAGATCGCCATAAGGCATCCAACGTTTAGAATGAAGCACTGGTTAGATAGGGATATTCTTAACTCTTTCTGTTGCACGCGAGACATGTATGACGCTGTCATTTTCTAGCACTCCACTGTTGCCATATTAGTCGAAAATTTTTCATTGTCGAAAAAACAGCATATTCGGGTAGAACTATGTTTTGCCGATCTTTTTTGTCCTAGATTAGAACTACGTAAACTTGATAGAAATGCTAGAAAAATTAGATATTCATATTTAAAAAAAACTATAAACTGAGTCCCCTTTTTAGTAAAATCAATCTTATATCATGTTGCATTGACTTTGTGATGCCTATTTTTCACACACGTGTAGCTAAATGCGCCGTCTTGATTATGGTTTATTGAAATATTTTATACTGGCAATATTACAATTTTCATGTAGGTAAAACTTCTGAATATTCTCTCATAACCGCATAGCAGCATTGAAAAAGTTCGTATGCTGCCATCTTTTCTATTTTTAAAGATAACCATGTCATGTCAGTTTGAGAGTTGTAGAGGAATGTTGGAAGAAGTTTTCTACCTGCCTACCTAGAGTGTAGGTTTAATTGTTTACACAGGCCGGGCTGTTCATTGACCGCGGATTATAAAAATGAAGTTTCGAAGGACAGCGGGGTGCAGCTTGCTACTCTCAGCTTTATTACTGTGCCCTTCGAGCTTGTATTTCATTAGTTCGTCTGTCTCTATCTTGAGTGTGTGTACAGCAGTTCTGTTAGACTTAACGTGTTGTATTTTACGTATTTCACGTACAACAATGGATAGTTTTGTGAAAAGAAAGCGTGGTCAAGTGCTCAGAAGGAGGGAAAAACAGGTCGTAATTGATGTGTTCAATTATTTTAAGAATCTTAAAACCAACGAAAGTATAAATCATGAAAAGTAAGCCAATGAGGAGTATTTTCTTTAATAACGTACTTCAACTTTAACTGCAGTCGAAACTTGACACATTTCCTTGGGCTTGTACTTTATTTATTTTATTTTGATTGTTTTCTTTATGTCACATTCAGCATACGTTATAGTTAATTTAATTTAATTTCGTTGTATGTGTTATGTTTGCCTACTATTAGTATTACTATACAGTATTTAATTCATGTCTTCGTCACTGCACAATCGCTGAATGTGCGGAAAGTGTATGCGAAGCGCTTTGTACTGCCTCCTCTCATGGAGTGGCAACCCTGTCGTAACGCGCCATAAGACCAATGCTTCATTCTAAACGTTGGATGCCTTATAGATGTAATTAAATCAGACCGCACAATGAACTTATTTTCATCACAGTTCATAAAATGGTTCAGTCTCTGCCTGATCTTATTTCCCTTTCAATAGAGATTTTCTTTAAGGTAATACATACTGGATAAGATCTTCAAGTGTTCCGATGTTTTTTGCCAACCTAAATTAGAATGGTTAATGCACTAGTCTTTCCCATAGCTACATATGGTTGCGAAAGCTGGACCATAAGAAAACAATATAGGAAGTATATTGATGCTTTTGAGCTCTGGTGTTGGAGAAGGATACTGCGTATTCCTTGGACAGCCAAGAAGACAAATGTATGGGTGATTCAATAAATCAAACCAGATCTGTGTCTTGAAGCGTTAATAACACGATTACAGCTGTCATATTTTGGACACTTTATGAGGCGTTCTCATTCGTAGGAAAAGACAATTATGCCTGGTAAGGTGCAAGGGTCTCGGAGACGAGGGCGGCCAGCATTGAGATGAATCTACTGCATCAAATCCAACATGAATATGTCACTGAAGGATCTGAAGTATATGGCTGAAGACCGAATCATATGGAGACAGTCCATCCATGCAGTCGCTAGGAGTCGACGCCGACTTGATGGCACCTGATCATCATCATACAGTAGATGATGATGATAATTATTGTTTTAAGGGGCCTAACATCTAGGTTATCGGCCCCCAATGGTGTGAGTGATCGTGAAGATGGAGATGAAATGTAAACTATAACTAAAACTAACTTCTAACTTATATACTAGAAGAAGATACGGTAAACAAAAGGAGAATAAGGCAAATAAAGGACAGGAGGAAAAGAAATGCCCTCAACCCTCGAAGAATGCGGATTGAGATACTTGGAACGAAGGAGAGCCATGGAAGACAGATATGAAAGTGAAAGAGGAGAGGGTCCGCACCAGAGGTAATGGATAAAAGGGGGAAAACTGGACCCAGTTCAGGAATCCCTCAGGGTCGCCAACTCCCAAACTCACCAGCCGTGAGCCCCTGAGGGGTAGCAATATCCTGGGTGCACCAGAAGTGGTGGGGCTATATACACCCTGCCTCCTTGAGGGCCTTGAGCCTCTCACCATGGTGGACTGAGTTCGATTCCCGGTCAATGCATGTGAGATTTTAGAAGTGAAATGCCATGTCCTGTGGTTCTGATTCTACGTAAAAAGAACGTCCCGTGCGTCATAATCACAAGATTCACGGTCACGTCATACTACAATCTTCCTTTTTTTTTAATTATTGGATGTATATACTGTGTATAGGCCTCTTTGCCATCTCTTGATGAATGTAGTACATTTACATTTGTCTGTTGGCACAGGCTAGAGTAAAAGGTGGCTTTTCACCGATGTCTCAGTCTCACTCATGGCTGTGATTATATGGAAGCTACTGAGGTATGGGTGGTGCTTAGTAATGACATTCAGGGCACAGTCAGTGCCTGTGGATGTTGTGAAAGGTTCTACTCATAGGGTTAGTACTACTGTTCTGATTCAGTGAGGAAAGCAATGGCAAACTACCTCACTCCTCTTATTTGCCTAGTACGCCTCAATATAGCGCTGCCTTGGGTTTTTGTGGGTATCTACTCACATAACCTAACGGCGGTACTGTTTGAGGATCCAACCAGCCATCGGGCTGACTACCTAACAGACAGATACTATGTATACAGTACATATATACACTATACGGGGCTGAAATGTTCACGATGTCTAAGCCGCTAAATAGAAAATCTAAAGCAAATCAACAAACAACTGCTAGTTCGCTTCATGCCTTCCTTCGGAGGGAAAGTAAGACCGACGGGCCCACGTCATAGATTTATGGTGAGCCCGTTAGAGGAGGTATTTCGGGTACCATCCGCCGAAAAGATGGCACTTCGAAAGACCCCGTCGTTCGAACTAAAACTCCTGAGGATCGGATGCATTTCTTTGTGGGCTAGCTCAGCACGAGAGGCTTGATCCAGAGGATCTGGGTCATTTGGCACGGAAACAGTCAAAGACGCCCCAAAGAAATACATCCAAAAAACAAAGCTAGCAATAAAAGAGATCCAGTCTTAAGTTATATTCGTGAATGATTTATTCAAGTAAGATCCCTAATCATTTCCGAGAATCGAAATCGGCTAATCCGCTAATTTAAATACAATTATGAGTCATCCCCATTTTGACGTTAATGACCCTCGCGAAATCCTAGTTACATGAAAAGAATAGCAAACCAAACTAGGCGCGTGGTACATGAATAATTAACGTGTAGCAAATTTACAAACAAATGACTCGGCAGGATTTAGATTTAACATCAAGCAAGTACTATCCCTAGGTTAGGATGGTACCACGTCAACATTTAAATTACATTTATAATTTTGTCTAATGCCTATGTGAACGAAAGTATTACGACGAGATGCGTCGTAAACAAATGCTTATTTCCAAAGCACTTGACCACTCACTATCAGAATTAAATAAAAACATTGCATAAACACTCTTGCGTCTAATAAGGAAACAATGGGAATAAATGCACTAGGGAATAAAGTAAACACTCTTATGCTAGCCTACCTTCGCGAATTGACTTACTGTTTGCAGTCAATCGCCATCTCAGGCATATAAGTTACGTTGGCAAAGCGCAATTACAATTGCGTCTTACAAGCTTCAGATCACGCTGGTCGCAAGTTACTGACTAACGGTCCCGTAGATCCAATGTCGTCGTTACAAGTAGTGTCAGCTCATTTAAAATTCATCTCCCACATGGAAATGGATTGAAGTCACGGTGTCGCTAACAACAAGCAAATGGTTGCAAAATTATAGCTGAAAATTATTTATAATAATTAATTAATCCGTTGGTTTAGGATAAGTTTGCTTTGATTTAGGTTGTAGGTTTAAATATGGTTTAGTTGGTTGTATTAATGACACCAGTCGTAGGCTGCAATAGGTGATCTCACTGGAGATTCACTCCAATACCTTGACTTCAACAAGTCAGACAATAACACAGGTTAGCGCGTCTTACACCAACTGCGCGCGGTATGTCGGTCGTCTGAGCATAGCTCCAGAACGCCGGAATAAACCAAGGGTAAGGCGAACATTCATTCTGTTCTGCCAAATACCAAATAATGTGTTCACGGACACAACAATTACACTGGCTAGCCTAATTTATACAAAGCTGGGTCAATTAACATGATATTTTAAACCTTACTACAACGCGCCAGGCGTTCAAAGTCGTGGGCTAAAACATTTGAGGAATTCGCATCGGCGTGCGTTCCACTACTTCATAACAATAACAGGTGTTGACAGCTCCCTAGGCTGCTCTCATAGCATGGTTATTAATAACTGTGACCTTCAAATATCCTAGGCTCGTGACATAATGTAGCACACAAAAAAGTAGTAATTCAATGTCGTCTCACTTTTGTTTCTCGGGCAAACCGGTTCTCGGCTAGGCGCAAGCCTATCTGCGTCGCGTGCAGCTCATTTTAGCATAGCAAAGAGTAGTGCTTTTCAAATGATCATTTTATAACCTGTAGGAGCACGTAATAAAGTCCTGTAGTGATCTACAGGACATCCTTACAATGTCTCATCACTCCCTAATAATGTTTCCTGGGATTACCTTCCCTTTAAAAAGATATAACGTAGCATAATGTTCAAAAAGTAGTAATGTTAAGAGATAACACTCGTGCATTCTGACTGCACTGATCTGAAGATATGTCACTCGTTCTATGTACATGTAGGATTTGATAAGTGTGGTTTGGCATTCTCCACAACAAAAATCAAACATCTCACCTCTGATGTGATGTTTTAAATGATACGAGATTGGTTAGTTCATCCATCTAACAGTATATGAGTTCGTTCCTCTCGAACTACAAGTGGTAAAAATGTACTCACGAAAATGACAAATAAATGGCACAAAAATGTTACGGCAACGGTCGGCCGAAAAATGATACGAGAATAAGCTCTCAAATTAAAGAAGGGACCTAACTATGGGCTGTCCCCCAACTTTCACAAAATCTACATCTCTTGTAGTTGAAGATGTCCTTTGCTCTGACATAAAATTCTCTTAAATACATGAAGATTGCACCTGCCGTAAAATACACGGACTTGGGGTGTCTCACTGAAATATTGTCCCAGTACTAAAGAAATAAAGTACACACATTTCCTACCTAAGTGGTCAAATATCATGGCGTTTCGGCTCAAAAATACAATGCAATCACTACTACTTCAACCTCGACAAACTTCTTACAATGTTTACATGAATCACGGTTATATGATGTGGTAGATCACCTTCCAGAACTCCCATTGGAAGGGGTTAAATGCCTTCATGGTTCCAAGCATTTTTATAATGGGTAAGGCTATGGTTTTAAGCCTGTCCTCGTGGTCATCAGTTAGTAAACCGTACATGGTTTGTACGTAGTAGTGTCGGCTGGACAATTCCAAGGCATTGGCGTATTCCGTTGGAGTTACCCTTACATGGAAAATTACTTCTCCATCATCTTCTCACAGTATGGTTGTAGAAATATCAGCACGTGGTGCATAACGTTAATCATCGTAGTCGAAAAAATATTCACTGATTCTAGTGTAAAATATGATGAAATGCTCACTGGCTCTAATATTTGCAGGTTGTTCGAATACTCTGCTTTACCTGCCACAGATTCTATTTTACCAGCACGTGGTAAATCAAACACAGATTTTACAAGGTTTAAATCACAAAGAATCTGGGTAATCACTGTTGTGTACACGCGATAAATAGTTTTATCATAATGCAATTGTACAGTAGCACACACTGGGCTACACGACGTTGTCGTCAACTTAATATTTCACTTTTATGAAAAAGAATGTTACCCTCGTCTGCCTACAGACAGTCCTCGTGGTTGGTGAAAAATCGAAGTTATCACACGATCAAAATTTTACATTCAGATCAACGTTGCTCTGGCTTTACTGAACATAAAGTAATACTGTGCGTTATTTAAACTGTTCAATTCAGCTCGATGGCTGTAGATTAATGTCTTCCCAAATGTTGGGTCTTCGTATGCCTATAATGGCCTTCGTCTATCAGACGGACAATCGACACAAGCGTCCAGCTTCAGCGGACAATCAAAACGATGTGATGCGTGCATGGCACAGCTTCCTGATTCCAAGGAAGTAGTCTACTCAAAGCAGTGACTACTTTCATAAGCCTCCGCATGTCTGCGGTGAAAAATACCTTTACCAAAAATATATATTGTGACCGATACAGTCAGGGTCAATTACCGGCCCCAGATGATTCGAGATACGACGAGACCGGAGGGTCAGTATGACGTCATGGCATGACGCAGTGAGGTAACCGCTAGAGTAGGGGAATGCTCCAGAAGATTCCAACCCCTTCCATTTTTTTCTCGAGAGGAGGACACAGTTCCGGAATGTTCAGTTAGTTACCGTGGCACGGACGAGTATGTTATCCAGCATGGCACGGACGAGTAACCTATGTCATGCGGACTGCAATTTGCATCGGGAACTTGTATGGTTTACGTGAGTGGTCAATGCTTGTGGCCATTTGATACGAGGGGTATATCGGTGTGGATGGAAATAATTTGTGAAGTGCGTTGGAACAGTGTTCAGTAAGGTGTCACTAGAACGATAATCGTGAATTTCAAGACGATATTGGACTCGCTAGTCCGTGAGGAAATAATCAGAACTGATAAACGAAGGTCCTTAAATTCATGCACATGCTGCTATTGATATGTGAAGACGCGTGGAATATTATACAGCACTTCACGATTTTGATTAGAAAGATTAATGCACGTGGTCCGGTTAAGTTAGCGGATAGTAAGATATTGAAGGCATGTACTGTGGTAATAGCAAGACAAAATTGGGCGCCTTTGAACGTCCGAGTGGAGGCAGTAATGAAAAACTGAATTATTAAGCCGACAATTTATGTTAATTAAAGGTGAATATGAGGAGGTGTTGAACATTATGAGTATCGGGGAAAGAACAATAATATCGATAGTCGAGGCGAAGCATTATCACAAGGCCCTATATTGTGGCATACATTCATTCGAAAATATCATAGCAGGGCTGGCATTAAAGGGACACAGTGAGAATGTGACGGAAGACTACATCTGCTTTAAGCTTGCGTGGCGGGACTGCAGGCTAATTTATATGTCGGTCAAGGCCAGGTCGAATTAGCTTCCCGTAGAAGGAAGTGTGTCACTGGTTGAGGAAAGTGAGTACATATAATTCAAGTGAACCAGGAACTAGACGCTATAGTGCGCGGGCGTGAAAGTGCTCTGATATAGTGAAATGTAATATTGCTACACGGCAGCATGAACCTTATAACCATGGACTCAAATATTCTGGGAATCAACATGCATATTAATACGCAAATTATGCTGCACTGAACCTATAAAGGGGCCATAATGGGGTGAACGGTCGCGACGGGATGGACGAGTGGACCATGGTTGGGACGACAGGAGACGCCGTCGCTGACGGTGACCGGGGGCAACCAGTGGGCGTACATGGGCGTCGCCAGGAGATCAAGAGGAGCAGGGGGCGAATACTTCTACCTGTACGCTGGGAGACCACATCGCGGAGACGCTGGAGGAACGACACCGTCCAAATGCCGCTGACGATGCCGACGCCAAGTGTTTCCGAGGACACCGGATCTAAAGTAAGACGTTTCATTTCCAATCTTGTTCATCAGGAACAAGAGAACTTCTACCTCGGATAGCCGTGCCATGAGATGACCTGAGATCGTGTAACTTAACGCCATTCATAATCACTTATTCCAGATTGAACAAGAGCATCATTTTCTCATAGGGTTGTACAGATTTTTTTCCCCTTCTTTTCAGGTCGTTTTGACTTACATAAATTAATAGTATCAATGGTAGGAGTAAGACATACATTTATTCTCTGAGACCTGATAATAATAATAAGTGGAAATTGGGTAACGATAATATGAGATGCCCATTTTTCTGGGAGATTCTAGCATTTCGATTTCCGAGGTCATTATATGAATTTAATTCTGAAAGGTTTGACATGTATTGCATAGATTTGAATAGCAAAATGATAGCAAAATGGATAAGGTTGGAGATTGTCGAGTAAGGTTCCTTGGATAGGATGCCATATTATCATACGACCTCGTGGTCCCGATAAAATTGATACGCTCTGTTAGTGTGGGTTCTTGAGAATGCTAATAATGCATGATTTTTGTAATGATGTTGTGTAAAGTTAATGTGATAATTAAATATGGTATTATTCCGTCAAGTGTGACGAAGTTATTCACGGGGCGACGTATGACCGTTGAATTGAATTTGTGAGGACAGGGTCCTTTACTATTGACGAACGTGTTACGTTTATCGATGAGTTGTAATATTGAATAGCGCAGGGGTGAAATTGATAGTGCGCTCTACGGTCAGATTGTTCTGATCCTCATACAGAGTGTTCGACGGAAGGGTAGCGATTAAATGTTCGTTGTGAGAATTAAATACACTAGGGTGTCTTATTACGAGGTTCTTAACCTTTCCTAAACGTTATATAATGCTATAATTTAATTACAATAACAAATATGACAGTGTGGATCAAGGTTGTTGGAACGGCGAATATAAATCGGTAATAATAAGAAGAATTAGTAGTGTAAATATGTGATCACAATCTGTGTGTGTTAATAATTTATGATAGGTTATAATTAATTGTTGAAATGCCATATTTTGTCAGGCTGAGTTGATGTTTGAGTATTATTTGATGTGATATGATGCTCTTTAGTTATTAATTTGCAGTTCGATAAAGGAGATCTGTCCATTGCTGTATAAGGGTAGACAGTTGTGATATACACAGATATTCGATATTTTCCTCGAGTTTTTGCCGCAGCTGAACTTAGTGATAAGTGGCCAGTGATGTTTACATGCGTGTGCACCGATAAATTAAGGGTTAATTTAGTTTTTGAAAGGCAATCTCCTTGTCGGAAATTTAAGAGAGGACACCCACGAGTTAGAATAAGTAGAGTTATTTTTTGTTTAGGGACAATGAACTTTACTTTTTAAATTTCGGACTCTGTCCCACCCTAACTCTAGACTCGTGCGTGTTAGGCAGGTTGCATGTTTATTCATCCTTTGGCCAATAAAGGAGAAATGTGATTTTACGAGGTCTTTTCTTTTCTTTTCTGTTTGTTAATTCAAGTTAGGGAGTTTGCTTTTGAATTCTGGATCAGTTTATTTACCATCCCATTCCGTAAACGACCCGAGACCCTTTGTCTCTGGCTCACTGGAGCATTTCTGTTATTCTTGTCTGTTTGAACAAAGATTCACGCCCTAGTCTTTTTACCCACTCCCTTGGCCGTTTCTTCCGATGGGGCCGCGATGTTGGCCGGGTGATCGCCTGTCCCGTTGGAGAAACGGGCTCAATTTATATTTGCCATTCCCAAAAGGCATAGAAAATGGCAAATTAAGCAGAATTAATTATTTCAAGCTCCTGAGATAGGTGGCATATAAATAGTGAGTAATATATCTCTAGGAGGAAAATAAGTTGTCCTCTCCGTAGTCAAAATAATGAATTGTTCATGAGGAAGCTTCGGGGTGTGTTCTGTAGAACTGAGCATGTAAAGTCAATATGCTCTCAAAGAAATATTTGATGCATGAGCCTGAGCGGGCTCAGGTTAGATTTGATTAACGCTTTATGAAGTTCCAACGTTCACAACAAGGTGCTGGTTGTGGTGGAATCTAGTAGCCAAGTTCGTGGCTAGATTTAGTTGACGGTAGCATATGGTGGCAAAAGTAGGAAATACTTGAAATTGATCGTCTACAGTCCTTACCTGAATTACAGATAACACACACTAATACAACCATCACAATTAACACCGGGTTTCGGACAGATTCCACACACACCTTAAGTACACGCGGCTACATGTCCTCGTTGTCGCAGCCCCCAAACTAAGGAACCAAGCATTACGTGGCAGTATTAGTGCCACGAAACTGTTGGGAACATTCTAAATGGGCTATGTTAAGACACGAAGCATAAAAAGGAAACGAGAATTGACAAGCAAACATGTGGTTCCGTGAAGAAATAAATAGCCTATTTTCATTAAATTCTACTTAGGTTAATCGCCTCTATCAACACACAAATTTCAGTTTGATTGCTGTAATAGATTCGTAGATATTGAGAAACATCTGAATATTTTGGATTGTCGCCTTATTAGATTTTTATATATGTAGGCCATAGAGGTATGTACTATTACGTGAAGATTATTGCGTAGGCGCGTTATTCAAACTTCAATCGCATGATTAGGACACAAGTAATAACAAGTAGTTCCATGAAAAACTAAAGCCTATTTTCATATAACCTACTTATGTTAATTGCCTATATCAACATACAAAATTTCAGTTTCATTGCAGTATTAGATTCGTAGATATTGAGAACCGTCCAATAATTCGGATGGTCGCTATGTTGTATTTTTATATTTGTAAGCCTTAGAGTTATGTACTATTATATAAAGATTATAGTGTAGCCTACGTGTAGTGTTCAAACTTCAATCGCATGATTAGAACACAAGAAGTAAAAAGGAGATTTTTAAATTTCGCCCAGCTGCCATCTTGTGGTTATGAAAACAATTGAAATAAATTGAATGCCAGTGGATTAATATTTGTAAAAGCATTTACCCTACCAAGTTTCACTGCACTGGGTTGGTTAAATCGCAAGAAACGACGATTTAAATATTTATAGTTCGCGTCGCCGCTATATTGGATATGTGCAAACCCGGTTATTGAAAGTCTCTTAGGTGAACTTAGGCCACCGAGTTATGCACCATTAAAGGAAAATTATTGCGTAGGTTCATTATTCAGACTTTCACTTCGATCGCATGATTACGACACAAGAAATAAAAACTTAATTGTAAAATTTTGCACTGCCGCTATCTTGAGGTTATGTAAACAATTGAAGAAAATTAGATGCCAGTACATTAAAATATGTATACATATTTACAGTAACATATTTCAATGCACTCAAAAGGATAAATCGCGAGAAAAGTCTATTAAAATGTTTCACCTTCGCTTGGCCCCCATGTTCGTTTTCTACTTTACAGGTTTTTCAAACTTACATATATACACTTACTAGCAGAAGTACCCATTCTTCGAACGGTCTTCGGTATTAATAACCAGACGTAATCAATTGAGCTACTGTTGCAATGGTTAGGGGCTTGGAACCTGTTTGTCGACAAAGATAAATGATTTGTTGAAATATGCTCTGAAACAAATTTACCTAACGTGTACTTCCTGTTGTGAAAATAAAATTGAAAACCTCGTAGACGAAACGCAATACACGTCATATAAAAACTGACCCTCACTGTCGTGTCAAGTCCGCATTCAGAGGAAGACCCCTTTAATAAATTATAAAGGCTTGTGGTGCATGAAAATTCAGGTTTTCAGCCTCCAATGTTCCAAATTCCTAAACGCAAAAAAAAAAAAATAGAAAAAAAATGAACTATTTCAATTGAGGAATTTTTGAAAATAATGTTGCTGTTTGAAGATATAATAGACCTTCTATAGACATATCGCACGTTTAAATCTTGTGAAAAATCTAGGGTACCCATTGACCCCCTTAAATGCATTGATGAATTTTACAGTTTTTGTTGGTTCCGTGATAACCTTATAGCCATTTGCAAACTTTCACAGAAATTTAATAAATGGAGTGGCATTACTTCTTGTAGAAATAGATGGAAAGTTGGATGTAACATTTTGAGACACTGTTGTCAGGGTTACTGGCTTGCATTCCTACATTAGTTTATTAAATTTAATTAGTTTTCTGGGAATATCTCAGAAACTCTTGGTTTTAGAGCCTCAAAATGTAGTTTTCGGGGATCCTATACGGCAGTTTAGGCGCCCCAAGTTTTGTTTCTGACACCAAGGGGCTGAAAATAAGCTTTGACTCTTCGTTGTAGGCCGTAGTATTATAATAATAATTATAATAATAACATAACAATATAGGGATAGGGATATAATAGACCTTCCGTACCACAACAGCACGTGAAAATTGCGTGAAAAAATTCTATAGTACCCCTTGACCCCCTTAAGCGCATTATATGTATAATAAATGGAATTGTATTGCGTCTTACAGCAATAGATGGACCTGTGAGTTTCTGTTGACATGGTTACCGGCTTGCTTTCCTTCATTATTGTATTAAATGAAATTAGTTTTCTGGGAATATCTCAAAAAGTGTTGGTTTTAGGGCCTTAAAATGTGGTAAGGGCCCCCGAGTTTCGTTTCTCACATTGAGGGGCTGAAAATGAGCTTTGTTTCGCCCTTCTACGCCTATTTCAGTAAGTATTTTAAGGAGTAGGCCCCCTTTTATGAGAGGTACAGAGAAGAGTTATATCAATGAAGGATATCTGTACCAAACTTGGCGTGATCCACCCAGCTGTTCTCGAGTTATAAGGGAACAAAATTGTCCACAAACAGACAGACAGACAGACATACATACTGAACCCGCTGAGCTATGGTTCATGTGATATTTTTATATGACAGAGCATTTATGATGGGATGTTGTACTTTTGAACACACCCAGGAAGCCACGTGAAGCTGAGAGATCACGCGATACTTTTTGAAGTAGCGGCGAGTCGCACTTTTGACTTTGGTGAAAACTGCTCATTATTTATCTGAGGTCTTATTAATTAATTTTTATCTTTCCACAAGACTCAGAATATTCCATTTCGTTATGCTGCATTATTAAAACATTTTGGAGAATGTTTATTTTTACTTTAGGTAAGGTAATACCCTTGCAGATCCGCAAAAAGGAATGTAAGTAGTCGCTCAACGACTTCGTTTTGACGACCAACTTTCTAGAGACACCCAGTACCTTGCACTGCGTCTTGAGAATCCGCCTTGTGTAGGCGTGAATTACATTTGTCCTACGAGACGTAGAAGAATATCCGCTGTTGAGCGTTAAAAGTGATTATAAGGTGCCATCGAGCACGCTAATACTATTATTCACTGTTGTTGAAGCCCAGTAAACTAAAGAAGAAGTTTGGGAAACTATTATTGGCAAGTATAGTGTATTGCACAGCATTGCTGTAACACCACATTTTACCCACGCGTATGTGGAGGGCAGATGCCTAGTGGAAATATACAGGTAATAGTGTTACAATTATCCTGAATAAGTGTGATTATAATTGTATGAGATATTTAAATTGCCATAGTGGAAATTTCATTTTAAAAACGACGTATAATTCACGGATGCTGCGTGATACAAAAGTAGCGTCACTAGCACGTGCAGAATTATAAAACAGTGTTATCTCACATGCTAATCCACATCTGCAAGATTAAGGCTGTGTCGTATTTTATAATTGGAGCCTATAACATTCACGACAAACATTATAATTTTGAAAGTGAGAGGATGAATTATCACGTAACTTATTTCACTACCCACGTGATTGGACTTTTCTTCACCATCGTTGAAGCAGTCACCATGGGCTAATACCATTCCGGTATGAGGGTGACGTTTCTACGGGAACCAGCATGATGGTGGAACTTCCAGGACGATGAACGAGAAGGAAGGAGCCAAAAATGCCATTTCCAGGCATACCCACGAAGATGTCGACAGGGACAAATCGAACCCTGGTCTTTGGAGGAGTCCAGATGGGAATCCTGATGAGGAGGATACCGATCCAGAGAGCCAGAGAGGATTTTGTACAACCCTTGTTGTGGAATAGAGAGCCGAGTGAGAGCTCCTCCATTTCGTGAGTTTTTGTCACACCCCTCCTTTGTTCTAGTTTCTGGTGGTATAGTAGATTTAATGTAGTTTGTGAACCAACCGCACTCAGTGTCAGCCATTTTTGTAGGTAGGGATGTAACTAGATTAGTTAGATGTCATTTATTTCAGTTTAGAGTGAGACACCCTTGGGGTCAGACATTTTGGTCAGCCCTGGTGCAGCCTGATGAACGTCGTAGAACGTCAATGCCTACCTTTTGCTGAACCTGATCGTAGTCATTTTGAGGCTATTTTGTTCAACCCTACTTGGGGTAATTTTCAAGCCTTTTGTGAATTTAGTTATGGCAATCAGATGCCATGGTTATTAATTAACTGCATTCTTTGCAGCCATCCTTTGTTATACACCTGACTGTCGTTAGAACGGTCGTATCATTTAGGTAGTCGACTGTAACTACCAGTTTTGTAAATGCATTATATTTCATTTTGAATAAAGCTCAGAAGCTATTCTTGGTCAAGTTTGAACCTAACAACTAGAAGGAATGTTTCGTTGCCTAGCATCGAACTCAGTTCCCAACGTATCATTAAGCAGATCTAGTGTGTGAATCTGCGCCACAATTATAATTTTTTGCTTGTGTCATGTGAGACACGTTTTTATTTGATGTACTATCCACTGCTGAGTTGTATTTTTAAAGCAAAGAGCTCCAGTTATTGTAAGATTACTTTCATTTAGACGTATTTGGTAGAAAGACGGAATTACATTATTATATTCAGATTTATAGCGTGTGTTTTGTACACGGACTCTTTAGAGGTCCGTAACCTATGGTAAAGTTTTTTATGAACCGGCCAGGTGCAGGTTTTATATTGATTAAATCGCCGGCCTTGAATAAACTGGTTATGTAACCCAGTGACCTGAAAGCACGCCTGCTTCATTGTGAGACAAAACTACTATTGACAAGGACAGAGTACGATTTGTATTCGCATCTCCTTTCATTGCTATAAGGGAACAAAATTGTCCACAAACAGACAGACAGACAGACAGACATACATATTGAACCCGCTGAGCTATGGTTCATGTGATATTTTTTATGACAGAGTATTTATGATGGGATGTTGTACTTTTGAACACACCCAGGAAGCCACGTGAAGCTGAGAGATCACGCGATACTTTTTGAAGTAGCGGCGAGTCGCACTTTTGACTTTGGTGAAAACTGCTCATTATTTATCTGAGGTCTTATTAATTAATTTTTATCTTTCCACAAGACTCAGAATATTCCATTTCGTTATGCTGCATTATTAAAACATTTTGGAGAATGTTTATTTTTACTTTAGGTAAGGTAATACCCTTGCAGATACGCAAAAAGGAATGTAAGTAGTCGCTCAACGACTTCGTTTTGACGACCTACTTTCTAGAGACACCCAGTACCTTGCACTGCGTCTTGAGAATCCGCCTTGTGTAGGCGTGAATTACATTTGTCCTACGAGACGTAGAAGGATATCCGCTGTTGAGCGTTAAAAGTGATTATAAGGTGCCATCGAGCACGCTAATACTATTATTCACTGTTGTTGAAGCCCAGTAAACTAAAGAAGAAGTTTGGGAAACTATTATTGGCAAGTATAGTGTATTGCACAACATTGCTGTAACACCACATTTTACCCACGCGTATGTGGAGGGCAGATGCCTAGTGGAAATATACAGGTAATAGTGTTACAATTATCCTGAATAAGTGTGATTATAATTGTATGAGATATTTAAATTGCCATAGTGGAAATTTCATTTTAAAAACGACGTATAATTCACGGATGCTGCGTGATACAAAAGTAGCGTCACTAGCACGTGCAGAATTATAAAACAGTGTTATCTCACATGCTAATCCACATCTGCAAGATTAAGGCTGTGTCGTATTTTATAATTGGAGCCTATAACATTCACGACAAACATTATAATTTTGAAAGTGAGAGGATGAATTATCACGTAACTTATTTCACTACCCACGTGATTGGACTTTTCTTCACCATCGTTGAAGCAGTCACCATGGGCTAATACCATTCCGGTATGAGGGTGACGTTTCTACGGGAACCAGCATGATGGTGGAACTTCCAGGACGATGAACGAGAAGGAAGGAGCCAAAAATGCCATTTCCAGGCATACCCACGAAGATGTCGACAGGGACAAATCGAACCCTGGTCTTTGGAGGAGTCCAGATGGGAATCCTGATGAGGAGGATACCGATCCAGAGAGCCAGAGAGGATTTTGTACAACCCTTGTTGTGGAATAGAGAGCCGAGTGAGAGCTCCTCCATTTCGTGAGTTTTTGTCACACCCCTTCTTTGTTCTAGTTTCTGGTGGTATAGTAGATTTAATGTAGTTTGTGAACCAACCGCACTCAGTGTCAGCCATTTTTGTAGGTAGGGATGTAACTAGATTAGTTAGATGTCATTTATTTCAGTTTAGAGTGAGACACCCTTGGGGTCAGACATTTTGGTCAGCCCTGGTGCAGCCTGTTGAACGTCGTAGAACGTCAATGCCTACCTTTTGCTGAACCTGATCGTAGTCATTTTGAGGCTATTTTGTTCAACCCTACTTGGGGTAATTTTCAAGTCTTTTCTGACTTTAGTTATGGCAATCAGATTCCATGGTTATTAATTAACTGCATTCTTTGCAGCCATCCTTTGTTATACCCCTGACTGTCGTTAGAACGGTCGTATCATTTAGGTAGTCGACTGTAACTACCAGATTTGTAAATGCATTATATTTCATTTTGAATAAAGCTCAGAAGCTATTCTTGGTCAAGTCTGAACCTAACAACTAGAAGGAATGTTTCGTTGCCTAGCATCGAACTCAGTTCCCAACGTATCATTAAGCAGATCTAGTGTGTGAATCTGCGCCACAATTATAATTTTTTGCTTGTGTCATGTGAGACACGTTTTTATTTGATGTAATATCAACTGCTGAGTTGTATTTTTAAAGCAAAGAGCTCCAGTTATTGTAAGATTACTTTCATTTAGACGTCTTTGGTAGAAAGACGGAATTACATTATTATATTCAGATTTATAGCGTGTGTTTTGTACACGGACTCTTTAGAGGTCCGTAACCTATGGTAAAGTTTTTTATGAACCGGCCAGGTGCAGGTTTTATATTGATTAAATCGCCGGCCTTGAATAAACTGGTTATGTAACCCAGTGACCTGAAAGCACGCCTGCTTCATTGTGAGACAAAACTACTATTGACAAGGACAGAGTACGATTTGTATTCGCATCTCCTTTCATTGCTATTTTGCTTATGGAAATCAGTTTCCACTCTTGTATTTGATCACATGTTTTATAGATGGTTTTTTGTTAGTTAAACGCTCTGTTGCGTGTACTGTCGTCTGACAGGTACAGTTATGTAAGGTTTTCTATAGTATGGTGAAGGCTACCCTGTTATAGCAGGATGTTATTGTATGAAGGTATTTTGAGTATGCCTTGTCCGGGACTGATCCCGTTGACCAGATGCTATTGGAAGGTAACTGTTGTGTACAGGCCTATCCCAGAGTTATTGAACGCGAGCTTAGCGCCGCTGGTAACCCGTGTTATAGTGTGTCCGAGTTGTTGTACTCGTTGATTATATTCCGACTGTTGAGTCGAGGCTTTTTGGTGGAGAATGATCTCAGTGGAGACACTCCGTGCCCAGGCTATTGTCAATGTTATTCGCCATAAACCTACGATAAACCTATAAACCGACATCTTAATAATAAGACGCATAATTGTTGTAAAACAAGTCTAACTAACGATTCTTTCTATCTAACTTTGTTCTTTGCATTTTGGAACTGTTGACATAGCCGTGCAGTTGAAGATAATTTCCTTGTGAGGAAATGACTAGGACAGTCGACATTTTTGTAGCGACCTGAAGCATGCGCGATCCTAGAGTTCGTAGCTTGTGGAGCTCAGGCCATGCGATGTCAGACGTGGTCTCAACTACGCATTCGTCACCGTAACTATACACATTAGATGACTATGGTTTACAAAGAGTAAACCAAGGTGCAGGCAGGAATTTTTAATAAAACTACTGTGTCTATTTCATTACTTATTTATGATGTCAAGTGTATAAATCCTACATGTTACCTTATTGTGTGCTGTTAGCACATAGTTATTAAGCATAATTAAATTGTTTGTTTTTCATGGCTGTACACTTAGCTTTTGGATGTAATTGTTTTCTTTTACGGACGTCATCGCCGTAAATTTTGTTAATTGATAGGACTTAGCTGGATGAATTAACGTTAAATGTAAATGTCTAAATGGTACCATCCTAACTTAGATTTGTTTTGCTACCCTGTTAAATGTAAATTCAGATATTAGCTTAATCTTGTAACTTGAACTAGGGGCTTGCGTTGTACCATATTCCTAGCGTTGCTGTTTTTGCTTTATTATTGTGAGTTAGATATTTCGCGAGGGTTTTCCGTGACTTCTCAGGTAGGGACCTGCTCTTTATTTTTGTTTATTTATTAGTTTGCGGACTAGCCGATTATAACCCTCCGAACTAGGCTAGGGGCTTGTGAATTTTAAATAAATTTTCACGGTGTTTTACATAAGTCTGGATGTTTATTTTCTCAGTCTAGTTTTAAGGTGACCCTTTCCTTAGGCGGTCTATGACCATCGTCACCATGTACCACGATCCCTGTGGACTACGGACTCTCGTGCCGCTTTAGCCTTTATGGAAGGTCACCTGATCCTCACGGTAATTTTATTCGATTAATGGGACGTTAGGAAAGTCATCGTGGTTGTTGACTCGACCTTGACGGTCACATAAAATGGCGCACAACGTTGTGGGCGGACTTGGGTGACATAAAATGGCGCCCAACTCATGTGCCGACGTTAACGTGGTGACCCTCAGTACCATGTTATTTTTGAGGATCTTAATGTTGATTAATGGTAAATTGACAAGACTGGGACGAACTTAGAAAGTCGTACTGCAGATCAATTGACCGCATGGCATTCATTTTTGATAGAAGTCCATGGGGTGAGGCTTTAGTGTTAGATAAATGAAGGATAGGATTTTCTTTGATGATGCCTTATCCTAAGTAAATGTATTACTTTGCTTTGCTCACCGTTGTCTTTGTAAATGTAGAAGCACTTAGGTTGCATACTCCAGCTGTACTCGTGATATTTATATAAATGAAGCAAGCTTTATACCACCAAGTAACTAATCATAGCTGTACGTTCCAGTAGAAATTGATCCCTCACTTTCTTATATATTTCTTATCTATGGATGAGGAAACTATTCGTCGTGTGTTTGGAGAGATGTTGGCAGGTGTGAATGCCAATCTTCAACAGATTACTGCTGACTTAGGTCAGAATACTCAGGCTGTAAATACTGTAAGTGGTCATGTGGACCAGGTTAGACAGGAAGTCAACAATGTTAGTGGTCATGTAGATCAAGTTAGACAGGACCTAGAAGTCAACACTCAGTCTATAAACAATGTAAGACAGGACTTAGAGATTAACACCCAGTCTGTAAACAATGTTAGGGCTGATTTAACTCAAGTCAGGGCAGACATGGACACATATAGGGTCGAAGCGAGAAATGATCTGACGGCAGGTTTAGCAGCTGTTAGGGTTGATGTCATACGACACCATCAGGGGGCTAACCAGCGCGTAGATTGCTTAACCGACCAGATGAATAGAGCTAGGGAGGATGTGCAAAACCGATTGGAGGAGCACACAGCTCAAATTCAGGCAACCTTGAATAAAGTCCAGATAGACATGAGAGCAGGTCTGGAACATACTAGGAAAGAATTCAGGACTCGACTAGATCACGTCGAGGGATTTATCGGTAATGTGAAGAAGGACATGGCAACCATGAATATTGGTTTAATCTTGATGAGAGGAGCTGCCAATGCCGTTAATAAAAACGTGAAGACTATCGTTGATGGCATGATGGAGGTTAAAGAAGAACTCAACACCAACAGGAGAAACATTTCTGAATTGACGGAAACCGTAGACAGTCTACGTGAGACAGTTGATGTTCATCATGAGGAACACAAAATTGACCTCATGTTATTGAGAGGTGACCTAAACGAACACGAGACCACAGTCGAGGCTAAGGTAGCCGAGGTTAGAGACGATGTGGGTAAAATCCAAGAAAATATGTCCAGAGTTGAAGGAGAGATCGATTCCTTACAAAAAAGATTTGAGGAAGTCGCGGTGACCGAGAGGTTAGACCTCAGTTATAACCTTAGGACGGCCATACGCGAGGTAGACACAAACCTCAAGGGAAAGGTCGACAGGATCGAGCTGCAATTGAACGACTTAGGCAACAAAGTCGCAGCCAGAACCATCCCAGGACTTGAAGTAATAGAAAGACGTCTGGACAGACTCGAGACGGTTCCTAGAGAGAGACAAGTACACCCACAGGTGGGAGAATCTCAGGAAACGCCTATATCTCAATCAGAAAGAATGATGCCTACCCATTTCCAACCCAGCGCGCCTATGGAATCGCAACCGTCACAATTCACTAATTCAGCGCAAGGTCAGACCTTGAACTTTGACGCGCATCTAATCGAATTAGTCATGAGACTAACACTCCTACGCAGAGTTACATGCAAAATACGTTCAGACCCGTGCATACGCAGGGGAATGTCACCATAATTCGTTCAAGAGAGGAGCAACCAGCTCGCTTCTCAGGAACTGGAAGCGGTGTTACTCCAGTGGAATTCCTAGCAAATGTCGAAAGCTACTTACGTGATACTATGGTAACTCCAGAGAGGGAACTAAGAGTTATAGAGCGACTGCTAGAGGAACAAGCCGGTACCTGGTTCAGAGCATTCAGATACTCATTTACAGGTTACCAGGATTTTAAGGAAGCGTTATTAAGAACATATTGGTCGAGCGACATCCAGCAGAGCATCCGAGCTGAGATGTACACTCGAAGGTACAGTTCCAATACACCTACTCGTTATGCGAATTACTTCGCAATACAGCTCGCGAAGCTTCGTTGTCTTCAGCCTCCGTTGTCAGAACAAGATTTGGTGAACACAATTGTTTGGCAGTACCCTGCGGACGTACAACGTGTGTTGATCGCTGCAGGGGCATCCACTTTCCAGCAGTGTGACCAGATACTGCGAAGGTTGGATTCTAACACAGAACAGTTTCCTACACACCGTCAGCAGAAGGCTGATAGGCGCGAGGATAGACATCTGAATCTGACGACTGTTGATAAAGTGAGCCAGACGCCACAACAAACGCAAACCACAGAGGATTCTGGGCGACGTGATAACAACTACAGTTATAACAGGAGAGAATGGAACAACACTCCTTATACTCGAAATCAACAAGATGACCGGCGAAGTCATTGGAACCGGCGATTCGACCGAAGGACGGACGACAACCGACGTCATGAAATCGACCGCCGAGGGAATGAAGGGAGAAATCAACAACACGGAAGTATCCGTAGAGACTATCGATATAGTAGGGGATACGACAGAAATCGAGACCCTAGATACCAGCCAGACAGGGATTGGAAAGGAAGAGCACGGGAGAGCCGTGAGTACCTCCAACAACTGAGAGAATTGCAGATCCAAGAAGAGGGAGAACGGAACCCTATTTCGAGGGAAAATAGGAATTCGGCGCAGGAGACGGAGCAGAACCAGCCCAGTACTTCTCGCCAGGATAGAAAAAAAACGCCGAAAAATCAATAGATTCTTGTTCGGTTGAGCACCGAGTAACTGCCACTATATTACTCTGGGAGCCAATCCAAGAAGACTTGTTGGACGAACGACGAACGACGAACCACAATTATGAATTAACACGTCTACCCAAGATCGTAGCCACCTTGAATGAAGTCAGTGTAGTCCTACTCATCGATACTGGGGCGATGATTAGTGTAATTTCCGCCGATTGCCATGCCAGACTGAAAGCAAACTCTGAGGTGACAGAGCTGCCCATTTCAGCAGTAAGAGTCAGAGGTGTCATACCTGACCGGGTTGTAACGTGCAAAATCCAGATTCTGTGTACTCTGAAGATTTCGAGCCACGTGTACTTGCACGAATTTCTTGTAAGAAGGGCCTGCATCATGATGCCATTTTAGGCGCAGACTTCATTAGAAAATATGATGGAATCATTGACATGGGACGGAATACGGTAGAGTTCAAGCCGAACGAACCCATTCAGATGAGCCAAATTGAAGAAGAACCGGAATTCCTATCCGAAGTCGACGTTGTCGAAGAATTAAATGGCAAGGAAATTGAGGAGACACTAGATGCCGACGAAGAGACAGAATCGTTATCAGCACCCATACGTGAGTATCTTGAGGCAATACTGAACGAATACAGGGATATATTCGACACCACACCTGGTGAGATATTAGACTACGAGTATGATCTTGTGTTACTGAATGATTCCCCATTCCAGAAAAAGATCTATCCGATTGCCGAGAAACATCTCGAAGAAGCTGCTAAGAAGATCCATGAGATGGAAGCAGCAGGCACAATCAAGAAATCACCGACTCCTTTCTTGAATCCCATAACGCCTGTGGTTAAGTTAGATGGAAGCTTGAGACTTTGTCTTGATGCCAGAGCCTTGAATGAACGCCTAGCTCCTGAGCATGACAGACCGCCCAAGATTAGGGACATTCTCAGAAAGTTCAAAGGAAAAAGGATATTTTCATCATTGGACTTGGTTCAGTCTTATTACCATATCAGATTATCTGAGCATACTCAGAAATATACTGGATTCTTGTTTGATCAGACTACTTATGTCTTCCGAAAACTACCATTTGGATTGAAAAATGCCGGAGCCGCATTAATCAGAGCACTTGATGCCAAGCTGACTCCTGAAGTGAAGCAGAGAGTAATATGTTATGTGGATGACATAATCATAGCTTCAGAGACAGAAGAAGAGCATTTAAAGACATTGCGCCTTGCTTTTGAGAATCTTCGACAGGCGAATTTTAAGGTCAAATTTGACAAGTGTCGATTCTTTCAGAAAGAAGTGAAATTCGTTGGACACATAATCAATGGAGAAGGATATATACCGAATCCGGCAAAGATTAGAACTGTTGCTGCATTTCCAACGCCAACCCGTGTGAAACACGTGAGACAATTCTTAGGAATTCTCCAATTCTTTGCTGCTCATTGTGAGCAGTATTCCGAGACTGTTGCACCACTGCAAGGATTATTGAAAAAGAACTGCAGGTGGAACTGGAATGATGAATGCGAGATAGCTTTCAGGACAGCTAAAGAGATGCTTGTGGACTCAATTCAGTTAGAATATCCAGATTATTCTCGGAACTTTATTCTAGAAACTGATGCATCTGCCATTGGTATAAGAGGCATTTTACTGCAGGAGGATGATGAGAAGAAACGTCATTACATCGCTTTCTTAAGCCGACGTTTAAGAGCACATGAATCTCACTACTTCACGACCGAGATAGAAGCACTTGCAATTGTCTACGCACTTGAATACTGGCGGAAACTTCTGTTAGGCCAGAGGATTATTGTGAGAACCGATCATCATGCGTTAACCTTCATCTTAAGAACAAGACTGGCAAGCGACAGGATCACACGTTGGACGCTGTTTCTCCAACAGTTCGATTTGGAAATAGTTTATAGACCAGGCAGAGAGAATGTGTTGGCCGACATCCTCAGCCGGAATCCTGAAGCTACTGTTAATGCCATAGACATCGAGGGAGAATGCGAGGAACACCTTCGCCGACTTCGTCATCTACCTGAAGGACAGCGACGTGAGGAGGAACACAGACATATTATCCGTTTCCTAGAACGAAGAATGGATCCACAGGATGATCATTATGCAAGAATTGCTGCTGTTGCAGATGATTATTTGATTTATCATCGTGTCTTATACAAGTTTGTAGACGAGGACCACACTCAACTGCGTGCAGTTATTCCTAGGAGATACCAAGAATCTGTTATTCTTATGGTACATTTATCCATTGGACATGGTGGAACAGACAAAACCATTGCAACCATCAAGGAGTCTTTTACATGGAAAGGGTTAGGAGCCACCGTTAGACAGTGTTTACGTGCTTGCGACGCATGCCAGCGGAACAAGTACACGTCACACTTGCTGAAGGAACAACCTAGACCAATACTACCAACTCAACCTAGAGAGTTATATGCACAGGACCTGTATGGCCCAATACCTAAGGCTCGTCGTGGGAATCGATACATCGTTGTAACTATTGATGTGTTCACGAAATATACGATGCTTCATCCGATTCAAAAAGTTACTCCACATCAGATTATTCAGAGGATTAGACGTCAAGTGATACCGGAGGCAGGAAAGCCACAATTCCTGTTGACTGATCACGGATCACAGTACACCTCAGCAGAATTTGCCAATGCCATGAATGAGCTTGAAATAGGTCATGTTTTATCATCTATTCGACATCCAGAGAGAAACCCAGCAGAATGCGTGATGTCTATTATCGCAAAATTCTGTCGATTATATTGTCAAGAAGAACACTGGCGATGGACTGAAGTCCTTGTTATTATGGCAAAATATATTAATTCAACAGTACATGAGAGCACTGGTCAAATACCTATGGTCTTGCATTTGAACCAGATGCCGCTGAGAATATGGGATCGTGTGATTGTAAATCCACCTTGTTTACAACCATCACATGCCAGCAGACTTTTAGCTGCGAGAGAGACTATGGACAGACAAGCTGCCAAGCGCTTGAGAAGAACTAGACGCCAGAGGTTTAGAGAACCGCTAGTAGAAGGAGACCTTATCCTTATAAGGAGACCTGGAATTTCTAGTCCTATAGACCGCATATATGGACAATTTCTGTCCTTGTATTATGGCCCTTGTCGTATCCGACAGCCTTTGAACAATGGAAGTTATGTAATAGAAGACATTAGGACAGGAGAGCGCATTGGAACCTTTAACGCAGCAAATCTAAAAAAATATCACTCTTGAATGAATTTCAAAGCAAATAAAAATGTTATCCCAACATTTTATTTGAAACGACGGAGAGGCAGATGAACCCGCTTAGCTATGGTTCATGTGATATTTTTTTATGACAGAGCATTTATGATGGGATGTTGTACTTTTGAACACACCCAGGAAGCCACGTGAAGCTGAGAGATCACGCGATACTTTTTGAAGTAGCGGCGAGTCGCACTTTTGATTTTGGTGAAAACTGCTCATTATTTATCTGAGGTCTTATTAATTAATTTTTATCTTTCCACAAGACTCAGAATATTCCATTTCGTTATGCTGCATTATTAAAACATTTTGGAGAATGTTTATTTTTACTTTAGGTAAGGTAATACCCTTGCAGATACGCAAAAAGGAATGTAAGTAGTCGCTCAACGACTTCGTTTTGACGACCTACTTTCTAGAGACACCCAGTACCTTGCACTGCGTCTTGAGAATCCCCCTTGTGTAGGCGTGGAATTACATTTGTCCTACGAGACGTAGAAGAATATCCGCTGTTGAGCGTTAAAAGTGATTATAAGGTGCCATCGAGCACGCTAATACTATTATTCACTGTTGTTGAAGCCCAGTGAACTAAAGAAGAAGTTTGGGAAACTATTATTGGCAAGTATAGTGTATTGCACAACATTGCTGTAACACCACATTTTACCCACGCGTATGTGGAGGGCAGATGCCTAGTGGAAATATACAGGTAATAGTGTTACAATTATCCTGAATAAGTGTGATTATAATTGTATGATATATTTAAATTGCCATAGTGGAAATTTCATTTTAAAAACGACGTATAATTCACGGATGCTGCGTGATACAAAAGTAGCGTCACTAGCACGTGCAGAATTATAAAACAGTGTTAGCTCACATGCTAATCCACATCTGCAAGATTAAGGCTGTGTCGTATTTTATAATTGGAGCCTATAACATTCACGACAAACATTATAATTTTGAAAGTGAGAGGATGAATTATCACGTAACTTATTTCACTACCCACGTGATTGGACTTTTCTTCACCATGGTTGAAGCAGTCACCATGGACTAATACCATTCCGGTATGAGGGTGACGTTTCTACGGGAACCAGCATGATGGTGGAACTTCCAGGACGATGAACGAGAAGGAAGGAGCCAAAAATGCCATTTCCAGGCATACCCACGAAGATGTCGACAGGGACAAATCGAACCCTGGTCTTTGGAGGAGTCCAGATGGGAATCCCGATGAGGAGGATACCGATCCAGAGAGCCAGAGAGGATTTTGTACAACCCTTGTTGTGGAATAGAGAGCCGAGTGAGAGCTCCTCCATTTCGTGAGTTTTTGTCACACCCCTTCTTTGTTCTAGTTTCTGGTGGTATAGTAGATTTAATGTAGTTTGTGAACCAACCGCACTCAGTGTCAGCCATTTTTGTAGGTAGGGATGTAACTAGATTAGTTAGATGTCATTTATTTCAGTTTAGAGTGAGACACCCTTGGGGTCAGACATTTTGGTCAGCCCTGGTGCAGCCTGTTGAACGTCGTAGAACGTCAATGCCTACCTTTTGCTGAACCTGATCGTAGTCATTTTGAGGCTATTTTGTTCAACCCTACTTGGGGTAATTTTCAAGTCTTTTCTGACTTTAGTTATGGCAATCAGATTCCATGGTTATTAATTAACTGCATTCTTTGCAGCCATCCTTTGTTATACCCCTGACTGTCGTTAGAACGGTCGTATCATTTAGGTAGTCGACTGTAACTACCAGATTTGTAAATGCATTATATTTCATTTTGAATAAAGCTCAGAAGCTATTCTTGGTCAAGTCTGAACCTAACAACTAGAAGGAATGTTTCGTTGCCTAGCATCGAACTCAGTTCCCAACGTATCATTAAGCAGATCTAGTGTGTGAATCTGCGCCACAATTATAATTTTTTGCTTGTGTCATGTGAGACACGTTTTTATTTGATGTAATATCAACTGCTGAGTTGTATTTTTAAAGCAAAGAGCTCCAGTTATTGTAAGATTACTTTCATTTAGACGTCTTTGGTAGAAAGACGGAATTACATTATTATATTCAGATTTATAGCGTGTGTTTTGTACACGGACTCTTTAGAGGTCCGTAACCTATGGTAAAGTTTTTTATGAACCGGCCAGGTGCAGGTTTTATATTGATTAAATCGCCGGCCTTGAATAAACTGGTTATGTAACCCAGTGACCTGAAAGCACGCCTGCTTCATTGTGAGACAAAACTACTATTGACAAGGACAGAGTACGATTTGTATTCGCATCTCCTTTCATTGCTATTTTGCTTATGGAAATCAGTTTCCACTCTTGTATTTGATCACATGTTTTATAGATGGTTTTTTGTTAGTTAAACGCTCTGTTGCGTGTACTGTCGTCTGACAGGTACAGTTATGTAAGGTTTTCTATAGTATGGTGAAGGCTACCCTGTTATAGCAGGATGTTATTGTATGAAGGTATTTTGAGTATGCCTTGTCCGGGACTGATCCCGTTGACCAGATGCTATTGGAAGGTAACTGTTGTGTACAGGCCTATCCCAGAGTTATTGAACGCGAGCTTAGCGCCGCTGGTAACCCGTGTTATAGTGTGTCCGATTTGTTGTACTCGTTGATTATATTCCGACTGTTGAGTCGAGGCTTTTTGGTGGAGAATGATCTCAGTGGAGACACTCCGTGCCCAGGCTATTGTCAATGTTATTCGCCATAAATCTACGATAAACCTATAAACCGACATCTTAATAATAAGACGCATAATTGTTGTAAAACAAGTCTAACTAACGATTCTTTCTATCTAACTTTTTTCTTTGCATTTTGGAACTGTTGACATAGACGTGCAGTTGAAGATAATTTCCTTGTGAGGAAATGAGTAGGACAGTCGACATTTTTGTAGCGACCTGAAGCATGCGCGAACCTAGAGTTCGTAGCTTGTGGAGCTCAGGCCATGCGATGTCAGACGTGGTCTCAACTACGCATTCGTCACCGTAACTATACACATTAGATGACTATGGTTTACAAAGATTAAACCAAGGTGCAGGCAGGAATTTTTAATAAAACTACTGTGTATATTTCATTACTTATTTATGATGTCAAGTGTATAAATCCTACATGTTACCTTATTGTGTGCTGTTAGCACATAGTTATTAAGCATAATTAAATTGTTTGTTTTTCATGGCTGTACACTTAGCTTTTGGATGTAATTGTTTTCTTTTACGGACGTCATCGCCGTAAATTTTGTTAATTGATAGGACTTAGCTAGATGAATTAACGTTAAATGTAAATGTCGAAATGGTACCATCCTAACTTAGATTTGTTTTGCTACCCTGTTAAATGTAAATTCAGATATTAGCTTAATCTTGTAACTTGAACTAGGGACTTGCGTTGTACCATATTCCTAGCGTTGCTGTTGTTGCTTTATTATTGTGAGTTAGATCTTTCGCGAGGGTTTTCCGTGACTTCTCAGGTAGGGACCTGCTCTTTATTTTTGTTTATTTATTAGTTTGCGGACTAGCCGATTATAACCCTCCGAACTAGGCTAGGGGCTTGTGAATTTTAAATAAATTTTCACGGTGTTTTACATAAGTCTGGATGTTTATTTTCTCAGTCTAGTTTTAAGGTGAACCTTTCCTTAGGCGGTCTATGACCATCGTCACCTTGTACCACGATCCCTGTGGACTACGGACTCTCGTGCCGCTTTAGCCTTTATGGAAGGTCACCTGATCCTCACGGTAATTTATTCGATTAATGGGACGTTAGGAAAGTCATCGTGGTTGTTGACTCGACCTTGACGGTTACAATACAGACGGACAAACATTTTATTTTCGCGCGCATCCGTCATAAAACAGTCTGAAACGCGTAAATAACGCAAATATCCGTAGAAATTTAGAAAAAACAGACAAACTGTCTTATATATAGATAGATAGATAGAGACTAGCAGAAGTACCCGCTCTTCGAACGGTCTTCGGTATTAATAACCAGACGTTATCAATTGAGCTACTGTTGCAATGGTTAGGGGCTTGTTATTCCTTCTTATGTTTATCAGAGTGAAGTTAGTATTCTGGGAATATCACACACACTGTTAATTTAAGGGCCTTAAAATGTGGTTTTCGGAGACTCATTATAGACTCCCGAATTTTGCATCCCACATTGAGAAGCGCAACATATGCTTTGGTCGTCCTTTCAGGATAATTTTTATATTTCGCCTATTTTAGCACGTATTTTGAAAAGTTTCTTCCTATACCAATCCTTCAATGAGAAGTACGGTGAAGAGTTTCATAAATAATTGGTGTTTTGACTCTAATGGATACCTAATTTTACGATGCTCCAAACATTCGAACAAGAGTTATAGGCGTACATAAAGATGCACAGAAAGGCCGAAAATCCCTAAGTATGCCTTTCTTCGGAGGAGAAGTAAAGCCGGCGGTCCCATGTCATTGATTTATGGCAAGTAATAGAACCTTCCAATAACAACAATTTTGTGAAGCTAAATTTGTAGGTTAGATTTGATTAACGCTTTCCAAAGTTTGCCGGTTGCAGTGGCATCTAGTAGCCAAGTCACAGCTAGGTGTCGTTGACGGTAGCATTTGGTAGCAAAAGTAGGAACTACTGGAAATTGATCGTATGCAGTCCTTACCTGAAATAAAGATAACACACACTAATACAGCCATTACAATTAACACCGGTTAGCAGACAGATTCTACACACACGAGGCTACGTGAACGCGTTGTTGCAGCTTCTAAACTGAGGAACCAACCAACCAACCTACAACATATTACCCAGAAGTCCGAATATGGATATATCAACCACACGGTTTCAAACTAAATCATCCTTACGATGAACCCGTTTGTCGAAAAAAAAAGTTAGAATGTGCTCAATCTAAATTCACCTAACGTGTACTTCCTTGCATGAAAATAAAATTGAAAACCTCGTAGACGGAACGCAATACACCTCACATAAAGACTGACCCTCACCGTTGTGTAAAGTCCCCATCCACAGGAAGACACCTTTAACAAATTATAAAGGCTTGTGGTGCATGGATATTCAGGTTTTTTAGCCGCCAATGGCCCAAATTCCTAATAGCCGCAAAAAATACTATTTCAATTGAGTATTTTTTGAAAATAATGTTGCTGTTTGGAGATATAATTCTGTACGACATATCGCACGTGTAAATCACGTGAAACAATTCTAGGGTACCCCTTGACCCCTTTATGCGTATTGATGAATTTGACAGTCTAAGTTGGTTCCGTGATAACCTTATAGCCATTTGCAAACTTTCACAGAAATGTAACAAGTGGAGTGGCATTGATTTTTACAGAAATAGATGGAACGTTGGATGTCTTCTCTTGAGAACCTGATGTCACGGTTACCGGCTTGCATTCCTTCATTAGTTTATTAAATGAAATTAGTTTTCTGGGAATATCTCAGAAACTGTTGGTTTTAGAGCCTTAAAATGTAGTTTTCGGGATCCCTCGAGTTTTGTTTCTGCCACCGAGGGGCTAATAATGAGCTTTGTCTCGTCATTGTACGCCAAAATATAATAATAATAATAATAATAATAATAGGGTCCCAGGAATAAACCTGGGAGGAGTCATTGTGACTCTGGCAAATGGGAGTGAAATGCGTCGTTGCTAACATCTGCAACATTAACCTATTGGATTCAGCAAGAGAATCCAACTTAGCCTCTTTCACTCCAAATCCAGACTGTAACCAACACGAGGTGCCCCTGTTAAGTCGAGCAACCCAGTGGAAGGTTGGGTAACCAATCCCAGCGGGAAGTTGGGCCGACGAACCGATCAGTGCTGGGGGACTCCCAGGCTTGAAGCCTTGGTAGTATAGAGAAGCCAGAAAACACCTTGAGGCAACCTCTAGGGCTAACAACCTTAGTTGCAACATGGAAGCGTATGCGTCCAAAACAAACTCAAGTCAAGTGAGCATGATGGCAAAACATTTCAACATTTCTTTTACCCCAGGGGGTAAGTCTTCGGATAAATCCCTCGCCGTGAAACCTGCGACGCACGAGTCTCATTCGGATTCTGGGGGAGACTCGAAATCATGCGAGAGACGAGTCGGAGCGTCTCGGTGTATCCCAACCAGTCAGAAACTCAGAACCAAATCAAAAACCTTTCTAGCAACGTTCAACATTAAGACCCTTACACAAATTGGCAAACTGAAAACTCTCACCGACGCACTACATGAAAATCAGATATGTATCATTGCCCTACAAAAAACACGTTACCCAGACGAAGAGACTTTCGAATCTGAAGGTTACCGCTTTTCAAGAGCAGAGCTCAAAAGAGGGTCCTCAATGGATCTGTGATGCTTGGAACAGCGTTTGCTGTGAGAACCAGAATCCTTAAGTCGGTCGCCAATTTTGAGCCAGTTAATGACCGATTATCCATATTAACATTCAAATGCGCCAACAAAACCTACAGCCTAGTTAACGCACATGCCCCCACAAATGACAAGAACAGATCTAACCCGGACGAAGTGGATAACTTTTGGGACCTACAGGATGAAAAGCTCGCCAAAATTCCTAAACACCATGTTAAACTTCTTATGGGGGACTTCAATGCTCAACTTGGTCGAGAACACAAGTATAGGAAAATCATTGGAAACTATCCTGCCCACAAAAGAACCAATCAAAATGGTGAGAGATTGGTCTCCATTTGCGAAAACCATAACTTGCAGATCATGTCGACACACTTTCGCCATCATCCCAGAAAGCAGACAACATGGCGATCTCCTGTCGACGCCATCGGAGAGTTTCAAATAGATCACGTCGCAATCTCTAGGAAAAACAGCCCTGAGATTAGGAATGTTAAGGTTAAAAAGGGCATAAACGTGGCTTCAGACCACTATATGTCCATAATTAAATTCAAACCGGTCCCTGCAAACACCAACAAGACGCCCAAACAAATTATTCGCTTCGACACTGATAAACTCAAACAGAATGTAACCGAGTTCCAGGAAAAGGCTCGACCAATCGACTGTGACTTTAACAACACAAAAAACCGCCTGATCGAGGTTGCCAGGGAAATTGCTGAAATTAAAAGAAGCAATAAACATGGCTGGTGGAATGATACATGTGTTTCAGTTCTCAAGAAAAGGCTCGATGCATGGAAACAATATTACTCAACAAAACCGCAAACTGATTGGGAAAACTACAAAGCCCAACGAGCCCAGACAGCTAAAGTGATCCGAGCTGAGAAATGTAAATATGAAAAGTCACTTATTGAGAAGATCGACCAAGACTTTAAAAGAAACAACACCAGAGAGTACTACGGAACGTTCAAAAGGAAACTTACGGGTTATAAACCTCCGTCGTTATGCTTTCAGCGAAAGGAAGGTACACGGGCGACCTCAAATGAAGAAAATTGTACCATCCTAGCTGATTACTTTAAAAATTTACTAAATTGCGATCAACCCAAAAATCCCATCAAGACCGAGGAACCCATTCGCAGATGCCCAGAATCAAGACCACCCAACAAAGACGAAATCAAGCGTCACATTGCTCAACTAAAAAAAACAAAGCGCCAGGGGAAGACTCTGTAGTTGCAGAACTTTGAAAATATGCTCCCGAAGAAGCAGTTGAAATCTTTCAGAAGCAAATAGAACAAATTTGGAAAAATGAAATTCTACCAGAAGATTGAACAAGATGTTCAGTAAAGAACATATAGCCTACTTTCTCCTAAATGCATGGGTATTGTTATAACTCTTTGTCCTTTTCAAGGAGTATAATTGAATGTTGGTTGTAGTAGCTTGTTGAAATACAACGTGCTATAGGAATATTAAACATGAATATGAGGTGCCCTTTTCTAGTGCTACCTCTGTAAAAAAATTCATTCAATTCGGTTTCACCGTGTTTGAATTGATCTGGGGAATGGATTTACACACATACATAGCCGCTATTTGCAAACTATTGGGCTGATGACCTTGTAGTCAGTCATAAGATGCTTTCCACAAAAAGGCATGTTGTTGCAAAATCCGGTAGAGATAAAATTATTAGGATGGTCGAAATTTGATTTAATGGACACTGGGACTGAAATTTTAGGGAAATTTGTGGAAAATGTCGATTTTCGTTTTTTTCCATATTAATACACCCCTATCCCCTGCGGATCATATAGCAGTGTTTTTATCCAAATTCCGCCATTTTTAAAGCCCTGGCGTAGCTTTAAAGTGCACGGTGTGTCCTTTAAACGCCCCAGCACAGTAAGTGTCCTGAAGGTTCTGAGTCTTGGTGTTTCTACAATCGAAGTATCGCAGCTGGTAAAACACCTCAGAGTCATGACAAAATGGCTGTTGAACTTTAAGAACCCTTAGTTGTCAAGATTATGCCTGTTTATCAAAGGCTGGCATCAGATGAGCTACTATCCAGATGCATCCGTGGTGCTACTGAAACTCAGAATGAGTCTCTGCATTTTGTTATCTGGAGGAAGTGCCCAAAAGAGATTTTTATTTCACGGAAGATACTTGAAATTGCTGTTAGTAATTCTGTAGCAGTATTCAACATGGGGTGTAGTGCAACAACAGAGTTTAAATCAGGAAGAAGACTAACTTCAGTATCTCATGTCACAGCACAAACACTTGAAAGAAGTGACATTCGCAGGAAGTATGTAAGTCCGCGGTCTTAATTGGAGAAGCGAAAGGCATGTCGACGGAAGGTGAAACTGACAGAAATGAAGGAGGAGGCTGCAAAACAGAAGAAGGAGGGTGTCACCTATTCTGTAGGACAATCCTAATGTCATTGGTAAGCTGAAACCTTGTAAATTGTGCATCATTTTAGAAAATTGCTGTTTTCTCGGATTCACTTTTTCAGGCATTCAAAATGTTACTCGCGTCATAAATCTTTTGATATTGCTTTCAAAATGGGAATTCATTATCTTCATTGCAATGACTATAAACCTGCGGATCGTTTTTTAGATTGCACTTTTGGTATGGCTGCAAAAAAAATTCTAACTGGAAAAAATACGATTTTTTTGTAGAAAAAAAACTTGGATTGAAAAAAATTAATTTCTTGACACTCGTTAATGCAATTCAAAATCGGATCCGTAGGTTTCTTCCAATTGTTATAGTGCAATAGAATATTACCTAAACGTTACACTATCTTGTTTTTTTTTAATGCGGCTGACCTTTATAAAACTTGAATAATTAGCACAATAAATGTACAAAATAATTAATATCTGGAGAACTAATCAACTTACAATGCTCACCTTTCCCAAAGTGGTTTATAATATGACTATTCATAACCATATAAAATTCCAAAGCTGTACCTCAGTTTATATAGAATTTGAAAATTTCAGTCCCAGTGTCTGTTAAGCTTTTAACATTTGGGTGGCCGTCATTCCGTTTCCGTCAAGATGGCTGCGATATAAAACATGACAATGAGGTGCCTTTTGCTGGTGCTACCTCTGTACCAAATTTCATTCAATTCGGTTTCACCGTGTTTGAATTGATAGGGGGAATCGATTTACACACATACTTGGCCACCATCTTCAAACTATTGGGCTGATGATCTAGCAGTTTGGTCAGAATATGCTTCCCACATAAAGATTTGTTGTTGCAAAATTTGGTAGAGACTAGATTATTAGGTTGGTCGTAATAACATTTTAGCCTTTAACATTTGGGTGGCCGCGATTACGTTTCCGTCAAGATGGCGGTGATATAAAACATGACACTGAGGTGGCCTTTTCTAGTGCTACCACTGTACTAAATTTCGTTCCATTCGGTTTCACCGTGTTCGAATTAATAGGGGAAATCGATTTTCACACAAAGATGGCCGCCATCCGCAAAATATTAGGCTAATGACCTATTAGTTTAGTCAAAGGATGCTCCCTCCATAATGGTATGTTGTTGCAAAATTTGGTAGAGATCGGATGATTAGGTTAATCGTAATTTGATTTAAGCTTTGAATATTTGTGTGGCCACCATTACGTTTCCGTCAAGATGGCGGCGATATAAAACATGACACTGAGGTGCCCTTTGCTAGTGCTACCTCTGTACCAAATTTCATTCCATTCGGTTTCACCGTGTTCGAATTAATAGGGGTAATCGATGTTGAAACAAATATGCCGCCATCCGCAAACTATTAGGCTAATGACCTATTAGATTTGTCAGAAGATGCTCCCTCCATAAAGGTATGTTGTTGCAAAATTTGGTAGAGATCGGATGATTAGGTCAGTCGTAATTTGATTTAAGCTTTGAACATTTGTGTTGCCGCCATAACGTTTCTGTCAAAATGGCGGCGATATAAAACTTGACACTGGGGTGTCCTTTGCTAGTACTACCTCTGTACCAAATTTCGTTCCATTCGGTTTCACCGTGTTCGAATTAATAGGGGCAATCGATTTGCACACAAAGATGGCCGCCATCCGCAAACCGTTAGGCTGATGACCTATTAGTTTGGTCAAAGGATGCTGCCCCCGTAAGGGTATGTTGTTGCAAAATTTGGTAGAGATCGGATGATTAGGTTAGTCGTAATTTGATTTAAGCTTTGAACATTTGTGTGGCCGCCATTACGTTTCCGTCAAGATGGCGGCGATATAAAACATGACACTGAGGTGTCCTTTGCTAGTGCTACCTTTGTACCAAATTTGGTTCAATTTGCGCTCACCGTGTTCGAATTGATAGGGGGGGGACAGACATTCAGAGTACACACACTCACACACACACACACAGACTCACACACACACACATACACACACACAGACAGACACACTTTTTTCGCCCTGTAGTGATCTCATAAGTCTACTTTCATTTTTTGCAAAAATCGAAAGTAGGCTAAAAACGGCCTTGATCCGTCCGTTACACAAGATAGGCAGCATGAAAAACGTCAACAACTACAGAGGAATATCCCTCCTACCAGTAACGTACAAAATTCTCTCACTTGCTATCCTGGAGCGATTAGAAGCCGAAGTCGAGCATCAAATAGGAGAATACCAAGGGGGATTCAGAAAGGGTCGTTCAACTGCCGAACAGATCCACAACTTCAAAACAATCATTAGATATTGCAATCTCAGGTCCAAATCGTACGTATCAGTCTTTGTGGACTTTAAGAAGGCTTACGATTCGATAGACCGCGAAGTTCTGTTGAACATCCTCAACGAATTCGGGGTTGACCTGAAACTGCTGGCATTAATTAGAGCCACCCTAACTGAAACAAAATCCAAAGTAAAGTTCCTGGGATGTCTGTCGAATTCCTTTGAGGTCAAAACGGGAGTCAGACAAGGTGAAGGGCTCTCTCCAATGCTTTTCAACTGCGTCCTCGAAAAAGTCATTCGGACCTGGCGAACAAAATTATTAGAAACTGAGTATAGCCCTCTGAGAATGGGAGCCAAATCCAAGGGGATCATATTCGATTGTCTGGCATTCGCTGATGACATCGCCATTCTGTCGAACGACGTAGAAACTGCTAAGATGCAAATCGACCTTTTAAAAGAAATCGCTGAACAAACTGGCTTGCAGATATCATTCGAAAAAACAGAAGTAATGACCAACATCAAAGACGCCCCTGCAAAACTGCAGACAAAATACGGGAAGATCAACAGAGTGGAAAAATTTAAGTACTTGGGAGAGATCATCATGAAAAGTGGACTGGACAAAGAAGCACTCAAGGAACGAGTACGCAAACTAGAAATAGCCTATCATACATCGCGCTCAATATACAACAAAAAATGCCCGTCCAAAAATACTAAACTACGTCATTATGAAACTGTTCTGAGACCAGTAGTTATGTATGCAGCCGAAATCCTATCCCTAAATGCTAATAAAGGACTCCTTGAAGAACTGGAGAAAAAAGAGCACAAAATCGTCAGAGGTATAATGGGATCAAATTACAAGAATGGTATCCATTATAAAAAAAATCCAACAAAGAAGTCTACAGTGAAATAGAGAAAATTTCAGAATCGATCCGTAAAAGGCGGGCACGGTATTACGGTCATCTCAAACGAATGGACGGAAACAGGCTGACTAAACAGATTTTTTATTTCTTTGACTCCAAATCCTAAACCACAATGCCCTGGTTTATGAATACCAAAGACGACCTCAAAATACTGCATCTAAAACCCGACGACGCCTTCAATAGAGACCTCTTCCGCAAAAATATACTGACTAATGGGCTAACCCGAGACGAGACATCGAACCCGAAAAGAAGACAAGGTACCACTTGGACAGCGGAGCGCAAGATGGCCCACTCACAGAGAATGAGGGAATTCTGGGCTCAGAGGAAGGCAAAAAAAATTGCCAAGTGTAGCAAGACTTATCGTGGTCCTAGATGGCCTCAACGAATTATATATAATAATAATAATAATAATATAATAAATACAATATAGGGATTGGGATATGAAAGACTTTCCGTACCACACCCACACGTGAAAATCGCGTGACAAAATTCTAGTGTACCCCTTGACACCCTTAAGCTCATTATACATATTGATGAATTTTACAGCTTAATTTGTTTCTTTGATAACCTTATAGCCGTTTGCAAACTTCACAGTAATGTAATAAATGGAATTGCATTGCGTCTTACAGAAATAGACGGTCCTCTGAGATTTTGTTGCCATGGTTACCAGATTGCATTCTTTCATTAGAATATTAAATGAAATTAGTTTTCTGGGAATATCTCAAAAACTGTTGGTTTTAGGGCCTTAAAATGTGGTTTTCGGGGACCCTTTAGGGCCCCCGAGTTTTGTTTCTCACATCGAGGGGTTGAAAATAAGCTTTGTCTCGTCCTTTTATGCCTATTTCAGCATGAAGTTTAAGGGGGTAGGCCCCTTTTATGAGAGGTACGGAGAAGAGTAACATCAATGATTAGTGTGGTGCTTCTAATGGATATCTGTATCAAACTTTACGTTGATCCACCCAGCCGTTCTCAAGTTATAAGGACTCGAAGTTGTCCACAGACAAACAGACAAACAGACAGACAAAAAATTATTTTTGCGCGCATCCGTCATAAAACAGTCTGGAACGCGCAAATAACGCAAATTTCCGTGGAAATTCAGAAAAAACAGACAAACTTTCATTTATATATATATAGAGATAGTAGTGCCTTTTATCACCATACAAAATTTCAGGGTGATATCAGTAATAGATTCGGAGATATAGAATGGCGGTGAAATATTTCGCACAGCCGCCATCTTGAGGTTATGTAAACAATTGAACTATATCAGATGCCAGTGCATTACAATGTGTGTGAACATTTTCTGTACCAAGTTTCATTGTGTTTGGATTGTTGAATCGCGAGAAAAGTGTATTTAAAAGTCTCAACTTCTCTTGAAAGTCTCATAGGTGAACATTTAGTAGTGCCCTTTATCACCGTATACGATTTCAGGGTGATTTCAATAACAGTTTCGGAGATATAGAATGACGGTGAAATATTTCGCACAGCCGCCATGTTGGATTGGTGAGACGTAAAAATATTTGAAAGGCACGGTCGGGGTCGGCCAAAATATTACTATTACCTTACCGAGTTTCATTGAAATCGCTCCAGCCGTTTAGAAGTTATTAGGGACACACACACACACATACGCACACACACGCCTCATAAGCCTATTTTTTCATAAAATTAAAATAGACTAAAAACGAGATTTTAAAATTTCGCACAGTCACCATTTTGTGGTAATGAAAACAATTGAAATAAATTAGATGTCAGCGGATTAAAATTTGTTCATGCATTTACCGTACCACGTTTCACTGCGCTCCAGTGGTTAAATCGCGAGTAACGCCGTTTTGAATATTTAAATTTCGCTCACCGCTATGTTGGATTTGGTGCTCATTTACTGTAGGTTATTGAAAGTCCCATAGTTCACAACCTTTATCAACATTAAAAAATTAGTTTGATTGCTGTCATAGATTAGTAGATATTGAGAACCGTCTAAATATTTCGGATGGTCGCAATGTTGCATTTTATATATGTAGGTCACTAGGTTATGCACTATTAGATGGCGATGATTGCTTAGGTTCATTATTCAAACATTGACTCTGATCGCATGATTAGGACACGAGAAATATAAACTTAATTTTAACATTTCGCACAGCCGCCATCTTGAGGTAATGTTATCAATTGAACTAATTTAGATGTCAGTGCATTACAATCTGTATAAACATTTGCTGTGCGATGATTGACTGCGCTCGGATGGTTAAATCGCAAGAAAAGTCTATTTGTATGTTTTAAATTCGCTTGGCCGCCATGTTCGTTTTGGATTTAAAAGGTTTTTGAAAGTTGCATAGGTAAACTTCCAGTAGTGCTTTTTTTACTGTACAATATTTGGGGGTGATGCCAGTAATAGTTATTGAGATATAGAATGCCGGTGGAATATTTCGCACAGCCGCCATGTTTGATTGGTGAAACGAAATTAAATTTGAAGGGCTCGGTCGGGGTCGGACAAAATTGTCCTATTACCTTATCGAGTTTCATTGAAGTCGCTCCAGCCGTTTAGATTTTCTTAGGGGACGCACACACACACACACACACACACACATACACACACACGGACGGACGGTAATCTCATAAGCCTATTTATTTTGAAATACAAATAGGCTAAAAATATCAGAAGGGGATATTCGAAGCACGTCAGTTTAGATCCTTTATCTAAGGTCAAGCACGCATGCTATCTCCTTGACCAGCATTACATGGCACAATATGTAACATATTGCATTTAGCGTAACTTTGTATATCTGATTCACATACGTAATGTAACCAAATATTTCCCTTTAATAATTTCGTACAAATAGTTCTGGAATAGTTACGCATCTAACCTGATCATGTAGTCTGAGTTTTTTCCCCGAGTAATTCACGAGAAATAGAATTAAGGAGATATCCAGCCATTCCACAGTCGAAGTGCAGTGGCGCCCATAGCGGATGAGATCGGTACTTTTGACACGTATTTTAATTAAAACGGTTTCATCATTTTTGGAGTCTTGAGATATCAAATTATTTTAATTATCATACATCCTGTATCCTGAAGTTTCTGTTGAATATTCATTCACGTATAACAATTATGCGGTTTCCGTCGTTCGCAAACCTAATGAAATCATATAGGCTACAGGAATATTTCATTGACCATCTCCTAGTGTAGCGGTTAAAATTCCTGGCTGTCCCAGCTCTGCCAAGAAATTTAATCCCTTTCTGAGGTCTGTAACATGGTACACTCAGCCTCCTGAGGCAAAACTGAGAACATATGGGTTCGATTACCACGTCAGCCATCGTAGAAGTGTTTTTTCCGTGGTTTCCCACCTTTACTCCAGAACAAACATTGGGATAGCTCCTAACTTAACTTCTTTGCAATTTTCAACTGAAGTAAAAATACACACACAAATACAGCCATCACAATAACACAGGCCACGAGAAAATATTACAGACACACCCAAGAACATGGGGATGATTGATCACGATGTTTAAGTCCCGACAATTAAACAAGAACAATAAAACGCTAAGCCTTTCAAACATTTTCAACAACAAAAGTTAAGTGCTTTTCAGTCGGTCAACATGAATGTACCCAAAAGACCAAAAGAGTTAGGTTATACCCTAATCCTGAAAAAACTTTCATGAGATTAATAAATATTTATTAATTTATTAATATTTATTAATCTCATGTAATTTTTTCAGGATTAGGGTATAACCCAACTATTTCGGGTACATACGTGTTGACCGACTGAAAAGCACCTAACTTTTGTTTACTAGGGCAACACTGAAATATGGCTTCAAACCTCATTACATTTTCAACAACATAATGTTTGCATTTTGGCTGACAGAGATTCAATATTTTGTCACTAGATGGCTGATTGAGTCTATTGTATGTGTGCACCAGTTTTCAGTAAGACGCCGGAAAGTGTAAAACAGGGAAAATGCGAGGGAGAGAGTGAGAACTATGACTTCCCGAAACATGGGTATGACCAGAAAGGATGGGGTGGAGGCGAGAAAATATAATATGACGCATATAAGTGACACAGGTAATTAGATCACATTCTTCCTTTTACAATGCAGGCGATTTTCTTAACAAGTTATATTAAACTTTAGTTAGAAATACACTGATCATTCAATTATTATTGTTCATTTCCCCCATAATTTATTTTCCCACAAATCAGAGTAAAAGGAGCCCGGGTTACGGGCACCAGACTCAGCTCCTTCAGCATTCACCTTTTTCAAAGGTGCTATGCTGTCACTGCATGAGAGTAGTTATGCAGAATGCACATCAATAAACTGCAGTTTGTTCATAAACAGAACATTACGCATGAAATCATGGGCCCTGTACAATAGAACCCCGGATATCTGACGGAATGTTGCGTTATGGCACATCGGATGACCAAAATCTCGCTCAGTACGGATGGACATACCCATTTCGGATGAAAATTACGTACAGTATATACGAGTATGAAATTCTTTACCAATTTACGTGATAAATAATCACTTTTAAATTTCGTGTCATATCTTAGCGAAATGAATGTTGTACAAAAACAAATTCTCGGCTTCGACTTGGGGCGATTCGGGGCCGATGACGCAGCCGCGGTAGTGGTGCCATCTCTTGTCCGAGACCGTCAGCATAACGACCGCCATATTTGAGTACTGTACTGTGCCCAACTCTAGGAATGGGTATTCCAAGATTCAGACACCTAGATATCAAGGGAAAGGCTGTAGCCGCTTTTGAAAGTTGAGATATTTGAATATCGCGCTCCATTGCTTCTCGAAGCAATTGGAAAGAATATACCGATACTTGCATGTCAAGTGACGTAGCGAGTAATAGCAGAGGTCGAGGCTATTTATTGATTAAATAGTTAAACATGGAGTAGAGACTTGAGACTGGGATCAGATTACTGGCACGGCCAAATGAAAGAGAATGCAATTAGTATCAAGTAAATCGGACCAGGGATACCAGAGATATGAGGATTTCCAGATATCAGCTGATGACGCGTGACCCTGGCAGTTTTGAATAAAAGCCGGCCGGCCGAGGCATCGATAGCTCACTTCGACACAAGCACTTGCTTAGCAAGGTGCATCTACGCTGAGCCAAGGCACATGGTTGCCGGATCTACGCAGAAGTTATTTTCAAAGTTGTGATAGTCACAAAAGTGCTGCGCTACGAGGTGGAACTTAGTAAGTTTCCGGCGAGGAGAATCACTAGGTGATTGATTATTTTCTACAGACACTGGTAGAAATATTTTTATTTCTACATGGACATATGCTAGACCTTGTCTAGAATTCGTACTTTGTCACAGTCCAGTAATAACCTAATACTTGGATATTTAAATCCATTTCAGTCAGTTTTCATATTGGTAACTTGTTAACCACTTCGATCTATCAGTACATTGAAGACCAGTCTATCACGGTGTTGTTCATTAGTCTACGCAAGGGAAACTACAGGTTGCTTAGCGCATGGTAGATGGTGATAAACCATGCCCAGGGAACGATCTTCAGAACAGCCGTTGATTGGTTAGATTGTCAGTGTCTTCTTGTATTGATAAGATTACCGTGAGTTATGTTACAACTGACATATCTAAGAATAGATCACTTAGATCCGACCCCATTTAAACAAACTGTTATGGCTTTGATAGAAGCCCATATTAAAATGGAACAACAGTTAATTCAAACGTCAAGAGATACTACCACTATGTCTGACTAGACGGATTGTGGGTATATAATGGCGGCCGATACAAGGATTATACATGATTGTCCGATAGGGCATGTCTATGGATAAATCTGGTACAGACCAGGTTCGCTACGCTTCAAGACCATCAAGAAATGTAAGCCACATTTGAATTATATTATGCCTAGCTAATTGGAACAAACTATTTTTCGGCAGATGACCAACACATTTATTTTTCTTCGTATTTAAATCTTGCAATGATTTACGCAAGACTTGTTAGAGTTATTCTGAGTATTTTCAGCACTCAGAACAGTTTAGGATCGATGACCGAGCATATCGAGCATTTATTTGAATATTTCATATTTTGGGGAAATCACGGTAATCAGCCGATGTAACTGTAAAAGTTAAATTATTTTTGTTGAGGAATGGATACTTTTTCCATATTCGAAGGTTCGAACATGTGGAGTCTCACATAATGAGGTGATAATGAAACATATTTAAAATAATATAACTAATAATAATAATAATAATCCACTAATAATAATAATAATAATTTTTATAATTTTTCTAAATAATTCTTGGATATTATATTTTCTAATAATCATATGTATTGAGAGAGAGCCTATGAAGTAGTTTAATCATTTCTAGTTTGGAACAGGAGATTTTCCGAAGGAGAGTGGTTAGCGCAAGCCCGCATTCAACCAACATTTCAGTTCTGGTTGAACAGTTGATATTTGCAATGAGCAAAGTATATTTTTCAGATAACACGGAGAGGCATGAAACGGGAAGCAATTGATATTTGTATCAAATAGGATATTTTTGTATTTATATAAAATCATGACGTAAATACACTCGAAAGTGAAATAAAGATTTTCATAAGTATGGTAAATTCACGGGTTGAACTGAATGGTAAAATAAAATAAACTTGTGAGTTTATTAATCTTCCAGTGTTGATAACAAACAGAGGCTTGATTTATTGTATAAATTTTGGGAAGAAAATTTATATGTGTGGAGTAGTTGAAATGCCATTCCCAGGTGCGCATGTTTAAGTCGCAGGAATGAGGAGGTTTTTTCGAGCATCAATCAAATAGCAGGTTCGATGGCTCAGGTTTATAGGAGTATTGGAACTACACATTTCGTCGTATGAATGACCCGAAGGTTATTTCTTAGAAACCATCAGTTCTTATTTCAACCTTGTTTACGGATTCCATTTAGACTTTGATTTTGCTAGAACCCGGATTTGTCATGATAGTAGTTTATTCTTCTTCAGAGGAAGACCTTTGCCGTTGTTGTTGTAATATTGTGTTCTTACACAAATAATAGAATGGGCCACTGCCAATTAAAAATACACACATCAACAAAAGTTTTGCATCACCTCGGTTCCAAGAGTTCCGGAACCGTTAAATACAAAGGGAATAGAGATCAACACAAACAACATTTCAGCTCGTTTTATTGCTCATGAGACCCACACATTGCATGTTGTACCATCATACAGCTAGACTTTCAGCATTTGTGGTCCAGATTGCAGTTCACACCACTACCTCTAATACCCAGTAGCACGTCCTCTTGCATTGATGCATGCCTGTATTCGCCGTGGCATACTATCCACAAGTTCATCAAGACACTGTTGGTCCAAATTGTCCCACTCCTCAACGACAATTCGGCGTAAATCTCTCAGAGTGGTTGGTGGGTCAAGACGTCCATAAACAGCCCTTTTCAACATATCCCAGGCATGTTCGATAGGGTTCATGTCTGGCGAACATGCTGGCCACTGTAGTCGAGCGATGTCGTTATCTTGAAGGAACGCATTCACAAGATGTGCACGATGAGGTCGAGAATTGTCGTCCATGAAGACAAATGCCTCTCCAATATTCTGCCGATATGGTTGCACTATGGGTCGGAGGATGTCATTCAGGTATCGTAAAGCCGTTTCGGAGCCTTCCATGACCACCAGTGGCGTACGTCGGCCCCACATAATGCCACCCCAAAACATCAGGGAACCACCACCTTGCTGCACTCGCTGGACAGTGTGTCTAAGACGTTCAGCCTGACCAGGGTGCCTCCAAACACGTCTCCGACGATTGTCTGGTTGAAGGCATATGCGACACTCATCGGTGAAGAGAACGTGATGCCAATTCCGTGGGGTCCATTCAGCATGTTGTTGGGCCCATCTGTACCGCGCTGCATGGTGTCGGGGTTGCAAAGCTGGACCTCGCCATGGACGTCGGGAGTGAAGTTGCGCATCATGCAGCCTATTGCGCACAGTTTGAGTTGAAACACGACGTCCTGTGGCTGAACGAAACGCATTATTCAACATGGTGGCATTGCTGTCAGGGTTCCTCCGAGCGGCAATCCGTAAGTAGCGGTCATCCACTACAGTAGTAGCCCTTGGGCGGCCTGAGCGAGGCCTGTCATCGACAGTTCCTGTATCTCTGTACCTCCTCCATGTCCGAACAACATCGCTTTGGTTCACTCTGAGACGCCTGGAAACTTCCCTTGTTGAGAGCCCTTCATGACACAAAGTAACAATGCGGACGCGATCGAACTGCGGTATTGACCTTCTAGGCATGGTAGAACTACAGACAACATGAGCAGCGTACCTTCGTCCTGGTGGAATGACTGGAACTGATCGGCTGTCGTACCCCCTCCGTCTAATAGGCCCTGCTCATGCATGGTTGTTTACATCTTTGAGCAGTTTTAGTGACATCTATGAACAGTCAAAGGGACTGTATCTTGGATACAATATTCACAGTCAACGTCTATATGCCGGAGATCTGGGAACCGAGGTGATGCAAAACTTTTTTTGATGTGTGTAATTCTTTAACCACGAATAATTTGAAGGATAATTTCAATCCTAGTGCCATGAACTAAATGAATTCATTATGAAACTACAATTCTTATTTCCGCATTCTGTCGAAGAATTGCAAGTTGTGAAAGTTGCTAAAAATGGCCATGAATATAAATATTTTTTATAATAATGATTCCAAGTGGAAAATTGAATAGTTGAATGGTTCAACAATTTATTGATCAAGTTGATGATTCAGAAATCATATATTTTGTTAGGAACTTGGAAGTTCATAATCGAGTCACTTCTCGAATGTTTAATGTCAGAAGAACAATTAATTGTTGTTGTGCTTCGCACAGTTCTTCGATGCTCTGCTCAAGGTCAAATACTTTTCAGATGTTATTAATATGTGTAAATAATTTGTGTTGATTCAATGATGATAATAATTTTTTTCGACAATGTATTTTTTGAAACTGGAAAAATAAGTGAAAGTTAAAAATTCTATGAACATTTATTCTACGAGTGTTAATATTATGTAAAAATTCAAACAGTGAACTACGATATTTCCAGTAGAGACAATTCAATTTGAACTGGATTTAATCATAAATAATTTTGGAACACAGTCTACAGGACTAACAATCAGACTTGTGTTTCCAAAAAAAAAAAATTGTCAAATGTGTTTGGAAAATTTCTGTATATTGTGTAAATAGGAGTGTGGGTCGCCACACGTGAGTGATGCTGCTTTGAGCATTTTTGCAGTCAATTTTAAATTCAAAATAAACTGAGATAAATTTACGTGATGTGTTACGCCCAATTGAATCTCCTTCTATCCTTATTGTTGCATTGAGCCAAAAATCAGTAAAGCATTTTTTTATTTGATGTCGTATTTGCGATTAGCTTTAACCCATCTGGCGCTCCGGGATATTTTGACTCTCGTGCTGACTGATTATTGGTAAAATGCATATGTGGTCGTGCGGACTCCGGTCTAAACGGGCACATAAAATAAGATAGAGAGAGAAATGGCGCCCAACGTGGGGCCTCGATTTAGACATGGTCAATCGCATGCCGATTTAAATTGTGATAATTTTATAGAAATATTTTGGGAGTTGAGAGATGTCTGGTTTGGATGAATAAATTAGTAGGAAACCCAATTAGTGGGGAAAATTAAAAATTTAACTTGGTTAATAATTAGAATGGGTTTGATTATTTTTGATAATGGCTTAACCATTAGGGCGTCAAGTAAATTCAGTAGTAAACGTTCGATGACTGGACATACGCATTATTAGAATCCAGGTGGAGGATATTTGAGAACTTGCATATTTTTCTTGTGATATTGTGGTAAATGTAATTCGTAAAGGTAGAGAATTTTGTTTTCCATCACGTCGACATTAGGACAAATCTCATTTTATTAGAGTGTTCCAATTAGCTATTCATATTTCTTGTTCTAGTTATAAGCTTGTGTTTGCCAATATTGTATATCCCTAAGTTTTGAATAATAATTGAAAATTATGGAAGAGATGATGAGGATGAAGAGGAGTTTGGAGGAGAGTTCAAAAGAAGCTGGACTGCGTGTAGCAGCCATTATGAAAGAAAATACTGAGGCTTTGGAAAGGAAACTTAAAGAAAATTCTGATAAACTTAAAGAAAGTTTAAACGATAAACTTAAAGAAAATTCTGATTCTTTAGAAAATAAACTTAAAGAAAATTTGAATGATAAACTTAAAGAAAATTCTGATTCTTTAGAAAATAAACTTAAAGAAAGTTTAAACGATAAACTTAAAGAAAATTCTGATTCTTTAGAAAATAAACTTAAAGAAAATTCTGATTCTTTAGAAAGCAGGTTAAAAGGTAACTTGAAAGAAAATTTAAATAGTAAATTTAATTCTATGGAAAGTAAATTTAAAGAGAATTCGGAAATTTTGAAAATGTCACTTGAGAGTAAAATGACTAAATTATGCGAAAAAACACATGAGCTCGAAACTTCATTAGCCACTAACGCAAGTTTAATGGACGATAAATTTCGCGATGCCGATCTAAGATCCCAAAGCTTAGCTGATAGGATAGAACATGGTCTTAGGAAGTTGGTGAAGACATGATCAACCTAGAAGTCAGAGTGAAGAAAGAGAGTAACGAGATGGGAATTCTAGTTGTTCAACGGTAGACAGAACAATTCAAAGGACTTGTAATGGGAGAAATTAGAGAAGGTGTGATTAGTGAGTTGCAAACTGAAATTAAAACCACAGTTGTCAATGAAATTAAAGACACACTCAAGCTGGAGAACCAAGAGGGAATCAAGGAGATTAGGGAATCTTTGTCATCCCATATTCAAGTAATTTCCAAAGATATCCAAGCAACTCAGAAGGACATATCAGATATGACAGGGTCATTGAAAAGTCATGAGGCTGTTATGAACCAGATATCCACTGATGTTAAGGAGAATTGTAAAGAAACTGAAGCAATTAAGAAAATGGCAGAAGAAAACCAGAAGGAACTTCAGGCTATGAAAACGCAAATCAAGGACGAGAAACAGTCTGACCATTTGTTGAAAATGCCAATTGTAAGGGGAAAGGAACAGATACAGATAAATCTAGGAGGAGCTAGAGAAACTGACAGTCAAAGACAGGATGAGGTCAGGACAGTATTTCAATCCAACCCCATAACTGTATTCAAAAATGTAGAGGATAAGCCTTCTAAATTTTCAGGGCGAGATTCTGTGACACCCGTGGAATTTTTGAGAGAAGCAGGGGATTACCTGAAAGATTCCAAGATCCCTAAAGAAAGACAGATCCGAGTGATAGGGAAGTTTTTGGAAGGTCCTGCACTTCTTTGGTTTAGAGCTTTTAGATCCACTCTAACCACTTTTGAGGAGTTTTCCCGTGGGTTATTGAAAAAGTTTTGGTCCCCGGAAACCCAACAGCAAGTCAGAGCAGAATTATATTCTAAGAGATTCTCGACGTCACAACCTACTCGATACTCTACGTACTTTTCTGGACAGCTTTCTAAACTTCAACATTTAGATCCGCCGATGCCAGATAACGAATTAATTACTGCATTGATACGTCAGTTTCCAGCAGACGTCCAGAGGACTCTGATCGCTGCTGACATCTATAATATGGAGCAATTTGACGAGGTATTACAGAAGCTGGATCATACGAATGCTCAATTCTTCCATCAGAAGGGAGGAAAGAATAACAAAGCTGTGTACGCTGTTATGGCTGATAATTATTCTCAAACACCTCGAGAGATTCGAGAGGGGCGAGAAGAGAAAACGCCGTGGGAAGATCCAAATAAAAGAGGATGGAATCAGTACAGTAACAGATACAGTTACAAGCCTTATGCGAGACCGGATGGTGGAAATCGATATAATACTCGATGGAGAAGGCACAGGGATAATCAAGGAAGGTACCAGGAAAGAAGATACTATGGTCGAAACAACTACAATAACAGAGGGAATGTGGATACTCGTCAGTCCAATGAAGAGTTCAACAAGGAGACGAGGAAAAACTTGGAAGCAAGACACCAAGATAACTTGCAGTTTTTGGAGCAAAGGCCCAATGAACCAGGTCCATCGGGAACACAACAATCCCGGGGGAATGGTAACGGAAAAAAAATCGAATTCACAGTAGAAGATAGAATTTTGAACACTTTCACTTCCAGAATTATTAAATGGCAAGCAGAGAATGATGACGTAATTCAACAGAATGACGAACGGAAAGAAATGGGTACAAGAATTAGAATGCCAATCATATCATGCGAAGTTTTCGGTATGCCTGTCGATACTTTGATTGATACTGGGGCTATGCTTTGTCTTGTGAGTGAGAAGCTTTATATTCTGTGGAAGCTCAAAGAGAATTTAGAGGAGATTCCAGTATCAGGAATTAAGATCCAAGGAATAATACCCAACAAAATATCTCTGTGTAAAACCCAATTATACTTATGTATTACTATTGGAGGACATGATTTCCGACATGTGTTTGTAGTAAAGAAGGACATGGCTTTTGATATGATATTGGGAGCAGATTTCATTCAGAAATATCAAGCAGTGATAGATATGAAGACAGAGACGATCAGATTCAAGAATACCGAAGAGATTAACTTCGAGGGAAAAGAAGAGGAAGACATCGAGGGAGATGCTCAATGGTCTCTGATTTTTCATGAAGCTGAAGGAAGAGAAGTCTACACTGAGAATGAGTCCCCAGAGCTAGGGAAAATTTTGGAAGAGTATCACGATATTTTTGATATTAAACCTGGTGAAATTGAAGATTTTGAATATTGTGGAAGTAAACAACAATGGAAGCTATGAAATCGCTAATACACGAACTGGTAACATCGTGGGAACTTATAATGCATCGAATTTGAAGATTTATTATTCAAGAACCAGATGATTTAATGTGTAGATAGGAAAAATAAAAATTTTCAATTTTTATTTTTTGCTAGGTGTGGGGTGGATGTGCCCCACTCTAGGAATGGGTATTCCAAGATTCAGACACCTAGATATCAAGGGAAAGGCTGTAGCCGCTTTTGAAAGTTGAGATATTTGAATATCGCGCTCCATTGCTTCTCGAAGCAATTGGAAAGAATATACCGATACTTGCATGTCAAGTGACGTAGCGAGGCTATTTATTGATTAAATAGTTAAACATGGAGTAGAGACTTGAGACTGGGATCAGATTACTGGCACGGCCAAATGAAAGAGAATGCAATTAGTATCAAGTAAATCGGACCAGGGATACCAGAGATATGAGGATTTCCAGATATCAGCTGATGACGCGTGACCCTGGCAGTTTTGAATAAAAGCCGGCCGGCCGAGGCATCGATAGCTCACTTCGACACAAGCACTTGCTTAGCAAGGTGCATCTACGCTGAGCCAAGGCACATGGTTGCCGGATCTACGCAGAAGTTATTTTCAAAGTTGTGATAGTCACAAAAGTGCTGCGCTACGAGGTGGAACTTAGTAAGTTTCCGGCGAGGAGAATCACTAGGTGATTGATTATTTTCTACAGACACTGGTAGAAATATTTTTATTTCTACATGGACATATGCTAGACCTTGTCTAGAATTAGTACTTTGTCACAGTCCAGTAATAACCTAATACTTGGATATTTAAATCCATTTCAGTCAGTTTTCATATTGGTAACTTGTTAACCACTTCGATCTATCAGTACATTGAAGACCAGTCTATCACGGTGTTGTTCATTAGTCTACGCAAGGGAAACTACAGGTTGCTTAGCGCATGGTAGATGGTGATAAACCATGCCCAGGGAACGATCTTCAGAACAGCCGTTGATTGGTTAGATTGTCAGTGTCTTCTTGTATTGATAAGATTACCGTGAGTTATGTTACAACTGACATATCTAAGAATAGATCACTTAGATCCGACCCCATTTAAACAAACTGTTATGGCTTTGATAGAAGCCCATATTAAAATGGAACAACAGTTAATTCAAACGTCAAGAGATACTACCACTATGTCTGACTAGACGGATTGTGGGTATATAATGGCGGCCGATACAAGGATTATACATGCTTGTCCGATAGGGCATGTCTATGGATAAATCTGGTACAGACCAGGTTCGCTACGCTTCAAGACCATCAAGAAATGTAAGCCACATTTGAATTATATTATGCCTAGCTAATTGGAACAAACTGAAGCCTCCGTGGCTTAGGCGGCAGCACGCTGGCCTCTCACCGCTGGGCCCGTGGTTCAAATCCCGGTCACTCCATGTGAGATCTGTGCTGGACAGAACGGAGGCAGACAGGTTTTTCTCCGGGTACTCCGGTTTTCCCTGTCAACATTTCATTCCAGCAACACTCTCCACTATCATATCATTTCATCTGTCATTCATTTATTCATTGCCCCAGAGGAGTGCGTCAGGCCTAGGCAGCCGGCACAGTTCATATCCTCGCCGCAAGACGGGGGCTTCATTCATTCCATTCCTGACCCGGTCGGAGACTGGAAACAGGCTGTGGATTTTCAATTGGAACAAACTATTTTTCGGCAGATGACCAACACATTTATTTTTCTTCGTATTTAAATCTTGCAATGATTTACGCAAGACTTGTTAGAGTTATTCTGAGTATTTTCAGCACTCAGAACAGTTTAGGATCGATGACCGAGCATATCGAGCATTTATTTGAATATTTCATATTTTGGGGAAATCACGGTAATCAGCCGATGTAACTGTAAAAGTTAAATTATTTTTGTTGAGGAATGGATACTTTTTCCATATTCGAAGGTTCGAACATGTGGAGTCTCACATAATGAGATGATAATGAAACATATTTAAAATAATATAACTAATAATAATAATACTCCACTAATAATAATAATAATAATTTTTATAATTTTTCTAAATAATTCTTGGATATTATATTTTCTAATAATCATATGTATTGAGAGAGAGCCTATGAAGTAGTTTAATCATTTCTAGTTTGGAACAGGAGATTTTCCGAAGGAGAGTGGTTAGCGCAAGCCCGCATTCAACCAACATTTCAGTTCTGGTTGAACAGTTGATATTTGCAATGAGCAAAGTATATTTTTCAGATAACACGGAGAGGCATGAAACGGGAAGCAATTGATATTTGTATCAAATAGGATATTTTTGTATTTATATAAAATCATGACGTAAATACACTCGAAAGTGAAATAAAGATTTTCATAAGTATGGTAAATTCACGGGTTGAACTGAATGGTAAAATAAAATAAACTTGTGAGTTTATTAATCTTCCAGTGTTGATAACAAGCAGAGGCTAGATTTATTGTATAAATTTTGGGAAGAAAATTTATATGTGTGGAGTAGTTGAAATGCCATTCCCAGGTGCGCATGTTTAAGTCGCAGGAATGAGGAGGTTTTTTCGAGCATCAATCAAATAGCAGGTTCGATGGCTCAGGTTTATAGGAGTATTGGAACTACACATTTCGTCGTATGAATGACCCGAAGGTTATTTCTTAGAAACCATCAGTTCTTATTTCAACCTTGTTTACGGATTCCATTTAGACTTTGATTTTGCTAGAACCCGGATTTGTCATGATAGTAGTTTATTCTTCTTCAGAGGAAGACCTTTGCCGTTGTTGTTGTAATATTGTGTTCTTACACAAATAATAGAATGGGCCACTGCCAATTAAAAATAATTCTTTAACCACGAATAATTTGAAGGATAATTTCAATCCTAGTGCCATGAACTAAATGAATTCATTATGAAACTACAATTCTTATTTCCGCATTCTGTCGAAGAATTGCAAGTTGTGAAAGTTACTAAAAATGGCCATGAATATAAATATTTTTTATAATAATGATTCCAAGTGGAAAATTGAATAGTTGAATGGTTCAACAATTTATTGATCAAGTTGATGATTCAGAAATCATATATTTTGTTAGGAACTTGGAAGTTCATAAGCGAGTCACTTCTCGAATGTTTAATGTCAGAAGAACAATTAATTGTTGTTGTGCTTCGCACAGTTCTTCGATGCTATGCTCAAGGTCAAATACTTTTCAGATGTTATTAATATGTGTAAATAATTTGTGTTGATTCAATGATGATAATAATTTTTTTCGACAATGTATTTTTTGAAACTGGAAAAATAAGTGAAAGTTAAAAATTCTATGAACATTTATTCTACGAGTGTTAATATTATGTAAAAATTCAAACAGTAAACTACGATATTTCCAGTAGAGACAATTCAATTTGAACTGGATTTAATCATAAATAATTTTGGAACACAGTCTACAGGACTAACAATCAGACTTGTGTTTCCAAAAAAAATAATTGTCAAATGTGTTTGGAAAATTTCTGTATATTGTGTAAATAGGAGTGTGGGTCGCCACACGTGAGTGATGCTGCTTTGAGCATTTTTGCAGTCAATTTTAAATTCAAAATAAACTGAGATAATTTTACGTGATGTGTTACGCCCAATTGAATCTCCTTCTATCCTTATTGTTGCATTGAGCCAAAAATCAGTAAAGCATTTTTTTTTATTTGATCTCGTTTTTGCGATTAGCTTTAACCCATCTGGCGCTCCGGGATATTTTGACTCTCGTGCTGACTGATTATTGGTAAAATGCATATGTGGTCGTGCGGACTCCGGTCTAAACGGGCACAGTACATCCTTCGTGTGTTTACCGGTGCCGTGTGTGGTTGGGTTGTCGTTGTGCGTACTTTTTTTAGACTTATTATAGCTTATTATAGACCGACAGTAGTGGCTTTGCTGGCTAAAGCGCAGCATTAGGTTATGGGGCAAAGCTCTCTGCTGACTCGGTAGACGCGTGGGTTCGAGCCCCACCGTCGGCCGTCCTTGAAATGGTTTTCCGTGGTTTCCCATTTTCAACACCAGGCAAATGCTGGGACGGTACCTTCTGACAGGCCAAGGCCGCTTCCTTCCACATCCTTGCCCAGTTTCATTCACCATCATTCATTTCAACTCCCATTAACTCCTCTCATGAGGTTGGCGTTAGGAAGGGCATCCGGCCATAAAAACCATCGCCACAAAGACTTCCATCGCATCTCATCCCCGATCCCGTTGGAAAAACGGGAATAATAAGGGGTAGCTTATTATAGGAGTGAAGATTCAAGGAGAAATAATTTCAACTCTGAGATTTGCCGATGACATAGTCATCTTGGCCGACACGCCTGAGTATTAGAATGAGTTTTTGAATGGTATGGACTCCGTCTTGAGGAAGGAATTCATGATGACAATTAATAAATGTAAAACAAAATATTGGAATGCAGCCGAAATAATCAGAATTCTCTATGGACATCAAATTGGCAGGTGAAAAGCCAAAGGAAGTAGGAGACTTCTGTTACTTAGGATGCAAAATAACCAGTGATGGACGAAGCAAAGAGTATATATAAAGTAGGTTAGCTCAGGCAAAGAAAGCATTTCTACAGAAAAGGAATCTCTTGACATCGAATATTGATTTTGGTGTTAAGAAGCCACCATGAAGGGCTACATATTCAACTGCAATTAATTACTACAGATGCATACCATGAGGCAATCAAGGAACATCGTATGAAGAATGAAGAAATATGGGATGAAATTTATTCCACGGACGCAATGGTTACGACAGAATGGAAACAGGCCGACTAAGACCTTCGTCACTTAATGACAAGTTTCGCTTCACACGGATATCACTTCAAAAGCTGCAGCAACAAGAAGCACCACGAACCAGGAGAACAGTGAGGTTATGAACTATGCAACATGCATTGTGATCGTTACCACATCAAGGTGTGCGGGTAAATACCTCACAGAGTACTGTACCAGAGAATAATTTACTTAATCGAGCAAAGAAATGTACATTGTTCGATCTTTTACTAAATAATTAACAATTTCATCTTGAACTTTGTTTAGATATTGTAAATCCCTCCTCAAAAAATAATATCAAGCTTGCAAACTTTAACCCCCCAAAGAAAAGCTCCTCGCTAATCAGCCCATTAAAACTTCAATCATCATCATCCGTGGAATATAGTTTGCACAACTCATTATTAATTTATTTTGGTTTTAGCTATTCAGCCACTCTCCTTTATTTGTTCTTTATCTTCGAGATATTGATCACTGAGACTTACATTTCCATTTTCATTGTACCTGAAATTATTCAGCCGCCACAAGAATACTTCTTAAAGAAATATGTGAAGTAAAGAGTAATTTTGATTGAATTATAAACGTAAAGAAGTCAGGAACTTTAGCACGTTATAAATTAAAATGTCAACTATTCCATTTTCCCAGAAGAAAAACGAAAAACAAAATGGTTATCTAGATTTCGTCAAATCACACTGGTTTCTGATGACTTTCGGTACACAGAAAAATCGTACACCCAGTACATGATCACAATTTGAATGGGGACCACGGTTAACGATCGAAAAAATAACCATTTTCTCAAGTTTCGGAGACAATTTCGCCAATTACGCTACGACTGTACTCAGGTTCCTCAATGAAAACAAAGACCTGTACTCTAAGATGAAGGACGCCATGTTGCCAATTCTGACCTCGAGATGGCATTACTAGCGCGCTGCCAGGCCCGGCCGAAGTCGAAGCCGAGAATAATAGTTATACTGTAAATTAGAGTAGATTTTATGCGCTCCTAGGCCCGTGGGTTTTTGCCGCCCTCTCTACAAGCCATCGTGAAGGAGGGTGAATTTTGACCTCAGAAAGGACTTTGTAAAGGTAATTTCGATTTTATTCTCATCTATCGTGAAATAATATCAATTAAATAAATTAAAATAATGAATCAACTCTTTCTAAATTTGTAGATATCCATACCAATAAAATAAAGCTGAAGAGTTTGTGTGTTTGTGTTTTTGTGTGTGTAAACGCGCTAATCTCTGGAACTACCAGTCCGATTCGAAAAATTATTTTTTCGTGTGATAGTCAGATTCAGAAAGAGTAGTTTAGGCTATGTAGCATTAGGCTACGCCTCTCAGGTACCCTTAAAGATTGATTTTTGTTCAGAAAGTCGGTAGAACAAGCGCTCACGAACAACTCTATCCGCATGCGCTGGCGTTATGGTTAGTGATTCGTACACCATTTCACCGATCTGAACCAAACTTTGTATACTTACCCTTTCAAACACTGCGAGTAATACTGTCCACGTGAAATTTATGACAGACCAGTCTATTCCAGCATTTAGGCCCTTTGGCACAAATCTACACCTTTTCACCGATCTGAACCAAAATTTGCTTACCTACCCATTGGAACCCTGGGAATGACACTGTTTACATGAAATTTCGGACAGACCACTCCATTCCCTGCATTTAGACCCTTTGTCACAAATCTACACCGTTTCACCAATCTGAACCAAAATTTGTATACTTACTCTTTGGAACCCTGCAACTAACACAGTCTGCATGAAATTTCGGACAGACCACTCCATTCCCTGCATTTAGGCCCTTTGGCACAAATCTACACCACTTCACCGATCTGAACCAAAATATGTATACTGAGCCCGTTAGAGGAGGTATTTCGGGTACCATTCGCCGAAAAGATGGCACTTCGAAAGACCCCGTCCTTCGAACCCAAACTCCTGAGGATCGGGTGCATTTCTTTGTGGGCTAGCTCAGCACGAGAGGCTTGATCCAGGGAATCTGGGTCATTGGGCACGGAAACAGTCAAAGGCGCCCCAAAGATATACATCCGGAAAAAACAAAGCTAGCAATAAAAAGAGATCCAGTCTTAAGTTAGATTCGTGAATAATTTATTCAAGTAAGACCCCTAATCATTTCCGAGGATCGAATTCGGCTAATCCGCTAATCAAAATACAGTTATGAGTCATCCCTATTTTGACGTTTTTGACCCCTGCGAAATCCTAGTTACATGAAAAGAGTAGCAAATCAAACTAGGCGCGTGGTACATGAATAATTAATGCGTAGCAAATTTACAAACAAATGACTCGGCAGAATTTACATTTAACATCAAGCAAGTACTATCCCTAGGTTAGGATGGTACCACGTCCACATTTAAATTACATTTATAATTTTATCTAATGCCTATGTGAACGAAAGTATTACGACGAGATGCGTCGTAAACAAATGCTTATTACCAGAGCTAATGATAGTTTGACCACTGACTATCAACAAAAACATTGCATAAACACTCTTACGTCTAATAAGGAAACAATGAGAATAAATGCACTAGGGAATAAAGTAAACACTCTTATGCTAGCCTACCTTCGCGAATTGACATACTATTTGTAGTCAATCGTCATCTCAGGCATGTAATTTACGTTGGCAAAGCGCAATTACAATTGCGTCTGACAAGCTTCAGATCACGCGGGCCGCAAGTTACTGACTAACGGTCCCGTAGATCCAATGTCGTCGTTACAAGTAGTGTCAGCTCATTTAAAAGTCATCTCCCACATGGAAATGGATTGAAGTCACGGTGTAGCTAACAACAAGCAAATCGTTGCAAAATTATAGCTGGAAATTATTTATAATAATTAATTAATCCGTTGGTTTAGGATAAGTTTGCTTTGATTTAGGTTGTAGGTTTAAATATGGTTTAGTTGGTTGTATTAATGACACCAGTCGTTGGCTGCAATAGGTGATCTCACTGGAGATTCACTCCAATACCTTGACTTCAACAAGTCAGACAATAACACAGGTTAGTGCGTCTTACACCAACTGCGCGCGGTACGTCGGTCGTCTGAGCATAGCTCAAGAACGCCGGAATAAACCAAGGGTAAGGCGAATATTCATTCCGTCCTGCCAAATACAAAATAAATTTGTTCACGGACACAACAATTACACTGGCTAGCCTAATTTATACAAAGCTGGGTCAATTAACATGATATTTTAAACCTTACTACAACGCGCCAGCCGTTCAAAGTCGTCGGCTAAATCATTTGAGGAATTCGCATCGGCGTGCGTTCAACTACTTCATAACAATAACAGGTGTTAACAGCTCCCTAGGCTGCTCTCATAGCATGGTTATTAATACCTGTGAGCTTCAAATTTTCTAGGCTCGTGACATAATGTAGCATACAAAAAAGTAGTCATTCAATGTCGTCTCACTTTTGTTTCTCGAGCAAACCGGTTCTCAGCTAGGCGCAAGCCTATCTGCGTTGCGTGCAGCTCATTTTAGCATAGCAAAGAGTAGTGCTTTTGAAATGATCATTTTATAACCTCTAGGAGCACGTAATAAAGTCCTGTAGTGATCTACAGATCATCCTAACAATGTCTCATCACTCCCTAATAATGTTTCCTGGGATTACCTTCCCTTTAAAAAGATATAACGTAGCATAATGTTCAAAAAGTAGCAATGTTAAGAGATAACACTCGTGCATTCTGACTACACTGATCTGAAGATATGTCACTCGTTCCATGTACATGTAGGATTTGATAAGTGAGGTTTGGCATTCTCCACAACACAAGAATTAAACATCTCACCTCTGCTGTGACGTTTTAAATGATACGAGATTGGTTAGTTCATCCATCTAACAGTATATGAGTTCGTTCCTCTCGAACTACACGTGGTAAAAATGTACTCACGAAAATGACAAATAAATTGCACAAAAATGTTACGGCAACGGTCGGCCGAAAAATGATACGAGAATAAGCTCTCAAATTAAAGTAGGGACCTAACTATGGGCTGTCCCCCAACTTTCACAAAATCATCATCTCTTGTAGTTGAAGATGTCCTTTACTCTGACATAAAATACTCTGAAATACATGAATATTGCAAATGCCGTAAAATACACGGACTAGGGGTGTCTCACTGAAATATTGTCCCAGTAGTAAAGAAATAAAGTACACACATTCCTACCTAAGTTGTCAAATATCGTTGCTTTTCGGCTCAAGATTACAATGCTATCACTACTACTACGACCTGGATAAACTTCTTACAATGTTTACATGACTCACGGTTACACGATGTGGTAGTTCGCCTTCCAGAACTCCCATTGGAAGGGGTTTAATGCCTTCAAGGTTCCAATCATTAAAATACTGGGTATGGCTATGGATTTTAGCCTGTCCTCGTGGTCATCAATTGGTAAACTGCACATGGTTTGTACGTAGTAGTGTCGGCTGGACAATTCCATGGTGTTGGCGTATTCCGTTGGAGTTACCCTCACATGGTAAATTACTCCTCCATCATCTTCTCACAGTATGGTTGTAGAAATATAAGCACGTGGTGCATAACGTTAATCATCGTGGTCAAAAGTATTCACTGATTCTAGTGTAAAATATGATGAAATTCTCACTGGCTCTAATATTTGCAGGTTATTCAAATACTCTGCTTTTCATGCCACAGATTCTATTTTACCAGCACCTGGGAAATTAAACACTGATTTTATAAGGTTTAAATCACCAAGAATCTGGGTAATCACTGTCGCGTATAATCGATCAATGGGTTTATCGTACTGCAATTGTACCGTAGCACACACTGGGCTACACGACGTTGTCGTCGACTTAATATTGTTCTACTTTTATGTAGAGCTGTTGTTGTGAATGGGCTGGACGGCGTTACCGGTGTCTACTGAGTTTAACCCGGCACATGTCCACCATCTGTTCTACTTTTATGTAGAGCTCATTCCGCTCCTCCCACCATTCGTTCTACTTTTGATTGGAACTATTTTAAAGTGTTTGGCAGGAGGGCTGAGTGGATCTGTTTGTAGAGCTTATCCCGCGTCCTACCATTAGTTCTACTTTTGTGTGGAACTACCCCCTCCGAGCCTCTTGCATTTGTTCTACTTTGTGTGGAACTCGTGTTTAAAGTGTTTGGTGTTTTATTAAGTACTGTGGACACGTTTAGAGAGCAATTGACATACAGGGGAACTGGTGGGAGGAATACTCACCTAGCTTACCTTAAGGTGGCTTAGTAGGCCGCACGCTTGCTGTGCACCGCCTCCTGCTGGGCAGCGTTCGGTGGAGATCTTAAACTAGGTTCTAATCTAAAGGGACGGGCTTCTTAATCTAAGCGAAATAAAGTGATAATCATTAGACTGTTCAAAAAGGGGGTTTATTACGTAATAGTGGTAATGACAAGAGGGGAGGATGGAAATAATAACCTAGCGGGAAAAAGGAGTCTAGCAGACACGTATTCACTCACCCCACCGTTGATCCCAGTCTTCTATGATGTTGGTGGCGTTGGGACTCGATATGGGGCAGCGCCCATATCGGTCCGGCGTAGCACAACTCCGATAGAGTGTAAGACTATAACAGCGTCCAAGTAAGAGAGCGGCCAGGTTCCAAAGAGCTTAAGAGTCCACGTTTAAGAGCTAGAGACCGCGGCGCGTGCCCGTACCCTATACTTATAGATGAAATGTGCGACGTCCGTATACTCAGCAGTATCTTTGGAGTGTAATGCCCGCTGTGTCCTGTCTAACTGCTTCCTGTTGGACCTTAGGTCTATGACCTGCCGGTTACTTCGCAGTCGTGTTGCCATGTCGTTATTCCCGTCTTTTACGTAGTTACTTTTAATTGGCTTTTATGTAGGTATAGGCACAGTCCTTTTATAAAGGGTTGGGGCTGGAACAAGTCGCCTCCCTGTTTTAATAATCGTCCTCGATTATTGGACTAGACGTGAGGGTGGAAACTTTTATTTTCTTCTTTCTTCTTCTTCTTTTCTCTCCTTTCGTCGATTTCAATTTGCTGTCGATTCGTCGTATCGTCCTTCGTTGCTTCTGGTCGTCTTCGTAGATGGGAGTGTGTGCGAAATTGTACCGTACTAAGGGTTGGTTGGCGTGGCAAGGGTGTTGGGGTGGTTTGTTTTACAGTCATATCATAGCAGATAGTTCTCTGTTTCTGTCTACATCCCATTTTGCATTATTGACATAAATTGTGTTGCCTATTTGGCAGAGTTGAAATTTGCATTAAAATATTGACATTGTTTTGTTAAAATTGAAAAAAAGAAAAAATGGAATTTCAGCGGAGATATAAATTGAAAGAAATGAAGGTGAAAGATATATCTTACATGGAATCGCATAGGAAATTCACATTATTAGCACCGCACTCGGACCAGTGCGTGACTTGCGTACGACTCCGTCAAGCCGAGCCCTGCCGCGAGTGTGCATGCATAACTGTAATTTTCCTACGATGGAAAATGATGCTGTAAGGAGCTTAAGTAATGGCGAGCCCTCGTGAGCTAGTACGCGACCTCTGTAGCGTGTGTCAAAAAGGGAGAGAAAAAAATAGTGTATCGTATGGGCTACTCTACGCCAAGTGTAGCTGTGAGGGTGCGCTACTATGATAACCTCCTTACAACGTGGGGATGATTAAAAAAATGAAAATTGTAGAAAGTATCCTAGAAAACGTGAATATCCGTCAATGTTACTTGATTATGTGCGGAAAAAAACATGTAGTTATCGTATTAAGAGAAAAAAATTAACATTGAAATGTTGGTAAGAAATAGCTGAAGGCTCCTGCCTAAATCGGCTGACATTCTAGTATGGTTTGTAGGTTTTGGCTGTTGTTGCTGCCATGCGTGTTGGAACTTCGGTCTCGTGACACGTTCGTACGGGTAGCATCCTGCATTAAGGGCCTACTGGGGGATTACAGGATTGTACAGCGTATAACTAGTCTGAAATCAGAAATCACTCTTAACGTTTTGTACAGAGGGATTGGTTCACCCTGGTATCGTTAATTTTTTCACTGAAGTTCGTTATGTCGTACGAGTTAGTCTCGTTACTTAATGTCTGCATTAAGACATATATACTAATATCCTTATCAACTAACGTGCAATATGTATTCGTTGACATATTGGCCATTGTGGTCATACACATACGACGTCCTATATGCGTCGTTGTAAAACTGCAACATGCTTCCTTACGCATTAACTGCGTAGATACTCTTTAATATTTCGTAGAACTTGAATCATTTATATTTGTAAAAAAAACTTCCTTATACTTCGTCGTAGACCTTTGCTATAGCTGAGAATTAATCCTTAAGTCTTACTTTTGCACTTTCTCAGCGTGAGTTAAGCGACGTATTCGCTTCTTAATCTATAGATATGCAGACATTATGTAAGGATACTGGCACCACGTGTACACTCGATCGTTAAGCATAAATGGATTATCGTTAAAATGGCGACTGTTTCGTCGGGAAGTTATTGAAATTGGAAATTATGTATTGCCTCTACGGGCTAACTTGGGAATTTTGTGCACTCTATAGAACTTCAGGAAATATAAATTAACACGATAATATTATCTGGAAAAAAGGACATTTGTTATTGGCATGTGATAATTGCCTGTAAAAAAACACTGTTAATGACCTGGTATTATAGATCCTTTTGTTACACTTGCCACGTTAGATAGGGGGGGGGGGAGGTGATTTACTATCTAATTTAATTCTGAATGCTAAACCTAATATTTCTGCCTTTCCTTAGCTAAATATACTATATACATGGGGTAAGTAGGAACCACGTGTCTGGACAGGGGTGAAAATATCTCTTGAAGGGGGGGGGGGATATATATATATATTAAAGGTATTTCTTAAATATTTAAACTCTCTCTAGAGTGTATCCGCAGCCATGATAATATTTAAACTCTCTCTCTAGAGTGTATCCGAAGCCATGATAATTTTCTAAAGTGTACCTTCAAGGAGGTGGCTACCTTTGCTCCTTAATAAAATGAATGGGGTTGTATCTTCAATGAAATGCCTACCTTTGCTCCGTAATAAAACTAATGGGGCTGTATCTTCACTGAAATGGCTACCTTTGCTCCTTAATAAAATTACCGGGGTTGCTCTATATTGAATTACTAATAGTATGCCTGAGTTGCATAGTTTTATTCCTTTAATATATTCTGTTGCCTTCGTGTCGTAGAAAATACGGATGCGTCTGATGATGTATTTTAACCAAGTGGTGTCTAATACGCAGGGTGGTATCGGAACTAAGAGAACCATGAGGACTTCTTTTACCAGTGGACCGGCGAAATACGTAACATGGTATGGGGCCTTAAGTACGTATAGTAATCCTAGTGACCGTCCAATTTGCAATGTGGTATCGGTAACCCGAGTGACTACGAATGCAGATTGTGGTTTGGGAAAACTACAAGTTCTCTGTTCAAAAGGGCTTAACCAGTTGACCCATACGTATAGTGGTTTGGTTTACTCTTACATAGCCTTTCTAGGTATTACCTCCGTATCGAGTGACCTCCCACGCGCATTGCCATCCTCGGTATATGATACATGTGTAAATTGCATCCTTTGTTCGTCGCAAATAATCGTAATACACTGAAAAATTATGAATTTATTACTAATAAGCATAATATATTGAAAACAATTATTAATTCAATTTTACTTATTAGTTTCAGCATATGTGTAGTTTCCTTTTCAATATTGGTCACTCTTTATATAGAAAATCAGCAAATGTATCCAGTGGTGTAGGTTTCAAATTACCTACTATGCTATAATATCATAAAACGTGTCACTATCTCCTCATGTTAAACGTAATACCAAGGAGATATCGTCTGTTGCCAGACTGTCCGTACTTCGATACAGGACGCATCCCATCGGACGTTAAATCCACTATGTATTAAGTTTATTTTAATATAAATATCTCCTAACATCTTATCAGAATACTGTAAAGATATCGTCTGTTGGCAGGCTGTTCGTACTTCGATACAGAACGCAGCCCAACGGCCGTTAAATCCACTATGTGTTAAGTTTGAATCGACCGGCACAAGGTGTAGACGTGGTGGGACTAATTCCCCGAAAGTATTAGAACGAACGTCATCTACGTGAAAGGGGTGGCTAGTTCCTATCAAAGTTCAGTAGCGTTCTAATATCTGGACTACTTCTTACGTGTTCAGAGGGTTGGCTAGGTCCCTGAATCTGAAATGATAGTCCTCGGTCACCGGTTGTCATTATTATACTGTCCAATATATCTGTAACTAATTACTTCCCTCTGGGTGTGATGTTTCTACTTTTAAGCATTTGGCTTGCGTAAATTGTGGGCTTTGGGCCACGGTGTGGACAATAATCTTATTTATTAATGGCATTTGTTATCAACGTAGGTGTGTTAAAATCTCCTTTATCTCTTCCATGCTTCCCTTATCTCAAAGCGAGGTGCACCCTTGGACCTGCTGCAAGATATCAATAACGTCGTTTTCTCGAGTCTGTGCGAACCCTTGTGCCAGCCTCCAGATATTTATAATATATTTCTTCAACTTCACTTAAAAACACTTAACACTTATTAATAATATACTAACGATGATACCCTTGATAACAATTGTCGTACGTTGCGATGTTGCCCTGCTGTTCCCAAGTCCGTGATTACGAGTGTATGCTATATTGATATTGAGCCCGTCAGAGCAGCTGCCAGGACAGCCAACAACCGCAATGACTTCCCTAACATCTCATCCGCCGGACCTAACTGCCGAGAGGATCAGGTGAACTTCCAAACAGGCCAAAGCGGCACGAGAAATTATCGTCCACGGGGATCGTGGTACATGGTGACGAAAGGTCATAGACTGCCTAAGGAAAGGTTCACCTTAAAAGCTAGACTGAGAAAGGAAACATCCAGACTTATGTAAAACATCGTGAAAATTTATTGTAAAATTGACAAACCCCTATCCTAGTTCGGAGGGTTTCTATCGGCTAATCCGCAAGCTAAAAAATAATCAAAAATAAATAGCAGGTCCCTACCTGAGAAGTTACAGTAAACCCTCGCGAAAGATCTGTCTCACAATAATAAAGCAACAACAGCAACACTAGGAAGATGGTACGACGAAAAATCCTAGGTCAAGTTACAAGATCAAGCTAATATCGGAATTTACATTTAACAGGGTAGCAAAACAAATCTAAGTTAGTATGATACCATCTCCACATTTATGAAAATGAAAATCCACAGCCTGCTTCCAGTCTCCGACCGGGTCAGGAATGGAATGAATGAAGCCCCTATCTAGCGGCGAGGATATGAACTGTGCCGGCTGCCGAGGCCTGACGCACTCCTCTGGGGCAATGATTAAATGAATGACAGATGAAATGAAATGATAGTGGAGAGTGTTGCTGGAATGAAATTTTCGACAGGGAAAACCGGAGTACCCGGAGAAAAACCTGTCTGCCTCCGTTTTGTCCAGCACAGATCTCACATGGAGTGACCGGGATTTGAACCACGGGCCCAGCGGTGAGAGGCCAGCGTGCTGCCGCCTAAGCCACGGAGGCTTCTCCACATTTATATTTAATATTAATTCATCTAGCTAAGTCCTATCAATTAATTACAAAATTTACGGCGGTGACGTCCGTAATATCAAACAATTACAATCAAAGCTAAGCGACAAGCCATTAAAAACATCTAAGACATTCTTACGAACTAGGTGCTAATCAGCACACAAAAGGGTAACATAGAGAATTCGTACACTTTTACATCAATAAATAAATAAATACAAGACCACAGTTTTATTCAAAGCCTGCCTACACCTTGGTTTATTGTTTGTAAGCCATAGTCATTTAACGTGTGTAATTACGGTGACGACTGCGTAGTGAAGACTACGTCTAACATCGTATGGCCTGCGCTCCACAAGCTACGAACTAAAGGTTCGAACAAGCTTCAGTCGCTACAAAAAGTGTCAGCTGTCCTCAAGTCATTTCCTCCAGGAAATACCTTCATTAGCACGGCTATGTCAGCAGGTTCCAAATGCAAATGAACAAGGTTAAATAGAAAGGATTCGTTAGTTATATTTTGTTTATCAAAATTATGCGTTTTATTATTAAGATGTCGGTTTAGATTATCGTTGGTTTATGGCGAATAATAGCTGACAAGCCTTGGCACGGAGCGTCTCCCTGAGATCATCTCTGCCAAAAAGCCTCGACTCAAAAGTCGGAATACAATCAACGAGCAATAACAAGTCGGACACACAATAACACAAGTTACCAGCGGCGCACAGCTCGCGTTCAATAACTCTGGGACGGGCCTGGACACATCAGTTACCCTCCTTAAATATCTGGTTCACGGGAACAGTCCCGGACATGGTACACAAAATACCTTCATACATGAAAAACCTCCTACACGGGGCTAGCCTACAACATACTATAAGAAACCAGACATAACTGTACTCGTCGAAACAACGGTACACGCAAAAGGCGTTTAACTAACAAATTACAATCTAAAGAACATGTGCTCAGACACAGAAGTGGACACTGGGTTCCATGAGCTATCAATGCAATGAAAAATAAATGAATGCTACAAGCATTCTGTCCTGTGTTAACATAAATCTGTCTCACTTAGAAGCAAGCGCTCTCAGTCGGGCGCTGGGAAGTATTCAAAAACCTGTTCGTGTCACAGCGGGCTACAAGCTCCCTGTACTGTATGACACAACACTTTGACTGGGCCGGCAGTTTAAGCAAGAAAATTACTGTAAAACTGGCCTCATAATAATACCTTTACCATAGGTTATGAACCTCGAAGAATGTGTGCATTGAAAGCACGCTATAAATCTGAATACAAACATATAACTCTGTCTTTCATAGCAAAGACGTTTAAAAGGTAGCAATGTCACTCATTGCTGGAGCTCTCTGCTCTCAAAGATAAAATACTTAATTTGTTACTTGTATCAAACATCAAATAAATCACGTGTCATTACACTTGACACTAACAAAACAATATTATGGCGCAAACTCCACTCTCTGCTGGATTTGCTTAATGATACGTTGGGAACTGGGTTCGATGCTAGGCAACGAAGCATCCCTTTTACTTGCAAGGTCCACACTTGACCTGGATGGCCTCTGAGCACATCTCGAATGAAATATACATGCAGTTACAAAACTGGTAATGACAGTCGATTACCCAAATGATACGACTACTCTAATGAAGTCAGGGGCGTAGCATTGACTGGCTGCAAAAAGTGCAGTTAAAGAATCATGACCATGGCATCAGTTTGCCATAACAAGAGTCTGCTAAGACTTGAAAATCACCCCAGATAGGGTTAAACAAAGTAGCCTTAAAATGACTACAGTCACGTTTAGCAGTAGACAGAAATTGGCGTCGTATGACGTCCATCAGGTTGCACCAGGGTTGAACAAAATATCAAACCCAAGGGTGACTCCGAATCACTGAAAATAAATGACATCTAATTATGCTAATTACATTTCCTACCTATGAAATGGCTGTCACTAAGTTCGGCTGATTTACAATCTACACTAGTCTAACTATACCACCTATGACTAGAACAAAGAAGGGTTGTACAAACTCACGATATGAAGGAGCTCACACTTAGCTCTCTGTCCAACGACAAGGGTTGAACTAAAGCACCTCTGGCTTTCAGGATTGGCATCGTCCATATCAGAACTTCCATCTGGGCTCTCCCAAAGTCCAGGGTTCGGTCTGTCCCTGTAGTTGACATCGTGAATGGGTTGGACATTCCTAGGAAAGGCATCCTCGATTCCTTCCTTCTCGTTCGACGTTCTTGAAGTTCCATAATCATGCTCCTTCCCTCCGAGATATCTCCCTCATACCATAATGGTACTTAGCCCATTATCTCCGACTCGAACATGGTGTTGTAAATGTCGAACACGTGGTCGGTAATATTAGACATCATGTAGTGCATTATTACTTGAAAATTACGGTATGCTTCGTAGATATCACAGGTTTTAAACATATATCTGGTAACACAGCCCCTACACTTCGCAGATATCATTGATAAATGGCCATGCACTGATCTGCTGTTTCACACTTGCGCAGACGCTACTTTGGCAATCACGTGGCATCCGTGAAATAGGCGTCGTTTTCTTGTGGATAAATCCACCGTAGCAATTTATATGCAATGTATTTTTAGTATAACACTTGTCTAATGTAACAATATCACTATTATCTGTATATTTCACACCAGGCTCTTAGCCCTCCACAAATCACGTGGGTATAAAAATGTGGTGCTACAGAATCGTCGAAAATTCACAATACTTGCCAAATAAGTTCACATTACTATTCGTGCTGATCACTACACTTCAACAACTGTGATTCGCAATACAAATGTGCTCGATGGCACTTGATGAAGATTCCTCGGTAAAAAGCGGACATTTCCCACGTCTAACACGACGGGTATTATAACACGCCTCAACAGGGCGGATTCTCAAGACGTAGTGCACGGAACTGCGTCCCTCGTGGAATCAAGTCGTCAGACTAAGTCGTTGAGCGACTACTTACATTCCTATTTGCGTATCTGCAATGATATTACCATACCTTAAAGTGAAAAAAACATTCTCCAAAATCTTTCAAGAATACTGAATGACGAAATGGAATATTCTGAGTCTTGTAGAAATATAAAATTGATTAATAAGACCTCAGATAAATAATTAGCAGACTTCACCAGTCAAAAGTGCGATCCTTCGCTACTCCAAAGAGAATTGTATAAGCTCTCAGCTTCTCGTAGTTTTCTGGGTGTGTTCAAAGGTAGTACATCCCATCATAAATGTGTTGTCATGAAAAATATCACATGAACCTTAGCTCAGCGGGTTCATCTGCCCCTCCATCGTTTCAAATAAAATGTAGGGACGACATTTTTATTTGACTCAAAGTTCATTCATAAGTGATATTTTTTTAGATTAGCTGCGTTGAAGGTTCCAATGCGCTCTCCTGTCCGAATGTCTTCAATCACGTAACTTCCATTGTTCAGAGGTTGTCGGTTACGACTGGGGCCATAATATAAAGACAGAAATTTCCCATATATGCGGTCTATAGGACTTGAAATTCCGGGTCTCCTTATAAGGACAAGGTCTCCCGCGACTAGTGGTACTCTGAATCTCTGGCGTCTAGTTCTTCTCAAACGTTTCGCAGCTTGTCTGTCCAAAGTTTCCCTTGCAGCTAAAAGTCTGCTGGCGTGTGATGGTTGTAAACAAGGTGGATTTACAATCACACGATTCCATATTCTCATCGGAATCTGGTTCAAATGCAAAACCATGGGTATTTGACCAGTGCTCTCATGGACTGTTGAGTTAATACATTTTGCCATGATAACTAGGACTTCGGTCCAACGACAGTGTTCTTCCTGAAAATACAATCGACAAAATTTTGCGATGGTAGACATTCCGCATTCTGTTGGGTTGCTCTCTGGATGGCGAATAGACTATAAAACATGACCTATCTCCAACTCGTTCATAGCATTGGCGAACTCTGCGGAGGTGTACTGTGATCCATGATCAGTCAACAGGAATTGTGGCTTTCCTGCCTCCGGTATCACTTGTCGTCTAATTCTATGGATAATCTGGTGTGCGGTAGCTTTCTGAATTGGATGAAGCATCGTATATTTCGTGAACAAATCAATGGTTACAACAATGAAGCGTTTCCCACGGCGGGCCTTTGGTATTGGGCCATAAAGGTCCTGTGCGTATAACTCTTTGGGTTGAGTTGGGAGTATTGGCCTAGGAGGTTCCTTCAACAAGTGTGACATGTACTTGTTCCGCTGGCATGCGTCGCAAGCACGTAAACACTGTCTAACGGTGGTTTCTAGCCATTTCCAAGTAAAAGGCTCCTTGATGGTTGCAATGGTCTTGTCAGTCCCACCATGTCCAATGGATAGATGAACCATAAGAATGACAGATTCTTGATATCTCCTCGGAATGACTGCACGCAGTTGAGTGTGGTCCTCGTCCACAAACTTATACAAGACACGATGATAGATCAAATAGTCATCTGCAAGAGCGGCTGTCCTCGCATAGTGAGCATCCTGTGGTTCCATTCGTCGTTCCAGGAAGCGGATAATGTTCCTGAGTTCCTCCTCACGTCGTTGTCCTTCTGGTAAATGACGAAGTCGGCGAAGGTGTTCCTCGCATTCTCCCTCGATGTCAATAGCATTCACAGTGGCTTCAGGATTCCGGCTGAGAATGTCGGCCAACACATTCTCTCTGCCTGGTCGGTAAACAATTTCCAAGTCAAACTGTTGGAGAAACAGCGTCCAACGTGTGATCCTGTCGCTTGCCAGTCTTGTTCGTAAAATGAAGGTCAGCGCATGGTGGTCGGTCCTCACTATAATCCTCTGGCCTAACAAAAGATTCTGCCAGTACTCAAGCGCGTAAACAATCGCAAGTGCTTCAATCTCAGTGGTGAAATAATGAGATTCATGCGCTCTCAAACGACCACTTAAGAAAGCGATGTAATGACGTTTCTTCTCATCGTCCTCCTGCAATAAGATGGCACCTATTCCAATCGCAGATGCATCAGTCTCTAGAATAAAATTCCGGGAGTAGTCTGGATATTCTAACTGAATCGAATCAACCAGCATATGTTTAGCTTTTCTGAAAGCCGTCTCGCACTCGTCGTCCCAAGCCCATCTGCAATTCTTCTTCAGCAAACCTTGAAGTGGTGCGACAGTCTCACAATACCTCTCACATTGAGCAGCAAAGAATTGGATAATTCCCAGGGATTATCTCACGTGTTTCACACGGGTTGGTGTCGGAAATGCAGCAACGGTTCTGATCTTTGCCGGATACGGCCTGTATCCATCTCCATTAATAATGTGTCCCACAAATTTGACTTCTCTCTGGAAGAATCGACACTTGTTGAACTTCACTTTGAAATTAGCCTGTCGAAGATTCTCAAAAACAAGGCGTGATGTTGCTAAATGTTCTTCCTCCGTTTCCGAAGCTATGATGATGTCATCCACGTAACATATTACCTTCTGTTTTACTTCAGGAGTTAGCTTTGCATCAAGTGCTCTAATTAATGCAGCTCCGGCATTTTTCACTCCAAAGGGTAGTTTTCGAAAGACATAGGTGGTCTGATCGAACAGAAACCCTGTATACTTCTGAGTATGCTCAGATAATCTTATATGGTAGTAGGATTGTACTGAGTCCAATGACGAAAATATCTTCTTTCCCTTAAATTTTCTGAGGATGTCCCTAATCTTGGGCGGTCGGTCATGCTCAGGAGCTAAGCGTTCGTTTAAGGCCCTCGCATCGAGACAAAGTATCAAGCTTCCATCCACCTTAACAACAGGTGTTATAGGATTTAAGAAAGGAGTTGGTGACTTCTTAATTGTACCTGCTGCTTCCATCTCATGGATCTTCTTAGCAGCTTCCTCGCGGTGTTTCTCTGCGATAGGATAAATCTTCTTCTGGAATGGGGAATCATCCAGTAGTATAAGATCGTGCTCGTAGTCCAATATCTCTCCAGGTGTGGTGTCGAATATATCCTCGTATTCGCTTAATATTGCATCTAGTTTCTCTCGTATAGGTGCTGATAATTGTTCTGCCTCTTCGTCGGCATCTTGTGTCTCCTCAATTTCCTTGCCATTTAAATTCTCAACAACGTTGATTTCGGATTCAAATTCCGGTTCTTCCTCTACTAAATTCATTTGAATTGGTTCGTTCGGCTTAAACTCCACCGTATTACGTCCCATATCAATGATTCCATCGTACTTCCGATTGAAGTATGCACCCAATATGGCATCATGATGCAAGCCTTTCATCACTAGAAATTCGTGCAAGTACACGTGGCTCGAAATTTTCAAAGTGCATAAAATCTGAATTTTGCACGTTACAACACGGTCAGGTATAACTCTTCTGACTCTTACTGCAGAAACTGGCAGCTCTGTCACCTCAGAGTTTGCTTTCAGTCTGGCATGGCAATCGGCGGAAATGACACTTATCATCGCTCCAGTATCGATGAGAATGACTACGTCACATCCATTCAGGGTAGCTACAATCTTCGGTAGACGTGTCAATTCGTAGTTGTGGTTCGTCGTTCGTCGTTCGTCTAATAGATCTTCCTGAATTGGCTCCCAGAGTAAGATAGTGGCAGTTACTCTGTACTCAATCAGGTAAGAATCTACTGGTTTTTCGGTGTTTTTTTCTCTCTTGGCGGGAAGTACCGGGCTGGTTTCGCTCCGTTTCTTCCGCCGGAATATTTCGTATTTCCCGCGAAGTCGGCTTCTGATCTCCCCCTTCTTGGATTTCTTGGAGTTCTCGGAGTTGCTGAAGGTATTCACGACTCTCCTGTGCTCTTCCTCTCCAGTCTCGATCGGTCTGGTATCTGGGGTCCCGATCTCGATTGTATCCTCTGCTGTAGCGGTAATCTCTACGGATACCTCCCTGCTGTGGGTTCCGGTTGTTATTCCCTCGGCGGTCGTCATTCGTCCCTCGATCAAAGCGTTGGTTCCAGTAACTACGACGGTCATCTCTCCGGTCTCTAGCGTACGGAGTGTTATTCCAATCTCTCCGACCACGATTATAGTCATTGCGCTGTTCAAAGCTCTCTTGAGGCTGTGTTTGCTGTGGCGTCTGGCACACTTTGTCCACAGTCGTCAAGTTAACGTGTCGCTCTTCACGCCTGTCAGCCTTCTGTTGACGGTGTGTTGGAAACTGTTCGGTATTGGCGTCCAATCGTCGTAAGATTTGATCGCACTGCTGGAATGTAGATGCTCCTGCAGCGATCAATACTCGTTGCACGTCTGCAGGGTATTGCCAGACGATGGTGTTAACAAGGTCTTGCTCTGACAGTGGGGGTTGTAAACAACGAAGTTTCGCAAGCTGGGTTGCAAAGTAGTTCGCATAGCGCGTCGGAGTGTTCGAGCTGTATCGGCGAGTGTACATCTCAGCTCTGATACTTTGCTGGATGTCGCTTGACCAGTAAGTCCTCAGCAAGGCTTCTCTGAAGTCTTGGTAGACTACGAATGAATAACGGAAGGTCATGAAGCAAGTGCTGGCTTGTCCATCAAGCAAACGCTCAATGACTCGGAGTTCTCTCTCCGGAGTTACCATTGTGTCTCTTAAGTAGCTCTCCACATTCGCCAAGAATTCTACAGGAGTGATGCCACTTCCAGTACCTGAGAATCGAGCTGGTTGCTCTTCTCGCGAACGGATGATTGTCACGTTCCCCTGTGTGTGCGCGGGTCTGAATGAACTCGGCATATAATTATGCGTTGGCGTACTCGTCTCTTGACTTTGTCGATTAGGTGCGGGTTGGAAAGGATGCGTGTCAAAATTTAACGCTTGATTCTGCGCTGAACCGGTAAATTGAGACGGTTGCGGTTCCATAGGTGCGCAAGGTTGAAAGTGTGCAGGCATTATCCCTGCGGATTGCGATCCTGATGTTGTCTGAGAGTCTCTCACCTGTGGAGGTAAATGTATCTCCCGTGGATGAGTCTCAAGTCGGTCGAGACGTCTCTCGATAACTTCGAGCCCTGGGATAATCTTAGCTGCAACCTTGTTTCCCAAATCGTTGAGCTGCAACTCAATTCTCTCGACTTTACCTTTGAGGTTGGTGTCGACTTCACGAATAGCTGTCCTCAAGTTGTAACTGAGGTCTAACCTCTCGGTTATCGCGATTTCCTCAAATCTTTTCTGTAGTGAGTCAATTTCTTCCTCGACTTTGTACATGATGTCCTGGATCATACCTACGTCATCCTTGACCTCGGCTACCTTCGCCTCCATAATGGTTTTATGCTCCTTAAGGTCACCCCTCAACAGCATTACATCGATCTTATTCTCTTCTCGATGAACGTCTACTGTTTCGCGTAGCCCTGTTACGGTCTCGGTTAATTCCGTAATGTTCTTTCGGTTTGCATTCAACTCGTCCTTGACCTCGATCATACCATCGACGATCGTCTTGACGTTATTGTTGACGGCGTTCGCTGCACCTCTCATCAGTATGAGTCCTATGTTCATGGTAGCCATGTCCTTCTTGACGTTGTCCATGAATCCCTCGACGTGAGTTGATCGAGTTCCAAATTCCTCTCGAGTATGCTTTAAGTCAGCCCTCATATCAATCTGGATTCTATTAATCGTTGTCTGAATCTGAGCGGTGTGCTCCTCTAATCGGGTCTGCACGTCCTCCCTAGCTCTATTCATTTGATCAGTTAAACTATCAATACGCTGGTTAGCCTCCTGATGGTGTCGTATCACGTCAACCCTAACAGCTGCTAAACCTGCCGTAAGATCATTTCTGGTCTCTATTCTATGAGCATCCATGTCGGCCCTGACCTGCGTTAGATCAGCCCTAACATTATTAATTGACTGTGTGTTGACCTCAAGATCTTGTCTAACGTTATTAATTGACTGGGTGTTAACTTCAAGATCCTGTCTAACATTATTAATTGACTGGGTGTTAACCCCTAAATCCTGTCTAACCTGGTCCACATGACCACTTACAGTGTTGACAGCTTGGGTATCCTCACCTAAGTCACCCCTTACAGTACCTACTTCCTGCCTGACTTCACCTAAGTCAGCAGTAATCTGCTGAAGATTGGCATTGACACCTGCCATCATCTCCCCAAACACACGACGAATTGTTTCCTCTTCCATGACAAGAAATTATTGAGAAAAAGAGGGATCAATCTCTGATGGAACTTACAGCTATGATTAGTTACTTGGTGGTATAAAGCTTGTTTCATTTAAATAATCATCACGAGTACAGCTGGAGTATGCAAACTAAGTGCTTCTACATTTACAAAGACAACGGCGAGCAAAGCAAAGTATTAATTTTACTCAGGATGAGGCATCATCAAAGAAAATCCTATCCATCATTTATCTAACACAAAAGCCTCACCCCATGGACTTGTATCAAACATGAATGCCATGCGGTTAATTGATCTGCAGTACGACTTTCTAAGTTCGTCCCAGTCCGGTCAATTTACCATTAATCAACATTAAGATCCTCTTAAATAACATGGAACTGACGGTCACCACGTTAACGTCGGCACATGAGTTGGGCGCCATTTAAACTAATAGTATATGTTATGAGCCCGTCAGAGGAGCTGACAGGACAGCCAACAACCGCAATGACTTCCCTAACATCTCATCCGCCGGACCTAACTGCCGAGAGGATCAGGTGAACTTCCAAACAGGCCAAAGCGGCACGAGAAACTATCGTCCACGGGGATCGTGGTACATGGTGACGAAAGGTCATAGACTGCCTAAGGAAAGGTTCACCTTAAAAGCTAGACTGAGAAAGGAAACATCCAGACTTATGTAAAACATCGTGAAAATTTATTGTAAAATTGACAAACCCCTATCCTAGTTCGGAGGGTTTCTATCGGCTAATCCGCAAGCTAAAAAATAATCAAAAATAAAGAGCAGGTCCATACCTGAGAAGTTACAGTAAACCCTCGCGAAAGATCTGTCTCACAATAATAAAGCAACAACAGCAACTCTAGGAAGATGGTATGACGAAAAACCCTAGGTCAATTTACAAGATCAAGCTAATATCGGAATTTATATTTAACAGCGTAGCAAAACAAATCTAAGTTAGGATGATACCATCTCCACATTTACATTTAATATTAATTCATAAGTCCTATCAATTAATTACAAAATTTACGGCGGTGACGTTCGTAATATCAAACAATTACAATCAAAGCTATGTGACAAGCCATAAAAAAACACCTAAGACATTCTCACGAACTAGGTGCTAATCAGCACACAAAAGGGTAACATAGAGAATTCGTACACTTTTACATCAATAAATACATAAATACAAGACCACAGTTTTATTCAAAGCCTGCCTACACCATGGTTTACTGTTGGTAAGCCATAGTCATTTAACGTGTGTAATTACGGTGACGACTGCGCAGTGAAGACTACGTCTAACATCGTATGGCCTGCGCTCCACAAGCTACGAACTAAAGGTTCGAGCAAGCTTCAGTCGCTACAAAAAGTGTCAGCTGTCCTCAAGTCATTTCCTCCAGGAAATACCTTCATTAGCACGGCTATGTCAGCAGGTTCCAAATGCAAATGAACAAGGTTAAATAGAAAGGATTCGTTAGTTATGTTTTGTTTATCAAAATTATGCGTTTTATTATTAAGATGTCGGTTTAGATTATCGTTGGTTTATGGCGAATAATAGCTGACAAGCCTTGGCACGGAGCGTCTCCCTGAGATCATCTCTGCCAAAAAGCCTCGACTCAAAAGTCGGAATACAATCAACGAGCAATAACACCTCGGACACACAATAACACAAGTTACCAGCGGCGCACAGCTCGCGTTCAATAACTCAGGGACGGGCCTGGACACATCAGTTACCCTCCTTAAATATCTGGTTCACGGGAACAGTCCCGGACATGGTACACAAAATACCTTCATACATGAAAAACCTCCTTCACGGGGCTAGCCTACAACATACTATAAGAAACCTGACATAACTGTACTCGTCGAATCAACGGTACACGAAAAAGCCGTTTAACTAACAAATGACAATATAAAGAACATGTGCTCGGACACAGAAGTGGACACTGGGTTCCATGAGCTATCAATGCAATGAAAAATAAATGAATGCTACAAGCATTCTGTCCTGTGTTAACATAAGTCTGTCTTACTTAGAAGCAAGCGCTCTCAGTCGGGCGCTGGGAAGTATTCAAAAACCTGTTCGTGTCACAATGGGCTACAAGCTCCCTGTACTGTATGACACAACACTTTGACTGGGCCGGCAGTTTAAGCAAGAAAATTACTGTAAAACTGGCCTCATAATAATACCTTTACCATAGGTTATAAACCTCGAAGAATGTGTGCATTGAAAGCACGCTATAAAGCTGAATACAAACATATAACTCTGTGTTTCATAGCAAAGATGTTTAAAAGGTAGCAATGTCACTCATTGCTGGAGCTCTCTGCTCTGAATGATAAAATACTTCATTTGTTACTTGTATCAAACATCAAATAAATCACGTGTCATTACACTTGACACTAACAAAACAATATTATGGCGAAAACTCCACTCTCTGCTGGATTTGCTTAATGATACGTTGGGAACTGGGTTCGATGCTAGGCAACGAAACATCCCTTTTACTTGCAAGGTCCACACTTGACCTGGATGGCCTCTGAGCACATCTCGAATGAAATATAAATGCAGTTACAAAACTGGTAATTACAGTCGATTACCCAAATGATACGACTACTCTAATAAAGTCAGGGAGGTAACATTGACTGGCTGCAAAAAGTGCAGTTAAAGAATCATGACCATGGCATCAGTTTGCCATAACAAGAGTCTGCTAAGACTTGAAAATCACCCCAGATAGGGTTAAACAAAGTAGCCTTAAAATGACTACAGTCACGTTTAGCAGTAGACAGAAATTGGCGTCCTATGACGTCCATCAGGTTGCATCAGTGTTGAACAAAATATCAAACCCAAGGGTGACTCACAATCACTGTAAATAAATGACATCTAATTATGCTAATTACATTCCCTACCTATGAAATGGCTGTCACTAAGTTCGGCTGATTTACAATCTACACTAATCTAACTATACCACCAATGACTAGAACAAAGAAGTGTTGTACAAACTCACGATATGAAGGAGCCCACACTTAGCTCTCTGTCCAACGACAAGGGTTGAACAAAAGCCCCTCTGGCTTTCAGGATTGGCATCGTCCTTATCAGAACTTCCATCTTGGCTCTCCCAAAGTCCAGGGTTCGGTCTGTCCCTGTAGTTGACATCGTGAATGGGTTGGACATGCCTAGGAAAGGCATCCTCGATTCCTTCCTTGTCGTTCGACGTTCTTGAAGTTCCATAATCATGCTCGTTCCGTCCGAGATTTCTCCCTCATACCATAATGGTACTTAGCCCATTATCTCCGACTCGAACATGGTGTTGTAAATGTCGAACACGAGGTCGGTAATATTAGACATCATGTAGTGCATTATTACTTGAAAATTACGGTATGCTTCGTAGATATCACAGGCGTTAAACATATATCTGGTAACACAGCCTCTACACTTCGCAGATATCATTGATAAATGGCCATGCACTGATCTGCTGTTTCACACGTGCGCAGACGCTACTTTGGCAATCACGTGGCATCCGTGAAATAGGCGTCGTTTTCTTGTGGATAAATCCACCGTAACACTTGTCTAATGTAACAATATCACTATTATCTGTATATTTCACACCAGGCTCTTAGCCCTCCACAAATCACGTGGGTATAAAAATGTGGTGCTACAGAATCTTCGAAAATTCACAATACTTACCAAATAAGTTCACTTTACTATTCGTGCTGATCACTACACTTCAACAACTGTGATTCGCAATACAATTGTGCTCGATGGCACTTGATAAAGATTCCTCGCTAAAAAGCGGACATTTCCCACGTCTAACACGACGGGTATTATAACACGCCTCAACAGGGCGGATTCTCAAGACGTAGTGCACGGAACTGCGTCCCTCGTGGAATCAAGTCGTCAGACTAAGTCGTTGAGCGACTACTTACATTCCTATTTGCGTATCTGCAATGATATCACCATACCTTAAAGCGAAAAAAAAAAAACATTCTCCAAAATGTTTCAATAATACTGAATGACGAAATGGAATATTCTGAGTCTCGTAGAAAGATAAAATTGATTAATAAGACCTCAGATAAATAATTAGCAGACTTCACCAAAGTCAAAAGTGCGATCCTTCGCTACTCCAAAGAGAATTGTATAAGCTCTCAGCTTCTCGTAGTTTTCTGAGTGTGTTCAAAGGTAGTACATCCCATCATAAATGTGTTGTCATGAAAAATATCACATGAACCTTAGCTCAGTGGGTTAATATTGCCGTCCATTTGTGGGCGTTTTTCATAAATTCCTACTGGATTACTTTCTCACCTGTGTTACTTCGTGAGGGAACGGTCTCTTCTTTGCTAACTGAATATCCTGTTTGAAATGTACTGCTGTAGAAAGAATTCTACCTTAAGGGTGTATTCTACGCTTACATCTTTAAAATCATTAGTGCGTTTTTCTTCTATCGCACGCTTCGCAATACGTGAATAAATGTATGGAAAACAAAAAGAATAAAGGCAAATTTATGCAAAGTCATCTGGCGTGTGAGTGAATAGTGCCAGGAATTGAACTCAAGGTGTCTGGCTTCCGCTCGAGTGCGTCTGTACTCTGAGCTAGCGAGACAGTGTCGGGTTCAATGTTCTTGTGGCGGACGGTGTGCTCAGCACGTGTCTGCCATATGGCATAGTGGATTGTGTTACAATGGACAAATAAGCATTTCCTCTGGGGTCGGATTTCATAACAAAAGAGAAACTTTAGTACGTCTTGACTGAATGCGTGTACAAACTAATTAATCCGGCACCTTGCAGAAATGTGATTGCAAGATCTCCTAACTCTATGTAAGCATGTAGCCAATACTACCTTCCGCTAAGTTATACTAAAATGGATTCAGAAGAAAATATTATAGCCTACAATCATATACAATGTATAGTTGCACTGCTGTAAAAAAATACATCGTTTTAACTCATGCCGACTTATCCTATGGGATATCACAATCTTATTCCTAATAGAGCTTCATTGTGGGGGGTTTAATCTGAAATAAGGAGCAATTTTCTGAATATAGTAGGGTAGTTATCAATACCTCTTCCTACTAGGCTTCCGTTAATATTCCTGGTGACTTATTAGATAGGAGTTGTTAATATTTAAATTGCTTGGCGTAAGAGGTGTCTATCGCGAAATCTTAACAGGGTGGGGGTGGGGGGATTATAATTATTGTGTAAAAAATAATTCCTCTAACTTAATCTACTAAAAAATATTCTGCTCGGGGGGGGGGGGGGGGATTTAAATTGTCTCACTCGCTTCGCTAATGTAATAAGTACAGGGTCGTTTGTTGCTAGACTTGTTGATTAATAATATGGGGGCGGTTTTGGGTGGGTACCAAAAATAATATTAAACCCGTACTTCAAAAAATTTTCCTAATTTTGGGTGACTTTCGCTTGGCTTAATAAGAGGTTTTAGAGACCTTTACCGCAGAGGTGCGTTGTCTGCACCCCCTTAGGCGTTGTCTTACGACAACGTCACGGTACCCCGCGCGTCTCACCATTTGTTCTACTTTTATTTAGAGCTGTTGTTATGAATGGGCTGGACGGCGTTACCGGTGTCTACTGAGTTTAACCCGGCACATGTCCACCATCTGTTCTACTTTTATGTAGAGCTCATTCCGCTCCTCCCACCATTCGTTCTACTTTTGATCGGAACTATTTTAAAGTGTTTGGCAGGAGGGCTGAGTGGATCTGTTTGTAGAGCTTATCCCGCGTCCTACCATTAGTTCTACTTTTGTGTGGAACTACCCCCTCCGAGCTTCTTGCATTTGTTCTACTTTGTGTGGAACTCGTGTTTAAAGTGTTTGGTGTTTTATTAAGTACTGCGGACACGTTTAGAGAGCAATTGACATACAGGGGAACTGGTGGGAGGAATACTCACCTAGCTTACCTTAAGGTGGCTTAGTAGGCCGCACGCTTGCTGTGCACCGCCTCCTGCTGGGCAGCGTTCGGTGGAGATCTTAAACTAGGTTCTAATCTAAAAGGACGGGCTTCTTAATCTAAGCGAAATAATGAGGTAATCATTAGACTGTTCAAAAAGGGGGTTAATTACGTAATAGTGGCAATGACAAGAGGGGAGGATGGAAATAATATCCTATGGGGAAAAAGGAGTCTAGCAGACACGTATTCACTCACCCCTCCGTTGATCCCGGTCTTCTATGATGTTGATGGCGTTGGGACTCGATATGGGGCAGCGCCCATATCGGTCCGGCGTAGCACAACTCCGATAGAGTGTAAGACTATAACAGCGTCCAAGTAAGAGAGCGGCCAGGTTCCAAAGAGCTTAAGAGTCCACGTTTATGAGCTAGAGACCGCGGCGCGTGTCCGTACCCTATACTTATAGGTAAAATGTGCGACGTCAGTCTACTCAGCAGTATCATTGGAGTGTAATGCCCGCTGTGTCCTGTCTAACTGCTTGCTGTTGGACCTTAGGTCTATGACCTGCGGCTTACTTCGCAGTCCTGTTGCCATGTCGTTATTCCCGTCTTTTACGTAGTTACTATTAATTAGCTTTTATGTAGGTATAGGCACAGTTCTTTTATAAAGGGCTGGGGCTGGAACAATATTTCAATTTTATGAAAGATAGAATGTTTCCCTCGTCTGACTACAGACGGTCCTCGTGGTCGGTGAAAAATCACAGTTTTCACACCATCAAAACTTTTATATTCATATAAACGTAGCACTGGCTTTACTGAGCCTAAAGTAATACTGTGCGTTATTGAAACTGTTCGATTCAGCTCGATGGCTGTAGATAAATGTCTTCCCAAATGTGGGGTCTTCGTATGCTTATAATGGCCTTCGTCTATCAGACGGGCAATCGACACAAGCGTCCAGCTTCAGCGGACTATCAAAACGGTGTGTTGCGTGCATGGCACGGCTTCCTGATTCCAAGGAAGTAGTCTAGTCAAAGCAGTGACTACTTTCATAAGACTCCGAATGTCTGCGGTGAAAAAATACCTTTACCAAAAATATATTTGCCATTCCCAAAAGGCATAGAAAAAGGCAAATTAAGCAGAATTAAATATTTCAAGCTCCTGAGATATGTGGCATAAAAATAGTGAGTAATATATCTCTAGGAGGAAAATTAGCTGCCCTCTCCGTAGTCAAAATAATGAATTGTTCATGAGGAAGCTTCAGAGTGTGTTCTGTAGAACTGAGCATGTCAAGTCAATATGCTCTCAAAGAAATATTTGATGCTTGAGCCTGAGCGGGCTTAATACTTACCCTTCGGAACCCTGCGAAAAACACTGTCTGCATTAAATTTTGGACAGACCACTCCATTTCCAGTAATTAGGCCCTTTGTCCCAAATATACAATGATTCACCGATCTGAACCAAATTGTATATACTTACCCTTTGGAACCCGACGAGTAACACTGTCTGCTTGAAATTTCAGACCGACCACTCCATTCCCTTCATTTAGGTGTTTTGGCACAAATCTACACCGTTTCACCCATCTGAATCACATTTTGTATACTTACCCTTTGGAACCCTGCGGGTGACACTGTCCACTTTAAATTTCGGACAGACCACTCCATTCCCTGTATTTAGGCCCTTTATCACAAATCTACACCGTTTCTCCTAATTTCACCAAAGTTTACACACACTTTGAAACCCTGCTGGTTACACTGTCCACTTGATATTTAGGACAACGCTCTCCATTCCCTACATTTTGAATAACAGACTAAATGAACTTGAAAATCGCGTATTAAGGCCCTAGGACCATTCATATCCATAGTAGTGTAACTGTAAGAGATTTTTAATACGTCTATTGTTGACGGGCAGTTCTGGCTGCATCACGTCGCCCCTACCAGTTTTCTGGTGCAGAGTTGCGAAAATCGTTGCACTTTGCGCTGTTTATAAATTGCAGTCATGGGGAGTAATTAGTGCAAAAAGATTTCTTAGGCCCTTTATCACAAATCTACACCGTTTCTCCTAATTTCGCCAAAGTTTACATACACTTTGAAACCGTGCTGGTTACACTGTCCACTTGATATTTAGGACAACAGTTGATCATCATGAAATATTATGCCTCTGTATAAGTGCAATGGTGTTGGTGCAGTACATTGAGGTTACCAGCTGCAATAAGCGTTGTCGCTTTCGGATTTACCTTCATTTATTACGAAAATTATCGTTGAGCGCTATGCGGCGATAAATGATACTATTGCTATCTCAGTAGCTCGGGACAGCCGAAGTTTTACTAAGTGTTCTGATTATTTTCCTACGGCGCCATGCGACAAAATACGACACTCTTGGTCTCTACATTTAAAACAGCCAATGAGATATAGGCCCTAGGCGGTGTCTTTTATTTCACTTCCTGCTCTTTCCAATATTTAAAAAAAAAGTCCTCTCGGCACGCCGGAAGGCGGAGGTAGATTTCACCGGACAAACTTGGGGATAGTCGAAAATAGGCAGAATATGCAGGTTTTCGTAGAAGGATCAGACCACATTTATTGCGTGAAAGTATTTTATAATTGGAGATTAATTAACTTTGTTTTTCGTCATTTTATGCATATTTTAAACATTCTATTGTCTTATGATGACGGTAACCTTCTTGTCATTTGGAGTCCATTTTTATACTTGTGGTCACACTGTCCTTATGCAAAGTTTCGACACTGATGTGTAACTATGTAACGGTCTGTTACTTCTTCACGCAAAATTATATCTCCCGCAGAGATGTTGGTTGGTTCCTCAGTTTAGGGGCTGCGACAACGTGGTCATGTAACCCCGTGTACTTTGGGTGAGTGTAGAATCTGTCTGATAAACGGTGTGAATTGTGATAGCTGTATTAGTCTGTAATTCAGGTAAGGAATGCAGACGCTCAATTTCAAGCAGTAGTTCCTAATGTTGCTACCAGATACTACCGTCAACGACACCTAGCTGTGAACTTGGCTACTAGATGCCACCGCAATCAGCAACTCGCAACGAACGTTGGAACTTCCCCTCCAAAGGAAAGCATACTGAGGGATTTTTAGCGCTCTTAGAAAATCTGACGACTTTGGCCGGCTTTGAACCTGCGACCTTGGGCATAGGAGTTCAGCATGCTACCAGTTAAGTCACCGAAGCCGCATCACACTTAGTCAGATGGAAATCTGAATCTGATCTCGCGCAAGTGCGTTGTCATGGCAACGTCTGATGGCTCATCCCTCATCAATTTAGTAGTGTTGCCATGTCAACCACTGATAGCTCTTGGCATTTTCTTATAATTCCGAAATCATTTTTCTCATCCCTTGGCGTAATGGTGGCTCATATCAAAAATTCTTTCAGACAAAAGCTTTAGGTAATTATTAGGGGAATATTGTCCATGGTTTTGATATTGTGCCTATTAACAGAGATATGATTAATGTTTCCCGAAAAACCCACTTTTTCCCACCCCTTTGGTCAATGGTTGGTGCTATCAAAATAACGTTTCAAACATAAATTTCTGAGCTTTATCCGACACATAGTATGAACTTTGAACGGATTCGATATTTCACATATTAAGAGAGTTATAGCAATATTTCATTTTTTCGAAAAAAAAAAGTCCCCCATTTTCATCCCCTTCGACCGATTTAGCCCAGTAACGAACTCGTCCGAGATTTTATGGGTATACATATTCGGTAAAAAATTCAAAGTGATTGGTGCAAAATTACGGCAGTTATCGTGTCCACAAGAAACTGATATACATATATATACATATATTACATAAATTATATATAAACTTTTGAACTGACGGTGGTTTTGGGGTCTGGGGGATGTGAAACGCGAAGATATGTCGAAATTTTCCGGAAATCGAAACATGGTACCCATTGCAATAGTTAGCTTTCTAATGAAATCTACCTAAAATACTGCCGTCAACGACACCGAGCTGTGAACTTGGCTACTAGATGCCACCTCAATCAGCAACTCGCAAGGAACGTTGGAACTTCCCCTCCGAAGGAAAGCAAACTCAGGTTTTTTAGCGCTCTTAGTAAATCTGACGACTTCAGCCGGGTTTGAACCCCCGACCTTGGGCATAGAAGTTCAGCATGCTACCAGTTCCGATACCGAAGTCGCTTCCCACTGACATATGAAAACTGAATGTGATCTCGTGCAGTGGCGTTGTCATAGCAACTGCTGATGGTCATCCCTTATCAATTAAAAGTAAAGTTGTCATGGCAACCTCTCTTGGCACTTGACATTTTCTTGTAATTTAAATCATTTTGTTCACCCCGTGGCGTAATGGTGGGTCATATCAAAAATTCTTTCAGACAAAAGTTTTAGGTAATTATTGGAGGAATATTGTCCATTTTGTGCGGTTTTGATATTGTGCCTATTAACAGAGATATGATTAATGTTTCCCGAAAAACCCACTTTTTCCCACCCCTTTGGTCAATGGTTGGTGCTATCAAAAAACTTATTTGACATAAATTTTTGGCACTTATCCGACACATATTATGAACTTTGAAGGGATTCGATATTTCATGTATTAAGAGAGTTATAGCGATATTTCACTTTTTCGATAAAAGCCCCCCATTTTTACCCCCTTTGACCGATTTTGCCCATTAACGAACTCGACCGAGATTTTATAGGGATACATATTATGTAAAAAATTCAAAGTGATTGGTGCAAAATTACGGCAGTTATCGTGTCCACAAGAAACTGATATATATATATATATATATATATATATATATATATATAGATAGATACATATATACATAAATTATATATAAACTTTTGAACTGACGGTGGTTTTGGGGTCTGGGGGATGTGAAACGCGAAGATATGTCGAAATTTTCCGGAAGTCGAAACATGGGACCCATTGCAATAGTTAGCTTTCTAAAGAAATCTACCTAAAATGGTTTGTAATTTACATGTGTCAGTGCTGTAGTTAGTAAATAGCTGTTTCCCTATTCATAATTATCATTATTATCATTGCGGGAAAATGACGTGAATGTTACGTCCATTATACTGTACTACTTATCACCCCCACTACATCACCACCACCACAAAAAGTTATATTTTTCAATTTTTTTTCTGTTAGTTTAAGTATCATGTGCCAGTTCTGTAGTAGTATTCATTATCATCCATAAAACAAATAAATCCACAGGGCGAAGCCGGGCACTACTGCAAGTAAAAAATAAATTAATATGCCAACGAGATGTTAAAATAATTTTAAACCATTTAAGACTCATTATACACTTACAGATATTCAGATATACATAAACACTACATCATACAAACTACAAGTATGCATAATTAATGATTCAAATTAAAGTGATATTAATATTCAAGGCTGAAATTTTCTCCTAATACATCATAAAACATTCCTGTTCTAAAGCTGAAGTCGAAAAATCTGCTGTTACAAAACATTTTGTTGGAAAATGATGGTCACAATATAAATTGGAAAAGTGACAAAATTTTGGAAAGTTTAATTTTAATTTAAAAAGGGGATTAAATTTGCACCCCTCATCATGGTGCACTCCTAGGCCAGGGCCTGTGGGGCCTATTGGTAAATCCAGCCCTGACAGTAGGCAATAACATGTGGGCCCTATATTGCTGCATTGCAGTTACATTTCATGATGACTTGACATACTTGACTTATGTCCTGTGTCCCCTTTCGGAGCAAAGGGCTGCAACAAAGGTCCTCCATTGGTCTCTACTCTTGGCAATCTGTTGTAGATCTGCCCAGGATTTGCCTTCTTCCCTCATACCTTCCTCCACGCTTCCTGTTTCATGCTAAAGACCGTCGTCTTTTTATCCGTCAGGTATTTCTCTGTTGCAGTTTCAGTAGTAATGTTTTCTCGGAGATGCGGGTTATTGGCCTACAGTCTCCAAAGCACAGTGGGGGAGGGGGTGCCCCCTTAGCGTCTGTGCCCTCCTTCCGGTTACTTCGCGATTTGATGTTCGTCGCTACTCCCTGAGCTTCTGTTGTCAATTTAGATCTCTACAGGGTGTAACCAGAATCCCTCCGCCTTTCTCAATCGGGCTTGGGACCGGATACGGAGGAGTTACATCATGATAAATGTTTTCTTATTCACCGAAAAAAAAAGTAGAATATCCTCTCCTACATTTAGGGACGTCAAATCATGGATGTGTTTTTAGCCTACTTTCGATTTTTGCAAAAAATGAAAGTAGTCTTATGAGATCTACACAGGGCCAAAAATTGTGTGTCTGCCTGTGTGTGTGTGTGTGCGTGTGTGTGTGTGCGTGTGTGTGTGTGTGTGAGTGAGTCTGTGTGTCTGTGTGCGAGTGTGTGTACTCTGAATATCTGCCCCCCCCCCTTCTATCAATTCGAACAAGGTGAAACCGAATTGAACGAAATTTGGTACAGAGTTAGCACTAGCAAAGGGCACCACAGTGTCATGTTTTATATCGACGTATCTTGACGGAAACGTAATGGCGGCCACCCAAATGTTCAATGCTTAAATAAAATTACGACTAACCTAATCATTCGATCTCCACCAAATTTTGCAACAACATATAATTATATGGCGAGCGTCTTTTGACTAAACTACAAGGTCATCAGCCCAATAGTTTGCAGATGGCGGCCATGTATGTGTGCAAATCGATTCACCTATCAATTCAAACACAATGAAACCGAATTGAACGTAATTTGGTACAGAAGTAGCTCTAGCAAAGATCACCTCAGTGTCATGTTTTATATTGCCGCCATCTTGACGAAAACGTAATAGTGGCCATCCAAATGTTAAAAGCTTAAATCAAATTACGACCAACCAGATCATATGATCTCTACCAAATTTTGCAATATTATAACGTTGTATATGGAAACTCTTTTGACCAAACTACAAGGTCATCAGCCGAATACTTTGTGGATGGCGGCCATGTAAGTGTGCAAATAGATTCCGCCTATCTATTCAAACACGGTGAAACCGAATTGAAAAAATAATTGGTACAGAGCTAGCAATAGCAAAGGGCACTTCAGTGTCATGGTTTATATCGCCGCCATCGTGAAGAAAACGTAATGGCAGCCACCCAAATGTTAAAATCTTCAATAAAATTACGACCAACCTATTCATGTGATCTCTACCAAATTTTGCAACAACATACCTTTTTGTGAAAAGCATCGTTTGACTGAACTACGAGATCATCAGCCCAATAGTTTGCAGATATCGGCCATGTATGTGTGCAAATCGATTCCCCATATCAATTCAAACACGGTGAAACCGAATTGAATCATTTTTTTTACAGAGGTAGCACTAGTAATGGGCACCTCATAATCATGTATAATATAATAATAGCAAGTTGTATTTCAACGAGCTACTACAACCAACAGTCAATTATAAGCCCTGAAAAGGACAAGAGTTATAACAATACCCACGCATTTAGGAGAAAGTTGACTATATCTTCTTTATTGAACATCTTGTTGAGACTTAGATGATGAATACGTGTTGCCTTGGCAACACTCCTGGAAAGTAATTACATGTAGGCCTACCGGTATTAGTTATGTTCACAATTATAATGGGGAAATATTAGTATTACGCGTTTCGACCATCTAGCGGTCATCATCAGATCCTTATCACTGTGCTGACGTTTAAATTTATTTAGGCTGCAAATATAATCTAATTACAAAACAAGTAGTTCCGTGAAGAACTATACAGCCTATTTTCATATATCTTACTTATGTTAATTGCCACTATCAACATACAAAATTTCAGTTTGATTGCAGTAATAGAATCGTAGATATTGAGAACCGACTAAATATTTCCGATGGTCGCCATGTTGGGTTTTATATATGTAGGTCCTAGAGTTATGAACTGTTACATGAAGATTGTCGTGTATGTGTAACATTCAAACTTCAATCGCATGATTAGGACACAAGAAGTAACGAGGAGATTTTAAAATTTCGCACAGCAGCCATCTTGTGGTTATGGAAACAATTGAAATAAATTAGATGCCAGTGGATTAACATTCGTGTAAGGATTTACCGTACCAAGTTTCACTGCACTCGGATGGGTAAATTGCGAGAAACCTCCATGTGAATATTTATACTTCGCGTCGCTGCCATGTTGTATTTGTGATTACCTGGTTATTTAAAGTCCTATAGGTGAACTTAAGATCATAGTCCCCATTAACATAAAAAATTAGTTTGATTCCTATAATAAATTCGTAGATATTCAGAGCCCTCTAAATATTTCGGATGGTCGCCATGTTGGATTTTTAAATGTATAGGCCATAGAGTCATGTACCATTAGAGGACAATTATTGCGTAGGTTCATTATTCAAACTTTCACTTCGATCCCATGATTACGACACACGAAATAAAAACTTAATTTTAAAATTCGCACAGCCGACAAAATGAGGTTATGTAAACAATTGAACTGAATTAGATATCAGTGCATTATAATGTGTATAAACATTTCCTGTACCAGATTTCATTGCGTTTGGAGCATTAAATCGCGAAAAAGGTCTATTTAAAATTTTCAAATTCGTTTGGCCGCCATGTTCGATTTGTAGTTAACCGGCTTTTGAATTTTTTCATAGATGAACTTCCAGTAGTGCCCTTTATCTCCGTACAAAATGTCAGGACGATACTGCTAATAGTTTCAGAGATATAGAATGTCGGTGAAATAATTCGCACATCCGCCATCTTGTGGTTATGTAAACAATTGAACGATGTTAGATGTCGGTGCATTACAATATGTATGAACATATACTGTACCAAGTTTTATTGCGTTTGGTTGGTTAAATCGCGAGAAACGTCGATTTAAAAGTCGCAAATTCGCGTGGCCGCCATGTTGGTTTTGTAGTTACCAGTTTTTCAAAAGTCACATAGGAAAACTTCCAGTAGTTTCCTTTATCACCTTAAAAAATTCCAGGGTGATATCGGGAATAGTTTCGGAGATATTGAATGCTGGTGAAATATTTCGCACAGCCGCCATGTTTGATTGGTGAGACATAACAAAATTTGAAGGTGACGGTCGGGGTCGCCGGGAATAGTGCTATGAACTTACCGAGTTTCATTGAAATCGCTCCAGCCGTTTAGAACATATTAGGGACACACACACACACACCTCACACACGCACGCACACACACACGGACAAAAGGTGATCTCATAAGCCTATTTCTAGCCTACTTTCAATTTTTACAAAAAATGAAAGTAGACTATGACATCACTATAGGGCCAAAAATGTGTGTCTGTCTGTGTGTGTGAGAGAGTGTCTGTACTCTGAATGTCTGTCCCCCCCCCCCCTATCAATTCGAACACGGTGAAAGCGAACTGAACGAAATTTGGTACAGAGTTAGAACAAGGTAAAGGCACCTCAGTGTCATGTTTTATATCGCCACCATCACGACGGAAACGTAATAGCGGCCACCCAAATGTTCAAAGCTTAAATCAAATTACGACTAACATATTCATCCGATATCTTCCAAATTTTGCAACTACATATAATCGTATGCCGAGCGTCTTTTGACTAAACTAAAAGGTCATCAGGCCAATCGTTTTCAGATGGCGGCCGTGTATGTGTGCAAATCGATTACAAACACGGTGAAACTGAATTGAACGAACTTTGGTGCAGAGGTAGCACTGGCAAAGGGCACCTCAGGGACATGTTTTATATCGCCACCATGGACGAAAACGCCAAGGCGGCCACCGAAATGTTAAAAGCTTAAATCAAATTACGACCAACCTTATCATTTGATCTCTACCAAATTTTGCAACATTATCCCTTTATGTATGATAAATCTTTTGACTAAACTGCAAGCTCATGAGCCCTATATATTGCGGATGGCGGCCATGTATGTGTGCAAATCGATTCCCCCTATCTATTCAAACAAGGTGAAACCGAATTGAACAAAATTCGGTACAGAGATAGCACTGGCAAAGGGCACCTCAATGTCTTGTTTTATATTGCCGCCATCTTGCCGAAATCGTAATGGCAGCCACCCAAATGTTCAAAGCTTAAATCAAATTATGACTGAACTAATCATCCGATAACTACCAAATTTCGCAACAACATATAGTCATATGGTGAGCGTCTTTTGACCAATCTACAAGGTCATCAGCCCAATAGTTTTCAGTTGGTAGCCATGAATGTGAGCAAATCGATTACCATTATCAATTCAAACACGGTGAAACTGAATTCAACTAAATTTGGTACAGAGGTAGCACTATCAATGGGCACTCCAGTACCATGTTTTATATCGCCGCCAAACTGACAAAAGGCAATGGCAGCCACCCAAATGTTAAAGTCTTGAATAAAATTACGACCAATCTAATCTCTACCAAATTTTGCAACATTATACCTTTATGTAAAAAAAATGTTTTGACCAAACTACAAGGTCCTCAGCCCAATCATGTGTGGATGGCGGCCATGTATGTGTGAAAATCGACTTACCCTATCTTTTCAAACACCGTGAAACCGAATTGAACGAAATTTGGTACATAGGTAGCACTTGTAAAGAGCACCTCAATGTCATGTTTTATATCGCCGCCATCTTGACGGAAACGTAATGGTGGCCACCCAAATATTAAAAGCTTAAATCAAATTACGAGCAACCTAATCATTTGATCCCTTCTAAATTTTGCAACAACATACCTTTTTGTGGGAAGCATTTTTGACTGAACTACAATGTCTTCAGCCCAATAGTTTGCAGATAGCGGCCATGCATGTGATCAAATCGATTCCCCATATCAATTCTAACACGGTGAAACCGAAGTGAATGATTTTTTTTACAGAGGTAGTACTAGCAAAGGGCACCTCATATTCATGTTTAATATCCGTATAGCACGTTGTATTTCAACAAGCTACTACAAACAACATTCAATTATACTCTTTGAAAAGGACAAAGGGTTATAAGAATATCCATGCTTTTAGGATAAAGTAGACTATATGTTCTTTATTGAACATCTTGTTTCAATATTGAAAATAGGCTAAAAATGTAGTGTACTTAATTTGTGCTCATATTATGATTCGCAGTTTTAAGCACGTTATATCAGGTTAGTCGGTTTTTAACGTTTCTTTTTGTACGTGTATAAAAATTAGAACAACACAATATAAAAATAGAGCATGCATTTGGATTGATTCTTATTTCTGCGGAGACGATCCTCGTAGATTTGTTACACCCTTCTCTGCCTACTCCCACTTGAATTTCGAATTGCGGACTACTGAAATTGCTCCTTCATAATAGTGATCATCTCTCTCTATACAACATGAAATGTATATAACATGTACATAAAAATGAATGTTTGTCTGTTTTTTTTTCAGAATTTCCACGGATATTTGAGTTATTAACGCGTTTCAGACTGATTTATGACGGTTGCGTGCAAAAACATTTTTTTTTTGTCTGTCTGTTTGTTTGTTTGTCTGTCTGTGTACAACTTTACACGCGCATCACTCGAGAACGGCTGAGTGGATCAACGTAAAATTTGGTACAGATGACAATCAGAGGAACGAGAGTAATCATTGATGTAACTCTTCTCCATACCTCTCATAAAAGAGGGCCTATCTCCTTAAAATGCATGCTGAAATGGGCGTAGAAAGACGAGACAAAACTCATTTTCAGCGTCTTAATGTGAGGAAAAAAACTCGGGAGCCCTAAGGGCCCCGAAAACCACATTTTAAGGTCCTAAAACCAACAGTTTTCGAGATATACCCAGAAAACTAATTTCATGTATTAAGATATTGAATGAATGCAAGCCGGTAACCATGGCAACACAATCTCAGACGTCAATCTATTTCTGTAATTTTTAAGACGCTATGTCAATCCATTTATTGCAATACTGTGAACGTTCGCAAATGGCTATAAGGTTATCACGGAACCAACTTAAGATGTAAAATTCATCAATACGTACTGTCCCCGGATCGTGCAAACGTCCGTGACATAATGACGAGCTGATGGTAACTAACGAACGCTAGTCCAGAGAGACAACAAAACTGATGATGTTTGAATAAGGCGCTCGGAGGATAGAGTGTCGAGGGAAGCATATAGACACAGGAGTGAGTGACGCGGAGGCGTGACGTGGAAGCTTGCCTACGTCATGAGTTGAAACGTTTATAAATTTTACTCAAGGAGATGGATTAGCGACATAAATAGTAGCACAGTTTTCTGGCACAGAAAAGAGAATAATTTTGAGCTATTGAGCAGAAGAATCCGTACACCAGGAGCCGAGATCTGGAAATTGAACTTTCGAGAAGGATTGCTGGCTGACGTATATAAAGAGCCAGGTTTTCAAGACAGTCAAGTTATTCCTAGCAAGCAACTGCTTGGGAGGAACTCGCCGCTACGCTTCATAACAGTGAATACTACGTCATACTACACGCCGAAGGAACTTTGCCACCAAGTAAGCCATGTGGGCTGGGGCTATGTTCAAAGTGATAGAAATTTTCAACAACGGACTTGGAATATTAGAGGACTATATAGTCAGATATTCTTACAAGTACTCTACAAGTGATGGTTATTTGATAAACCATTCACTGAAGTCGCCTACAATAATTTGTTGTTTCTATTTGTGAAACTGTACAAGGCACTTCAAACTTTAGACAGGACAGACTGTGAACTTGAGGTTCAGTCTCAACTGCTAATAGGTGTTTCGTATGGGAGTAGACGATCAGAACAGTATTTTCAAACGTGGGACTTGTTCCAAGAAACGAAATTGCAAGAGTAACACATTCATTTGGAACTATTGCTACAGTTCAAAATGTTACCTTGTGTTGAAGAATACGGGAGTGTTTGTTTTAAACGAGCGATCATGATAATCGACATGCGCCGTTAAACGAATTAAGGATAGGTGTGACGTGGGACCAACGAAGTTGAAATGGATTGCAGATGACCTTGGGAGACGATATGGGTATAGGGTTTACTGAAGGGCAGGCATCGCCAGCACAGCAAGAATGAAGTAAGTGCTATTTCATGTACTATCAACTAGCTTAGTAGAGCATTTTGAGAATCCCTTTTACTCAGTCATTTTAAGAAATCAACACCACCGTTAATTTTGATTATCATATTTGTCCAGGATGGCAAATGGAGCGACATGAAAGTCTGACAATTTATTTTGCCGTATTTTCTATTTTCTATTTTTCCCAAAGGATAGGAAGAATCTTAGTAAATTCTTATGAGAGATTTAAGTTACATCTTGGATTATTTAAATAATTTAATTTTATAAAAATAACTAAATAAATAAACATAAAAATAAAACAAAGATAATAATAATAATAATAACAAATGTGAATAAAGTAATTTCATAATGTTATTGATTGAGACACTATTTAACGTTGTAAAAGATAATTTGGTAATAGCACCATTTACTAATACTAAATAAAGTTAAATGATTACCGCATTAAATAATACTACATTAATAATAATAATAAAGTGTTATAGATAATACGCGACAAAAAGTTAGATAATTGTTTAGGAGTAAAACAGGGCATTAATAATACTTATGAAGTAATAGGAAAGAATTATTAAATAAACAATTTTTTGCCATTTTTCCATTGATAATAATAATAACTTGTGAAGGAATTTATTTAAATTGAAGGTTTTAAATGCGATAACTTTTGTTTATTGTGAAATAGAAGTTGAAATTTATAAACAGGTAGAATGAGTTGGTAAATGAAGGTGAAATATAATCAATTTTGAGCTCAGTAAAATTTTCCAAGGAAAAAAGACAATAAACGAATATCAAAAGAAAACAATAAGGCAGGTACTTATATGTATAAATCTAGGGCAGAATTTATGTAAAAGGGAAGGCCAGGAAATGTTGACCATAATAAATACATCTTTTCTTATAAGAGTAAAATTTGGGAAAACGTAGATTGGTGAGTCCCATTGTCTTGCGCACACGGGGATATGCGCGTGTGTCATGTGAATGTTTATGAAGAGCATATGGGCTCTGAATTGTAAAAGAAGGGTAAGGCATTATTAGACCGCCCCATATTTCTAGTCTAATCCCACTAAATCTGTCAGTTTCAAAAATATTTTTTTTCTGGATCAACTTCAATTTTCCAAACATGATGCCTAAATATTTGAACAGTATGAGTTTAGATTTTGAGGAACCTGACCTAAGGAAAAAAATAGTTGGAAAATGCAAAGATTAACAAGATAAATAACTAAATATTTATATTTTGTGCTCTGAGTATTGATAAAAAGATTTTTTTTTGGATATGAGCAGTTAATATTCACCCGATAAAAAGTGAAACCCTGTTATAAATAAAATTCCGAGAGAATTATTGAAATAATTAAAAATAATAATAATAATAATAAATTCAGAGAATTTTATAATTTAAATTTTTGTGAAACATTGCACAGATTTTCTAAGTGAGAAGATGTGGCAAGAAACTCAGTCAACTGAGAATAAATTGCAACAATTGTGTTGTTAATAACAAATGAATGTCAATTATGAATAATCAATTTCAAATTATGAAATTCCTATTTTTGAACATTGTTCATTTGGAACAAAGAGACTTATAGATAAACGAGATATAATTTAATTTTCAATTTGATGAAAATTTCATAAATTTTGTTAATTGTTGAAACAAAGTTTTGGAAAATAATGACCGTATTAACATCCGACTTTGTTAAGCCGAATCTTAATATGGTGTTCATAAGACAGAGTTAGCAATGAATCAACAGAATAATATTTCAAAAAAAAGTTTTTTTGAAAAGAGGAAAAAATGAAAAGTGTATAAATATTTCGTTGAATATCTTCAACGAACGACGAATCGTCGTAATGTGCAACGAGATATGTAAATAGGATGAATCACTCGAACTCTTTAATGAAAGTGATTATCTAGTGTAAATATGTAAAAAAAAAGTTTTTTTTTAAATTTTGATATCAGATGGCTTTGATTTCTGATTAGCAATTTTTGCGAAGTGGTGAATGATAGGAAGGTTGATTTTTAAATGATTTTGTTGTTTGTTTGTGTTTTGAAATTTTTTGCCAGTCAAAGTCAATTTTAATTATCAATAAATTGAGATATTTTAAGAAAGTGTGTGTTTCCAAAAATAATTTCACTCCTTACCTACTTGAGAATTACCGAAATCAGGGATGCCAGATAGACCTAATTACTTGCCTGGATAGACCATGAGATAGATTTTCTCGTGCTTATCTGATTTCGGTATTTTTCAAAATGTGGTCATTTGGTTCCTGATCCAAACGGGCACAGTATATAATGCGCTTAAGGGGGTCAAGGGGTACACTTGAATTTTTTCATGTGTTTTACTTCGGTGGCTCGGAGGCTACTATGTTTTAAGACTCTAAAACCACGTTTCTGAGATATTCCCAGAAAACTAATGTCATTTAACAAACTAATAAATAGATGACGAGTACAGAAGAAGACCAAATCAGGAGCTATATAGATATACTGAGAAAATGTGGCCAGGAAGAGACGTCTGGCTTTCTACGGACATGCCTTATGGATGAACCCAACAAGACTAACCAACCGGCTTCTCAACTACTGGGGATATAGAAAGAGCGTGACAACGTCGCTAACAGTAGTTAACAAGGATATCCAAGATCTGAAGATGATGAAAAGTGATATTAGAACCCGATCACATCTCAGAAAGATACTTAAACAGAAAGGTTTTCAGGATAGACCATCCTGTAAGAAAACCGGCATCACCTTGACAAAAGAGAGGAAGGAGAATCATAGCCAGAGAATGCGCGAATGTTGGGCAAACATCAAGTCCCTCGCCAAGCTGAAAAGTTGAATGTCGTGGTCCTTAGCTGGCCCATCCGAAAGAAGAAGTACGAGAAGAAACTAATGAAGTAATGCAAGCCGGTAGCCATGACAACAGTAGACCTATGACAAGAGGTGACATTCAACTTTCCATCTATTTCTGTAAGAAGCAATGCCACTCAATTTATAAAATTTCTGTGAAAGTTTGCAAATGGCTATAATGTTATCGTGGAATCAAACATAGACTGAAAAATTCAACAATGCGATTTAGGGTGTGAAGGGGTACTCTACAATTTTTACACCTGACTTACACGTGTGATATGCGGTATGTTGTACAGAAGGTCTATTATATCTCCAAACAACAACATTATTTTCAAAAATTCCTGGATTGGAATAGTGTCTTTGCAGCTTTAGGGAATTTGGTCCATTGGAGGCTAAGAATCCCGAATTTTCATGCACCACAAGTCTTTATAATTTATTAAACGGGTCTTCCTGGGGATGGGGACTTTCCACAACGGTGAGGGTCAGTTTTAATTTGACATATATTGCGTTTCGTCTGCGAGGTTTTCAATATTATTTTCACGTCAGGAAGTACACGTTAGGTGAATTTATTTGGAGAGCACATTTTCACTAATCAAATTTTTATCGACAAACGGGTTCATCGTAAAGATGATTATGTTTGATACTGTGTGGTTGACATATCTTTATGTTTATGTACGCCTATAATTAATGTTCGGGTGCTTGGAGCATCGTAAAATTAGGTATTTTAACAATAAGTCAATGCACCAATCATGAATAAAACTCTTCAACGTACTTCTCATAGAAGGGTCAGTACAAGGAACAACTTTTCAAAATACATGCTAAAATAGGCGAAAAATAAAAGTTATCCTAGAAGGACGACCAAAGCATATGTTGCGCTTCTCAATGTGTGACACAAAACTAGGGAGTCTATAAAGGGTCTCCGAAAACCACATTTTATGGCCCTTAAATTAACAGTGTCTGCGATATACCCAGAAAACTAACTTCGTTCTGATAAACTTATGAAGGAATGACAAGCCCCTAACCATTGCAACAGTAGCTCAATTGATAAGGTCTGGTTATTAATACCGAAGACCGTTCGAAGAGCGGGTCCTTCTGATAGTAAGTAATAAATGTAAAATGTAGGGAGTGTTATATTTTTATTTATTAATTATGCATAATATTGTATACATTGTACCTCGCCCAGTAATTGGGAAAATTCGTGTTGACCGACTAAAGAGTTAATACTGAATGTTCATAACTACACGTGTTGACTTGATATAAACTCGAGACCCAGTAAATACACGTCCACAAAGTTACATGCACATTGCTGGAGGCTGTAGCACTATGGTGTGTACTCATAAAAATTATTCATGATTCAACGTCATAAACATAGGCCTACTGTTTTGAGCGTGCATTGTGATTGCAAACAAATAAGAGGACAATTTATATTCCAGTATGGTACGTTTGGAAGTTTAATTTGCTGCATTATATGTGTATTTTTATAATTATATGCTTCACATATGTTTTCATATTAGATGTAGGTAAATAGTATACAGGGAGGCCACAATGGCTCATTACTCCTAGCCTATATCATCATATTAAACGTACCTTAGTGTATGTATTACATATGAGTCGTCCAGTTGCAAAACTCGTTTAATCCACATGTGAATAAGGATCATGTCGTAAAATTATTTATTTAATTAGTTTTTTTATTTTACATTATTAGCCTACTTTCAATTTTAGCAAAAAATGAAACTAGACTTATGACATCTACACAGGGCCAATAATTGTGTGTCTGTCTGTGTGTGTGTGTGTGTGTGTGTGAGTGTGTGTGTACTCTGATGTCTGCCTCCTCTATCAATTCAAACACGGTGAAACCGAATTGAACGAAATTTGGTACAGAGGTAGAACTAGCAAAGAGCACCTCAGTGTCATGTTTTATATTGCCGCCATATTGACGGAAACGTAATGGCGGCCACCCAAATGTTCAAAGCTTAAATCAAATTACGACTAACCTAATCATCCGATCTCTACCAAATTTTGCAACATATATTTATATGGCGAGCGTCTTCTGACTAATCTACAAGGTCATTAGCCAAAATAGTTTGATAATGGCGACCATGCATGTGTGCAAATCGATTCCCCCTATCAATTCAAACACGGTGAAACCGAATTGAACAAAATGTGGTACAGGAGTAGCACCAGCAAAGGGCACCTCAGTGTCATATTTTATATCACCGCCATCTTGACGGAAACGTAATGGCGGCCACCCAAATGTTAAAAGCTTAAATCAAATTACAACCAACCTAATCATCTGATCTCTACTAAATTTTGCAACAATATACCGTTGTGTGGCGGGCATCTTTTGACCAAACAACAAGGTCATCAGCCCAATAGTTTGCTGATAGCGGCCATGTATGTGTGCAAATTGATTCACCATATCAATTCCAACACGGTGAAACCAAATTGAATGAAATTTTGTACAGAGGTAGCACTAGCAGAAGACACCTCATATTCAGGATTAATATCCATATAACAAGTTGTATTTCTACAAGCAACTGCCACCAGCATTCAATTATACTCCTTGAAAAGGACAAAGAGTTATAACAATACCCATACATTTAGGAGAAAGGCAACTCAGTGTGATGTTTTATATCGCCGCCATCGTGACGGAAACGTAATGTCGGCCACCCAAATGTTAAAAGCTTAAATAAAATTACGACCAACCTAATAATCTGATCTATACCAAATTCTGAAACAACATACCTTTAATTGGGGAGCATATTTTGACCTAACTACAAGATCATCAGCCCAATAGTTTGCAGATGGCGGCCATGTATATGCGCACATCGATTCCCCCTATCAATTCAAACACGGTCAAACCGAATTGAAGTACATTTGGTACAGAGATAGCACTAAGAAAGAATTCCTCAGAGTCATGTTTAATATCGCCGCCGTCTTGACGGAAACGTAATGGCGGCCACCCAAATGTTAAAAGCTTAAATCAAATTACGACTATCCTAATCATCCGATCGCTACCAAATGTTTCAACAACATACCTTTTTGTGGGAGGTATCTTTTGACAGAACTACAAGATCATCAGCCCAATAGTTTGCAGACAGCGGCCATGTATGTGTGCAAATCGATTACCCCTACCAATTCAAACACGGTGAAACCCTGTTGAACTAAATTCAGTACTAGCAAAGGGCACTACAATGTCATGTTTAATATCGCCGCCTTCTTGAGGGAAACGGAATGGCGGCCTCCCAAATGTTAAAAGCTTAAATCAAATAACGAGCAACCTAATCATTTGATCCCTACTAAATTTTGCAACAACATACCTTTTTGTGGGAAGCATCTTTTGACTGAACTACAATGTCTTCAGCACAATAGTTTGCAGGCAGCGGACATGTATGTGTGCAAATCGATTCCCCATATCAATCCAAACACGGTGAAACCGAATTGAATGATTTTTTTACAGAGGTAGCTCTAGCAAAGGGCACCTCATATTCATGTTTAATATCGGTATAGCTCGTTGTTTTTCAAGAAGGTACTACAACCAACATTCAGTTATACTCCTTGAAAAGGACAAAGAGTTATAACAATACCCATGCATTTAGGAGAAAGTAGGCTATATGTTCTTTACTGACCAACTTGTTTTATTTTGTATTATTTAGTTTTAGTAATTTAATTGTTTTTTTAATAATTTGATTTGTTTTATTTTATAACGTTTTATTTTTAAAAATTGTTTTATTTAATTATTTGTTTTGTTTTATTTAATTTTTTTTTGATTTTCCAGAAGAAAAAAACATAAAACCAAAAACAAAAAACACGAAGCAAAAAGCAAAATTAAAAAACAAAAGCAAAAGCTGAAATCAAAAATCAAGAAACACAAAGCAAAAAGCAAAATTCAGAAAAGCAAAAGCAAACACAAAACTAAGAAAGAAAAGCAAAAAGTAAAATTCAAAAACAAATGCACAAAGCAAACACAAAACCAAAAACCAAAAACACAAGGCAAAAGAAAAAAGTAGAAAACAACAAACTCAAAAGATAGGCATGGCAAAGCCCAGAGAAATGTTTCTCAATAAAATGATTCTTATTCACAAGTGGATTAAACGAGTTTTGCAACTGGACGACTCATATGGTATGTGATTAACGTCTATAAACGGTCTTTGCTCAACCCTACCCAGTATAATTCGTATGCGATTAGGCCATGGATGTTATCTGAGCCACCTTGCCAGAATTGGAGTTTTCACCCAACACATTGTGATACCGATCTAGACGAAGTCGCTGACCTGAACCAAATCCTGTTCGCTTGCAGTAAATATCAACAAGTACGGACACTCTGTACAACAATCTACAAGACTTTCGTAAGCCTATACCCTTTCCCAACAACATGCATAGCCTACTAAAGAACCCGAACAGACGCTTATGCCTTGTCGTTGCACGGTTCATGAAGACGTCTGACATCAACATTTGAGTGTGCACCAGTGTGCGTGTGATTTTAATTCTTAAAAGTTCTCAGCCACAAGTGATTCTAAATAATGACAAATAATGAAACTGCGTCAAACTTTCTGACGTTATTTCCCTTTAAGTATTCTTACTAGAGTAAATTATTTGTAAATCAGATATAGGATTGGGAAGGTGGTGGCTGCAGCCACGACTATAAGTTGCCCTGAGTAAAAGTGGAGAAACCATGGAAAATCAATCTAGGATGATTGAGGTTTTGCCTTACGAGGCTGAGTGTACTCCGTTCCAGCCCTCAGACCAAAATTAAAAATCTCTCGGTAGAGCCGGGAACCAAACCCGGACCTCTGCAGTGACAGTCAAGAATGCTTGTTACTACCCGACGAGGTGGACCTGACAGTTTGTTCGGGACACTAAGAGAGAGTTTAGAGCAAGTAGATCGTTTTTCGAATCCTAGATGAAATATTTCTCATATTTAGAAAGAGCGTTTGTGCGCTTAAAATTAAGCTAATAGTATCGTGAAATTATAATATTAATCATAACCTCGTACGTTCCAAAGCTTCATAACTAGGAGTACCAAGAATATAAGCAAACTTTGTACCATTTCTTATGTTGACCTACGGGTACCCTGAAGAGTTGTAATCACATGCGAATTATACGAATCTCTATTTTGTTTGGTTGGTGAAGCAAGGCGGCCAGGATATAATTCATCCACTGGGTGACTCTGTCTTTTGTGTCATCCCCGCACCGTCCTTTATGCTCACGATCACTGCCAGGAAGGAAGAAATGTGGCTTAAAATTAACATTTGTAATTCTTGGTCCTGTATTTTCCGGATAAATCTGTCCAGCTTCATCCAGGCAGCACGTGAGTTAGAGGCATAATAGCTTCCACTTTCCGGTCACAGCTCTTAAAGAGGAACGGTTATTTCTGAACGTATATAGCCTCTGGGATGATACAAGTCCATTTCTTCTGGTTAAATATACTAAGGGATCATTGTATGTAGTTACCATTGTGGTCAACGGATAAGCATATCAGCTGCCTTTACTATGGCCCAGTTTGATCCCGGTTTAGGTCGTAGCGAGGGGAATGAACTCTTAACCCTCTTGAAATAAGGTTGTGTTGAATATTTTAGGGTCTTTGCGACATCGTGGTCATGTAGCCACGTGTATTTGAATGTAAGTAGAATTTGTCTGATAACCTGTATCGCTGTGATGTCTGTAATAACTTAGAGCTTGTATTTGGAATTGAGTAGGATTGTGGTAGATAGCGTCCGTGACATTAGGTTAGGTACCATCCCATCGTTTTCCTACAGTAGAAGTGGGAAAATCACGGAAAACCACTTCTAGGATGGCTGAAGTAGGAGTCGAATCCGCCTCTTCTAAGTTTGGCCTCACGAGACTGAGCATTCCCCGTTCCAGCCCTCAGACCAAAAATATATTTCTTGGCAGAGCCGGGGTTCGAACCCGGCCTCCACGGTGATAGCCAAGAGTGCTAGCCACTACGCTCTTGAATTAAGCTGAGTGTTGACGGTTCTCAACTAACATGCTCCTAAGTTTAGATATATGAAACGTTGTTGTTGGATCTTTTAGAGGCATTGTGCCATCGTGGTCATGTATCCCCATGTACTTGGGTATGTGTGTGTGTGTGTGCGTGTGTAGAATTTGTATGATAACCAGTGTTACTGTGATGTCTGTACTTATGCGTGTATTTGTAATTGAGGTAGGATTGGGGTAGGAAGTGGCCATGGCCTTAAGTTAGGCACCATCTCAGCATTTTCCTGGAGTAGAAGTGGGGATACCATGGAAATTTACTTCCAGGATGGGAGATGTAGGAATCAAACCCACCTATTCCCAGATTTGCCTCATGAGGTTGAGTGTACCTCGATCCATCCCTCAGACCGGAATCAAATTTCTTGGCAAAGCCTGGAATCAAACAACGGTGACAGTCAAGCATGCTAGCCACTGCTCAACGAGGCGGCCCGGATATAAGAAGCTTGCTGGTTTCTTTCATACTGCCATTTATAGTGCGAGTTTGTTATTTTTAATTCATTATAGAGGCTTGGGACATCATTGTCATCAGTCCCGAGTATATTGTAAGGATTAACCTTTGTTGGAGATCAAGTTTAACACAGCGTATTGGTTTTGGTTTTGTGAGTAAAATCTCTCTAATATCCAAGTTCCCTGGAATATAAGGACAATAAATAAACGTTGGTTGGATACAGTACGGCTTAGTGGCACTTGATTAAACGGGGTGTACGTGAAAATAGATCAGTTAACAGACAAATCAATTTACAGATCTGAGTGTTTTAGAGCAATGAACTTGGAATTTATCCCAAACCGAACTGCAAAAGCTATTTGTATCCAGCATGGATATAGATCTCACATATCCATTATGGAGCCTTTTACTACAAATGTCGTGGACATGTAACAAACGAATCGTTCTTCAACTATGAATTTTAAGGTATATCTATATATATATAACAAGAAGTTCCTTGACGAACTAAAGAGCCTACTTTTCTTAAAATTAAGATTCATGCCAATGATAAATCTACAGTATATGAACCTATCTAGAATAATGACGAAATTAAGTTGGTAATATCGAAATGTCTAATTAGTTCAAAATATACCTGGTATAATGTAGCCTAATAGAGCAGTACAGTTGGCAGCCCTGGTGACTGAATATATTCTTAGTTCCATCTCTTAAGGTACAGAACACAAAATTTGGTTGAATTCCAATGGAAGTTACATGCAGTTAGACATTGGATCTATCAGCACGCGTAAAAGCATGTTGGCAACAATGTCATGCGTGTGCTGGTCAGAAATAATCTGAAATATTATGATATCTAGTTGTGCCAAGTTTGGATAAAATCCATTTGTGAGTATAGAAGTTACATGTATTTTAAAATTGGACCAATCAGCAGGCATATAAACATGTTGGCAGCACTAACTTATATTAATTACTCCAAATTAATCTAGAATGTCAGGTGCTATACGTGTGCAAAGTATGGAGCTGTTGGCTTGCATACTTTCTGATATGTTGATATTAGGGTAAAAAAGCCAAACAGCATTTATTAACAGTTGGCAGCCCTGATTGCTCTTATGAATACTTATAGTCATATCTGTTATGTTACACATAGCTCATACGAAATTTGGTTGGCATCCAACTGATAGTTTAGGCGTTAAAAGTATTTAAAAATTGATCCTATCAGCAGGCTTAGAATCATGTTGGTAGAACTGGCGTATATAAGTTACTCCAAATTAATATAAAATGTCAGAATATTTGTGTGCATAGTTTAAAGCTGTTGGCTTGCATACTTTCTGATATATAGGTATTTGGATGAAAAAAAATAGATAGAGCAATTATTAACAGTTGGCAGCCCTGGTGGCCTTACGAATACGCTCAGTCATATGTGTTTATGTACAGATGTGTTGTTTGAGTCTTCAGTCTTTTGACTGGTTTGATGCAGCTCTCCATGCCTCCCTGTCCTGAGATAATCGTTTCATCTCTACATAGCTACCACACCCTACAGATATTACATAAAAAATTTGGTTGAAATCCAGTTGATAGTGTGGAAGTTATATGCATTTAAAAATTGGATATATCAGAAGGCATAAAATTATATTGGCAACACTATCTTGTACGGCTTCCTGAAAATTAAACTGAAATAGTATTATCTACATGTGTGCCAATTTTGGAATAGCTGCCATGAATACCTTCCAAGATATCCAACATGGAGCTCAAATTTCTATTGCGTTTTTTCATCAGTTGATAGCACTGACATCATTTTCAAATATGGGCTTGAGATATTCCGGTATACATCTTTACTCTTACTAAATGTGGTTTCGATTGCTGCAGCCGTTTAGGAGTTGATAGGGGGGGGGGGCACACACACAGCCACCCAGACCGACAGACAGAAGGGCATACAGACAGACAGACAGAAGGACAGACAGAGAGACAGACAGATAGACAGACAGACACACATTTTTCCGGATCGATCTCATAAGTCTACTTTTTCCTCATTTTGGCAAAATGTGAAAAGTAGGCTAAAAATGAATGTTACCTGATAGTTTGTCTGTGTGTCTGAGGGTATGTCTCCTATGCGTTCATATACCATTCATCCGATAGCGATGCAACTTGGGTGAGATGTTGAGTACACTCCAAGGAAGGTTTTTGGCTTAGTAAATCTATTTTACAATAGGTAGCGCACGAGTAGATTCAACAAATGAGCGACGATGCACGAAGCGTTTCAACCAAGTCCTATGCATGTTCGTATACCATTTAGCCGATTGCGATGAAACTTGGGTGAGATGTTGTGTACACTCCAGGGAAGGTATCCGGCTTAGTGAATCCATATCACAATAGGTAGCGCACGAGTAGATTCAACAAATGAACGACGACACGCGAAGCGTTTCAACTAAGTCCCGTATGCATTCATATACCATTCGTCCGATAACTATGAAACATAGGTAAATTGTTTTGTACACTTCAAGAACGGTTTCTGGCTTAGTAAATTCACTTCACAATAGGCAGCGTACGAGTAGATTCAACAAATGAGCGTCGACGCGCCAAGCGTTTCAACAAAGTATCTTATGCGGTCATACACCATTCGTCGGATAGCGATGAGAATTGGACGAGATGATGTGTGCACTCCGGGGAAGGTTTCTGGCTTAGTAAATCAATTTTACAATAGGTAGCGCACGAGTAGATTCAACAAATGAGCGTCGACACTCGAAGCGTTTCAACGAAGTCCCGTATGCGTTCATATACCATTCATCCGATTGCGATGAAACTTTGGTGAATTGTTGTGTACATTCCAGGAAAGCTTTCTGGCTTAGTAAATCCATTTTATAATAGGTAGCGCGCAAGTAGATTTAACAAATGAGCGATGGCACGCGAATTGTTTTAACATAGTCCCGTATGCGTTCATATACCATTTATCCGATTGCGATGAAACTTTGGTGAATCGTTGAATTCACTCCAGGGAGAATTTCGGACTTAGTTAATCCATTTTACAATAGGTAGTGCACGAGTAGATTCAACAAATGAGTGACGGTGGGCAAATCTTTTAAACAATATCCCGTATGCGTTCATATGCCATTCATCCGATTGCGATGAAACTTTGATGAGTTATTGTGTATACGCCTGAAAAGGTTTTCAACTTAGTAAATCCATTTTACAATAGGTAGCGCACGAGTCGATGCAACAAATGGGTGATGTCGCGTGAAGCGTTTCAACAAAATCCCGTACGCGTTAATATACCATTCATCGATTGCGATTAAACGTTGATGATTTGTGTGTTCACTTAATAAATCTTTTTCACAGTAGGAAGCGCTCGAGTAGATTCAACAAATGAGTGACAGCGCACGAATCCTTTAAACAAAATCCAGTATGCGTTCATATGCCATTCATCCGATTGCGATGAAACTTTGGTGAGTTTTAGTGCGCGTTCCCATGAATGTTTCTAAATTATTAAATCCATTTTACGATAGTTTATAGGCAGGTAACGAAAATTGAAAAGAATATTGTGTATTCAAAAGCACTCCAAGAAACAAAATTACAACGCTAACACTTTCTTTGATTGGCATTGCAATGCATGCCGGGTACAGCTTGTATATTATATATAAATCCACATTTTTCAACCAATTCTTCTGAAACTTTTACCACATGACTCATGAACCCTAACCATCAATTTCTTGTATCAGAAACGTTGCTTTCTGTTTTCAGTTCTCAACAGAATAAACAATTATATATTTTCTAAAATGCCCTAAAATTACTAACTATTATTCAATCATCAAATTTCTTTTATTGAGTTATTCGATTTATCGCATATAATGATCTGAATTAGAATAGTGTAGTTTTCTACATCATGCAGAGTGTAGAAATGTTTTGTCATTTATTCGAAAAATAAACAAGGTGGCTAATGTTTTCAAAAACCCCTAATTCACAACAATTTCTACATGTATTGGCTTTAATCTGATGTATCAATAATATTCCTATGCCAATTATTAATGTTGATCTTGTTAATTTGAAGGCATAACATGTTAAAAATTTCAATTCTGAGAATAAAGTAAATGAAATTGTTCATGGTTTTGGGCTAATGCCGTGTGAAAATAAAATTAAATTCCACCAGACGTATCGAAGGACCCTTGCCTCCTCTTTCAATGTAATTAAACAATGTGGGCAAAGAAAGTATATCAATGAGATTACCAAAACAAAAAACTAGATAAACTCCTCTGTTCGTCACCAGAGAGCGTACAGTAATTTCTGGCAGGTGTCAAAACAGATTTTTATTTTATTTTTTATTTTTTATTTTTCCTTCGAAACGTCTGGTGGCATTTTATTTTATTTTCACACAGCATTATCCCAAAAACCATGAATTATTTGAATAGTAATCCGGGCCGTGAAAGCCTTAATCTACATAATGTAAATGAAGATACAGAATTATTATTAGACCAAATAAACAAACTCATTACAGGATGTTCTAGATCTACACCACTTGATAAAGTTTATGGTCTAGCAGGTATCCCACCCCCAGATATTCGCCGTGAGTGTGCATCCAGACTGGAGAAATCTAAAGCACTGAACCTGAGGACCCATACTTTATCTGGGTATCAACCAGCAACCCAAAGGCTAAAGTCAAGAAGAAGCTTTCTTCATGCAACAGAAAGTCTCACTGAACCACCATCGAACTTTAGAATGAATTCATGGCGTTCAAGATCCAGCCACCTTGCAGGATGGATGATGCCTTCCGAAAGCCTTCCTTCAGGCCACGAGGAAAGTTGGTCAACATGGAAGACACTCAACAGGTTGCGCTCAGGAGTTGGAAGAACGAAGACCAACATGAGAAAGTGGGGATTTGTCTGCGAATCTACACTATGCGAATGCGGTGAAGAACAGACAATGAACCATCTCCTTGTATGCAACTTGTGTCCAACTACATGCTCTCCCCAGAACGTGATTGACGCTACTAAAGAAGCATGTGAACTAGCTGCATATTGGTCAAGCCACATTTGATTAAATTTGTACGTGTGTAGAGCTTAATCGCATTGCTACCTGCCATCAAAAATGATTAATGCTTATAGTACCAGGTTTGAAGTTATATCTTGTGAGTTATAATGTACGTTTCTGACACGATTAAAAAAAACTAAGATACTGTATATTAATAACGGCAATTACTAGGGAATGATGAACCTTGATCCTGTACTTGCACTTTGCTAATGTATGAGATTTGCTTACCTTATTTGATATTCCGGGATATTTAGATGCAAACAAGATGCTTTGGAGGCAGGCACCCTAGACATATGCACACGAGCCCCCTTATAGTTTTTAACTACTTATTGGGGGAATATCGACAAGAAATATGGTTCATTCGAAGAAGTCGATTGAGTTTTCAATTTACAATAAAAAACAAAAAAGGATTTTTTAATCAAAAATGCCATTTAAAACGTATAAACATACCTTAAGTAAAATTATTTATAGGTAGTGTCCATCGCTACCATTTGTCCAGCTGCTTGCTAGCAAGAGACATCAAATGTGACCCAGTTGAGAGCAAAGATATGTTGCACAAAATCTCCCGATTTATCTTTCGTTGCAGGACAAGCATGCGACTAAGACAAGCAAACAAAGTTGTGAGTGCCAAAACCAAGGCCACTACACTTCTAGCCCTAAATTAATCTTGGTGCCGCAATAGCCCACAAATGGAAAGCAAGTTTGTGTGATCTCATAAAAGGGTAACTTATGAGCAGAGCTTTTTTTCTGTGCTGACAATAACTTAAGAAAATTGTCGTTACATTTTGTGAAATTCATTTGTAACAATCGAAAGAGTTCTGAAATACACGTCGTTCCAATAATTACATTTTACTCCCCAGTTTAACTGCAGTTGGAATTATGCTCGATCAAGTGAGTTGGTCCAATGATTGTGACTCGTCCTGAAGACAAACTTGAACACCGAGAACATTGTGATAACTGCTTATGTATATAACCAGTCAGGCCTTTGACATAATCAAATTTATGATACATCGAATTTCATTAGTGAACGAGATGTTCAGTCAAGAACATATAGCCTACTTTCTCCTAAATGTATGGGTATATGTATAACTCTTCGTCCTTATCAAGGAGTATAATTGAATGTTGGTTGTAGTAGCTTGCGGACATACAACGTGTTGTATTGTACGTTATACTATGCTAATGATCTTTCTTATTTCCACTCCTTAAGGTACTTACCGGGCCTATTGTCGACTGCGTAACCCAATGTGTTATATTTATCGGCAGGTCGTCCGGTACGAGTTTTGTCGTGTTTGAATTGGTGGTGGAGGCAGACAAACACTCATACACAAACACACACACAAACAAGACACACGAACGTTTAGCCCGTGTAGATTTCATAAGCCTACTCTCATCTTTGCATAAGTAGAATGTTGGCTAAAATGAGGTTTCCTAACCTCATGAAATGAATGGAGCACAATCCATGACCACCAGACGAATAAATGAAAAAAAAAGTCGTAGATCATCAAGGGTTTGTAGAATTAGGTAACAGAAGTGACAGATAGATAAAATACAGAATATAATTCAAACTAATGGATACTGAACCTTATTCGGATTGAGATATTTTCAGATTAGCCAGCAAATCGTTCTCAAAATGCAGCATTCAGCTGAGATGTCTTGGAATGACTTCTGACTTTAACTTACTAGTAGGGGATAAATAAATCGTAGCCACGTTACAACGACGAAAATAAAATAAAATAAAATAAAATAAAACAAAAACGAATAAAAAAACAACAAAGGCAAAACAAAAAAGTAAAAAAACAAAAATGGCAAAAATTCAAAGAGCAAAAGGCAAAATAAACAAAAACAGAAAAGCATAAAACAAAACAAAAACAAAACAAAAAGATCAGGAGACCTTAGCCTGAACCCGCCACGTAAATACTGTACTGTAGTTTCAAACTCATACTTGAACACTGAGACACACACACACTCGCCCGACATTTAGCCTATCTCATAAATATATTTTAGCCTATTTTCATTTTATGAAAAATAGGCTTATGAGATCACCTTCCATCGGTGTGTCTGTCTGTGCGTGTGTGATTCGTTTCTGTGTGTCCCCCCCCCCCCTTAATAAATTCTAAACGGCTGGAACGATTTCAATGAAACTCGGTAAGATTATAGCACCGTTCTGGCCGACCCCGACTGTGCCCTTATTTTTTTTTGTGGCTCACAAATCCAACATGGCGGCTGTGCGAAATATTTTACCAGCATTCAGTATCTCCGAAAGTATTACCAATATCACCCTGGAATTTTGTACTGAGATAAAGGACACTACTAGAAGTTCAGGTATGAGAGTTTCAAAAACCTGGTAACTACAAAACCAATATGGCGGCCAAGCAAATTTGAGATATTTAAATAGACTTTTCTCGTGATTTAACCATCCAAGCGTAATGAAACTTGGTACAGCAAATATTTATACCCATCGAAATGCACTGGCGCCTAATTTAGTTCAATTGTTTACATAACCTCAAAATGGCGGCTGTGCGAAATATTTCACTGGCATTCAATATCTCCGAAACTGTTTATGTTATCACCCTGAAATTTTGTACGGCAATATAGGGCACTGCTACAAGTGTATCTGTGTAACTTTTAAAAACCTGTAAAGTACAAAACGAACATGGCGGCCAAGCGAAGATGAAACATTTTAATAGACTTTTCTCGTGATTTAACCATCTGAGCGCAGTGAAATGTGGTACAGTAAATGACTATACATATTGTAATGCACTGGCATCTAATTTAGTTCAATTGTCAACATAACTTCAAGATGGAGGCTGTGTGAAATTTTAAAATTAAGTTTTTATTTCTTGTGACGTTATCATGCGATCGAAGTGAAAGTTTGAATAATGAACCTAGGCAATAATTTTCCTTTAATGGTACATAAGTCTAAGGCCTATAGATATAACAATCCAAAACGGCGAGCATCCGAAATATTTTGGCGGTTCTCAATATCTACGAATCTTTCACAGCAATCAAACTGAAATATTTTATGTTCATAGAGGCTATGAACATCAGTACACCTATATAGCCTTCAGTAACCTGGTGAGCACAAATCCAACATGGCGGTGACGCGATTTAACTATCCAAGTGCAGTGAAACGTTGCACGTGATATGCTTATACAAATGTTAATCCACTGGCATCTAAATTTTTTCAATTGTTTTCATAACCACAAGATGGCAGCTGTGAGAAATTTTAAAATCTCGTTTTTAGCCTATTTTCGTTTACGAAAAATAGGCTTATGAGATCACTTTTTGTCCGTGTGTCTATCTGTGTGTGCGTGTGTGATTCGTGTGTGTGTGGATCCACCCCTAGTAACGTCTAAACGGCTAGATCGATTTCAATGAAATTCGGTAAGTTCATAACACTATTCCGGACGACCCCGACCGTGTCCTTAAAATTTTGTTATGTCTCACCAATCCAACATGGCAGCTGTGCGAAATATTTCACCTGCATTCAATATCTCCGAAACTATTACCAATATCACCCTGGAATTTTGTACGGTGATAAAGGGAACTACTACAAGTGCCTTTTGAAAATCTGGTGACATCAAAACCAACATGGCGGCCAAGCAAATTTGCGACTGTTAAATAGACGTTTCTCGCGATTTAACCAATCAAACGCAATGAATCTGGTACAGTATATGTTTATACACATTGTAATGCACCGACATCTAACTTTGTTCAATTGTTTACATAATCTCAGATGACGGCTGTGGGAAATATTTCACCGACTTTCTATATCTCTGAAACTATAACCGGTATCACCCTGAACTTTTCTACGGAGATAAAGGGTATTGCTGTAAGTTTATTTATGAGACTTTCAAAATCCGGTTAATTACAAAACGAACATGTCGGCCAAGCAAATTTGAAAGTTTTAAATAGACCTTTCTCGCGATTTAATAATCCAAACGCATTGTAACTTGGTACAGCAAATGTTTATACACATTGTAATGCACTGGTATTTAATTTAGTTCAATTGCTTACATAACCTCAAGATGGCGGCTGTGCGAATTTTAAAATTATGTTTTTATTTCTTGTGTCGTAACAATGTGATCGAAGTGGAAGTTTGAATAAGGAACCTACGCAATAATTTTCCTTTAATGGTACATGAATCTATGGCCTATACATATAACAATCCAACCTGGCGACCATCCGAAATATTTAGACGGATCTCAATATCTACGAATCTATTACAGCAATCAAACTGAAATTATGTATGTTGACAGTGGCAATTAACGTAAGTAGGATATATGAAAATAGGCTGTATAGTTCTTCACGGAACTACTTGTTACTTCTTGTGTCCTAATCATGCGATTGAAGTTTGAATACCACACGTACACAATAATCCACACCTAATAGTACATAAATAAAAACCAACCTGGCGACCATCGGAAATATTTAGACGGTTCTCAATATCTACGCATCTATCACAACCTTCAAACCGAAATTTTGTATGTTGATAGAGGCAGGGATATATGAAAATAGGCTGTATAGTTCTTCACGGAACTACTTGTTTCTAAGTGCAAAAACTAGTTGTTCATTCTTTAAGGGCTTTGCGACATCGTGTTGTTGTAGCCTCATGTACGTGGGTATGTGTAGAAGTTGTTTTATAACCTGTGTCACTGTGATGTCTGTACTATTGTGTGTATTTGTGTGGGAAAACTAACAGGAAGTTCTGTCAAGAAAGAACTCACCTATTTTCACATATAGTAGCATATGTACTGTAATAGCCGAGTTTTCTTCTTCAGATCTCTCTTTTCATTTAAAGCAAATTTTCGAGTAATGTACTAAATAAATTTTATGCCATGTTTATGACATTAAAGTTTAGTGAAGTAAACTAAATCCATACCAAGTTTAATGAACTCATTTCTGCCAATAATATTAATTAATAAGAAGATCACGCACATATGTGCGCGCGCACACACACGGATGATTTGTGATCTCACACTCTGATACAAGTATTACATAATTAAGATAGGCTAAAATGGCATGGAGCGTACGTTTGTTCTCCAGACTTCCTGTACGTTAACGTGAGCGGCGTATCATATAGCCTAGCTATTTTGACTGCATAACTAACCTGGACATTATGACGGTTTGTCAATAATGACTAACCAATCAACACAACATAGAATTTTAAGAATGTAGGAAGCAATATAGAATATTTTGTATTTGTGTGTGCTAATAAGAAACAAAATATAAATACAAAACACACGTCTGCTGTAGCACTTAAGTCAGACAAAATACACCAGGCAAATGCAGAAGCTCACCCAGGCTGGTGACCAAGCAGTCTGCATTCCCTTCCTCGTGTCTACTCCCTCCACCATGACTAGTGCTTAACCTCTTATTGTCCTGTTCCGTGGATAAGTGGTTAGTGCGCTAGGCTTTGACCCGAAGTGCCCCGGGTTCAATTCCAAGCCGAGCCATCAGGGATTTTAATCTCTGGGGGTTAATTCCCGTAATTCGGGGACTGGGTGTATGTGACGTCTTCATCATCACTTCATCCTCATTACAACGCGCAGGTCGCCCACGGGCATCAACTAGAAAGACCTGCACTCGGCCTCTCCGGAAGCCACATGACCATTATCATCACCCTCTTATAGTAATTATCGCAACTCATATCCCGATAACACAGTCACCCAGAGAATGGTTGAGCAAATTTTCGACAAAATCACCGCCAGCTTTGAGATACCTATAATATCGTGAGATTAACTTTTGTATTCCTTTGTCGTAGAAGTTTGCCACGTGGGAATGATGCCAGCGTGTGACGTCGTACGCGTATTCAGCTCTTCGTCAGTGTGAAAAGGCTCACCGGAGTTCAGGAATTTCTTGAGGTAAAAGAAAATATGAAAATCGCTTGGAGCAAGATCAGGACTGTACGGTCGGTGATCAAACAGCTCCCACAGCTGTACTGCAGCAAAACATTTGCTATGCCCCAGGTGTATGTGGTCGAGTATTGTCATGGATCAGCACAACAGCTGGACGGAATATTTCACGCCTCTTGTTTCGAATGGCATTACTTATCTTTATCACAGACTGAATCTCGCAAGCAGCAGTAGACAGAATAAGAGCCGCCATTTTGAACCTCCGCTTGTGCGCTACTTATTTATTTATTTATCGTATGTCTTTTAATGCTGGAAGTGTCCGAGGACATGTTCGACTCGCCAGAGACTTTAGCTGCATCCAGCGGACACCTTTAGGGTGAGCTACAAGTTCCGTTAAATTTCAAGTAGTTCCAACTTTCGCTACCAGATATCAATGATACCTAGTGGTGAACGTTGGAACTTTGATAGAAAGTTCCTACGATATCTAACCTAAAAATTTAGCTTCACACAAATTTAGTCTGTGGAAGGATCTTTTACATGCCATAAATCTATGACAAGGAAGGCATACTGAAGGACTTTTAACGCTCTTAAAACATCCGACGACTTCGTTCGGGTTTGAACCAACGTGAAAACGGAGTCAGATGAATTACTGAATTTACATATTCTCAAGCTAAAAGATACTCAAATTCTGATTATGAAACAGCAGTTCAGCATACTACCAACCAGTCCACCGAAGCCGGTCTGTGCGCTACTGATACCAGTCAAGACTTGTCCAGCTGGTTGATGATTGTTATGTCATTGATCTGTCGCACATGCTCATATTTCACGGCTAAATACTGTAACGGTCTTTTGAACGGTTTTAATATCCCCACGTGGAGATGACAAATGTAACTGTTTTCCTAGTGTCCCCACTGTTGATTGACAAATGTAATGTTTACTCTGACTAAGATACGTTGAATTAATGGCCGCCAAAACCTCAACACTAAGTTGAAACCTAAATTTATATTTATCAACGCCTAGCTCGGGAAGAACACCTTTAAGAATCTTCACACTCAGTCCGTGGCATGATTTGATCATTAACCCAACTAACAATTGTATCAGGAGAAGGAATTAGGTCTATATCTAATGCTACCCACTGTAAGCAAAGATTGCATAGCATAAGAAATGAATTTATTATATGAAAAAAACAAGTAGTGGCAATTTTAATAATATCAATAATTTAAAATTGGAGCGTAACGATTTGAATTTTACCACTCGAAAATTACGTGAAAACGGAGTCGGATGAATTACTGAATTTACAATTATTCCCAAGCTAAAAGTTACTCAAATTCTGATTATATAACAATAAAAAGAGAGAGATTGCGTAGTTTTGCGTCATTCGCGCTTACCATTGGAAATAGCCGTCGCATTTCCCTCGTACGTGATGGTTCAAGAGAGCTTCCATCAGCCTTCTGGACGTCGCCATTTTCTTCGTCACTTGTGGAGATTGTTGTTGAAATGTTACAGTTATGGTCCGATCACACCGGAACCAACCAAACGAGCGACCACTTCGGCCAAGTTTCACAATGTTAATAGCCCTCTCTTCTCGGCGCGCGAACACTTTATGCACTCGCCGAATCCCCTCTCCAGAGCCGTCACCCAGTGGTCCGGACTCCCCTGATTGGCTGAGCCACCACGCTAACTCCCGACATAAGAGTCATTTTACTCGGCGTGATGAAGTAGATTTGCCGCTCCAGTCCAATTCGCCTTTTCTTGATACAGCCAGCTGGAAGTGTTCCTCGGTTTCGTCATCGCTTCTCGACAAGGATATACCTATAGCTGAATTCCCAATGACTCATCTCTCTCACAATAAACCCTAACTGACTAAAATCCGTAAAATTCCGTAATCATATAATTTTCCGCGATAATGTTGTTCGTAATAATTCGCTTGATAGAGTTTTCTTTAAAATCGAAAACTTCTCTGTATACTTATAATCTTAGAAAACGCTCCAAAAATACATTAATAATAATAATAAGTTAAATGAACATTATCTTGGCTGGACAAGTTGCCACGTAAATAAACATTGAATGGCTTCCTACTGACTTATCTCAGTGGCGTAAAATACCCTCGAAAAACACGTTACATATTCGCCTCGGATCATCAAATGATTTACCGTGACCACGGTACATTATGTGATTATCCCAGACACGTTCCAAAAAGTCCCCATCCAAAATACATATTACACAAATTAAATCACCCTAAATTACATATATATATACACTCATAATTTTTCTTCACGCACTTTGCGTCAAAGTCTGTTGTTATATTGGATTGCACGCAATCAGTCCAATGTTTTTCATTTCAATTAATGTTCCACGGATATTTCCGCCTCTCCAATATCTCTAAGTTGGGATAGATATACATAAATAATGTGCGAGCACTGTGTATACATGATGTCAAATCACACGCATCAAAGGTGTTCTGATATATATATCACCACAGAACTTCCTAATATCAGTGGTTGTCGATTTCTTCTGGTGTAACTTAATCTCACTGATCACACGAGCACCCGATCACACTGTTGTGGCTGCGCATCTTGACCATAATACTTAATCGCTCTGTGTATTAGATAAAATTAATATTGATTTCTGAAAAAAAAAAACAGTAAGTGCGCATTAGATATAACACCAAATATTTCTGTGCCGTAATCGCCCTGTCTTACTAAGTTCCCGTAGACCATATTCTACTTAATACTAGTTCACCACCCAGACCAGTTCTCCACACTCAAATAACACTTTTGTGCTAGTTACCTTAAATTACACACCTACAGCTCTTACATGGCGAGGCCGTAAACAGAAATCACGTGTGCTGTTATGTATGAGTTTCATGAAGGACTGTCTCGCATTCTGGTGGCCCATCTTTTGTCTTGAGGACGCCATAATCAAACATGCCCTGCACAAGCGCTCCCCCCATCTCTAGGAGACACATGGGAATTCACCAGCGCTACCAAATTCTGGCCTTGGTGTATCGAGACATTTTAGTGCTCAACAGCAACCGACAATCCCGTCATATTTCCCTGTACCTTAAAAACTCTCAATTACTTATATACTAACCCCCTCTGTGACCTCTGATACGCCTTCCTGGAAGACCAGATCTCCCCCGCACCAAATTCCACACTTACTCATTTGATAGGCTGGCTCGCCAGATTAACACACTCACTTTATGACACATACTTTCGTAGACTATGTATATTATACGTCCCGTATAATCTGTTTGCCTTACCATCCTCCAGCACATATGCTGTTTTGCCAATACGTTTGGAAACTATAAATGTTTCTCTGTCACCTCTTCCAATATAGCCAGTAGCTCCCTTAAATTAATGTCATCACGTTGCTCTACTTGCATATTGCTCAGTGTCTGTAACGATGCCCTGTTGCTACTGTCCACACATGCACATAATAAAATACCGTCCTCTGCTTTAACAAAAGGATAATCCCTACATAAATGTGTGTCCCTTGATAGCATGTCTGCAAGAATGTTATCTTTACCTTTAATATATTTTACTGTGAATTCGTATTCCTGCAGAGCAAGAATCCACCTACTAACTCTGTTAGAACTGAGTTTACAAGTCCTCATATACAGTAATGCATGGTGATCTGTATGGATCTCAAATTTCCCCCCTACTAAATACATTCTAAATTTCCCCAAACTGAAAATAATACCTAAAAGCTCTAACTCAGTAATCGTGTATCTTTTCTCTGCTGCTGTCAGTCCTCGCGAGGCTAAAGATACAATGCACAGATTATCCTCATCATCTTTCTGACACAATACTCCAGAAATGCCTATATGCGAAGCATCTATCATAACCACATATTCCTTATCTTTCAAAGGATATTTCAGCACTACAGCTTTCTCAAAACCTTCCTTCAGCGCTCTAAAAGCCTGATCATGCTTGGACTCCCATCTCCACCGAGTCCCACTTTTAAGCAATTCCCTGAATGGTTCTACCAACCCTGAGTATTTAAGAACGAACCTTCTGAAAAAGTTGCAAATTTCCAGGTATGTTTTTAACTGTTTAACATTTTGTGGCACCTCTGCGTTAAGTATCTTATTAACCCTACTTTCTTCTGGTGTTACACCTCTACTCGACACTCTATGACCTAAAAATGTCACTTCTGACTGACAGAATGACGACATAGACAGCTTCAAAGTGAACCCTTCCTGATCTAACTTCTGAAAAACTATATCTAAATGACGTAGATGCTCCTCAAAACTGCGTGAACTAATTACCATATCATCAATGTAAATGGTTACAAACTCTACTGTGTCATCCCCTAATGCGATGTTTAAAGCCCTAATTAAAGCTGCTGAACTACTCTTTAACCCATAAGGTGTTCTACAAAAATGATAAAGGTTATATTTATGACTAAAAGCTGTAAATTGTCTATCTTCGTACATAAGTGGCACTTGCCAAAAACTGGATCTCAAATCTACACAAGTGAAATACTTCTTCCCCTCAAATGTTTGCATTAATTCCTTTATTGACATGGATTTCAGCTGGTCTGAACTAATTCTACTGTTATCCAAACGAGCATCTAAACAAATACGGACTGTGCCATCGGCCTTGGGCACGGTGATCAAAGAATTAACATATGGACTGTCGGAGTGTTCAATAATGCCATCTTCAAGCATCTGGCTAATTTGTGCCTCAACTGCACTCTGATAAGCGAAAGGTACAGGATATCTATGTCCTGTGAATACTGACCTATCAATAACGTTCAATGATTGTGTATAGCAATTGGCCATAACAATGCGATCCTCAAAAACTCTCCTATTACTCAATAACACATCATAGAGCAGAACACACTGTTCTTCCTCTTTATTTCCCTGAAATGCAGCATCACGTAACGAGTCCTCTAGACTACCGTTCGTAATCTCACTGACCACAAAACTTGGAGAATCCCGCTCTACGGCTGGCGATATCTCATTTAAAGTACGAATCACACCTACAACACTACTTCTCTGAACATTGTCATTGAACGTGGCGTAGTCGGTAGCATGCTGAACTGCTATGCCCAAGATAGCGGGTTCAAACCCGGCCGAAGTCGTCGGATTTTTTAAGATCGTTAAAAATCCTTCAGTATGCTTTCCTTCGGAGGGGAAGTAAAGCCGGCGGTCCCATGTCATAGATTTATGGCATGTAAAAGATCCTTTCACAGACTAAACTTGTGTAAAGCAAAATTTGTTAGGTTAGATTTCGTCAGAACGCTCTATCAATGTTCCAACGTTCACCACTAGGTATCATTGATATCTGGTGGCGAAAGTTGGAACTACTTGAAATTAAACGGAACTTGTAGCTCACCCTTTAGGGTATCCGCTGGAAGCAGCTACAGACTCAGGCGAGACGAACATGTCCTCGGACACTCCCGGCACTAAAAGCCATACGATAAATAAATAAATAAATAAATAAATAAATAAATAAATAAATAAATAAATAAATAAATAAATAAATAAATAAATAAATAAATAAATAAATAAATAAATAAACCTCTACTTCAGAATTATCCCATTTAAATTTCAAACTTCCTACCTCATAACATAAGTTACCAGACACTCTACTTAGCCAATCTGAACCCAAAATAACACTGAACACTAAATTTGGAATTACAAGACAAATCTGCTTTTCTACATGATTATTACTTTTAATGTCTACTAAAACTTGCTTAGAAAATACTTTAGACCTCTTCCCAACAGCTGTGATAACAAAAGTGCTTTTAATTGGCATCTCCTCAAAATTCACTCCAGTTCCTTTCATTTTATCATAAAATGCACTACTTATTCAACTGTTCATACAACCACTATCAATTAAAACATCTGTGTACGCCTCGGACACGTTAAATTTAACTATGGGGCTCTTACTAGCCGCATTCTGAATAATACCTTCATTATTTAGTTCACGTAATAATTCCCTTCTTACATTTAGGTCATAGGGTTCCTGTATAAGTGTATGGACAGGGCATGTTACAGTCTGATATTCTGACCTTACATCGCAGCCTGGATCGTGTTTAAAGTACCGCTACCGTTTGGTGTAGTACTACTCACTACTGCACTGGTTTGGTTGTTCTGGGCTGTGTTAACGGTATTTCTCTGTCCGTTATTACCATTGGGCTGATCCCCTCCTTGACCCCTGTTCTGGTTATAATTATTGTTATTATTATTCCCCCCTTGGTTACCCCTAAAATCATTATTTCGGCCTTGATTTCCCCTGAAATCATTTTATTTCTACCTTGGTACTGTGTACCATACCCATTTCCTCTGTACTGATTTTGCTGATTATTATTATTAATATTCGGGTTCCCCCTATTTTGGACGTTGGCCCTTTCGCCACTGTTCCCTTGATCTTCCTGATTCCTATTCTCATTAGGCCTGTTATTATGTTTACCCTGGTTCCTACCGAAATTCTCCTCGTAACCACCTCTTCCCAGAGCATCGAATGTACTTAATAAATTTCCCACTTGTGAAACAGATTTAACATTTTGGATACAGGCAGCTTCTTTGATTCTATATGGAAAATGTCTTAGTAATAGCCTGGCTATATCACTTTCCTCCCTCAAACCATCCAGACATTTACACGTCAATACCTGTCCTAAAAAGTACTCGGTCATAGATTAGTTTCCTCTCGGGTTATATTTCCCACACACAATTCCCTCACGATGCTGAGACTGAATTACTTCATTCTAAAACTTCTCACAAAATTTAACTTTAAAATCTGAAATGTTTTCAAAATTGTCTCTGTAGACTGCAAACCAGTTTCTTGTCTCCCCTACAAACGCTTGCTCTAAAATCTCAACTACCTGGCACCACTCAATACTACCATCTTCCAACCTCTCCCTGAATTTATTTTCTATTGCATTCATAAATTCCATGGGACAACCCTGTCGATTGCTGAACTTTCCCAACTCTATCTCCCTGTGTGTGCTATTCACATAAACTGGCCTACTGTGACTATTTTCCTGCCTAATTCAAGCTTTCAACTTCTGTTCTAATTCAGCAATTTTCTCCTCAGCTTTTCTTTCCATACTAGTTACAGTTAACCTAAAGCTCCCTTCCGATGCTTCAAATTTATCACTTAACTTATCTTGTTTCTCCTGAATCTTATTAATGCTTTCCTTATTCCTCTCCCTTAAATCATTAACTTCAGTGATTATTTCTGCATGAACTTTATCAATTCTTCACCCAGCTGTTCTTTAACCTCTTTAGTTGCTACCTGAAACTTATCAATTCCCCCCCCCCCCCCCTCAAATGCTTTTTGACCTGCTGTGTTTCAAGTTGCACTAGTTCTTTTAAATTTCCAGCCTGTGTACTGATTCTAATTTCTAACTCCTCCTGCACTTTTCCCAATTTTCTATCTACATCTGCTATAATTTCTTTAGCCTTCTCTTCCGTCACCCCTCTGATTTCTCCTCTAATCCGCTCAAATTTCTTATCTAATTTTAGATTGTTCTCTTCAAATTTCTCACTTAATTTTGTATCTAGTTTTTCGCTCAGCGCTTCCGTATTTTCTTTACTTTCCCTAGTGTTTTGCTCAAGTTTAGAATTTAAAGTTTCAGTACTCTCTTTATTTTCCCTACTGCTTTGTTCGAGTCTAGCGTTTAAAGCATCTGTGCTCATTTTATTTTGTTGCATAAACTGAAGAAGCAAACTTTCTAACCCTGCTTGACTGTTTTGATTACCCCCCCCCCCCCCCCCTCAGTATCGGGATTTACCTCCGACATCCCTGGACAGCTTTCATTCTCAAGACTAGCCATACTGCTCGTATCTTCACTATCCAACTGGTGACCACTACTCAACTTCATCTCTTCCTCAATACTACCCATGCTGATACACACCGATAAATGAAAAACCCCCAAAATACAGGCACAGAAATATATATCCTTCTCCTTCCACAAATGTTATTAGGTTTTCGGCCTCACGTTGATAGCGACAAATAAAACGGTCTTTTTTAACGGTTTTAATATCCCCACGTGGTGATGACAAATGTAACTGTATTCCTAGTGTGCCCACTGTTGATTGACAAATGTAATGTTTACTCTGACTAAGATACGTTGAATTAATGGGTGCCAAGACCTCAACACTAAGTTGAAATCTAAATTTATATTTATCAACGCCTAGCTCAGGCAGAACACCTTTAAGAATCTTTACACTCAGACCGTGGCATGATTTGATCATTAACCCAACTAACAATTGTATCAGGAGAAGGAATTAGGTCTATATCTAATGCTACCTACTGAAAGCAAAGATTGCATAGCATAAGAAATGAATTTATTATATGAAAAAAAAACAAGTAGTGGCAATTTTAATAATATCAATAATTTAAAATTGGAGCGTAACGATTTGAATTTTACCACTCGAAAATTACGTGAAAACGGAGTCGGATGAATTACTGAATTTACATATTCCCAAGCTAAAAGATACTCAAACTCTGATTATGAAACAATGAAAAGAGAGAGATTGCATAGTTCTGCGTCATTCACGCTTACCATTGGAAATAGCCGTAGCCTTTCCCTCGTACGTGATGGTTCAAGAGAGCTTCCATCAGCCTTCTGGACGTCGCCATTTTCATCGTCACTTGTGGAGATTGTTGTTGAAATGTTACAGTTATGGTCCGATCACACCGGAACCAACCAAACGAGCGACCACTTCGGCCAAGTTTCACAATGTTAATAGCCCTCTCTTCTCGGCGCGCGAACACTTTATGCACTCGCCGAATCCCCTCTCCAGTGCCATCACCCAGTGGTCTGGACTCCCCTGATTGGCTGAGCCACCACGCTGACTCCCGACATAAGGGTCATTTTACTCGGCGTGATGAAGTAGATTTGCCGCTCCAGTCCAATTCGCCTTTTCTTGATACAGCCAGCTGGAAGTGTTCCTCGGTTTCGTTATCGCTTCTCGACAAGAATATACCTGTAGCTGAATTCCCAATGACTCATCTCTCTCACAATAAACCCTAACTGACTAAAATCCGTAAAATTCCGTAATCATATAATTTTCCGCGATAATGTTGATCGTAATAATTCGCTTGATAGAGTTTTCTATAAAATCGAAAACCTCTCTGTATACTTATAATCTTAAAAAAACGCTCCTAAATACATTAATAATAATAAGTTAAATGAACATTATCTAGGCTGGACAAGTTGCCGTGTATATAAAAATTGAATGGCTTCCAAATACCCTCGATAAACACGTTACAATACGTTCATTTTGAAAAACAAAATGTGAGGAACGTTGATTCCTGGATGGTTTTCTTACATTTAGTTTAATATTTGAAAGAACGTTTTACGTTTTTTATATGCTCAAGTTACATTTGTTTAGTTAAAATTAAATACTTATTGCTTAGTTTAAATGACAACCGTTTTTTTTTACCATGAATATTTTCTTCCAGTTTTTGGGCTGAAAATACTTTTCATTGCACATTACCCTAATTGAAAGTTTGCATAGGCCAAACCCAACCAGTATTTGAAGATTTCTTCAATCTATACGCATATGTTTGTGTGCTTTTAAAATCTACCTGCTATTCAGAAAAATATCAGAAGACGCTCTTCCAGACAGATTCCTAGAAATAAGGTCACGTTTCTTGTTCATGGCCAAAAGAAAACACACACAGAAACAACAACATTAAAAGTTCGATCAAATGAACAGAAAAATTAATAAAATCCACTTATTCACTTCTGAAATCAACTGATCAAACACAGAGTTTTGGTAACATGACATATATTCGAAGAAACGTCCCATGTGTTCTTAAATTAGTCCTAAGTAAATGCTTCAACACTCAAAATCGCTCTTTGATCATGAAAAACAAAACCAAGCAACATTCAAACAAACTGGCATAATATGCCTACTTAGGTGATAAGACACTAATAGTGTTAATCACAATTAGTTTTATAATTTCCATACTTATGGCTGGATTACATAACCAGTTAATTTTCCGTTATAACCTATGAAACCAAATCCCGAAAGTCTCAGGAAGCGATTGCGAGAAATCCTTGTGAAATAAAGACACAATGACGTCAGTGATTTCCTCTAGTATAGTGCTGATAAATTTGCTAATGCCGTTGGAAATTATCTCTAACTAGCAGAAGTACCCATTCTTCGAACGGTCTTCGGTATTAATAACCAGACGTAATCAATTGAGCTACTGTTGCAATGGTTAGGGACCTGGATCCTGTTTGTGGACAAAGAAAAATGATTAGTTAAAATATGCACTGAAACTAAATTTACCTAACGTGTACTTCCTGACGTGAAAATAAAAATGAAAACCTTGTAGACGAAACGCAATACACGTCAAAGAAAACTGACCTTCACAGTTGTGTCAAGTCCCCATCCAGAGGAAGACTCCTTTAATAAATTATAAAGTCTTATGGTGCATGAAAATTCATGCCAATGGCCCAAATTCCTAAAAGAAAAAAAAAGCTATTTCAATTCAGGAATTTTTGAAAATAATGTTTCTGTTTGGAGATGTAATATACCTTCTGTACGACATAACGCACATTTAAGTCGTGTGAAAAAATCTAGGGTACCCCTTGACCCCCTTAAGCGTATTGATGAAATGTACATTTTTAGTTGATTCCGTAATAACCTTATAGCCATTTGCAAACATTCACAGAAATTTAATAAATGGAGTGGCTTTACTTCTTGCAGAAATAGATGGAAAGTTGGATGTCACCTTTTGAGATACTGTTGTCATGATTACTGGCTTGCATTGCTTCATCAGTTTATTAAATGAAATTATTTTTCTGGAAATATCTCAGAAACTGTTGGTTTTAGAGCCTTAAAATGTAGTTTTCGGGGACCCTTTACGGCTATTTAGGGGCACCGAGTTTTGTTTCTGACACCAATTGGCTGAAAATAAGCTTTGTCTCGTCGTTGTAGGCCGTAGTATAATAATAATAATGATCATAATAATATAACAATATAGGAATAGGGATATAATAGACCTTCCGTACCACACCCGCACGTGTAAATCGCGTGAAAAAAAATTAGAGTAGCCCTTGACCCCCTTAACCGCATTATATGACATTGATGAATTTTACAGCTTAATTTGGTTCCTTTATAACCTTATAGCCGTTTGCAATCTCTCTCAGTGATATAATAAATGTAATTGTATTGCGTCTTACAGCAAAAGATGGACCTGTGTGATTCCGTTGCCATGGTTACCGGCTTGCATTATTTCGTTATTGTAATAAATAAAAGTAGTTTTCTGGGAATATCTCAAAAACTGTTGGTTTTAGGGCATTAAAATGTGGTTTGCGCCGAGTCTCGTTTCTCACATTGAGGGGATGAAAAAGAGCTTTGTCTCGCCCTTCTACGCCTATTTCAGCAAGTATTTTAAGGGGTAGGCCCCCTTTTATGAGAGGTACAGAGAAGAGTTACATCAATGATTAGTAGGGTCGTGCCACTGAAGGATATCTGTACCATATTTTACGTTGATCCACCCAGCCGTTCTCGAGTTATAAGGGAACAACCACTTTGTCCACAGACAGACAGACAAAAATTTTATTTTCGCGCGCATCCGTCATAAAACAGTCTGAAACCTGTAAATAACGCAAATTTCCATAGAAATTCAGAAAAAAAACATACAAATTTACATTTTTATATATAGAGAGGTTACAGTAAATAGGTATTTCTAAACATGAATTTGCCCATTATTTTGAGCTTTTGTAGTGAAAAATAATTTTATGGCTAAAATTACATAAATTACAGAGAGTACCAGTGATCTTTTATTGAAGTAATCCCAGACTCATACTGAACAATACCAAACATTGGTGATGGATTCAAATAATATTTAATTTTGTCTCTAACTAAATGATCGCTCATTTTAAAAGTCTAATTAGTGTGTGGATGTCAATCATGATCTTGTTAATTATGGGTTGTCCTGTTGCTAATTACATGGACTAAGGGGAGGTTTATCAGTGAAGCACTGGTTGACAGGTATTGACCTTGTACAACAAGTGACTAATGGGGAGATGAGCCAATCAGTCAGCACCACCCATGTAGTGGCCATCAAGTGGCGTCTTTAGACACACAGCAGCATATCTGAACTAAAGGTGTAACTTATTATATAAACCCTACTTTAGATTTCATGTGCGGAAGCACTTAGTTATCATTGCAGTTAAAAGTGTAAAAATAGCACATCTCTACATTGATTTTTGACAACACTTTCTGAGAGTTATCCACTTCTGGAGAAATTATAATGAGCTAAAGTAGGAGTTATCAACTTTCAGCCTGTCAATCTATTTTTCGAGGTGGAGATATTCAAATGCGAGTGATGGATATATTCTGAATCAAATGTGTTAAATCAATACCAGAATAGTACGTTTCGTTTGAAAATTGATTGAAATTCGCCACGTGTGCTAGGGTGGAAGGCCATAGATCCAGGCTACACGGAAGTTGAGAGGGTTCGAACCGCAATATGGACCGTTATTAGTATGGTTTTCCATGTTTTTCAATTTTAATACCAGACATATTTCGGGACGGGACCTTCTAATAAGCTATGTTAGCTTCCGTCGAGTTCATTGTCCAGTTTGATTCATCTTTAGGCATGCCATCTTTCAAATACTCTTCTGATGATGTGGGCGTTTGGAAATCTCACCACATCACATGGAGAATAATTAGAAATACACTTTCCTTAAAGGAGATGGATTTTATTCGATTTCTATCTACACGCAGAATGTGTCGAAGACCAGACAGAAATGTTGAGTGTAAGGGTTGTAGTAGTTAATTCATTTAGGGAATAAGTTATGTGTTATTCCAACCTCAAAAGACAAAATTTTACACCGTACTTATCCATCATTTCCACGTGTATAATGTCAACTATTTTTAGCCTATTTTCAATTTTGAAAAAATAGGCTTATGAGATCACCTTTTGTCCGTGTGTGTGTGCGTGTGTGTGTGTGTGTGATTCGTGTGTGTGTCCCCCCCTAATAAAATCTAAACGGCTGGAGCGATTTCAATGAAACTCGGTAAGTTCATAGCACTATTCCGAGCGACCCTGACCGTGCCCTTCAAATTTTGTTACGACTCACCAATCCAACATGGCAGCTGTGCGAAATATTTCACCAGCATTCAATATCTCCGAAACTATTACCGATATTACCCTGACATTTTGTATGGTGATAAAGGGAACTACTATAAGTTCACCTATGTGACCTTTGAAAACCTGGTAGCTAAAAAACGAACATGGCGGCCAAGCGAAGTTGCGACTTTTAAATAGACGTTTCTCGCGATTTAACCAACCAAACGCAATGAAACTTGGTACAGTATATGTTTATATACATTGTAATGCACCGACATCTAACTTTGTTCAATTGTTTACATAACCACAAGATGGCGGATGTGCGAAATATTTCACCGGCATTCGATATCTGTGAAACTATTAGCGGTATCTCCCTGAAATTTTTTAGGGAGATAAAGGGCACTACGGAAGTCCATCTATAAGACTTTCAGAAACCGGTTAACTACAAAACGAACATGGCAGCCAAGCGAAGTTGAAAATTTTAAATAGACCTTGCTCGCGATTTAATGTTCCAAACGCACTGAAATCTGGTACAGGAAATATTTATACACATTGTAATGCACTGGTATCTAATTTAGTTCAATTGTTTACATAACCTCAAGATGGCAGATGTGCGAATATTAAAATTAAGTTTTTTTTTCTTGTGATGTAGCCATGCCATCGAATTGAAAGTTTGAATATTGAACCTACGCAATAATTTTCCTTTAATGGTACATGACTCTATGGCCTATACATTTAACAATTCAACATGGCGACCATCCAATAAATAACTTGGTGATCACAAATCCAACATGGAGGCGACGCCAAATATAAAAATTCACATTGACGTTTCTCGCCATTTAACCATCCGAGTGCAGTGAAACTTGGAACAGTAAATCCTTATACGAATGGTAATCCACTGGCATCTAATTTATTTCAATTGTTTCCATAACCGCAAGATGGCAGGTGTGCGAAATTTTAAAATCTCCTTGTTACTTCTTGTGTCCTAATTATGCGATTGTAGTTTGAATACTACACGTACACAATAATCTGCATGTAACAGTACATAACTCTAGGACTTACATATATAAAATCCAACATGGCGACCATCCGAAATTTTTAGTAGGTTCTCAATATCTACGAATCTATTACAGCAATCAAACTGAAATTGTGTATGTTGCTAGAGGCAATAAACATACGTAGGATATATGAAAATAGGCTGTATAGTTCTTCACGGAACTACTTGTTCATTTTTAGCCTACTTTTCACATTTTGCAAAAATGAGGAAAACGTAGACTTATGAGATCAGGCAAATGTGTGTCTGTCTGTCTGTCTGTCTGTCTGTCTGCCTGTCCTTATGTATGTAGTCTGTCTGTCTGTCTGTCTGGCTGGCTGTGTGTGTGTGTCCCCCTATCAACTCCTAAACGGCTGCAGCAATCGAAACAAAATTTGGTAGGAGTAAAGATCTATACCTGAATAACTCACGGCCATATTTGAAAATGAAGTCAGTGCTACCAACTGCTGAAAAATTGCAATTGAAATTTGAGCTTCATGTTGGATATCTTGGAAGGCATGAATGGCAGCTATTTCAAAATTGGCACACGTATAGATAATAATATTGCAGTTTAATTTCCAGGAGGCCAAACATGGCAGTGTTGCCAAAATTAATAAAAGCCCGCTGATAGATACAAATTTTAAATTCATATAACTTCTAGACTATGAATTGGATTTCAACCAAATTTCGTATGTGCTAAGTGTACATAAACAGATATGACTGAGCGTATTCTTAAGAGCCACATGGGCTGCCAACTGTTAATAAATGCTCTCATTTTTTAATCCAAATACCCATACATCCGAAAGTATGCAAGCTTACAGCTTTAAAATATGCACACGTATAGTACCTGACATTCTATATTAATTTGGAGAAACTTATATACGTCAGTGCTACCAACATGATTCTAAGCCTGCTGAGAGGTCCAACTTTAAATACATGTAACTTCTATACTATCAGTTGGATTTCAACCAAATTTCGTGTGTGCTATGTGTACCATAACAGATATGACTATGCCAATTCTTATGAGTAACCAAGGCTGCCAACTGTTAATAAATACTGTCTCTATTTTTGTTACCCTAAAATCAATATATCAGAAAGTATGCAAGCCAATAGCTCTACATTTTTCACACGTACAGGTATAGTACCTGGCATTCTAGATTAATTTGGAGTAACTAATATACGTCAGTGTTGCCAAATTGATTCTAAGCCTGCTGATAGGTCCAATTTTAAAATGCATGCAACTTCTATTCTAACTAATGGATTTCATTCAAAATTGGCACAACAATAGATCATAATATTTCAGATTATTTCTGACCAATAAATGCATGACATTGTTGCCAACATGATTTTACGCGCGCTGTTAGATCCAATGTTTAACAGCATGTAACGTCCATGCTATCCATTGGACTTCAACCAAATGTTCTATTCTGTACCCTAAGAGATGGAACTAAGAATATATTCAGTCACCAGGGCTGCCAACTTTAGTTCTCTATTAGGCTACATAATGCCAAGTATACAGTATTTCGAACTAATTAGAAATTTCGATATTACCAACTTAATTTCGTCATTATTCTAGATAGATCCATATACAGTAGATTAATCTTTGATATGAATTTTAAATTTTAAGAAAAGTAGGCTCTTTAGTTCGTCACGGAACTTCTTGTTCTATGTGATATTTATGTTACACACCTCAATCTCATTTCAATCTTACCTTTTTAGAACATTGGGATTTCCTACATCGGGCTGCTTTTGAAGAAATATATTTTTCATATTAAACAACATTTTTAACAGATCTGGTTTTATTAGAATGTTTTGATTTTTAAATAATTTAGGTAGTCAATACTTTAGAAATAGTATTGAACCTAACCATTTTATAAATTTAATTATTTCTTGTTAAAAATTATTGGAAACACTTAGAGAATTATTATTTTACATTTATCACTTTATCACACAATCTTGCAACTTCATTTATTGCTTCTATTTATAAATATTTATTACAATTGCTGACAAAGGTGATAATGTAACTGAAACCGGTACATTGGAAAACATAAATAATAATTTTACTGACTAAGGGTATCTTTCCGTTGTCTATCATTTAAGTACTTGCGATATCATTGCCGTTAATCTCCGTGTATTTGGGTGTGTCTAGGAGTTATTAAAGAGCCTATGTTTGTGGTGTCCGTAGTAACTTAGTGTGTGTATCTTTAATTGAGACAAGCATTACGAAGGATACGGTCCCGGGGTTAAGTTAGGAACCACCCCGGCATTTAACTGGAGTAAAAATGGTAAAATACAAGGAACCACTTCTAAGATGGCTCAGATGGGAATTGAATCCACATTTTATCAGTTCAAACTCACGAGAATAAATGTACCCCGTTGCAGGCCTTAGACCAGAATTATATTTCTTGTTAGAGCCAGTAATCCTACCCGGAGTTCAGAGATGACAGCCAAGAATGGTAACCACTACATCACAGGGTGGTTTGAACGTATTGGAGACTAACCTTGGATTTTATGTTATCATCATCATCATCATCATCATTTATTGCATTTATCGGCCTTTAATGCCTACAGAAAAAGTACAAAAGAAAGAAAAGAGGAGAGAAAAATTGGTAACAAAGGAATCAGTCACGAAGGAGGAGGTATCTACTGCAGATAACATTCCAACGCTGCTGGTCTCTAGCTTTATCTTCCACCGCATTCGGCTCCACTTGCTGAAGTATTGTCAATACTCGATCCGTCAATCGTGTCCTTGGACGTCCCCTTGGGTATCTTCCAGCAGGTTGTGAATGAAGGACTCGGGTTTGGATGGACTCATCAGCTCGAAAGATGTGGCCAAACCACTGTAACCTCTTCTATCCTAGTACTCGGCCAATTTGTGGTTTTCCAAACCACTGATAAAGGTCATCCTTCGTTCTTCGTTCCCATTTACCTTCTATGGCATTGAAAACAGGTCCATAAATTTTTCGAAGTACCTTCCCCTCGAAGGCAGAGATGGCTTTTTCGGTTGTTGCTGACGTCGCCCAGGTTTCACAACCATACAAATGTACCGGCCGTACTTGTGTCACGTATATGTACTATATTAAAATAAACAAGGGAAAAATGAAAATTCTTAAAATAATCAGGAATGACAAGAAGTGTGACAACATTTTTGATGGATATAATTGAAACTGTGAAGGGGTTTACCTACCTTGGAGTTGACCATATTGCACCACAATCACGCAGTACGTTCAGAAGACATAATGTGCAGGTTGATTGAAGCTGAAGAAGCTTTCCGCAAAATAAAACTGAAGCTCTTCACTTAAATAACCTTAGTAACAACTAAGGAAATAATTAATTAAAACGTTTGTCTGGAGTAATTGGAGTAAAAGTAAAGAGAAAGACATGTGATGGTAACGCCAGATACTCGAGATTCCGTTGACAGTCAAGGATAGATGCCGGATTTTATGTGGAACACCATCAAGCAACTATGTGACTCTTGGGTCAGGTACGTACCTCGTTATGGGGAAATATTAAACATTTCACTTGAAGAGTTGGTATAGGGTGAGAATGTTAGAGGCTGACCAGGTAAAGTGTACAGAGTGTAACACATAGAGTACATACAGCTCAGACTGCAGTAATAGGAGCGTCTGAAAAGCAGATCTGCTGCGTACATCCCTCATGTGTTGGCACCTTGCAGGGGGGACAATTGAGTCTAAAGGCGAAATTGGGTGAATCTGTAGATTCTCTCTGGGGCGCACATCACCTAGCTAGCTACACAAAGCAGAAACGTTACTGACACATCAAGCGTTTAGACAGAAGATCTACTTTTCCGAAGCTGTTATTACTGGAGATATCCCAATTTGTAATCATATCCAATGACGGATTCTGAATAATATCCCCTCCCTATCCCACACAAAAGTGACATGGTCTATAAATTTTACCTTTCCTTCAAGATGTCCTGTCACATCTCTAAGGATAAGCACAGCTGACAATCAAAAGAACAAAGTTAAGCAGAAAAGCTTGAAACCTGAACTAAATATCCTTTTGATCAAAAGTCAGCAACATTTCCTTACTCATGGCTACATTTGTTGTCTAGTAGCACTTAAGCTAGAAGCCACAAGGAGGCACTTGATTATAGACTGCTAATTCAATCTTACACCTTACATAAAATGATATGAGTATGTAAATAAGTAACGGAAATATTAAATGAGTGAAGTGTTTTTATCGCATCGGCTAATTTTTATTGAAATTGAACAAATTTGTATTAGACTACTGTAATAACTACTCAGATCATAGTCCAAACAATGTATCAGTACGACTAAATGCCTATATAATGACCTATTATTCAAAGCATATATCATAGTGAAATACATTACGACAATTTATCATTTTTAAAGTAGATGACCTCCATCTCAAAAGACATATAGCCTATTTTTAAGAATAATGAGGATATTAGTAATGTATTTAAAAATGTATTCAACACTATCTTTCATTATGAACACTGCAAATGTTCATGGGAGGGAAAACGATTCTATGCTTTCGTCTTTAGTTTTGAATCCGAATATTGATTTGCCACAGCATTTCATCTCCACCCACTTTTATTTTGTGCTCTTCGCTTCAGGTCAGTGTAGAATAGATTATGTAGATCTTCCTTGATTTGATCAGTTTACAGTTTGCAAAACATATAGGTCATTTAAAGTGTCAAAAGACAAGAACACTACTTGGGGAAAATAGGAGAGAAGGGTTGATCCAAGTCTTAAGTATGGCTCCGTCTGAAGTCATAGACCTGCCTTACCTTACCCAAAATCAATGTGTGTTCTATAATTAAATAATTTAATTGTTGCTTTACACTTAAAGATAAATCTATTTTTATTGCTAAGCCCTGATAAGCCCGGGCTAATGGCTTCATGTTTTCTCTCCCACCAGACTACCCTGTCTCACTGGGGATATTACCTTACCCTGATCTGTGTGCGCTAAGGGAGTTCGTCTTAAGATGCAAGCCCAATATGGCCCAAGGCGCTTGTTTTCCATTCCCTAGCCTAATTGCAATTGTACACATGTGGACACCCGACTAACTCAGGTTATAAGATATTATTTACACACACACGCTTGCCACAGTGAGTGAGTGGTTAACGTGTCGGTCTACTTACCCCAAGCTTGCAGGTTCGCTCCTGGCCGTGGTAAGTGATAAGACACGCATGTCATACGATGTTGACATGTCAACGAACCCGTTTGAATTCAGTAGGCTGTGTTCATAATGGTCTCGGGAGTTTCCGCCAACACAAAGTTCCTCATTTCTCTACTAGAAAGCGCTATTGTGTTCAAGGAGCTTAGATATCTAACCTCCTTGACTGTCATAGTGGTTCAAGGAACAACGAAATTCGACATGCAAGCTGCCCTCTGGGTGTCAAAGAACAAAGCTTGCACCCAGCATCCGAGGCCATACGATATTATTATTATTTTTATTATTATTGTTTTTCATTCAATTTCGCTAATCGGCCAACTAGGGACCACGATAAGCCTCATTTTACATTCTGGTATTTGTTCATTTTTAGCTTGATTATTATTATTATAGCTACACACAGCGAAGTGCAAGGGTTGATGACACCGATTTATAAATCTCAAAATGAAAAATCAGCAACTATTTGTGACGTCAGAGAGCACGCCTAGGGCATGGCCTAACTAGCTACCTAATTTGTAAACATGAATTGTTATGAGCGTTGTAACAAATGAGCAGAGTGATAACTTTGTGTTGATTTAATTAACACGAATATAAACAAAGAACTTCAAAGGCTTTAATTAGCACATCATGTGCTATTATTCTATGACAGCTCAAAGTATACATTGTTGTGTTTGTTAACTTTGTAAAACTGTCTCGTTTGCATACACAACTTTACAATTTATTTAAGCCTATTTGTTTGGATCAAACATTTTTTTTATCAGACTACATTTTTGAAATTTTCCCTAACTCCTCGTTTGTTTACCATCACAAATACAAAACTCTCTCTCCACAGAGTCCACCTAATATCCTGATATTGATCTATTAAATGTACAAATTAGCATACAATAATTGTGTCCTCTGTTCCAAAGGTGTACGAAGTACGTGCTATTGAATATTATTATGGGTACTCCTATGTCCTTGGGGGTAAATCTGAGACCTGTTCTCGTACAAAAATATCAATTTTAGTGACATCGGCCAAAAGCGAAAACTTTCAAAGATTATCGCCACTTATGTGGGAAAAGCAGCGCATCAATGTCGTTCTCATCAGGAGGAAAAATCCTCCCTATATTATTCTGCTAAGGTCCCATTCGGGGTTTTGTACCGAAAATAAGGTCCTGTTAACACCAACCTACACATATGGGGTACCTACAGGTTCCGCATAACTCCATGTGCGCCCGAAACGGACTCACTTCCTCTTTAAATGCATCACAATTAAATTAATACCTTAAAAATGTACATTTACAATGGGAGCACCGTAACCTGGCGAGTCTGCCGCTAGAGCACAGGGCAGCGCTGTGGCGGCAGCCATCTGGTGGGAGCGTGGCGTACTGCTAACTGAGGAGTCTCTCAGAAGATGGCTCCGGTGTGGTCTCGCCAAGATTTTCTCTAGTGTTCAATCCTTTGCAAATGAAACAAGAAGTTCCGTGAAGAACTATACAGCCTACTTTTCATGCCAATTATTATTCTACAGTATATGAACCTATCTAGAATAATGACGAAATTAAGTTGGTAATATCGAAATATCTAATTAGTTCAAAATATACCTGGTAAAATGTAGCCTAATAGAGCACTACAGTTTGCAGCCCTGGTGACTGAATATATTCTTAGTTCCACCTCTTAAGGTACAGAATACAAAATTTGGTTGAAGTCCAATGGACGTTACATGCAGTTAGACACTGGATCTATCAGCACGCGTAAAAGCATGTTGCCAACAATACCATGCGTGTGCTGGTCAGAAATAATCTGGATTAGTATGATATCTTGTTGTGCCAATTTTGGGTGAAATCCATTTCTTAGTATAGAAGTTTCATGTATTTTAAAATTGTATATATCAGCAGGCATAGAATCATGTTGGCAGCACTGCCTTGTATTAATTACTCCAAATTAATCTAGAATGCCAGGTGCTATACGTGTGCAAAGTATAGAGCTGTTGGCTTGCATACTTTCTGATATATTGATATTAGGGTAAAAACAATATAGACAGCATTTATTAACTGTTGGCAGCCCTGATTGCTCTTATGAATACTTATAGTCATATCTGTTATGGTACACATAGCACATACGATATTTGGTTGAAATCCAACTGATAGTATAGAAATTACATGTATTTAAAAATTGGTACTATCAGCCGGCTTCTAATCACGTTGGTAGAACTGGCGTATATAAGTTACTCCAAATTAATCTAAAATGTCAGGTAATATACCGGTGCATAGTTTAAAGCTGTTGGCTTGCATACTTTCTGATATATTGGTATTTGGATAAAGAAAAAATAGAGAGAGCACTTATTAACAGTTGGCAGCCCTGGTGGCTCTTAAGTATACGCTCAGTCATATCTTTTTATGTACAGATATTACAAACAAAATTTGGCTGAAATCCAATTGATAGTGTAGAAGTTATATGCATTTAAACATTGGACCTATCAGAAGGCTTAACATTATTTTGGCAACACTGTCATGGTTGGCCTCAAGGAAATTAAACTGAAATAGTTTTATCTACATGTGTGCCAATTTTGGAATAGCTCCCATGCATACCCTGCAAGATATCCAACATGGAGCTCAAATTTCTAGTGCGTTTTTTCAGCAGTTGGTAACACTGACATCATTTTCAAGTATAGACGTGAGCTATTCCGGTGCACATCTTTACTCATACTAAATTTGGTTTTGTTTGCTGCAGCCGTTTAGTAGTTGATAGGGGGGGGGGGGGGGACACACACATCCAGACAGACAGACAGACACACATTTTCCCGGATCGATCTCATAAGTCTACTTTTTCCTCTTTTTTGCAAAATGTGAAAAGTAGGCTAAAAATTGCTGTGGAAGAAACTCCCGAGCGAACAATAACCGATGAATTCGTTGTAACATCGAATATTGTCTACAAAGAGGTGCTGTGACAAGTACAAAACACTGTTCTACAGAATTCTTTGTATTCTTCTCATGTACGTATGCCGTTTAACAACAATAAATACATTTCTTCAATATTTAAAACTTCGTTCTCCCTCATTCTTCCCTACTACCCCATAAACCTACATTCACGTTGCGATAGCTCTCACGGGCCCACTACTTGAATATTAATATCCTCAAGCTGTTTCATTTTCATAACGTATTTGATGAGTGGAGAGCCTACGTGACTTAGGCCGCAGCACCCCAGCCTCTCACCACTGGGTCCGTGCTTCAAATCCCGGTCACTCCATGTTAGATCTGTGCTGGACAAAACGGAGGCAGACAGGTTTTTCTCCGGGTACCCCGGTTTTCCCTGTCACAATTTAATTCCAGCAACACCCTCTACTATAATTTCATTTCATCTGTCATTCATTAAATCATTGCCCCAGAGGAGTGCACCTGGCCTTGGCAGCCGGCACAGCTCATATCCTCGCCGCTAGATGGGGCTTCATTCATTCCATTCCTGACCCGGTCGGAGACTGGAAGCAGGCTGTGGATTTTTTTCATTTGATGAGTGGATGGGAAATACCCTTTATCTTTTTATTCTATAGGTCTATGCATTTCACTACGTCAGAGTATATTCTCAAAGCACGTGTTTTCTCCCTTGTAATGAATTGCGTCGGAGCACGTATTCTCTCTCAAGAAATTAGATCAAGTGGGAGAGAATAATGTCATGTTGTGTTGGTTCACCCAACATGGTGCTGTTCCAACACTTACCCCCCCATTCTTATCGAGGCCACCTCGTGGTATGGCGGCTTGCAAGCTTGGCTTTCGCCCTCGAGGTCCTGGTTCGATTCCCTGGCCTGCTAAGAAATTTAATTCTGGTTTGACGGCTGGAAAGGGGTACAATCGGCCTCGTGAGACAAACATGGGACGAGATGGGTTCAATTCCCACATCAGCCATTTTGAAAGTATGTTTTGTAGTTTACCACTTTTACTGCAGGCAAATGCTGGGTTGGTTTCTAACGTAAGACCACGGCCGGCTCCTTCCCAATCCTCACCTGAATTACAAATACACACACTAATACAGTCATCGTAATAATACAGGTTATTAGACGAATTTCACACCCTTCCAAGTACACGGGGCTAAACGACCACGATGGCGCAAAGCCTCCTAAATAAATCAACAACCTTAACACCAGGCATATTCTGTTGAAGTGATGCTTCCATTTCTTTCTATAGTTTTTTAATGCAATACTTATTTGCATGCCTTCTGAGGAATCGAGAAACTGAACTGGGAAGTCAGGCATTACACACACGATTAGCCTGATTCAAATCCTAAGATAGCGGGTTCAATTCCAGCTCAGTTCGTTGGCACTTATGGGTGTTAAAATGTGACAGCCTCATGTCAGCAGATTTACTGGAACGATAAAGCTAGCAGGCACATGAACCTCGCGATTTTAAATTTAGTCAGATATTAATTCACAGAACACGCCTTGAGCACATTTTAGAATATATATATATATATATATATATATATATATATATATATAAATGCCTCCGTGGCTTAGGCGGCAGCACGCCGGCCTCTCACCGCTGGGTCCATGGTTCAAATCCCGGTCACTACATCTTAGATCTGTGCTGGACAAAATGGAGGCAGACAGGTTTTTCTCCGGGTACTCCGGTTTTCCCTGTCAAAATGTCATTCCAGCAACACTCTCCACTATCATTTCATTTCACCTGTCATTCATTTAATCATTGCCCCAGAGGAGTGCGTCAGGCCTCGGCAGCCGGCACAGTCCATATCCTCGCCGCTAGATGGGGGCTTCATTCATTCCATTCCTGACCCGGTCGGAGACTGGAAGCAGGCTGTGGATTTTCATTATATATATATAAACATGATAGTTTTAAATCACACACTTGCATCTGGTCTGAAATGGCAGTTTCGGGATACTTTGTAGGTATTAATACATATGTGCTAACATACTCCATATTTCCTCAGTTACTTTGTGGTGTTTTTGCTACATAAATTCCAAGCTCTGCTCTACACAAGCCCCATATAACGTGCAAATGCTCATAAACATCCAACACTTTAAGCTCCTTTAAAATTATGAATGTGAGAGAAGCACCTTTTAGAAATTTCCCGCTCTTTACGTTTCAGTCTTAGGTCACATATGAGTCCATATCTTTTAAAAATCGATATCTCCAGTAATACCACGTACTGCGAGCGAAGTATAACCCTGGCCCATGCGAGCCCATTTACTCTTATTGAGTGTTTGATCTTTTACTATTTATTTGTTTGTATTGGTTTGGTTTGTATAATATTGCCAAGTTAAAATAAGAAACCTCTATTGATGCCAAATTGTCAAGTGTAAAGATAATAGAATAAGGATATTTCTGCTACTAAGGAAGCAAAATAACCAGTGATGGACAAAACAAAGAGGAAATAGAAGTTAGGTTGCCTCAGGCCAGAAAAGCATTTATACAGAAGGAAATATGTTGACATGAAATATAGATTTAGATATAAGTAATTCGTTTCTGAGAGCATTTGCCTAGAGCAGGGGTTCTTAAAGTGGGGGGCGCCGGCTTTGATTGAAATATTTATATTTCATATTCTGTAACAAATATTACTATCCTCATATTCATGAACCTATCTAAGGCAGGTAATTCCCAAGACCATTCAAGAATAATAAACTCGTACCTTTGCTGTCTTATTTCACAAGAACTGACCAGTGGATCCTGCCAGCAGGAATTCTGAGAAAAGGTGGCGAGTAACATTTCCCACACAGCTCCCTTTCACTCGCCACCCGCAGTGACATCTCCTTAACAAACGCTTAATGACAATAAGCCGCTTGACAATGAGAACGCCACTTCCTTTCAAGAATGGATTCCAATGGATTTCTGCCGTTGCCGATTCGAATTCAGCTAGGCCTTTCCAGTCAGTTCAAAGACAGTAAGTGAACAGGTGAATTCTAGTGCGTGATTAGCCAACTTTACAGTAAACTGATACGAGTGACGCCATTGCCCATGGATAAGTGGCTTATTAGAAGTGGTAAAAGAGACCCCATGAAAGTGATAGTGCTTGCCCTCCTTCGGAAAAAGAACAAGGTTAGAATTTAAGCATAGTCCATTGTTCTTCCGCGTCTACTTCTGCTCCCGTCAGGATTATTAATTCTACACACAAAGTGAAAGTGCGTAAATATCAAGACGATTATCTGACATTAGGCTTTACCAGCATTCTTTCGAATAATAATCAGGAACAAACTCAATGCGTTCTTTGTTTAGAGATGTTAGCAAAAGCCTGTGAAACTTAAGAGACACTTGCAGACTAAACATCCAGACTGTGTAAGTAAACCTTAAGCATTTTTTTAAGCGCCACGAGCAACAAATAAAAGGAAATGTTAGATTCCTAGAAAAGCACGCAACAGTTCCTAATAAAGCGCTAAGAGCATCCTTTGAGGTATCCTATTTAATTGCAAAATCCATATTATTGATGAGAAATGACTTCTTCCTGCAGCCGTGAAAATATGCGCGATTATGCATGGAGAAAAGTTCGACGTGTGTTTGAAGTCGATACCGCTCTCAAATGATACAGTAACTCGTCGTATTGATGTAATAGCTTCTGACATAAAAAATCAATTGCTACCACGTCTTCATGATAGCCCAAAATTTGCCCTGCAACTTGATGACAGTACTGATATCGTAAACAGTGCCCAGCTTCTTGTTTTTGTGCGCTACTATCATGAAAATGAAATGCACGAGGATTTTCTATTTTGTAAAGCTCTGGAAGGGCGGACTACAGGCGAAGATATTTTTTCTGTTGTGAATTCCTTTTTTATTGACAACAATCTCTCATGGACAAATTGTATTGGTATATGTACTGATGGGGCATCGGAATTTACTGGAACTAAAAAGGTTTCAGAGCAAGAGTGAGTGCTGTAAAATTCACACATTGCATGATACACATGGAGTCATTGGCCTCAAAAGTACTAAAAACCGGAAGTCAATAAAGTGGAGAACGATGTAATTAGTGCTGTAAATGTTGTGAAAGCAAGAGCTTTAAACAGTCGGCTCTTTTCCATTCTTTGCGAGGAGATGGGATCTACACATGATTCGCTTCTATTGCACACGAAGGTACGTTGGTTTTCTCGTGGTCGAGTCATTCGTCGGGTTGTGGAGTTGAAGAATGAACTTCGTAATTTCCTATTGGGCAGAAGTCCTACACTCGCAACCCTGTTTCTGGATGAGAAATGGCTTCTAATACTGTGCTACTTGGCTGAGGTATTTGAAAAACTGAATGAACTTAACGTGTCACTTCAAGGACGAAATAGTAATATTTTCATTCTAAGCGACTAAGTGCTTGCTTTCAAGAGAAAACTTGAACTTTGGAAACCCCAGATGGACAAAGGTAACTGTGAGTTGTTTCATTGTCAGAATGAATTCCTGGAAGAAAATGAGTAAGATATTTGTCAAATTAGTGGAATTGTCGTAGAACACCTCCAAAACCTTCGTCAAAAATTCGAGGGTAGATTTCCACAACCTTCAACTGAGAATGACTGGATTCACAGTACGTTTGAAACGAACGTAGCAGCCCACCTGCCAACGACAGAACAGGAGGAACGAATAGAACTCTCAAGCGACAGAATACTTCGAAATGAATTTAAGTCTAAGTCTCTTGAAAATTTTTGTGTGCAGATTCGGAATGAATATCCCATTTTATCAAGAAAAGCAGTGGGCCTGTTATTACCCTTCGCTTCAACTAGTGTGAGTCAACATTTTCCGCAATGGGATCCGTCAAGACGAAGCATCGGTCTCGGCTGCAGCTGGAAGGGGATCTGCGGATTGCTGTTTCAACATTCAACCAAGACTGGATTTACTTCCATCTCAAATTCAAGCTCACACATCACACTAACTCCGTAAGTGTCTGAGAATTAATGAAATCTTATCCACGTACACTTAAATTCTCCTGTTTTACTTTTTCATGGGTGAAGAGTTTTAACATAAAAATTTTCAAATTCACAGTAAAATGTTGAAAATTGTATAGATTATTTCTATTGTCATTTATAAGTTACGAGCTTTCAAATATGAAAAGCATTACTGAACACAGGTGTCACAGCTAAAGAGCTAATTAGTGAAACAAACAAAATTTGCTCAATTCCAATAACTGCACGTGCAGCAGTTGTTTTTATTTTTATAAGCAAAAGTAATACATATGCATGACATTTTTTTAACAAATCGTTGATGTACTTTGATGTGCACTAAGAATAATGAATTGTGTGTTACTAATATTATTGTTATTATTATTATTATTATTATTATTATTATTATTATTATTATTATTACTAATGTAACTGGTAGATGAAATCCTAATTAGGCAGTAGCATACACAGCAGATCTTGTGAAATCTCTTTTTAGACTATTTTCAATTTTGAAAAAATAGGCTTATGAGATCACCTTTTGTCCGTGTGTGTGTGCGTGTGTGTGTGTGTGATTCGTGTGTGTGTCCCCCCCTAATAAAATCTAAACGGCTGGAGCGATTTCAATGAAACTCGGTAAGTTCATAGCACTATTCCCTGCGACCCCGACCGTGCCCTTCAAATTTTGTTACGACTCACCAATCCAACATGGCAGCTGTGCGAAATATTTCACCAGCATTCAATATCTCCGAAACTATTACCGATATTACCCTGACATTTTGTATGGTGATAAAGGAAACAACTATAGGTTCATTTATGTGACCTTTGAAAATCTGGTAACAACAAAACGAACATGGCGGCCAAGCGAAGTTGCGACTTTTAAATAGACGTTTCTCGCGATTTAACCAACCAAACGCAATGAAACTTGGTACAGTATATGTTTATATACATTGTAATGCACCGACATCTAACTTCGTTCAATTGTTTACATAACCACAAGATGGCGGATGTGCGAAATATTTCACCGGCATTCCATATCTGTGAAACTATTAGCGGTATCTCCCTGAAATCTTTTACGGAGATAAAGGGCACTACGGAAGTCCATCTATAAGACTTTCAGAAACCGGTTAACTACAAAACGAACATGGCAGCCAAGCGAAGTTGAAAATTTTAAATAGACCTTTCTCGCGATTTAATGTTCCAAACGCACTGAAATCTGGTACAGGAAATATTTATACACATTGTAATGCACTGGTATCTTATATAGTTCAATTGTTTACATAACCTCAAGATGGCGGATGTGCGAATTTTAAAATTAAGTTTTTATTTCTTGTGATGTAATCATGCGATCGAATTGAAAGTTTGAATATTGAACCTACGCAATAATTTTCCTTTAATGGTACACGACTCTATGGCCTATACATTTAACAATTCAACATGCCGACCATCCAAAATATTTAGTCGGCTCTGAATATCTACGAATCTATTATAGCAATCAAACTGAATTTCTTAATGTTCATAGGGGCTATGAACTTAAGTTCACCTATAGGACTTTAAATAACTTGGTGTTCACAAATCCAACATGGAGGCGACGCGAAATATAAAAATTCACATGGACGTTTCTCGCAATTTAACCATTCGAGTGTAGTGAAACTTGGAACAGTAATTCCTTATACAAATGGTAATCTACTGGCATCTAATTTATTTCAATTGTTTCCATAACCTCAAGATGGCAGCTGTGCGAAATTTTAAAATCTCTTTGTTACTTCTTGTGTCCTAATTATGCGATTGTAGTTTGAATACTACACGTACACAATAATCTGCATGTAACAGTACATAACTCTAGGACCTACATATATAAAATCCAACATGGCGACCATCCGAAATTTTTAGTCGGTTCTCAATATCTACGAATCTATTACAGCAATCAAACTGAAATTGTGTATGTAGATAGAGGCAATTAACATAAGTAGGATATATGAAAATAGGCTGTATAGTTCTTCACGGAACTACTTGTTTTGTGGGAAGTAGCCTATGAGAAGTGCTAAGAAAGGAAATGAGAATAGAGAGGGGGGCGTTAGATATTTCATGTTTCAGAAGGGGGGTGCGATAGAAAAAGTTTGAGAGCCCCTGGTTTAGAGTGTGGCTTTCGGCGGAAGTGAAACCTTGCCTGTTAGTGCTGCAAAAATGAGGAAAATAGAACCGTTTAAAATGTGGTTTTACAGGAGAATGATGAAGATCAGATGGGTAGATATAGTAACAAGTGAGGAGGTATTAAGACGAGTGAAAGAGGAGAGATGTTTCCGGCGACTGCTAATTGGGAGAAGAGATAGGTTGGTAGGACACATACTAAAACAGTTATAAAAGGAAGTGCCGAGGATAAGAACTGTAGGAGTAGATTGCTTTGGATGTAAGGTGTGCTAGATATGTGGAGATTATATGTAACCATTTTAAAAGGCTGGCCAATTATATGTATTTTCTGTATTAAATTCACTCATGTCGCCTCCGTAGCGTAGCGATCAGCATGGTTAGCTGCCACCCCGGAGATCCTGGGTTCGATTCCCGGCTCTGCCACGAAATTTGAAAAGTGGTATGAGGACTGGAACGGGGTCTACTTAGCCTCGGGTGTTCCAAATGAGTAGAGGGTGTTCGATTCTCACCTCAGCCATCCTCGAAGTGGTTTTCCGTGGCTTCCCACTTCGTCTTCGGGCGAATGCCGGCATGATACTTGCTGTAGGACCACGGCGACCTCCATCCCACTTCCTTGCCTCTCCATCCCAATCTTCCCCTCCCTTCCCATGCCTCATGAGGCCCCTATTCGCTTTTCAGGTGAGGCCGCCTCGGCGAAGTACTGATCATACCTCCCCAGTTGTATCCACCCAACCAGATGTTTCAAGCTCCAGGACACTGCCCGTAGCGGCGGTAGTGGTGAGTTCCCTCACTGAGTCCGTGGGAGTCACCAACCTAGAGGGTAAATCGACTACAAAAAAGAAAAAACATCAGTCATCTCTCATCTACTAAATATCAAAATAGTGGGTAAATGGTTAAGCCTATCACGAAAAGAAAAAGACAATCTCTCCTTAAATGTCAATTTTTGAAGATAATGTTATATACGCTTTCTTCTTATATCTAATGCATTTCCAGGAAATAATGGTAATTCGTAAATTTTCTAATGTCTTTCCTGCTTAAAGTCAGCACAATGAGTAAGCATTCAATGTACCTTATTATAAGTTCCGGGGCACTACCCCATTCCTAGTCCTTAATATTGACAGGTACACTATTACAGTCACAACATATACAAGTACATGGGGCTGAAGACCAATATGCCACATGCTAATAAGTGAATTAGTAACGGCTAAAACTACAGCAACGGGGGTGTGGCGGCACCGTAGGCATGCTGTTTGTCCCTCACCAAAGTGAACCAGGTTCAATTCCCCGTTAATGCATGTGAGATTTTCGAAGATAAAATGTCACGTCCTCTGATTCGTAATCCACATGATAAGGAGGTCTCGCTGTTCATAATCGCGAGATTAATGTTCACGTAAAACTATTCCGTGCTCGTTCAATTGTGCCCCACAAACGCAATGGCAGCTGCGGCAAGTTCGGAGAATGGAGGATCAAATCCCGGTGTTTACAGCAGCTATGTTGAGTGTATTTTTCCCCGGGTTATCTCACACTCCCCCCAGGAAAATGCCAGGATAGTACCTTACCTGAAATCCCGAGGCACCTACCCATCCCTATCTCTACTTTAGCTACACACACGTTTACAATCATCTCAGAAGTACAGTGTATCAGACAAGTTCAACATACACCCCCTACCCTGAGATGACGACCATGATACATTAACAACAACAACAACAACAACAACAACAACGAGAAAGTGAACCTTGGCCCGGAAATGACGCCCAACTTGACACAGACTAATTCATAAGAACTGAAAGTACAAGGCTTTATAAATACGAAGGTGGATCAAAAAGTTAGTTGCACTAACGCGCTGCAGCTGCGCTGTGTGTCGCAAACGTGGGTCCAGCGGAGAAAGGAACAGACACTGTCCACACACCTGTTAGGCAGGTCGCTGTGGTGTCTCGTTTTTATGGTGTGAATAGCGGCCAAAAGCAATGGCGCGTCGACTGGACGTTCACTCCAAATGTGAGGTGCGTGCGACAATCCGACTCCTATGGACCAAAAGGAAGAATTGCACGGACATTCATCGTGAAATTAGTGTTGTGTATGAGGAGGGGGCCATTTCCCGGCAAGGGATAGAAAAGTGGTGTCAGCAATTCGAAGCCGAACGCACGGATATCACGGACGAATATCGCGAGGGCAGGCCCGCAACGTCCAGGACCCGTGCAAATGTTAACAGTGTGAATGTGATCATTAGACAGAACAGTGGTCGACATTCCCAGACCGCTGAGGAGGTGAAAGCCGCTGTCTCCGTGTGGTTGCAGAACGCTGGAAGAACTTTAATGCATCCGGCATCGATAAGTTGGTTGTGCGTTCGCAGAAATGTTTGGAGTCTCTTGGAAACTATGTGTAAAAGTGACGTTACATTGTATGTCGTTATAGGTGTGTTGCTGTTGTACAGGTGGTGTAATAAATAGTCATAACTGAGAAGTGCAACTTATTTTTTGATCTGCCCTCGTAGATGTATAGTGGGACTAAGGATCTTACCAGATGGAAGACGATGGTATAAACTAAATTGTGAACTCAACAAACACCAGGAAATCCTCACCGAAGCCATCAGAAGGAGACGTCTGGCTTTCGTCGGCCACCTGTACAGAATTGTCTACCACGGGCTGTATTATAAGACCTTCAAGTTAGCCAAGAAGGGTAAAGCCACTGTGTCCTTGTGGATCAAACAAAATGAGAAGGATCTTGCTGAACTTAATATTCAGCAGACACAATAAATGACAGGAGTTGCTACCATCTGGCAGTTAAAACCAGGTCTTTCCTCACATGCATTACATAAGTTTACCACAACGCGTCCAGAAAATGATCCGAGGAACGTAAGATGGAGTTCAGCACGATAATGGAAGAATACTAGTTCAATAGAAAGCCTGAAAATTTCTGCACAAAAGCAGCCGCCAAACAATCCACCAACAATCACCCGGATTGGCGAAAACAGCTAAAGCACAGGCACCGTGGTCCATAGGCGACCCAAACGACCAAAAACTGAGATGTATTTATGGCGAATTTAATTCTCGTCCGATAAGCAAGTTTTCTAAGTGATATTCGAACTGTCGTCCCTCAAGCATCCATGCAGATATGACTGCCAACTAGAGGAAGCTGTGGTCGCTCCCATGATGACTATGCCACTTCAATTAACCTTTGTTGTCGTTAATTATTTTTCAAGACTAGGGACATATTGGTTATAAGCCACATGTAGATGGATATATGTTGATTTTTAACTGGCTATGTGGGATCCTCTGTTGACAAGAGTAGTCAGTGTAACTCTCATGTTTAGACTTGGCATGAATTGAAACAATTTGCCATCCCACCAATTTCCTGGATGGAGTGTAGGAAGAAACGAGGGTAAAACCACTCTTCATGATGGCTACTGTCAACGCCGGAACCTTTGATCTCTCGACTATTATGCGGGGTGTCTCATAAGCACGCGATCTGTTTCACACCCCATGAATGGCGTACAAGGTACATTAATCTGATGATATTGTGTGAATGACAAGCAGGTTAATAGTCGGTGCTGAAGTTCATGCATTGTCTGTGCGCCAGAAGTAGTCAGTTTAAAACAGTGCAATGGGGAGGGGAGATTCGACTGTGCGCAAACCTAGCGGACTTCTCCTGGCGCGCTCAATAAGTCATTGTATCCCACGGTAGGGTTGTCCGACGTTTCGTTTTACTCCGAACAATTCCGTCTTCTCTTGTTTTGTTCCGCGTTCCGTTTTGATCTTTAACAGAACGCCAAATATTCCGTTTTTGGTTAATTTGATAATATATTCAATCACGCACCAATTTTCAAAGGTCCCGCTTCAGAATTGATTGTAATATCTAGCTTGTTTTCTGGTGATACAGGGGCAAGTTTGAAAGGGAAAATGATTTCTATGTCTGTGTCAGATAGATGGGTACATGTTATAGATTTATTAGGGGCAACAAAATTAAGGAATATCTTAGTCCTTGTGAAGTTAATACTCAGCTTTTTCCCCTCCAATGCTTTTAAGGAGAGTTTTTTTCTGTCATTAATACCAAATGGAGAGATGATAGAAACAGAAGCTCCATTAGTTTCATAAAGCAAGAATTGTTCACATATTAAAATTATGATGAAAATTGTAGTGAATTTTATCAGAAGGTACTTACAAATAAAAAAAATCCTTGCAAAAGGTCGTTCTAAAGAAAAGTATTTGTAAGTTGCTGGTGTCATAGGCCTGTATGATGTGTCAGCAATATCTAATTTTAATTTTGTGTATTTGATTATGTAATGTTACTTTAGTATATGTAGTATTTGTTATTACAACATTTAACAACCTTAATTACAAGAAAAACATGTTTTGGGACGTGTGATCCGTTTTTCCATTCTTGAAATCTGGTAATCCTACTCCTAGGAATTCCCAATTCCATTCGAGCATCCGTCGCCAGGATCCCTGAAAGTCTGCATCTTTATTACGGAAACCCCCTAAAGAAGCATTTTGAGAAGTCGGCAGCTCAAGCGAGACTTCATGTGTCCAGACTCATTTGATTTGATGAGTTAACTCACCATCCACTTCACCTTCACCCTGCAGCACTCTTGGTAGCCTAGCCCGCACTGCTCTTGACTCGCTGTGCTAGAAACTGCACAGTTCAGTGCTGATCTCCGCAAGATTATTACGATGACCACAGCGAAGGAAAAATATATAACGAGATTATATTCTGTGAAGTGTTATGTAGCTGCGGTAAGTGGAGGGTTTTGTAGCAACCACGCCTCCTCTTAACTCACGCTATACTGCATGCAAGGTCTCTACAAGCACACAATCTCTTATGCACCAACAAACTGGGTTCATTTTTAAGGAAGAGTGAAAACTGGCCATCCAAGTGTCATTACTAATGTCATGTATTTTTTTTTTCAGGATTAAGGAACCAAACATTACAATTATGTGCAATCGTCTTAACCAACTGAAAAACATTAAATTCTTATTACGAAGGCAACACTGAAATAGTGCATTATGCAACGAGCCTATAATGGCAATATATGTTTATAAAACGAGCGTATGCGAGTTTTGTAACTTCCATACGAGTGGCTTAATTATCATTATAGGCGAGTTGCATACGACTGTTTATGTTCGACGATAATTATAACTATATATAACTCTTTTATGTTCGAACATAAATATTCATAAATATCTGTCGAATTTCGCCAGTTTTATGTACTGAACAGAGCGCACGAGACGCAGAGAATGCCTTGTATTTGACCATGGCCTCCTCGATTACCCTACTATGACACTAGGCCAGGCAGTGAAATTTAAATTTGAAGGCCGTGGAACTCAGCGCATTTAATTATCTAATTGGTCAAACAACTGTTTCTTGAGCTCTGATTGGTGGGAGAAACTGTTTCATAATGAAATATAGTGTTATAATGAGCCTCATTATAGTACAGTTTTCTGACATATACTAGTCAGGGTCGAACAAAAAATTGCTTCAAACACCACAATATAGGTGACCGTTAATCTCGCGACCTTCAGCTCGTGACCTTGAGTCACAGGACCTCCTTCGATGTTAGGCCCCTTAAAACAACAATTATCATCATCATCATTATTATCATCACGGGACCTCCATTCTTACGTGGAATCTGAACCTCTTTACGTGGTACTTCATTTCAAAAATCTCACATGAATTCGACGGGAAACGAACGAGGTCCACCTCGGCGAGAGGCAAGTAGCTTGACCACTAAACTCTGATTTACTAAATATGAACGGTGAAAGCTGTCATCCGCTTGAAGGGTGAGGTGAGGAGTGGAGACGAGAGGGGTAACTGTCTCCATGGCAACAGCGAGCAGTGATGCAATGTATGCAGACACAGCAGTGAGCACATGGTTTGACTTAGTGTCCTACTGTGCCTTCACTCGCCACGGTTATTAGACCGCCAGGCAGGGGGCTATCTTCCCCAGTAGTTGTGTCTTCCTGCAAACCTCTTGGAATGTTATGAGTCATGATCTGCCTCAGTGGCAACGCAGCATTTCCCAACATGCTAGTTTTGACAGCTGTCACCGTTCATTATTGGTGTTGCATCTGATTATGTTCACTTGGTTTTTTTATGTCAGATTATTCCTTGGTGTTGCGACGACCATTGTACTGTGAATGCTAGTAATGAATACGTGTTGTGTTCGAGTAAAAATGATTCTATGTATTATTGGTTAATACATGTGTGATGCATTCTTAACAGTGGCGACGAGTATAAACTCGTAGTGTGTGTTGATATTATTACCAGCCTGTGTGTGTGAGTTGAGAATTTTCCAATTGTGTGTGAGATCGGCGCCGAAAGTTCAACACGGCGTCCGTCCAAGAAACTCTCACTAGCGGTGAAAGTAGCGGAGATGAAGAAAAGGACAACTTAAATAAAAACATTCGAGTGTCGGTAAATAACGCAGGAGCAATTTCAATGCCAGAATTCACCCAAAAGTAAAATGGGATGTATACATATCCATCATGAAAAATAAGTTTGTAGTACACAACATTCTCGAATCACTTCACACAAACCACCTGATGAGTCTCGTTGGATTTGAGTATGCTGCTCTCATTACGGATTTGGCGTATCCCGTAAGACCTGAAACTCATAATTTTGATTTCCTAGTGCAATTAGTAAAAAAAACATTTAGAGCCAACGCCATCTGTGATCCGAGAGCGGTACAAGTTTTATACCAGAAACCAGTGGCCTAATGAGACAACTCCTCAATATATTTCTAAGCTGAAATCCTTAGCTCAATAAAGTGAGTTTAAAGACAACCTCGATGAAGCTCTAAGAGACAGATTAGTATGTGGTTTGAACAATGAAGCTATACGGAAGAAGTTGTTTGGTGAGAAGAAGTTAACTTGCACAAAATGCCAGGATATAGCACTGACTATGGAGACTGCTGCTGCGGATGCAGCTATGGTGGGAGGTGACCGAAGTGATGCCTCAACAAGTCGAGTGCATCAAGTAAATCTCCAACCTGGACACAGGCGTTGCTATTGCTGTGGGAAGGCAGGACACTTAAAACCACAGTGCCATCTGCGAGATAACATCTGTAGAACATGTGGAGTCCAAGGACATGTTCCCATTATGTGCCTTTGAGGAGGTAGCTCTTCAAAAGATCCATATTCGAGTAAGAAGTCCAACCAGCCAAGTAAGAAAATACATTCAGGGCGCTTCAACTCCAAGACAAAAGGGCGGAGGGTTTACAAGCTAGTGCTAGATGAATCCGAAGATGAAGCAGAGCAGTCGACTGATGAAAACAGTGAGGAAGATGAGATGTCGTTAAAAAACATTATGGTCAGAAAATTGTGTCTTCGACGTAGTGCGTATAATGAGTGTGTCAGTGTTTCAAGTGATCCTAAAGTATGTGTAGGAAGTGGTAATGTGTCTGAGTGTTCTACCGCCATAAGGGAGTTTCCGGTGCACAAAATAGCTGTTATTGAAAGTGTTGGCAATGACGCCTGGTTTGTTAAGGTAATAGTGGATGGAAAAAAGGTTCCTTTTGAGGTAGATACAGGTGCACATGCTACTTGTATGACATATGAAGAATGGTGTAAACATTTCCCTAAAGACAAACTGCATAAAGTGAAAACAAATATTATTCAATATGACAACACACCTGTAAAGGGTTCTGGGTATTTAGTGAATGTTGTAGCTGAGGTTGAAAATGTAAAACATTTATTGCCATTGTATGTCGTGAAATCCTCAGCTAGCTCCACTGTGCTTCGTAGGAATTGGCTTAGATTCCTTCCATTAAACTGGGAAAATGTGGTAAAAGTGCATCAGGTGAAACAAATGGAAGTCTTTCACCCTGAAATTGTCCGAAGAATGGTAGCAGCAGCATCTGGGAAGAAACGGCAAGAAACCGATTCAAGGCATCCACTTTTCGGCCAACAACCAGCCCGACAGAGACTTAAGTCTAGAAACAGCTTTTTGAGGGAAGTAACAGCCCTCGAAGGCTCACAAGAAGCTGCCCGTGTGAAGATATGGAAGACAGAGATCACAGACCCAATTATTCCTCTATCAGAAAAAATGGCACCTGGTCACAACTTGCCATATGGAATTTGGAAATCATTGAACAGGCTGAGGACGGGGGTTTCATGCTGCAAGAACAATCTCAAGAAATGGAACATGCTCGTCAACAATGATGAGTTCTGTGACTGCAGCATTTTACAAGACCCAGAACACCTGCTGATCTGCCCCTTGATGGAGGACATATGTTCAAAAGACGATCTTTTGGCTGCAAATGTTAATGCTATAACTGTTGCTACTTACTGGCAAAATCTAATTTGATTTGGACACGGAAAAAAAAACCTGAAATCAACTCAGTGGAGAAATTAGTAAAGGCTTATCTTGAGGTTTTCACTAAACAATCAGGGACCTTAAAAGGGTCCAAGGGGACCCTAGTACTTAAAGAGGGGGCTCAACCCGTAGCTGTTCAAGCTAGATCTATCCCACTAGCTCACCAATCTCTGGTAGAAAGGAAAATACAGGATATGGTGGATGAAGGAACACTTGTCAAGTTAACAGATGAGGAGTTGGCTCGAACAAGGTGGGCTACACCCATTGTCCCTATCATAGATCAAGCTAAGAGCGTAGCACCGAACGTGAGAATATGTGGGGATTTTAAGGTAACCGTCAACCCTAACCTTGTAGTGCCCCAATACCCCTTACCAAAGATTGATGAAATTTTTGCAAAGCTAGGAGGGGGCGAGAAATTTACCAAACTCGATCTAAATTGTGCCTACTTACAACTAGAAATGGATGAGAAATCTCAAAACTTGCAGACGATTGTTACCCCTTTGGGGCTGTTCAAGTTTACGAGGCTTGCTTTTGGTATTGCTTCAGCTCCGGCTATTTGGCAGGCCAAGATGGACAATATTCATTCAGGTCTAAAGAAAACCTTCTGTTATCTTGATGTTACTATCATCACTGAGTCATCCCCTGCAGAACACTGGTTCCATTTAATAGCATTGACTGAAAGATATAAAACAGCAGGACTGACTGTCAACATAGGGGAGAGGATGTTTTAGGTAGATTTCATTAGAAAGCTAACTATTGCAATGGGTACCATGTTTCGACCTCCGGAAAATTTCGACATATCTTCGCGTTTCACACCCTCCAGACCCCAAAACCACCGTCAGTTCAAAAGTTTATATATAATGTATGTATATATATATATATATATATATATATATCTTTATATATATAATTCTTCGACACGTGTGTATGTGACTGAACTCCTCCTAAACGACTGAACCGATTTTGATGGAATTTGGTATGTATATTAAGGTGGGTCCATGTATGGTTTAGATTTACAATCTGACCCGGTAGGCGGAATGAACACAATTTTAGAACCACAATTCACACACAATTTTAGAACCACTATATACAGTCAAAAACAGTCGTCATGGAAACCACTAGCCTTGGCCTTCGTGAAAGCTGATGTCTTTGGACGGTTTGTCTCTTCACGTTAGAGCCACCTGGTCGCAACCTGTGCAACTACAGCCATTACATACACTCCACCCGTGGCGAAAAGTTGAGTTTTATACCAAAGGTGGCAGTGATGTCGAATTCTACTGTTTGTCTCTGCACGTTAGAGCGTTTCAAAGTCCCGTATGCATTCATATACCGTTCATCCGATTGCCATGAAACTTGGGTGATATGTTGAGTGAGCTCCAGGGAAGGTGTTTGGCTTAGTAAATCAATTTTACAATAGATAGCGCACGAATAGATTCAACAAATGAGCGACGACGGGCGAAGGGTTTCAACAAAATCCTGTATAAGTTTATATTCCAGTCATAGATTGAGATGAAACTTTGATGACTTGTTGTGTACACTTAAGTGAAGGCTTCTAACTTAGTAAATCTATTTCACAGGAGGTTGCGCACGAGTAGATTTAACAAATGAGCGACGACGTGCGAAGCGTTTCAACAAAGTCCCGTATGCGTTCAAATACCATTCGTCCGATAGCGATGAAACTTGAGTGAGATGTTGTGTACCCTCCAGGGGAGGCTTCTGGATTAGTTAATCCATTTTACAATAGGTAGCGCACGAGTAGATTCAACAAAAGAGCGACAATGCGCGAACGTTTAAACAAAATGCCGTATGCGTTCATATACCATTCATCCGATTGCAATGAAACTTGGGTGAGATGATGTGTACACTTACGTGAGGGTTTCTAACTTAGTAAATCCATTTCACAGGAGGTTGCGTACGAGTAGATTCAACGAATGAGCGACGACGCGCGAAGCGTTTCAAAAAGGTCCCGTAAGCGTTCAAATACCATTCGTCCGATTACGATGACACTTGGGTGAGATGTTGTGTACACCCTACGGAAGGTTTCTGGGTTAATAAATCCATTCTACAATAGGTAGCGCACGAGTAGATTCAACAAATGAGTGACGGCACGCGAATCATTTCAACAAAGTACCGTATGCGTTCATATACCATTTATCCGATTGCGATGAAACTTTGGTGTATTGTTGTGTACACTCCAGGGGAGGTTTCTGTCTTAGTAAATTTAGTTTTTAATAAGTAGCGCACGAGTAGATTCAACAAATGAGCGACGGCGCACGAATCGTTTCCACAATGTCCCGTATGCGGTCATATATCATTAATCCGATTGCGATGAAACCTTGGTGAATCATTGAGTACACTCCAGAGAAGGTTTCAAGCTTAGTAAATCTATTTTACAATAGGTAGCGCATGAGTAGATTCAACAAATGAGTGACGGCACGCGAATCGTTTAAAGACATTCCCGTATGCGTTCATAAGTCATTCATCCGATTCCGATGATACGTTGATGAGTTGTTGTGTACACGCCAGGGAAGGTGTTCAACATGGTAAATTCATTTTACAATATTGGTAGCGCACGAGTAGATGTAACTAATGAGTGACGACGCGCGAAGCGTTCCAACAAAATCCAATATGCGTTCATATACTATTCATCGATTGCGATGAAACTTTGATGAATTGTTGTGTATACTTACGTGAAGCTGTCTAACTTAGTAAATCCATTTCACAGTTGGTTGAGCACGAGTAGATTCAACAAATGAGTGACAGCGAACGAATCATTTAAACAAAATTCCGTATGCGTTATATGCCACTTATCCGATTGCGATGAAACTTTGGAGAGTTGTTGTGCACGCTCCCACGAATGTTTCTAGATTTGTTAATTCATTTTACGATTGTTTAGAGGCAGTTAACAGAAATTCTTAAAAAATATTGTGTATCCAAAAGCACTTCAAGAAGAAATGTTACAACATTTTCTTTGATTGGCAGGACAACGTCTGCCGGGTCAGCTTGTATATATATATATATATATATATATGTATATCAGTTTTTTGTGGACACGATAACTGCCGTAATTTTGCACCAACCACTTTGAATTTTTTTTACCGAATATGTATACCTATAAAATCTCGGTCGAGTTCGTTACTGGGCTAAATCGGCCGAAGGGGGTGAAAATGGGGGAGCTTTTCTCGAAAAAGTGAAATATTGCTATAACTCTCTTAATATATGAAATATCGAATCCGTTCAACGTTCATACTATGTGTCGGATAAAGCCCAAAAATTTATGTTTGAAGAGTTTTTTTTTATAGCACCAACCATTGACCAAAGGGGTGGGAAAAAGTGGGTTTTTCGGGAAACATTAATCATATCTCTCTTAATAGGCACAATATCAAAACCGTACAAAATGGACAATATTCCCCTAATAATTACCTAAAACTATTGTCCGAAAGAATTTTTGATATGACCCACCATTACGCCAAGGGATGAGAAAAATGATTTCGGAATTATAAAAAAAAAGGAAGCTTGTAGTTTAACGTGACCGTTAATCTGTAGATCATGAGCCACGGGACCTCCTTTTGACGTGGAATCCGAACCACAGGACATGGAATTTCACTTCGAAAATCTCACATGCATTGACCGGGAATCGAACCCGGACCGCCTTGGTGAGAGGCATACACCTAACCAGGAATTATAAGAAAATGCCAAAAGCTATCATTGGTTGCCATGGCAACACTACTAAATTGATGAGGGATGAGCCATCAGACATTGCCATGACAACGCACTTGCACGAGATCAGATTCAGTATTTCCATCTGACTAAGTGTGAAGCGGCTTCGGTGACGTAACTGGTAGCATGCTGAACTTCTATTCCCAAGGTCGCGGGTTCAAAGCCGGCTGAAGTCGTCGGATTTTCTAAGAGCGCTAAAATCCCTCAGTATGCTTTCCTTTGGAGGGGAAGTTCCAACGTTCGTTGCGAGTTGCTGGTTGGGGTGGCATCTAGTAGCCAAGTTCACAGCTAGGTGTCGTTGACGGTAGTACCTGGTAGCAACATTACGAACTACTGCTTGCAATTGACCGTCTGCAGTCCTTACTTGAATTAAGACTAATACAGCCATTACAATTCACACCGTTTATCAGACAGATTCTACACTCACCCAAAGTACACGGGGTTAGATGACTGCGTTGTCGCAGCCCCTAAACTGAGGAACCAACCAGAGGTAGATTTCATTAGAAAGCTAACTATTGCAATGGGTACCATGTTTCGACTTCCGGAAAATTTCGACATATCTTCGCGTTTCACATCCCCCAGACCCCAAAACCACCGTCAGTTCAAAAGTTTATATATAATTTATGTAGCCTATGTATATATATATACAGTATATGTATATCAGTTTCTTGTGGACACGATAACTGCCGTAATTTTGCACCAATCACTTAGAATTTTATACCGAATATGTATACTTATAAAATCTCAGTCGATTTCGTTACTGGGCTAAATCGGTCGAAGGGGGTGAAAATGGGGAGCTTTTTTCGAAAAAGTGAAATATTGCTATAACTCTCTTAATATGTGAAATATCGAATCTGTTCAACGTTCATACTATGTGTCAGATAAAGCCCAAAAATTTATGTTTGAAGAGTTTTTTTATAGCACCAATCATTGACCAAAGAGGTGGGAAAAAGTGGGTTTTTCGGGAAACATTAATCATATCTCCCTTAATAGGCACAATATCAAAACCGTAAAAAATGGACAATATTCCCCTAATAATTACCTAAAACTTTTGTCTGAAAGAATTTTTGATACGACCCACCATTACGCCAAGGGATGAGAAAAATGATTTCGGAATTATAAGAAAATGCCAAGAGCTATCAGAGGTTGCCATGGCAACACTACTATATTGATGAGGGATCAGCCATCAGACGTTGCCATGACAACGCACTTGCACGAGATCAGATTCAGATTTCCATCTAAGTGTGAAGCGGCTTCGGTGACGTAACTGGTAGCATACTGAATTTCTATGCCCAAGGTAGCGAGTTCAAAGCCGGCCGAAGTCGTCGGATTTTCTAAGAGCGCTAAAAATCCCTTAGTATGCTTTCCTTTGGAGGGGAAGTTCCAACGTTCGTTGCGAGTTGCTGTTTGCGGTGGCATCTAGTAGCCAAGTTCACAGCTAGGTGTCGTTGACGGTAATACCTGGTAGCAACATTAGGAACTACTGCTTAAAATTGACCGTCTGCAGTCCTTACCTGAATTACAGACTAATACAGCCAACCCAAAGTACACGGGGTTACATGACCGCGTTGTCGCAGCCCCTAAACTGAGGAATCAACCAAAATCTCTGCGGGAGATATAATTTTGCGTGAAGAAGTAACAAACCGTTACATAGTTACACATCAGTGTCGAAACCTTGCATGAGGACAGTGTGACCACAAGTATAAATATGGACCCCAAATGACAAGAAGGTTACCGTTCCCATAAGACAATAAAATGTTTAAAATAAGCATAACATGACGAAAAAAAAGTTAATTAAGCTCCAATTATAAAATACCTTCTCGCAATAAATCAGGTCTGAACCTTCTACGAAAACCTGCATATTCTGCTTATTTTCGCCTATCCCCAAGTTTGTCCGGTGAAATCTACCTCCGCCTTCCGGCGTGCCGAGAGGACTTTTTTTTATGATGAGGTTGAGTACGGTGGGCACATTATCAATAGGAATGGATTGGACACTACTAACGAGAAAGTAGAGGCTGTTAAAAAAGCACCTAAACCTGTTACTCAGAACCAGATTTTGTTATTTTGTGGGTTGACGAATTATTATGGAAAAATTTTACCAAAACTGTCTAGAGTTTCAGGTCCCCTGTACAAGTGTCCAATTCAACCAAAGTTTAAATGGAATGCCAAATGTGTTAAGGCCTTTGAACAGGCTAAATCTATGTTATTGTCTCGTAAGGTTTTGTGTCATTATAATCCAGCAATGCCTTTAGTTTTAGCTTGTGATGCATCTGAAACAGGTATGGGAGCTTGTCTATCTCACATATTCTCAGATGGGACAGAAAGACCCTTATTGTTTGCTAGTTCTACATGGAGTAAAGCAGAAAAAAACTATTGTATTTTGGATAAGGAAGCCAGGGCTATTGTTTGGGGCGTGAAGGAATGTGACTTGTATCTAAGAGGGCGTCATTTTACGTTGGTGACAGACCACAAACCACTTATCTATAATTTTAGTCCTAAAACTTCACTATCCTCAATATGTGACAAAAGGCGCCAAAGGTGGGCTGAACTCTTGTCTCAATATGACTATGACATTATATATCGCAAAACGGATGAGAATTGTAATGCTGATTGCCTATCTAGATTGCCATTGTCTGCACAGACTAAACCTAATGAAACTGTTTTGCATATAAATTTTCTCATGCTAGATAGTGCCCCTGTTACAGCAAAAGAAGTTGCTAATGAAACGGTCAAAGATAAAACACTATCTGTTGTCCTGAATTGTGTCAAAAATGATCAATGGCCTGCTGTATTACCAAATTTCCTGAAAGAATATTCCCAGCATAAAAATGAATACTCTATTGACCATAATTGCATTGTAAAAGGGAGGAGAGTTGTCATTCCAGCTAGTTTAAGACCCCAGATTTTGAAAGAACTCCACTCAGGTCATTTAGGGATTACTAAAATGAAGGCTCTTGCCCGTAGCTTCGTATGGTGGCCTGGATTAGATAAGGAAATAGGCTTAATTACTGATGATTGTAATGGATGTTCTTGGGTTATTAACTCACCAGCTAAAGCTCCCTACCATCGATGGGAATGGCCTAGGGAGGCTTGGGAAAGACTCCATATCGACTTTGCAGAATATTCCAAAGCCATGTACTTGATTGTAGTCGATGTCTGTAGTAAATGGCCAGAAGTTATCAAAATGTCATCTACAACAACATCAGCCTTGGTTGATGCTTTGATTCCTTTGTTTGCTCAATTTGGGTTGCCTAGAGTTATTGTGTCTGATAATGGACCCCAATTAATCAGTGATCATTTTAAAATTTTTTGTGCCAAAAATGGTATTAGGCATTTGACAATTGCTCCTTACCACCCAAACTCTAATGGGCAGGCAGAGAGAGATGTCCAAAGTTTCAAGCATGCATTAAAAGCCAGCAAATTCGATGAAACAACCACCATAGATAAACTGTATACTTGTTTGCTTGCTTATCGTAATCCTGAACATGCTTCCACATGTCAAAGCCCAGCTATGCTTATGTTTGGTAGAGGCCTGAGGACTAGATTAAGTTTGGTTAAGTTCTTTGATGTCCAACTTAAGAGTAGACCTAAGCTATTGATGGACAAAACACGCTCATTCCAGATAGGAGACCTGGTACGTATGAGAATTGGTAATAAAACTGATTCCTGGGAGAAAGGTATAATAAATGAACGGGAAGGAAACGTTAAGTATGTTGTGAGAGACGCTAACGGTATCACTCACAGGAAACATGTAGATCAACTCCTGCCATTTAGATCTGCTAATAATTGTGCCATTCCTGGAACTAGTGCAATGTCTGCACCAATGACTGATGATGCATTTGATTTATGGTCTGATCCTGATGATGATAACACTCCTGAGATTTTATTTCCACTAACTCCTCCAAAAGATAAAATAAGTGCAGTAGTCCTACCCGAACCACATGTTGAATCCGTCCACCCTGCTAATCAGGAAGTTCCTGAGTTACGTCGTAGTTCTAGAGTTGGAAAGAAACCTGATAGACTTAATCTCAAATTGGCTCTAGCTTAGACGGGGGAGTTGTTGCATCTGATTATGTTCACTTGTTTTTTTATGTCAGATTATTCCTTGGTGTTGCGACGACCATTGTACTGTGAATGCTAGTAAAGAATAAATGTGTTGTGTTCGAGTAAAAATGATTCTATGTATTATTGGTTAATACATGTGTGATGCATTCTTAACAATTGGTAAATCAGAGTATACTCCACCACACCCTCGTACCCAGTTTCATCCCTAAGATCAAAATTATTTCTTTGTTGAGCTAGGAATCGAATCCGAACATCAGGGGTGCCAGTCAAAAATACTACTGTATCTACTACAACATGAACCGTAAAGAGAGCATTGAAGCTATTTTTAGCCTTTTTCATTTTATGAAAAAAAAAAAAGACATGAGATCACCTTTTGTCCGTGTGTCTGTCTGTGTGTGCGTGTGTGTGTGTCCCCCAAATAACTTTTAAACGGCTAGAGCGATTTCAATGAAACACGGTAAGATCATAGCACCTTTCTGGCCTACCCCGACCGTGCCCTTCAAATTTTACTCTGGCGCACCAATCCAACATGGCGGCTGGGCGAAGTATTTCACCAGCATTTAGTATCTCCGAAACTATTACCGCACCGATATCACCCTGAAATTTTGTACGGTGATAAAGGGTACTACTAGAAGTTTGCCTATGAGACGTTAAAAAACCAGGTAACTACAAAACCAACATGGCGGCCAAGTGAAATTGAGACATTTAAATAGACTTTTCTCGCGATTTAACCATCAAAACGTAATGAAACTTGGTTCAGCAAATGTTTATACACATTGTAATGCACTGGCGTCTAATTCAGTTCAATTGTTTACATAACCTCAAAATGGCAGCTGTGCGAAATATTTCACTGGCATTCTATATCTACGAAACTATTACAGATATCACCCTGAAATTTTGCAGGGTAATAAAGGGCACTACTACACGTTTATCTATTTAACTTTCAAAAACCTGTAAAGTACAAAGCGAACATGGTGGCCAAGCGAATTTGAAACATTTTAATAGACTTTTCTCATGATTTAACCATCTGAGCGCAGTCAAATGTGGTACAGTAAATTTTTATACATATTGTAATGCAATGGCATCGAATTTAGTTCAATTGTTTACATAACCTTAAGATGGCGGCTGTGTGAAATTTTAAAATTAAGTTTTCGTTTCTTGTGTCGTAATCATGCGATCGAAGTTAAAGTTTGAATAATGGAGCTACGCAATAATTTTCCTTTAATGGTACATAACTCTATGGCCTGTACATATAACAATCCAAAATGGCGAGCATCCGAAATATTTTGACGGTTCTCAATATCTACGAATCTTTTACAGCAATCAAACTGTATTTTTTCATGTTCATAGAGGCTATGAACATAACTCCACTTATAGGTCTTTCAGTAACCTGGTGAGCACAAATCCAAAATGGCGGCGACACGAATTATAAATATTCACATGGGCGTTTCTCGCGATTTAACCATCCGGATGCAGTGAAATGTTGCACGTTAAATGCTTATACAAATGTTAATCCACTGGAATCTAATTTATTTCAATTGTTGTCATAACCACAAGATGGCAGCTGTACGAAATTTTAAAATCTCGTTTTTACTTCTTGTTTCCCAATCATGCGATTGAAGTTTGAATACCACACGTTCACAATAATCTTAATGTAATAGTACATAAATAAAAATCCAACCTGGCGACCATCTGAAATAATTAGACAGTTCTCAATATCTACGAATCTATCACAACAATCAAACTGAAATTTTGTATGTTGATATAGGCAATTATCATGAATAGGATATATGAAAATAGGCTGTATAGTTCTTCACCTAACTACTTGTTCAATGTTGCCTTATTAACAATTAGGCCTAATATAGTAGCTTTCAGTCCGTCAACACAAATATCATTCCAATTTGGAGGGAATCTACTCACTGAAGTCATTTACAGAATACATGTGTATAATAAAAGACCGCATAAAGCTAAGTGCTACATAAAAGTTGCGGTATGTAAAGGGTTTTGTGTAAACCACGCCTCTCTTAACTCACGCAAGCCTGCATGCAAAGGATCTATATAAGTATTTTTAATGAGGGTTACACGCTACATACCGCAAACACATACTGGTAAAACCAACACACTATGTTTACACGTTTGACATATGATATCACAAGAGCGAGTGTAGAGAGGCCTCTCCGCAGTTCCTCATACAGCACACGAAAAGAAAAGTGATCCAAGTCGACTGATTTACGACTTTACCTCGGGCTGTAGAGAAGGCAGGTGGAGGAAATACGTTGGCCTAATCCTGGAAGTAAGCAAGGGTATGTTGATCCTTAGGTATATACAACACGGACATATTGCTAAAAACAAAATATAACACCCACTGCATCGCGCGCTGGTGAGATAAAAATAAAGAGAAACAAAGCAACGCTCTTGTACTTCCCATTTTATCTCTTTAAGTACCAAAAAGCAGAAAATTAGTAAAGGAAAGGTGCTGAAGCGCCCGTGATTAAAGTATATCCAGGACTAACCTAACAATAAGTCCAGCGTTCACAAAGGGTTCAGAAGTAATGCCATGTGGGTGCATTAAAGTTTTGAGGCGAGGAGTTCGCTTGTATCTCACATTTCGTAGACATCGAACTAATTAAGGGTAGGCCCACTTCATGCTTATGTAAAGTTGTTGAGTTGTTGATTCTTTTACGGGCTTTGCGACATCGTGGTCATGTAGCCCCGTGTACTTGGGTGTGTGTAGAATTTGTCTGATAACAAGTATCTGTACTAATGTGTGTAGTTGTAGGCCTAGTCGAGGTAGGATTTGGCTAGGAAGCAGCCGTGGCCTTAAGTTAGATACCATCCCGGCATTTACCTGGAATAGAAGTGAGAATCCACGGAAAAAACACTTTCAGGATGGATGAAATAGGAATTGACACCGCCTATTTTCAGTTTGTCTCACGAGGCTGAGTGTACCCCGTTCCAGCCCTCAGATCAGAATTAAATATCGTGGCCGAGCCAGCAAACAAACCCGGACCTTCGCGGTTAATTCCAAGAATGCTAGACACTACACAACGAGACGGAATGTTTATTTTAGGGGCTACGATGTTGTGTTTATATCACCCCGTGTATTTGCGTGTGTGTGGAATTTGCCCGATAACGTGTGTTTTTGTAATTAGGGGATAGGATTGGAAAGGACGGAGCCGTGGTCATAAGTTAAGAACCATCCCAGCATTTGCCTGGAGTAGACGTGGGGGAAACCACGGAAAATCACTTCAATTATCTCAGAAACTTGGTTCAAGAGTGCATCTCCTTCTCATGGTCAGGTATTAATATTGACAGCTCTATTATAAGATAGATATCAACGAGGTCTTAAATCAGCTGCGGTTTTTGTAGATCTTATGGCTGCTTTTGACACTATGTGGATGGAGGGATTAATGCCGAAGTTTATTAAGATAGTCTCATGTCAAAAGATTGCGTGTCTAATGAACAACATGTTCTTTGACAGACAATTTATGGTGTTCATGAATGGACAAGCTTGCAGATGGTGGACTCTTAATAACATTTACCTCAAGAGTCGTTCTGGCCCACATTCTGTTTAACCTGAATATCCATGTCATTCCATTAAAATCCAGTACGCAGATGACCTAGCATTACTCTTCCAAAGTAAAGATTTTCTGCATTGTGAGCATGTGCTGACAGGGAACCTGAGGATATTGAGTGCTTACTTCCATAAATGGAGACTTAATTCTAACCCAAATAAACCTGGGATTACTGCATTCCATCACAATAATAAAGAAACTGAAAGGAAACTAAGTGTGCCTATTGACGGCATTGATCCCATAACTACCCTACTATCCAATCTACGTAGGAATCACTTAAGATGGTTCCTTGACATTCAAACAACATTGTATAAAGTTGTCTAAGGAACTTTGCTCAAAGCGGCTTCGGTGGCTTAGATGGTAGCATGTTGAGTTTTTATGCCCAAGATCACGGGTTCAAACCTGGCCGAAGTCGTCGGATTTTTAAGAGCAATAAAATTATCTCAGTATGTCTTCCTTCGTAGGGGAAGTAAAGCCATCAATCCCATGTCATAGATGTATGACATGTTAAAGAACCTTCCACTGATTACACTTGTGTGAAGCTAAATTATAGGTTACATTTTACCAACGCTCTTAAGTTCCAACGTTCGCCGCCAGGATCCGACTGCAGTAGCATCTAGAAACCAAGTTCTGAACTAGTGCTCGTTGACAGAGGCATTTGGTAGCAAAAGTTGTAAGTACTTGAAAATTGAATGTCTGCAGTCCTTACTTGAATTAGAAACAGATAACGCACACTAATACAGCCATCACAATTAACACCGGTTATCAGACGGAATATAGGCCTACACACACCTAAAGTACACGGGGCTACATGACCGCCTTGTCGCAGCCCCTAAACTGACGACCCAATCAACCAAACTTGGCTCATGAGTGAATCTCCTTCGCAAGGTTGCCGGAAGTAGTTGGGGGAGCGGACGCGAATACTCTCTGCTCTGCGGCTCTCGCTCCTGTGTGTACTACTTGTGTATATTGCGCTCCTGTGTGGGACCACTGCGCCCACTGAACAAAGGTTGATGTGCTGCTTCATAAAGCCATGAGAGTTGCCTCTGGTACTGTTAGATCTACTCCCATTCTGTGGTTACCTATCCTAGCTAATATTGTCCCACAAAATCTACGGAGGAAAGCTGCTACGGTAAAATTACTTAAGAAGATTCATTCTCATACAAATTCTCCCTGGTATGATCCACATCAGAATCTACCAAACACATGCTGGTTAGATTTTGGAATATCCATACTTTTGATGTGACCTCCAAGTGGCGACAACGCCGGAACGAAAATCCACCCATCAATGCTCACCTGGTTTTGGATCCAACAAAGAATGTTGAGAGATTTCAACTCCCACACTAAATTAGGACGGGTCAAGGGCGGTGTAGTTACACCTTCAAGAAGTGGGTTTTTGGTTTATCTGCTGACAGTGATTGTGGAGCGGAGGAGCAGACAATAGACCACATTGTTAAGGAGTGTCCATTTGACGGTGATCTGAGGACTCTACACCAAGTGACTCCGAGTGCTCTGGACTGGTGGTCAAACTTTGATATTTATATTTCATAACAGATGTTTTAACCTATTTTCATTTACGAAACAAGATGTTCAGTGAAGAACATATAGCCTACTTTCTCCTAAATGCATGGGTATTGTTATAGCTCTTTGTCTTTTTCAAGGAGTTTAATTGAATGTTGGTTGTAGCAGCATGTTGAAATACAACGTGCTATACGGATATTAAATATGAATATCAGGTGCCCATTGATAGTGATGCCTCTGTACAATATCTCATTCAATTCGGTTTCACCGTGTTTGAATTGATATGATGAATCGATTTGCACACATACATGGCCTCTATCTGTAAACTATTGGGTTGATGACCTTGTAATTCAGTCAAAAGATGCTTCCCACAAAAAGGTATGCTGTTACAAAATTTGGTAGATATCAAATGATCAAGTTGGTCGTAATTTGATTTAACCGTTTACCTTTGGGCGGCCGCCATTACGTTTCAGTCAAGATGGCGGCGATACAAAACATGACACTGATGTGCCTTTTGCAAGTGCTACCTCTGTACTAAATTTCGTTCAATTCGGATTCACCGTGTTTGAAAAGATAGGGGGAATCGATTTGCACACAAACATGGCCGCCATCCGCAAATTATTAGGCAGATGACCTCACAGTTTGGTCAAAAGTATCTTGATACACAAAGGTATAAGGTTACAAAATTTGGTAGAGATCAGATGAACAGGTTGGTCGTAATTTGAAATAAGCTTTGAACATTTGGGTGGCCGCCATTACGTTTACGTCAAGATGGCGGCGATATAAAACATGACACTGAGGTGCCCTTTGCTAGTACTACCTCTGTACCAAATGTTGTTCAATTCGGATTCACCGTGTTCGAATTAATAGGGGGGGGGGGGGGCGGGGGACACCGACGACAGACATTCAGAGTGCACACACTCACACACGAACACACACACAGACAGACACACAATTTTTGGCCCTATGTTGATCTCATAAGTCCACTTTCTTTTTTTTTTTTGGCAAAAATCGAAATTAGGCTAAAAACAAGATGTTCAGTAAAGAACATATAGCCTACTTTCTCCTAAATGCATGGGTATTGTTATAACTCTTTGTCCTTTTCAAGGAGTATGATTGAATGTTGGTTGTAGTAGCTTTTTGAAATACAACGTGCTATAGGGATATTAAACATGAATATGAGGTGCCCTTTGCTAGTGCTACCTCTGTACCAAATTTCGTTCATTCGGTTCTACCGTGTTCGAATTAATAGGGGGAATCAATTTTGACATAAAGATGGCCGCCATCCGCAAACTATTAGGCTAATGACCTATTAGATTGGTCAAAGGATGCTCCCTCCATAAAGGTATGTTGCTGCAAAGTTTGGTAGAGATCGGATGGTTATGTTAGTCCTAATTTGATTTAAGCTTTAAACATTTGTCTGGCCGCCATTACGTTTTTGTCAATATGGCGGCGATATTAATCATGACACTGAGATGCCCTTTGCTAGTGCTATCTCTGTACCAAATTTCGTTCCATTCGGTTTCACCGTGTTTGAATTAATAGGGGGAATCGATTCTGACACAAAGATGGCCGCCATCCTCAAAATATTAGGCGAATGACCTATTAGATTGGTCAAAGGATGCTCCCTCCATAAAGGTATGTAGTTGCAAAATTTGGTAGAGATCGGATGATTAGGTTAATCGTAATTTGATTTAAGCTTTGAACATTCGTGTGGCCACCATTACTTTTCAGTCAAGATGGCTGCGATATAAAACATGACACTGAGGTGCCCTTTGCTAGTGCTAACTCTGTACCAAATTTCGTTCCATTCGGTTCCACCGTGTTCGAATTAATAGGCGGAATCAATTTTGACATAAAGATGGCCGCCATCCGCAAACTATTAGGCTAATGACCTATTAGATTGGTCAAAGGATGCTCCCTCCATAAAGGTATGTTGCTGCAAAGTTTGGTAGAGATCGGATGGTTATGTTAGTCCTAATTTGATATAAGCTTTAAACATTTGTCTGGCCGCCATTACGTTTTTGTCAATATGGCGGCGATATTAATCATGACACTGAGATGCCCTTTGCTAGTGCTATCTCTGTACCAAATTTCGTTCCATTCGGTTCCACCGTGTTTGAATTAATAGGGGGAATCGATTCTGACACAAAGATGGCCGCCATCCTCAAACTATTAGGCGAATGACCTATTAGATTGGTCAAAGGATGCTCCCTCCATAAAGGTATGTAGTTGCAGAATTTGGTAGAGATCGGATGATTAGGTTAATCGTAATTTGATTTAAGCTTTGAACATTCGTGTGGCCGCCATTACGTTTCAGCCAAGATGGCGGCGATATAAAACATGACACTGAGGTGCCCTTTGCTAGTGCTACCTCTGTACCAAATTTCGTTCCATTCGGTTCCACCGTGTTCGAATTAATAGGGGGAATCAATTTTGACATAATGATGGCCGCCATCCGCAAACTATTAGGCTAATAACCTATTAGATTGGTCAAAGGATGCTCCCTCTATAAAGGTATGTTGTTGCAAAGTTTGGTAGAGATCGGATGGTTATGTTAGTCGTAATTTAACTTAAGCCTTGAACATTTGTGTGGCCGCCTTTACGTTTCTGTCAATACGGCGGCGATACAAAACATGACACTGAGGTGCCCTTTGCTAGTGCTACCTCTGAACCAAATTTCGTTCCATTCGGTTCCACCGTGTTCGAATTATTAGGGGGAATCAATTTTGACATAAATATGGCCGCCATCCGCAAACTATTAGGCTAATAACCAATTAGAATGGTCAAAGGATGCTTCCTCCATAAAGGTATGTTGTTGCAAAGTTTGGTAGAGATCGGATGGTTATGTTAGTCGTAATTTTACTTAAGCTTTGAACATTTGTGTGGCCGCCATTACGTTTCTGTCACTATGGCGGCGATATAAATCATGACACTGAGATACCCTTTGCTAGTGCTACCTCTGTACCAAATTTCGTTCCATTCGGTTTCACCGTGTTTGATTTTCACACAAAGATGGCCGCCATCCGCAAACTATTAGGCTAATGACCTATTCGTTTGGTCAAAGGATGCTTCCTCTATAAGGGTATGTTGTTGCAAAATTTGGTTGAGATCGGATGATTAGGTTAATCGTAATTTGATTTAAGCTTTGAACATTTGTGTGGCCGCCATTACGTTGCCGTCAAGATGGCGGCGATATAAAACATGACACTGTGGTGCCTTTTGTTAGTACTACCTCTGTACCAAATTTCGTTCCATTCGGTTGCACCGTGTTCGAATTAATAGGGGGAATCGATTTTCACACAAAGATGGCCGCCATCTGCAAACTATTACGCTGATGACCTATTGGTTTGGTCAAAGGATGCTCCCCCAATAAAGGTATGTTGTTGCAAAATTTGGTAGAGATCGGATAATTAGGTTAGTCGTAATTTGATTTAAGCTTTGAACATTTGTGGGGCCGCCATTGCGTTTCCGTCAAGATGGCGGCGATATAAAACATGACACTGAGGTGTCCTTTGCTAGTGCTACCTTTGTACCAAATTTCGTTCAATTCGCATTCACCGTGTTCGAATTGACAGGGGGGGACAGACATTCAGAGTACACACACTCACACACAGACACACACACACAGACTCACACACACACACACACACACACACACAGAGACTCACACACACACATACATACACACAGACAGACACACTTTTTTCGCCCTGTGTTGATCTCATAAGTCTACTTTCATTTTTTGCAAAAATCGAAAGTAGGCTAATAAGCGTATGAGATTACCTTTTGTCCGTGTGTGTGTATGTGTATGCCCCTCTCTAATAACTTCTAAACGGCTGTAGAGATTTCAAAGAAACTTGGCCGCCCCGACCATGCCCTTCACATTTTAAAACATCTCACCAATCCAACACGGTGGCTGTGAGAAATATTTCACCGGCATTCTATATCTCCGAAACTATTACCGACATCACCTTATCATTTATTGCGGTGATAAAGGGCACTACTAGAAGTTCACCTATGAGAGTTTCAAATACCTCGTAACTACGAAACGAGCATGGCGGCCAAGCAAAGTTGAAACATTAAAATAGACTTTTCTTGCGATATAACCATCCAAACGCAATGAAATCTAGTACAGAAAATATATATACACATTGTAATGCATTAGCACACAATTTATTTCAATTGTTTACATAACCTCAAAATGGCGGCTGTGTGAAATACATCACCGACATTCTATAGCTCCGAAACTACTTCTGATATCACCCTGAAATTTTGTACGATGATGAAGGGCACCACCAAACGTTAACCAATGAGACTTTCAAAAACCTGTTAACTACAAAACGAACATGGCGACCAAGCGAAGTTGAAACATTGAAATCGAATTTTCTCGCTTTTTAACCATCCAAACGCAGTTAAACTTGGTACAGTAAATGTTTATACACATTAAAATGCACTGGAAACTAACTTGTTTCAATTGTTTACTTAACCTTAACATGGCAACCGTGCGATTTTTTTTATTTCTTGTGTATTATTCATGCGATCGAAGTGAACGTTTGAGTAATGAACCTACTCAATAATCATGTATTAGTAGTGCAAAACTCTATGGCCTACATATATAAATATCCAACATGGCAACCATCCAAATATTTAGACGGTTCTCAATATCTAATAACCTATGACAGCAATCAAACTGAAATTTTGTATGTTGATTGAAGTTATAAATAAGTTCACCTTTCAATAACCTGTTTAGCACAAATCTAACATGGTGGCGACGCGAAATATTAATATTTTAATGGACATTTCTCGTGATTCAACCATCCGAGCGCAGTGAAACTTGGTGCCGTAAATGCTTATACAAATTTCAATCCATTGGCATCTACTGTAATTTATTTCAATTGTTTCCATAACCTCATGATGGCAGCTGTGCGAAATTTTAAAATCTCGATATTATTTCTTGTGTTCTAATCATGCGATTGAAGTTTGAATACTACACCTACACAATAAACTTCAGGTAATAATACATAACTGTGAGACTTTCATTTATAAAAATCCAACATGGCGACCATCCGAAATATTTAGAAGGTTCTCACTATCTACGAATCTATTAGCCTACAGCAGTCAAACTGAATTGATGTATGTTGAAAGAGCCAATTAGCATAAGTAGGATATATGAAAATAGGCTGTATAGTTCTACACGGAACTAGGCTACTTGTTGTACTTGTAAAACCACACAATATAAAAGCATTGTTGTTTATTTAAAATTTTCTTGCTGTGACATTTTTAGCAGGTTTAGAATATACAAGTGAAGCAGATTGCTAGCCTTACTTACACAGGACCCCATGAGTTTCACCTCAGGGATTTAACAATTCAGAAGGGTAGTCCTAGCCGCCTGCGCACAAGGAGAGCCACAACTCAGAATATGTCCAAGATGACCAGTCCTATTCCATAATAACTGGTATCCCGACTGTCAGGTCCACTTACTAAGCCACTCGGTCATTGTCCATGGTTCACGAGCTAGGACGTGGCTACACCATGAACCATGGAGGCGATTAGTTTGCATACAGAGGCTTGCAGACTAGACTGGACGCTGAAAGGCAAATGAGTCTCAAGTGAAAATGAATGTATGTAAGAAATTCGTATTGCCGTCTATGTGAAATTATGAGATTTGCTGAGTCATTTAAGGGCAGGGTACATCGTGGCTAACATTCCCATGTACTTGGAAGTGTTTGGATTAGATCTGATAAATTGTGTAGTTATGTTGATGGTAGCAGTGCATGAAACGGGAAATGAATATTGGTTCTTTAACAAGAGACGTACTAGCTTTATCCGTGGTCATGGAGAATGATCTGGATTCTTTGATACGGGGTATAAGGCTCATTTATAGGACGGGAGTATCAATCTTAAATATGGGACAGAGAAAGTTACGCTCAAATAACGGACATTCAAAAACAAAATATATTTCGAGTAAAGAATTATAAAGATCAATCCAAGGACACATTTTAAACCTCATTCCAACCAATATTTCAATACAATTGTTGGAACATTGTGTATCGTACAGCCTGTGGTCTATCGATCGACCACGGGGGTTCAATAGATATAAATCTCTTTTCACACGTGGACACATTCTGTAAGACACAAACATGAGTTGTTAATAGCATGGTAGCAATATAACTGTAACAACAGCACCCGTAAATAACCATTCCACTAATATTTCTCGACAAAATAAACGACATGTTCAGTATAACAATGACAAGTTGTACAGCAATCGATGGCAAATGCGTAAACCTAAAACGCTGTAGTACATCCAAGTACACGGGGCTGCATAACTACTACTGGTATGTTGCTAAGTCCCTGAATCAATCAACAACAAGAATTTCTGCTAGTACACCACGAACGTGTTCGGACATGCGATAGACAGGTAGCGCTTGTCTTCAGACTTGTCTCAGGATGAGAGTGACTCTCACCACTGTTTCTGGTCTTTTCTTTAGCCTACTTTCGATTTTTGCAAAAAATGAAAGTAGACTTATGAGATCACTACAGGGCGAAAAAAAGTGTGTCTGTGTGTGTGTGTGTGTGTGAGTGTGTGTACTCTGAATGTCTGTCCGTCCCCCGTCCCCTATCAATTCGAACACGGTGAGAGCAAATTGAACAAAATTTGGTACAAAGGTAGCACTAGCAAAGGAAACCTCAGTGTCATGTTTTATATCGCCGCCATCTTGACGGAAACGTAATGGCGGCCACACAAATGTTCAAAGCTTAAATCAAATTACGACTAACCTAATCATCCGATCTCTACCAAATTTTGCAACAACATACCTTTATGGGGGCAGCATCCTTTGACCAAACTAATAGGTCATCAGCCTCATAGTTTGTGGATGGCGGCCATCTTTGTGTCAAAATCGATTACCCCTATTAATTCGAACACGGTGAAACCGAATGGAATGAAATTTGGTACAGAGGTAGCACCAGAAAAGGGCACCCCTGTGTCATGTTTTATATCGCCGCCATCATGACGAAAACGTAATGGCGGCCACCCAAATGTTCAAAGCTTAAATCAAATTACGACTAACCTAATCATCCGATCTCTACCAAATTTTGCAACAACATACCTTTATGAAGGGAGCATCCTTTGACAAGTCTAATAGGTCATTAGCCTTATAGTTTGCGGATGGCGGCCATCTTTGTGTGAAAATCGATTGCCCCTATTAATTCGAACACGGTGAAACCGAATGGAACGAAATTTGGTACAGAGGTAGTACTAGCAAAGGGCACCCCAGTGTCATGTTTTATATCGCCGCCATCTTGACGGAAACGTAATGGCGGCCACACAAATGTTCAAAGCTTAAATCAAATTACGACTAACCTAATCATCCGATCTCTACCAAATTTTGCAACAACATACCTTTATGAAGGGAACATCCTTTGACAAATCTAATAGGTCATTAGCCTAATAGTTTGCGGATGGCGGCCATCCTTGTGTCAAAAACGATTACCCCTATTAATTCGAACACGGTGAAACCGAATGGAATGAAATTTGGTACAGAGGTAGCACTAGCAAAGGGCACCTCAGTGTCATGTTTTATATCACCGCCATCTTGACGGAAACGTAATCGCGGCCACTCAAATGTTAAAGGCTAAAATGTAATTACGACCAACCTAATAATCTAGTCTCTACCAAAGTTTGCAACAACAAATCTTTATGTGGGAAGCATATTCAGACCAAACTGCTAGATCATCAGCCCAATAGTTTGCAGATGGTGGCCAAGTATGTGTGCAAATCGATTCCCCCTATCAATTCAAACACGGTGAAACCGAATTGAACAAAATTTGGTACAGAGGTAGCACTAGCAAAAGGCACCTCAGTGTCATGTTTTATATCGCCGCCATCTTGACGGAAACGGAATGACGGCCACCCAAATGTTAAAAGCTTAAATCAAATTTTGACCATCCTAATAATTTGATCTCTACCGGATTTTGCAACAACATGCCTTTTTGTGGAAAGCATCTTATGACTGACTACAAGGTCATCAGCCCAATAGTTTGCAAATAGCGGCCATGTATGAGTAGTAAGCGTTTACTTCCCTTTGGATATTGCATCATCATGACCAGAAATTGCGTAATCCTGATGACGTCATGGGATGACGTCATGGGTCCTTAGAGCGAGCACGTGGTCCAGGAGCGAGCATGTGCAGTGCACGTGTTAGCGTGGGAAGAGGTTGACCCTTTGGCTTGTTTGTGCGATGGTGATAAAAAGTTAATGGGTGTTGACGTCATGGAGGATGTTTATTAGGATGCTAACTGTCATCTGACACCCATGCGAGTGTGAGCACCAAAACAAAAGGTTATTCGCGGGTAGTGGGGTAGTGTATGTTCTCTTGCAAGTCGCGTGTGTGCTTGAATACGTATGGCTATGTTGGGAAATGTTTGGTGGCGGGCGAGGACTAGGGTTGAGTGAGGGTTCGTTTAAATGCTATTTTTCCCGCTCTATTTGATGGTGAGGTAATTTTTTAAAATGGGTGGAATTTGGAAACGCAATTTGAGGTAAACGTGCTTTTTTGACATTTTGGCGAATTTAATGAGCTTGTAAGGCTAGAACGATGCATATAGGGTGTCGTAGGACTTGTGGTGAACCACCCCTTGCTATGGATGGGAGTATATCCACCCCAAAATAAATCTACCCTTACCCGGAGGTTAAGTAGTGGTTATTTTTGTATGCATGCGCACTTGAGGGCTTTTGTAAGAGAGCGGAATTTTTAAAAGATTCTTTATAGATGAGGCTTTTTAAAAAATTTATTAAAAAAACAAAAAACTAATAGGTCATTCGATTTTTAGTATCTCGCTAACCAATAATGCGATGTAAACATATGGGGTGTCATAGGACTCGTAGTGAATTCTCCTTTTGTATGAATGAGGTATGTCAACCCCCAAAATAAAAACTACCCTTACCTGGGGTGAAAGAGCAATTTTTGTATGTATGCACACCGGTGGCTTTTGTCAAAAGGGTCTAACTACACATTTGTTAATATTTTCTGAACCCAGGATGGGATTTTCCCATAGGCAGTATCCTAGCACTTGGGGTGACACCTCGTTTTTGAAAGTATCATTCATTTATTTTCTTGTCAAAAGGGCCTAACTACACTTTTGTTAATATCTCGTGAACCAATCATGCTAGGGACTTGTATGAGGGGTCCTAGCACTTGGGGCGACGTCCCCCTTTATGGGGTGAAACTACCCCCCCAAAATTGAAAACTCAATATCTTGGAAACTATGAACCCTAAAATTAGGCGTTATAGCTTTAAAAATAGGTGATGACATAGGCTTTTACCTGGATTGGTCATTTCACCCCTAAAACAGTAAATAGTCATGTTATGGGGAAAAAACGTGTTAAACACCTAAAAATGATAAATGAAACTAAGATCTTTTGTTTTTGATGAAAAATAGCAGGAGGGGTGAAAACTACCCCCAAATTGAAAAATCGATACCTTGGAAACTAAGAACCGTAAAATTATGTGTAATAGCTTAAAAAATTCGTTGTGACATAGGCTTTTACCCGGATAGATGATGTCACCCCTAAAACAGTAAATAGTGATTTTACAGTGGGGAAAAAGGTCTTAAACGGGTAAAAATGATAATTGAACCTAAGATCTTTTGTTTTTGATGAAAAATAGCAGGGGGGTGAAAACTACCCCCAAATTGAAAAATCGATACCTTGGAAACTAAGAACCGTAAAATTATGTGTAATAGCTTAAAAAATTCGTTGTGACATAGGCTTTTACCCGGATAGATGATGTCACCCCTAAAACAGTAAATAGTGATTTTACAGTGGGGAAAAAGGTTTTAAACGGGTAAAAATGATAATTGAACCTATGATCTTTTGTTTTTGATGAAAAATAGCAGGGGGGTGAAAACTACCCCAAAATTGAAAAATCGATACCTTGGAAACTAAGAACCGTAAAATTATGTGTAATAGCTTAAAAAATTCGTTGTGACATAGGCTTTTACCCGGATAGATGATGTCACCCCTAAAACAGTAAATAGTGATTTTACAGTGGGGAAAAAGGTTTTAAACGGGTAAAAATGATAATTGAACCTAAGATCTTTTGTTTTTGATGAAAAATAGCAGGGGGGTGAAAACTACCCCCAAATTGAAAAATCGATACCTTGGAAACTAAGAACCGTAAAATTATGTGTAATAGCTTAAAAAATTCGTTGTGACATAGGCTTTTACCCGGATAGATGATGTCACCCCTAAAACAGTAAATAGTGATTTTACAGTGGGGAAAAAGGTCTTAAACGGGTAAAAATGATAATTGAACCTAAGATCTTTTGTTTTTGATGAAAAATAGCAGGGGGGTGAAAACTACCCCAAAATTGAAAAATCGATACCTTGGAAACTAAGAACCGTAAAATTATGTGTAATAGCTTAAAAAATTCGTTGTGACATAGGCTTTTACCCGGATAGATGATGTCACCCCTAAAACAGTAAATAGTGATTTTACAGTGGGGAAAAAGGTTTTAAACGGGTAAAAATGATAATTGAACCTAAGATCTTTTGTTTTTGATGAAAAATAGCAGGGGGGTGAAAACTACCCCAAAATTGAAAAATCGATACCTTGGAAACTAAGAACCGTAAAATTATGTGTAATAGATTAAAAAATTCGTTGTGACATAGGCTTTTACCCGGATAGATGATGTCACCCCTAAAACAGTAAATAGTGATTTTACAGTGGGGAAAAAGGTCTTAAACGGGTAAAAATGATAATTGAACCTAAGATCTTTTGTTTTTGATGAAAAATAGCAGGGGGGTGAAAACTACCCCAAAATTGAAAAATCGATACCTTGGAAACTAAGAACCGTAAAATTATGTGTAATAGCTTAAAAAATTCGTTGTGACATAGGCTTTTACCCGGATAGATGATGTCACCCCTAAAACAGTAAATAGTGATTTTACAGTGGGGAAAAAGGTCTTAAACGGGTAAAAATGATAATTGAACCTAAGATCTTTTGTTTTTGATGAAAAATAGCAGGGGGGTGAAAACTACCCCAAAATTGAAAAATCGATACCTTGGAAACTAAGAACCGTAAAATTATGTGTAATAGCTTAAAAAATTCGTTGTGACATAGGCTTTTACCCGGATAGATGATGTCACCCCTAAAACAGTAAATAGTGATTTTACAGTGGGGAAAAAGGTCTTAAACGGGTAAAAATGATAATTGAACCTAAGATCTTTTGTTTTTGATGAAAAATAGCAGGGGGGTGAAAACTACCCCGTATATGAAAGGAGTGTAGACTTATTGATGTTGCAGATTGGAAACAGTGAAAGTTATCACTTTTGTTTAATTAGAAATCTTGCTCGCCTTGTGCGTTCAAGCATCACTAGCACTCAGAGAAGGATTTATATATGTAGACGTTGTTTGTCATATTATCTTCTTGAGGATGAGTTAAATGTTCACTTTGCAGACTGTAAACAGTTTCCTGTTGCAAAAAGCATAATGCCGACTGATGAACAAAGATTTGTTAATTTTACAGAATTCCGAGTTAAAGATACAGTTCCATTTATAATATATGCAGACACTGAATGCGTTTTGTCTCCAATTTCCTCCTGTTTTCCAAATAGTGACATTCATAACTCTACTTTAACACATAAACATATTCCTTACAGCATTTCTTTATACCTTCATTGTAATTTCGATAGTGAATTGTGCAGTTTCAAGCTCTTTAGGGGAAATAATTGCATTGAATTGTTTGTAAAGGAACTTTATAGTATTGTGGATAAACTTCAAACATATTACTTATCGGTTAAGCCAATGTTAAAGATGACCGAAAATGAAGAAAGATTATTTTTGTCAAGTAAAATGTGTCACATTTGCGAGAAACCGATTGCAGTTAATGAACTCAAAGTACGCGATCATTGTCACTTAACTGGAAAATATAGAGGAAGCGCACACAATAGTTGTAATTTAAATTACAAAGTAACAAAGGTTTTGCCTATAGCATTTCATAATCTAACCGCCTATGATGGACATTTTATAATTAAAGAAATTTGCGAGAAACGTGATGGAGAGGTGTTACATAATCCTGGTCATATAAAATTGTTAGCGATGAATATGGAACGTTACAAAGGGTTTACAAAGTATGTACGGGCTAAGAATGGATTCATTCAGTTAAGATTTTTCGATACATATAATTTCTTGTCCTGTTCACTAGATCAATGTTCATCTTCGTTAAGCGAAGATTCAAAGCAAATAACACGACGTTATTTTAATGATGATGCACAGTTTCGACTTACTGCGAGAAAAGGTGTGTTTCCCTATGAATACGTCACGAGTATGGATGTTCTTAACGAAACTAAATTACCTGAAATATCCAAGTTTTATAGCAGCCTTAATGATCAAACAATATCGAATGAAGAGTATGAGTTTGCTCAATCGGTGTGGGAAACGTTTTCCTGTCAAACATTAGGAGAATACGCAGATTTGTATTTAAAAGTTGACACACTTCTTTTGGCGGATGTCTTTGAAAATTTTAGATCGAATGGCATGGATTCACAGAATAATTGAATTCAATCAGAGCCAATGGCTAAAACCATATATTGATGTGAACACAGAGAAACGAAAACAAGCCAAAAATGATTTTGAAAAGAATTTTTATAAATTGATGAATAATGCAATTTTTGGTCGTTCACTGATGAATGTGAGGAAGTTAAGGGACATCAAATGGGTCACCAAATGGCATGGAGCTCGTGGTGGTAGGTCTTTAATAGCTAAGGCTAATTTTAAACATAGAATTATATTCGATGAACAATGTATGGTCATCGAGATGAGTAGACTAAAGATTTTTCACAATCAACCAGTATATGTTGGTGCATCTATATTAGATTTGTCTAAATGTAAAATGAATGACTTTCATTACAATGTTATTTTAGCAAATCCTGAATCAAATGTGAGGTTGTTATACACAGACACCGATAGTTTTATGTATATATTCTATTATGATATTTATGAGTTCATGAAACAACATTCAAATTTGTTTGATACTGGAAACTATGAAACAAACAATCCTTTTGGCATTGTGAGACAAAATAAAGGTGAAATTGGTTTAATGAAAGATGAAAATGCTGGAAGGATTGTTGAAGAATTTGTGGGGTTACGACCCAAAATGTATGCAATAAAATTGTGTGATGAAATGAATAGCTTGTGTAAGGCTAAAGGCATTAAGAAGAGTGTGAGTAAAAGTATGAATATTGATGAGTATCGAAAGTGTCTTTATAACAGAGAAAAAGTCAACAAAGTTCAAGTTTGTATAATTTCAAAATCTCATTCTGTATTTACTGTTCGGCAAAATAAGTTGGCAATTTCATCAAACGAAGATAAAAGACACATAACTGAAAACGGAATTGATACTTTACCGTTTGGTCATTTTTCTCTGAAAAATGATTAGAAACAAATTGAGATTAAAGCAGTTCATCTCACTTACTTTATTTCTTTCACACACACACTTTTATGCTGGTAATAATACTAATTTTTGTGTGTTCCTTTGCTTATGAAATCCTAGACTAGGAGTTCCACATTCGACATGATAGCGGAGTTTCATCTCCCATAAACTCGTCTCTGAGGTGGGTGCCAGAAAAGGCATCCAGCTGTAAAAACCACACCCTCACATAGACTTTCATAACTTCTTACGTTGAGGTTCATAACACTACGTTGATTGATTTATCGGTTTCCTTTTCACAATTCCTGTCTATACATTCCTCTTGAAGGTTGCAAGATGCTTGCAAGGTTCCTAAAATGCAATTAAATTTAATAAATACCTTAAGATGGTTTGATTTGTTTAATGATATGGTGTTAATAGTATTTTTAGGTTTTGACTGGCTTTGCATTAAGAATTGACTAACCAAACATGAGTTACCTATCAGGGAAACATTTTGGCCACTATGTTGGCTATTGACCAGTGAGTTTAGCTGTTTATCATTTTTTTAAATCATAAACAACAAAGGGTTAAACGTATAGATAAACCGTGTGACCATGTTTGTTAAACAAGACATTATACCAGAGACAATTAGAATACTTATGTAGAGTTTACCAAAAATAATGTTGTGTAACAGTAAATGCTAGTCAACAGTTATACACTTCTAAAAAAAATCATCATACAATACCTGAGAGCTCTTCTAAAATTATTGATGTGTAACATGATTCCACTAACTTGCTATGTATTTTTTGGCTTGGGGGTGATTTTCAAGAAATGCAAATGGAACTGAAATGCAATACAAACAATGAGCGTGCCTGGTGGCTGAGATTGATACCACGACGTACTGTCGGTTATGTAGCTATGTGGAATGTATATCAAATATGGTTTACTTCAAGGTCTGGAGATCCCTACAATTCCTACAATAAATGATCTTGAAATGGTCATCCTATGGTGTGAAAATATTTATTAGGTATATATATTTACTGAAAACAATTATGATTTATTAAATGTTTATATGTTTACAGTATTGTTATTTAATGTAAGCACTTGAGGCACTACCGACCAATGGGAAGCAAAAAGTGGGAGCATATATGGGATGAAATGTGGGAGCAAAGCAAATATAAAAAGTGGGAGCAAATATGCTAACAAATATGTCAACAAATATGCCGGCAAAAGTATATACACAATTCAAGATAGTTGAAAGTAAAGTATATACACAATTCAAGTTAGCATATTTGCTCCCACTTTTTATATTTGCTTTGCTCCCACATTTCATCCCATATATGCTCCCACTTTTTGCTTCCCATTGGTCGGTAGTGCCTCAAGTGCTTACATTAAATAACAATACTGTAAACATATAAACATTTAATAAATCATAATTGTTTTCAGTAAATATATATACCTAATAAATATTTTCACACCATAGGATGACCATTTCAAGATCATTTATTGTAGGAATTGTAGGGATCTCCAGACCTTGAAGTAAACCATATTTGATATACATTCCACATAGCTACATAACCGACAGTACGTCGTGGTATCAATCTCAGCCACCAGGCACGCTCATTGTTTGTATTGCATTTCAGTTCCATTTGCATTTCTTGAAAATCACCCCCAAGCCAAAAAATACATAGCAAGTTAGTGGAATCATGTTACACATCAATAATTTTAGAAGAGCTCTCAGGTATTGTATGATGATTTTTTTTAGAAGTGTATAACTGTTGACTAGCATTTACTGTTACACAACATTATTTTTGGTAAACTCTACATAAGTATTCTAATTGTCTCTGGTATAATGTCTTGTTTAACAAACATGGTCACACGGTTTATCTATACGTTTAACCCTCTGTTGTTTATGATTTAAAAAAATGATAAACAGCTAAACTCACTGGTCAATAGCCAACATAGTGGCCAAAATGTTTCCCTGATAGGTAACTCATGTTTGGTTAGTCAATTCTTAATGCAAAGCCAGTCAAAACCTAAAAATACTATTAACACCATATCATTAAACAAATCAAACCATCTTAAGGTATTTATTAAATTTAATTGCATTTTAGGAACCTTGCAAGCATCTTGCAACCTTCAAGAGGAATGTATAGACAGGAATTGTGAAAAGGAAACCGATAAATCAATCAACGTAGTGTTATGAACCTCAACGTAAGAAGTTATGAAAGTCTATGTGAGGGTGTGGTTTTTACAGCTGGATGCCTTTTCTGGCACCCACCTCAGAGACGAGTTTATGGGAGATGAAACTCCGCTATCATGTCGAATGTGGAACTCCTAGTCTAGGATTTCATAAGCAAAGGAACACACAAAAATTAGTATTATTACCAGCATAAAAGTGTGTGTGTGAAAGAAATAAAGTAAGTGAGATGAACTGCTTTAATCTCAATTTGTTTCTAATCATTTTTCAGAGAAAAATGACCAAACGGTAAAGTATCAATTCCGTTTTCAGTTATGTGTCTTTTATCTTCGTTTGATGAAATTGCCAACTTATTTTGCCGAACAGTAAATACAGAATGAGATTTTGAAATTATACAAACTTGAACTTTGTTGACTTTTTCTCTGTTATAAAGACACTTTCGATACTCATCAATATTCATACTTTTACTCACACTCTTCTTAATGCCTTTAGCCTTACACAAGCTATTCATTTCATCACACAATTTTATTGCATACATTTTGGGTCGTAACCCCACAAATTCTTCAACAATCCTTCCAGCATTTTCATCTTTCATTAAACCAATTTCACCTTTATTTTGTCTCACAATGCCAAAAGGATTGTTTGTTTCATAGTTTCCAGTATCAAACAAATTTGAATGTTGTTTCATGAACTCATAAATATCATAATAGAATATATACATAAAACTATCGGTGTCTGTGTATAACAACCTCACATTTGATTCAGGATTTGCTAAAATAACATTGTAATGAAAGTCATTCATTTTACATTTAGACAAATCTAATATAGATGCACCAACATATACTGGTTGATTGTGAAAAATCTTTAGTCTACTCATCTCGATGACCATACATTGTTCATCGAATATAATTCTATGTTTAAAATTAGCCTTAGCTATTAAAGACCTACCACCACGAGCTCCATGCCATTTGGTGACCCATTTGATGTCCCTTAACTTCCTCACATTCATCAGTGAACGACCAAAAATTGCATTATTCATCAATTTATAAAAATTCTTTTCAAAATCATTTTTGGCTTGTTTTCGTTTCTCTGTGTTCACATCAATATATGGTTTTAGCCATTGGCTCTGATTGAATTCAATTATTCTGTGAATCCATGCCATTCGATCTAAAATTTTCAAAGACATCCGCCAAAAGAAGTGTGTCAACTTTTAAATACAAATCTGCGTATTCTCCTAATGTTTGACAGGAAAACGTTTCCCACACCGATTGAGCAAACTCATACTCTTCATTCGATATTGTTTGATCATTAAGGCTGCTATAAAACTTGGATATTTCAGGTAATTTAGTTTCGTTAAGAACATCCATACTCGTGACGTATTCATAGGGAAACACACCTTTTCTCGCAGTAAGTCGAAACTGTGCATCATCATTAAAATAACGTCGTGTTATTTGCTTTGAATCTTCGCTTAACGAAGATGAACATTGATCTAGTGAACAGGACAAGAAATTATATGTATCGAAAAATCTTAACTGAATGAATCCATTCTTAGCCCGTACATACTTTGTAAACCCTTTGTAACGTTCCATATTCATCGCTAACAATTTTATATGACCAGGATTATGTAACACCTCTCCATCACGTTTCTCGCAAATTTCTTTAATTATAAAATGTCCATCATAGGCGGTTAGATTATGAAATGCTATAGGCAAAACCTTTGTTACTTTGTAATTTAAATTACAACTATTGTGTGCGCTTCCTCTATATTTTCCAGTTAAGTGACAATGATCGCGTACTTTGAGTTCATTAACTGCAATCGGTTTCTCGCAAATGTGACACATTTTACTTGACAAAAATAATCTTTCTTCATTTTCGGTCATCTTTAACATTGGCTTAACCGATAAGTAATATGTTTGAAGTTTATCCACAATACTATAAAGTTCCTTTACAAACAATTCAATGCAATTATTTCCCCTAAAGAGCTTGAAACTGCACAATTCACTATCGAAATTACAATGAAGGTATAAAGAAATGCTGTAAGGAATATGTTTATGTGTTAAAGTAGAGTTATGAATGTCACTATTTGGAAAACAGGAGGAAATTGGAGACAAAACGCATTCAGTGTCTGCATATATTATAAATGGAACTGTATCTTTAACTCGGAATTCTGTAAAATTAACAAATCTTTGTTCATCAGTCGGCATTATGCTTTTTGCAACAGGAAACTGTTTACAGTCTGCAAAGTGAACATTTAACTCATCCTCAAGAAGATAATATGACAAACAACGTCTACATATATAAATCCTTCTCTGAGTGCTAGTGATGCTTGAACGCACAAGGCGAGCAAGATTTCTAATTAAACAAAAGTGATAACTTTCACTGTTTCCAATCTGCAACATCAATAAGTCTACACTCCTTTCATATACGGGGTAGTTTTCACCCCCCTGCTATTTTTCATCAAAAACAAAAGATCTTAGGTTCAATTATCATTTTTACCCGTTTAAGACCTTTTTCCCCACTGTAAAATCACTATTTACTGTTTTAGGGGTGACATCATCTATCCGGGTAAAAGCCTATGTCACAACGAATTTTTTAAGCTATTACACATAATTTTACGGTTCTTAATTTCCAAGGTATCGATTTTTCAATTTTGGGGTAGTTTTCACCCCCCTGCTATTTTTCATCAAAAACAAAAGATCTTAGGTTCAATTATCATTTTTACCCGTTTAAGACCTTTTTCCCCACTGTAAAATCACTATTTACTGTTTTAGGGGTGACATCATCTATCCGGGTAAAAGCCTATGTCACAACGAATTTTTTAAGCTATTACACATAATTTTACGGTTCTTAGTTTCCAAGGTATCGATTTTTCAATTTTGGGGTAGTTTTCACCCCCCTGCTATTTTTCATCAAAAACAAAAGATCTTAGGTTCAATTATCATTTTTACCCGTTTAAGACCTTTTTCCCCACTGTAAAATCACTATTTACTGTTTTAGGGGTGACATCATCTATCCGGGTAAAAGCCTATGTCACAACGAATTTTTTAATCTATTACACATAATTTTACGGTTCTTAGTTTCCAAGGTATCGATTTTTCAATTTTGGGGTAGTTTTCACCCCCCTGCTATTTTTCATCAAAAACAAAAGATCTTAGGTTCAATTATCATTTTTACCCGTTTAAAACCTTTTTCCCCACTGTAAAATCACTATTTACTGTTTTAGGGGTGACATCATCTATCCGGGTAAAAGCCTATGTCACAACGAATTTTTTAAGCTATTACACATAATTTTACGGTTCTTAGTTTCCAAGGTATCGATTTTTCAATTTTGGGGTAGTTTTCACCCCCCTGCTATTTTTCATCAAAAACAAAAGATCTTAGGTTCAATTATCATTTTTACCCGTTTAAGACCTTTTTCCCCACTGTAAAATCACTATTTACTGTTTTAGGGGTGACATCATCTATCCGGGTAAAAGCCTATGTCACAACGAATTTTTTAAGCTATTACACATAATTTTACGGTTCTTAGTTTCCAAGGTATCGATTTTTCAATTTGGGGGTAGTTTTCACCCCCCTGCTATTTTTCATCAAAAACAAAAGATCTTAGGTTCAATTATCATTTTTACCCGTTTAAAACCTTTTTCCCCACTGTAAAATCACTATTTACTGTTTTAGGGGTGACATCATCTATCCGGGTAAAAGCCTATGTCACAACGAATTTTTTAAGCTATTACACATAATTTTACGGTTCTTAGTTTCCAAGGTATCGATTTTTCAATTTTGGGGTAGTTTTCACCCCCCTGCTATTTTTCATCAAAAACAAAAGATCATAGGTTCAATTATCATTTTTACCCGTTTAAAACCTTTTTCCCCACTGTAAAATCACTATTTACTGTTTTAGGGGTGACATCATCTATCCGGGTAAAAGCCTATGTCACAACGAATTTTTTAAGCTATTACACATAATTTTACGGTTCTTAGTTTCCAAGGTATCGATTTTTCAATTTGGGGGTAGTTTTCACCCCCCTGCTATTTTTCATCAAAAACAAAAGATCTTAGGTTCAATTATCATTTTTACCCGTTTAAGACCTTTTTCCCCACTGTAAAATCACTATTTACTGTTTTAGGGGTGACATCATCTATCCGGGTAAAAGCCTATGTCACAACGAATTTTTTAAGCTATTACACATAATTTTACGGTTCTTAGTTTCCAAGGTATCGATTTTTCAATTTGGGGGTAGTTTTCACCCCTCCTGCTATTTTTCATCAAAAACAAAAGATCTTAGTTTCATTTATCATTTTTAGGTGTTTAACACGTTTTTTCCCCATAACATGACTATTTACTGTTTTAGGGGTGAAATGACCAATCCAGGTAAAAGCCTATGTCATCACCTATTTTTAAAGCTATAACGCCTAATTTTAGGGTTCATAGTTTCCAAGATATTGAGTTTTCAATTTTGGGGGGGGTAGTTTCACCCCATAAAGGGGGACGTCGCCCCAAGTGCTAGGACCCCTCATACAAGTCCCTAGCATGATTGGTTCACGAGATATTAACAAAAGTGTAGTTAGGCCCTTTTGACAAGAAAATAAATGAATGATACTTTCAAAAACGAGGTGTCACCCCAAGTGCTAGGATACTGCCTATGGGAAAATCCCATCCTGGGTTCAGAAAATATTAACAAATGTGTAGTTAGACCCTTTTGACAAAAGCCACCGGTGTGCATACATACAAAAATTGCTCTTTCACCCCAGGTAAGGGTAGTTTTTATTTTGGGGGTTGACATACCTCATTCATACAAAAGGAGAATTCACTACGAGTCCTATGACACCCCATATGTTTACATCGCATTATTGGTTAGCGAGATACTAAAAATCGAATGACCTATTAGTTTTTTGTTTTTTTAATAAATTTTTTAAAAAGCCTCATCTATAAAGAATCTTTTAAAAATTCCGCTCTCTTACAAAAGCCCTCAAGTGCGCATGCATACAAAAATAACCACTACTTAACCTCCGGGTAAGGGTAGATTTATTTTGGGGTGGATATACTCCCATCCATAGCAAGGGGTGGTTCACCACAAGTCCTACGACACCCTATATGCATCGTTCTAGCCTTACAAGCTCATTAAATTCGCCAAAATGTCAAAAAAGCACGTTTACCTCAAATTGCGTTTCCAAATTCCACCCATTTTAAAAAATTACCTCACCATCAAATAGAGCGGGAAAAATAGCATTTAAACGAACCCTCACTCAACCCTAGTCCTCGCCCGCCACCAAACATTTCCCAACATAGCCATACGTATTCAAGCACACACGCGACTTGCAAGAGAACATACACTACCCCACTACCCGCGAATAACCTTTTGTTTTGGTGCTCACACTCGCATGGGTGTCAGATGACAGTTAGCATCCTAATAAACATCCTCCATGACGTCAACACCCATTAACTTTTTATCACCATCGCACAAACAAGCCAAAGGGTCAACCTCTTCCCACGCTAACACGTGCACTGCACATGCTCGCTCCTGGACCACGTGCTCGCTCTAAGGACCCATGACGTCATCCCATGACGTCATCAGGATTACGCAATTTCTGGTCATGATGATGCAATATCCAAAGGGAAGTAAACGCTTACTACTTGTATGTGTGCAAATCCATTCCTCAGATCAATTCAAACACGGTGAAACCGAATTGAATGATTTTTTTTACAGAGGTAGCACTAGCAAAGGGCACCTCATATTCATGTTTAATATCCCTATAGCACGTTGTATTTCAACAAGCTACTACAACCAACATTCAATTATACTCCTTGAAAAGGACAAAGAGTTATAACAATACCCATGCATTTAGGAGAAAGTAGGCTATATGTTCTTTACTGAACATCTTGTTTTTCTTTACCCTCCTAATAGGCCGAGTGAAGGTCTTTCTAGTTGACGCCCGTAGGCCAGTTGCGCGTTGGAATGAGAGATGGGATGAATGGTTGAAAGTGGACGCGGATGTAGAAGGAAGCGGCTGTGGCCTGTCAGAAGGTACCATCCCAGCATTTTTTCGGAAAACAATCTCAAGGACGGCCGACGGTGGGATCAGAACCCACGCGTCTACCGAGTCAGCAGAGAGCTTGGGCCCATGACCTAACGCTGCGCTTTAGCAAGCGTAGCCACCACTGTCGGTACTGTTTCTGTGACCGCCAATTTGTATTATCCACATGATGTTCTTTAGAATCTTGCCATTCGAGCCCAAGTATTAGCCTTTCAAGATACGAGTGTTGGTGGTCGAAGTGGGATCTATTCTTTGTTTACCTTTGACACACTGTCAGCCTGCTTGGGTAACAGGTACAGCCACGTGGGTTGGATATGACTCAGGTTCAATAATCTGTCATCGTTCTCACCTCCATGGTGGCATCTACTCCGGTTACCTTTAGCTCTAGTGCTGCGAAACAACTAGAAACACCCCATTCGCATTTCACCCATTATTATAATTAACTTGTATGGTCATAATTCACAATATAACTTCTGTGTAACACAAGCAACGCACACAATGCTGCTTAACTTATGTGGAGATTGCATTCCGTCATCGTTGTGTGGCCCTGCAAGGCTGCTGGTGCTGAAAACAGCAAGTGTTCCCGTGAAGAACTATACAGCCTATTTTCATGTATCCTACTTATGTTAATTGCTTCTATCAACCTACAAAATTTCAGTTTGATTGCTGTAATAGATTCGTAGATATTGAGAACCGTCTAAATATTTCGGATGGTTGCCATGTAGGATTTTTAGCCTACTTTTCACATTTTGCAAAAGTGAGGAAAAAGTAGACTTATGAGATCGATCCGGGAAAATGTGTGTCTGTCTGTCTGTCTGGCTGTGTGAGTGTCCCCCCCTATCAACTCCTAAACGGCTGCAGCAATCAAAACCAAATTTAGTATGAGTAAAGATGTGTACCGGAATATCTCACGTCCATATTTGAAAATGATGTCAGTGCTACCATCTGCTGAAAAAACGGACTAGAAATTTGAGCTCCATGTTGGATATATTGCAAGGTATGCATGGGAGCTATTCCAAAATTTGCACAATTGTAGATAAGACTATTTCAGTTTAATTTCCAGGAGGCCAACCATGACAGTGTTGCCAAAATAATGTTAAGCCTTCTGATAGGTCCAATGTTTAAATGCATATACCTTCTACACTATCAACTGGATTTCAACCAAATTTCGTATGTAATATCTGTACATAAACCGATATGACTGAGCGTATTCTTAAGAACCACCAGGGCTCTCTCTATTTTTTTAAATCCAAATACCAATATATCAGAAAGTATGCAATGCAACAGCTTTAAACTATGCACACGTATATTCTGACATTTTAGATTAATTTGGAGTAACTTATATACGTCAGTTCTACCAACATGATTATAAGCCTGCTGATGGGACCAATTTTTAAATACATGTAACTTCTATACTATCAGTTGGATATCAATCAAATTTCGTATGTGCTATGTGTACCATAACAGATATGACTATAAGTATTGTTAAGAGCAATCAGGGCTGCCAACTGTTAATAAATGCTGTCTATATTTTTTTACCCTAATATCAATATATCAGAAAGTATGCAAGCCAACAGCTCTATACTTTGCACACGTATAGCACGTGACATTCTAGATTAATTTGGAGTAATTAATACAAGGCAGTGCTGCCAACATGATTCTATGCCTGCTGATATTCCCAATTTTAAAATACATGTAACTTCTATACTATCAAATGGATTTCATCCAAAATTGGCACAACAAGATATAATATTTCAGATTATTTCTGACCAGCATACGCATGACATTGTTGGCAACATGCTTTTACGCGTGCTGATAGATCCAGTGTCTAACTGCATCTAAGGTCCAGCCTCCATGTTGGATTGGTGAGACGTAATAAAATTTGAAGGGTTCGGTCCAGGTCGGACTAAATAGTACTATGTCCTCGCCGAGGTTTATTGACATCGCTCTAGCCGTTTAGATTTTATTAGGGGGCACTCACACACACACACGTACGCACACCGACAAAAGGTGATTTCATAAGCCTATTATTTCATGATCGAAATAACGAATACTGGTTCAGCCAAGTTCAGCGGCTCTCTTTACTTGTTAGTTAGAAATTCACCGGCCAAATACAGCATTGGAATATGATTCTCTTTATCCACGTTAGGCATTGTAATGTGTTGGACTCGTGTAGCAGTTGTATAAAAATGTCGTTGCTATAAACGAACAGCTACATAGCATGTAATGATGCCATAATATGAGTAATAATGTTATAATGGTCCATTCTTGCGGTTAAATATACCATTAAACGTACGAATCGCGTAAAGCATTTCTTTTATACGACTTCACACATGACGTTTCCTGATATTACACCGTTGTTATATGAGTTGAACCCTGTGACAAACCTAATGATGTATTTTATAATGTACACATTATAATGACCTTATTTGTTCCACCAGAGCATAACATTAGAAGAAATGTTATCTTATACATTGCTTCGATTCTTCGATATGGCATAGTGACCAAAAAGAATTTTCTGCTTAATATCCTACTTGTAAGAAGAAAGGAGTACACCGCCGGATAAGGAAGTATGATCTTAGTATTACTTGAAATTAATACAGTAATAGACACGGCAAAAACACCTACATTTGCTGGTGTTCAATTGTTACACTCCATGAAAATAGTAATGTGAATAAGGGGAAGGAGTGTATTTAGCAATCCTTCCCTTATAGCAACATTGTAGGGTTCTTGAAACCTACACGTGTCTTCAAACTTGAATAACAGACTGGCATTTTTCACCACGATATGAGATAGATATAACCTACAAAGATTGTTAGCTTTGTTTATTGATTTTCAACTATCTGCACGTATTTATTTATTTATTTATTTCATAATAGGCCTATATAATTGTTTACAATTGGATATGAATGGACGAACACCGATTAATATCAAAATTAGTAAGAAAAAGCTTGTAGTATTATGTAACCAATTTATTTTATCTCGTAACGATGAGCTACGGGACATCCATTTACAAAATTGCGTTTAGTTTCTTTCAGGAAGTTCATTGACACGGATCTGGAAAATAATTATAGGCCTACCCTAACTAATACTTTTGATACTTAGAAACATATTTTAATTTAATTTAATTGCGTATATACTGCATATTTTTATCTCATTGCATTTATTTCAAATGATTTATATTATTTACGTAATACACTCAATTTTTATTAGATTTTTTATTTGATCTATGTTATTTTATTTATTCTGTTCTATTGATCCTATTTTATTTCTTTCTGTTATATTCTATTGCATTCTATTTATGTAATTCTACTCAATATTAATTTTAGCCTACTTTTCACATTTTGCAAAAATTAGGAAAATGTGTGTCTGTCTGTCTGTCTGGCTGTGTGTGTGTGCCCTCCATATCAACTCCTAAACGGCTGCAGCAATCGAAACAAAATTTAGTATGAGTAAAGATGTATACAGGAATATCCCAAGCCCATATTTGAAAATGATGTCAGTGCTACCAACTACTGAAAAAACGCACAAGAAATTTGAGCTCCATGTCGGATATCATGGAAGGTATGCATGGGAGCTATTCTAAAATTGGCACACATGTAGATCAGTTTATTTTCTAGGAGGCCATACATGACAGTGTTGCCAAAATAATTTTAAGCCTTCTGATAAGTACAATTTTTAAATGCATATAACTTCTACACTATTAATTGGATTTTGTATTCAATATGTGTACATAAACAGATATGACTGAGTGTATTCTTAAGAGCCACCAGGGCTGCCAAATGTTAATAATTGCTCTCTCTATTTTCTTCATCCAAATACCAATATATCTGAAAGTATGCAAGCCGACAGCTTTAAACTATGCACACGTATAGTACCTGACATTTTAGATTAATTTGGAGTAACTTATATACTTCAGTTCTAGCAACGTAATTCTAAGCCTGCTGATAGGACCAATTTTAAATGCATGTAACTTCTATACTATCAGTTGGATTTCAACCAAATTTGGTATGTGCTATGTGTAACATAACAGATATGACTATAAGCATTCTTAAGAGCAATCAGGGCTGCCAACTGTTAATAAATGCTGTCTGTATTTTCTTACCCTAATATCAATATATCAGAAAGTATGCAAGCCAACAGCTCTATACTTTGCACACGTATAGCACGTGACAATCTAGATTAATTTGGAGTAATTAATATAAGTCAGTGCTGCCAACATGATTCTATGTTTGCTGATAGGTCCAATTTTAAAATACATGTAACTTCTATAATAACAAATGGATTTCACCCAAAATTGGCACAACAAGATATCATAATATTTCCGATTATTTCTAACCAGCACACGCATGGCATTGTTGCCAACATGCTTTTACGCGTGCTGATAGATCCAATGTCTAACTGCATGTAACGTCCATTGGACTTCAACCAAAAATTGTATTCTGTACCTTATGAAATGGAACTAAGAATATATTCAATCACCAGGGCTGCCAACTGTAGTGCTCTATTAGGCTACATTATACCAGGAATATTTCGAAATAAATTGGACATTTCGATATTACCAACTTAATTTCTTCATTATTATAGATAGGTTCATATATTGTAGATTAATCATTGGCATGAACCTTAATTTTAAGAAAAGTAGGCTCTTTTGTTCGACACGGAACTTCTTGTTTAAATTCTAATTCACCTGTTCTATTCAATTTTTAATTTGTTCTCATCTTCATCATGTTTTTCAGTCAAGCGACTGGTCTGCCCCTACAATGAGTCTTCTCCACGTTGTTCGGTCTTGTGCTGTCCTTTTGACCATTTCATAATTTCGTAGGCCAGAGCTATGTAGGAAAGATCTCATGAAAGTGTTCCGTGGCCTCCCGCGAGGGCGTTTTCCGGGTATTTTGCCTTCTAGAATGTCGATCATCAGACCACCATGTCGTAACCTGTGGCCAAGCCAGGTGGATCTCCTTCTATATATCTGGCGGATCATTTGCCGTTTTTCCTTTATTCGATCCAGCACCGTTATGTTGGTCATTTTCTCTACCCAGCTGATCTTTTCCATTCGGCGCCAACACCACATCTCAAACGCTTCTAGTCGTTTAATGTCACCTCTATTCATTGACCAGGTCTCACTGCAGTACATTGCAACTGGCCATATGTAGGTCTTAACCAGTTGTTTTCTAAGGCTGAGGGACATCGAGCGTTGACAAATTAGAGAATGCTTTTCACGTAATTCCTGCTTGGCCATGGCTATACGGCTCCTGATTTCAAGTTCACATCGTAGGTCTTCTGTGAAGATCTGGCCAAGGTATTTGAAACGATCGACCTGTTGTACTGGTTCTTTATTTATGGTAATATTTAGTTCGTGTTGATGCTTACTTATCAACAGAATCTTGGTCTTCTTAAAATTGATTTTCATTCCATATTCTGTAGCTGTATCATTTAAACATTGCAACATGTTTGTTAATGTATGCGGATTTACTGCAAGTAATGCCAGATCATCAGCAAATTTAATATTCTGGATAAGTCTTCCACCAACTTTCACTCCCATATTAGAACCTTTAAAAGCCCACTTAGTTATAGCTTCAGCGAAGGCATTGAACAGTCCAGGGGACAGCAAACACCCTTGTCGCACAACTTTGCGGATCTTAGCGGGTTCTGATACGTCACTTCCAAGCCGAACAACAGCAGTTTGATTTATATACAGATCAAATATTAATCTGATTAATCGATGGGGACAACCTATTTGTTTCAGAAGAGGAAACAGCTTGTGCCAACTGACTTTATCAAATGCTTTTTCGAAGTCCACAAAGCACTCGTAAAGGTTTCTGTTTACACTTAACATCTTTTCTCCAAGACATCGCAAGGATCCGATAGCATCACGTGTAGACATATTCTTTCGAAAGCCAAATTGAGAGTTGTCTAGATACTGTTCGATGTATATTTCCATCCTTTTCCTTAAAATCTGCAGAAGTATCTTTGATGCATGAGGGATGAGACTAATGGTCCGATAGTCACTACATTCAACTGGTACAGTCTTCTTTGGAATTGGAATGATGATGTTGGTGTAAAACTCCTGAGGCCATTTACCTTCTTCGAAAATTCTTGCTACCAATTTGAATATCCATTCAAGTGTACTATCCCCACTATTCTTGATTAGTTCGGCAGGAACATTGTCAATACCTGGTGTTTTACCCATGGATATTGATTTTAGAGCTTCATCGAACTCTGATCTAATAATTCTATCTTCTGCAATTGGCCTGTCTTCCTCGCCACGTGTTGGCAAAAGGAATGGAATTGGTTCTGCGTATAGATCTTCAACATACATCCTCCAGTGTTCCTTCTTGTAATTCAGGTCTGATATAGGATTCCCATGTGTATCACGGAACTGTCTAGTGCGGAATCCTTTTTGTTTCTTAGTAGTTTCCCTGATCTTTTGGTAGGCTAAATCTGTTCTTCCTTGTTTTTGCAGAAATTCGATCTCTTCGCATTTTGACTGCCACCACTCCATTTTCTTCTCCCGACAGAGTCGATCAATCTGGTTCTTTAGCATTCGGTAGTTATTTCTGCCTACTTCTGAAGCGTCGTTTTTAAATTTTCTTCTTTCATCCATCTTTAAGAGAATGTCCTGTGTGATCCATGGTTTGCGATTCACTCTTTCCACAAATCCCACATAGTCTTCAGCAGCCTTTTCGATGGAGAATTTGGCTATTGACCATAAATGATCAACAGTTTGTGAGTTGTTTGCATATGATGATATGTTGTCATCAGTGGCTTCCTGATATTGCTTTTTAGTCCGCTCGCTTTTAAATGCTTCAAGATTCCACTTCTTTGTTGGTTTTCCCTGAATCCTGCGTTTAAATTTCAGTTCCGTACTCATTACTAGTAGAGAATGATCAGAACAGATGTCAGCGCCCGGATATGCCATGGATTTCTTCACTTGATTTTTGTATCTTTCCTTGACAAGAATATAGTCAATCTGGTAACGTTGATCATCACCTGGCTTTTTCCAAGTATATATCCGCCTCTTTGGTGAGGTAAACCAAGTGCTACTTATAACGAGCCTCTCTTGTTCACAGAATTTGAGAAGACGTTGACCACGTGAATTTCTTCTACCAAGACCATACCCTCCTACTGCAAATCCTTCTTTTCCCTCACCAATCACTGCATTCCAGTCTCCCATTATAATAATGTTCTCGCTAGCCTTTGTCTTACGCAGTAATTCTTCCAGCTTCTCATACATTTCTTCAACCTCATCATCATCACTTCTGGACGTAGGCATATATACCTGCACCACAACTAAATTTACGGGTGTTGCCAGAAAACGTGCTATGATAATTCTGTTTCCAATAGCTTCAACATCCAGTAGGGCTCTTGAAGAGTTAGCATTTAGTACCAAACCTACACCGCCTTGACCATTCTCACTTCCGGAGTGCAAGACTTTGTAGTCTCCGCTTGTGAACTCTCCTTCTTCTCTCCAACGTGTTTCAGCTAATCCTAAAATATCTAATTTATGTCGGTCTGTTTCTCTTTTCAAGTTTTCTAGTTTCCCAGCTTGTAACATAGTTCGAACATTCCATGTTCCAATTTTAAAATAGGGATTTCTCCGGATAACGACCTGAGAGGCCCCATTTCCTCTCCTGCCGGGCCCGACATCATTCCTTTGAGGTGTGATCCCGCAGTTGCCAACTTCACTAACATTTGTCTTTGAACTCCTCATAGGTTTTCTTGGGATACACATAAAGGTCTTTAATGGAGTGGTTTCCCGTTGCCTTCTCCATTCTTATGCTGTTGACCAAATCCTGCTGGTTCATCCACCTTAAGGAGCGATTTCTCACTCCAAAGACAAAAGAGTGCCCTGACCCTATCTGCAATTTGCGAAAGCGGGGAGCCACTTATACCGGCGGCTACTCGGTCCCCTTTTAGTCGCCTTTTACGACAGGCAGGGAATAGCGTGGGTCTATTCTACAGCCCCAACCCACAGAGGTCTACTTTGCTCTACTTAATTTTATTTTAATATATTTTATTTCATTTATTCTGTGGTCTTTTTTATTTTATTTTAGTTACTTTATTACCTTATTTTTTTCTCAAAACTATTCTAATTCATTTTATTTTATTATATTCATTATTTATTTATTTCATGTCATCATCTCGAACAGTTTCCAGCCACTGGCCGGGTCTGCTTGGAACACAAGCCTCTCCAACGTCTTCTGTCTTCATGTACTGTATATTATTATAGTTTATTTGATTTTAAAATATGTTATTTTATTGCATTTTAATTTATTACAATTTATATTTAGATCTGCCTCCACATACGGCCTGCCCAAAGACTAATACTCACGACTTACTGGTTAAAATGAGGGGCAATTCGAAAATGATATAGGCTACTGTAGTTATCAAAACAATATTGGACTACATGCAAAATGTATCAAAACAAGTTACGTTGTTCTGAAGCACAGACTGAAGAGAAGATGAATAAATGAGTCACAAGAGTTCACCAAAATACGCTTTAGTCCAATTGAGCGTAAGCCGAGGGTAAAAAATATTGTGGATATAGATTCTAACCTCGAGATTTCTATTTTTGCTTCGAAGATGAGTTTACACGCCCTAACGGGATCTCGGTGATGACGTCTTCTCTTAGACTATCCGATTAGTCCCAATATGATTGCAGGTTCGTATCCTGGTGCAGTCAGCTGGCATTTGAGGGAGCGCACATGCGAAAGAGCCGTGACAGTACATTTACTGACACGTTGAAGATCCCCTTCTGGGCAAAATTCTGGCTCCCTGGAGTCTCTAGAAGCCAAAGTAGTTAAAAGGGACGTTCAATCCTTATCATTATTATTAGTACCGACAGTAGTGGCTACGCGGGTTAAAGCGCTGCGTTAGGTCAAGGAGCCAAGCTCTCTGCTGACTCGGTAGACGTGTGGGTTCGATCCCCACCGTCGGCTGTCCTTGAAATGGTTTTCCGTTGTTTCCCATTTTCAAAACCAGGAAAATGCTGGGACAGTACCTTCTGACAGGCCACGGCCGTTTCCTTCCACATCCTTGCCCATTATCATTCATCTTCATCCATTCCATCTCTCATCCCGACGCGCAGGTCACCCACGGGCGTCGACTAGAAAGACCTGCACTCGGCCTCTCAGGAGGCTACACGACAAAAAAAATATTATTAGTCCCAAATGTCACCTGAAAAGAAAGATGAAAGACTACATCAATCACCTGTGGAATAAAATTTGGACCTCAACTTCGAAAGGATATGTTACTATAGAAATATATGTTCCTGAGATTCAGCATCGACTTCAAAATAAAATACTAGTTCCGAACTTTGGGCTTACTCAATTTTTATCAGGACATGGGAAATTCACATCATATTGAAGAGATTTCATAACACAATTCTAAATTACTATACAGTACATGCTTTTCTGGAACCTCTCAAACTGTGCATCATCTGCTTGTTGATTGCCCTGCTTTTATAAAATGTCACTTGAGTTACTGATATAATGAACTGACAAAACTTCTGTATCCTATATTTCAAACATCATGTTGTTATTCTCATTTTATTTAATTTAATACAAGTGTTACAATATATGCTAGGGAAAATAAGGTTCCTTCTATGTTTTGGAAACTCCATAAATAATAATAAGCCCGTACGGTGACATTTCCTTGTGGATTCGCTAAAAGAAAGGCAGGAGTTAAATTTAAATGCCGACATTTCGTCGAATACGAAGAGTTATCATCCTACATTATAGATTCTAAATTTATTTGAACAGTTATAATCTATCAATTTTGGGAGAATTCATATAATAATATGGAAGTAATATGTAGTTAAACACTGAACCTATCAGGACTCGTAGAATCAAGTTAGTAGCATTGTCGTGTGTGGGCTTATGAAAATTCATTTGAAAAATCATGAGTATGAAATTACTTCCTATACATGTTCACATTAATCATAATATCAAAATTTTAATATCCACGTAAGTGTTCCAATGTTTAAACAGTATTTCCCTTTCCTTTCTGACTTCATATAACTTGTATCTCATATCTATCTTATTCCTCTTTTTAGATCACTGTTTCTATTTCAAGCTGTAGATATTGCAACAGAAGTGATATTTTTTAATTTTAAAGTTGTGCTTTTTCAGCTTTAAGATGATTAGTATTCTTAGTAATTATTTTGATATCAACTTTAATATGGAAAATTTTTGTGTGTTAGTCTTACTTTTCTACGTATATTATAATTTGCCATTGAAGAAGGTCGCTATGTGGCCAAAACTGGTACTGTGTTTAAAGTACAACTGGTTATTGACTAAAGGTTCTATTTTACTTTTTATTCGAAATATCGTGTTCTATACGTGTGAAAATTTTGTAACAGATCCAGTAGTTGGTAGCACTGACATCATTTTTAGCCTACTTTCGATTTTTGCAAAAAATGAAAGTAGACTTATGAGATCAACACAGGGCGAAAAAAGTGTGTCTGTCTGTGTGTGTGTATGTGTGTTGTGAGTCTGTGTGTGTGTGTGTGAGTGTGTGTACTCTGAATGTCTGTCCCCCCCCCCCCTATCAATTCGAACACGGTGAATGCGAATTGAACGAAATGTGGTACAAAGGTAGCACTAGCAAAGGACACCTCAGTGTCATGTGTTATATCGCCGCCATCTTTACTAAAACTGAATGGCGGCCACTCAAACGTTCAAAACGTAAAATCAAATAACGACTAACCAAATCATCCGATCTCTACCAAATTTGGTAACAACATACCTTCGTATAGGATGCGTCTTGTGACCAAACTACAAGGTCGTCCGCCATACCATTTCAGGATGGCGGCCGTGCGAATTATGCAAACTTTATAATCCATATCATGGGACCCACCAGTTCCGATTATCGAGCCGAGAATCGTTTTAACTGTTCTAAAGGAAGAGGCACGTTCGAAATTAAAAGTTTATTTTGTAATACTATAGTGCAGACGTGATTTTAAAAATCTGAGCCGATTCAGTAATAAGACAAAATGGCAGCGGATATCTTGTGCCTGACTTATATTTCACTAATTTGAGTATTGCATGCAATATAGCATACTGATACAAAATAAATAAACTTTGTATGAAATGCTTTATATATAAATAATATACTCCAGTGATGAAATCGTTTAGTATAAATCATTATTTGCTAACAAGTTCTATGTAAGTCATTTTATATAGAACGATATTCGTTGACACAATTAGCTCTGTGGTAGAGCGTTAGCCTATCGGTCAAATGCCTATGGTTCAAACCCGATCAGAGCTATTTTTTTTGTTTCAAATGTTATATGTTTATTGTTTTGTAATGACTCAGATGTTTTAAAATTAAGCGTTATATTGTGCATATTATGGTGTAAAATATATATTTAATTAAAACATAATTCGCCAGCAGATTTACTCGAGACATCTAGCTGCCAAAAAGGTAACTGCACGCCGCTACTTATTAACTTCCAGATTTTATTGAAAAGTTTCTTCTTCTGGCCGCTAGAATGCACTCGCTCTGTTAGGATTATATTGTTCGATATTTCACCACTAGATGTCACGACTAGTCTACGTGGGGCTCCATTGATTACTATACCATTGGCATTCTATGCGCATCGAATTTGAAGAATGACAAGATGATACTACGATACATTTTTACTTTTTATTTTAAAGGGTTTGTAACAGCCTATTGTGCGTTATTTGAAAATCTTAATTGAAGTAAAGAACAAAACGATTTCACATAGTATCTGAACTCTACCGTTGGTGCTAGTTCAGGATATTAATTAATACTTTTATTTCAGCCAAATAGCAATCGAAAATATCCACTTAGTTGGTATACACACGTCTCTGTAGGGTCATGGAAAGATTTGTTAATTCAATTAGGGTTGTGAAAGTCATACGCAGCCAGACGTGTAAAGACATGCCTCAACTCAAAGTTGGATGTTGCCCGCGTCAGGCCGATTATGTAATAATAATAATAATAATAATAATAATAATAATAATAATAATAATAATAATAATAATAATAATGTTATTGGTTTTACGTCCCTTTTAACTACTGTTGCTTTTAGAGACGCCGGGGTGCCAGAATTTTATCCCGAAGGGGATCTTTAACGTGCCAGTAAATCTACTAACACGGCTCCCTCGCATTTGTGCACCCTCAAATGCCAGCTGACTGCGCCAGGATACGAACCTGAAACATACGGTCCAGCAAGCGAGAACGTTACCGCTGAGCCACGCCGCCAGTCTGGTCGATTATGTCTGCAGATCCATAACATTCTTTAGATACTACTTATCTTTCTTTCTTTCTTTCTTTCTTTCTTTCTTTCTTTCTTTCTTCAATGATGGTAGCAGTTTTTTATCTAGGTTGTGGCGTTTGGTAGAGGTAAATCGTTTCTAAGGTCTTCAACAAAGAATAGTTCTATTATACTCTTTGATAATAACAACGAGTTATAACTATACTCATACATTTAGGAGAAAGTAGGCTATATGTTCTTTACTGAACATCTTGTTTGTAAATGTGGCCTTGAGATTTTCCGGTATCTTGGCTTATACCAACTTTGGTTTTGATAGCTGCAGCAAAGAGTGGGGAGGACACACACGCCGACATACAGAAGAACAGGTAGACAAACACACATCTTCCCGAATCATCTCATAAGTCCACTTAGTCATCGTTTATGGTAGGATAATTAATAGAACAACACATTATCAACAACATCAAACAACCTATAGTTAAACATAAATTTAAAAATCCGTACATTAACAAATCAGAATAGGTAGTAGTTTTTTAAGTACTCTCCAGGGATTTTGCAACCTATTTTCGTATGTTTTGCTCAGTAATGGTGATTCTAACGTGAGGGCTATAATTTCAGGATCATTAAAATTAACTCATAAGCTTATGAGTGACTGTAGGGAGAGGGAGCATACGGATTTCCCCTCCCCCCCCCCCCCTAATAGACGTCGCCAAAAGTAGTTTTAAGAACGCCACTGATTATGAAACATAGGTATATTTTTGAATTAAAATGAGCCCCTTGCATCTTTGGTGTTGTCCACGCATTGTGATGTTTGACAGTTGTGACAGAGTTTAACATGATTTGGCACGTTGGATCGAACAATCCCATATAAAACATCAGCTGACTTCTACCACATTTGAGTAGTTCTTATCGGACCGATCAGTTTAAAAATTCGTTAAAATACTCCTCAACCCTTATAGTGTCTGGGACTGATATATCGGCTGAAGGAGCTTCTGCTAAGAAATATCAGTAAACAATCTTTCGATATTGCTTTTTATACAATTTAATTTTATTATTCCCAGCCCTGTAGTGCTATCAGTGTTTTAACCATCACAACTTGGGACTCATTCTCTTCGGATATATCGATGTTCCGTAAATAATTGGATTCTTAATAAGAATTCCTTGAACATGCTGCAATCAGCTGGCATCCCGCGCTTGTTATCTTTTGAAGTCGTGTTTGTTTACGTTCTTGCTCTGAGGTAATTAGGTGTGGTCCTCTTTGAATGAAGAGAAAATAAAATGAGGTTTAAAAAACGATACTACGTATTTTGGTTGCGTAGGCTGTCAAAATTTTATTACAATTTCAATTTTAAATTTAAAAACATATAATTGTTTTTAATGAAACAAATGGATCATAGCATTAATTATTTATGATATAATACAGTATGAACATTGTAACTCTATAAAATAAATCTAATGTCTCTAAACTTGGCTTGGGATTATTAGCATAAACATTCATAATAGCTAGGCATCAAAAAGGGTTAAGGCTTGGTACACGATGTCCAAAGTCAGAGCTATGCAAGTTCATTTGTTACCAAGATATCAAAGCTAATCAAATCCATGGGAATATCAGCCCCAGCGTGACTAACAGGGGATTAACTGCACTTTAGTCTTGACCAGGAACCCTAAAATTATGCGAAGAAATATCTGTGGAACACCTGAACATAGGATGATTTGCAAAGAGTGAAGGATTTTCCTAGCAAACAAGTTCAATTTCCGAAAAATTAACAAAACTGGAAATTCGGTGTTTGGATTTAGGCCTATACATCTAGAATGGCATTTCAAAATAGAATATATAAAAGAGAGATTAAGACATAACATTATGATATACGAACTGGTAAAAATAAAAATAAAAAATATCGTATGGCCTTAGGTGCCGGGTGCAAGCTTTGAAACTTTCATATACGATGAACATTAGGTGGTAGCTTAAGTTGAGAACGATAAACCTGATGAACGCAGGAGAGAGGTGGAATGCTCCAGACAGTGGTCAAGGAATTAGAAGGCTTTACTTAATGACCACAAACCCTACATTACACCGCGCGCTAACTACTTGTACTTTGCTTGGAGATCTTGGATAGCAATGCCTGGGGAATTCGTATCTGACCTGCTTAGTCATTATGGCTATTAATGATCAGACCACTAAAATTCATTATTACGCTATTGCTATATAATGGAGGGTGGTTCTAAAGGAACCTTCTTTTGAAATGTTAATCTCCTATCTATTTCAAAGGTCCTACTTACAGACATAAACTTCACATATGTAGGTCAAAATTCAAATGTATAAATATTTATTGGAGACTTAATATTGTATGTAAAACCGGAAAATGACAGATCATGTGCTTTAAATAACATGGAAAAACAATTTTACTGAACTTAAACCGCCATCGGTAGAGTTGTCCACACTTACGCGAGAGGTATCGTGTATAGGCGCTCCCTAACATCAGCTTGGTATATGATTTAGTGCTTATACGTGCTCTTCTTGGCATTTAGAATAAATGATAATAGTCTTTGGTTATTTATTAATATATCTGGGTAAGTATATACTTACATATTTGTATATATCCACAATAGTTTATTATCTAAAAATTAACTACTACAATTTTGACTCTTACATTATTTTCGTTCTTTTAGAAGGTAATTATAATTTTGTTTTATTAGACTTGTTTTAAGTTACCCCTTTATATACACATAAATCTACATAAACATTACTAAATATTATGAAAAGGAACAAAAAAAGCCTTGGCATTACATTGCTAACAACAAATTTGATCATAATTTGTAAACAACAATATTTTCTATCATTGTCCTATTCACTCATTTCACTTTCTGAATGCCGGGTGAGTTAGCCGTGGTTGTTACGGCGTGGCTGCAGGCAGTCGCTCACATCAGGGAGGCGAGGAGGTTCGAATCCCCCCGCCGGCAACCTTGAAGATGTTTTTCTGTGGTTTCCCATCTTCCTTCCAGGCAAATGCCGGGGTTGGTCCCTAACTATAGGCCACATCCGATACCTTCCAATTCCTAGTCCTTACATTCACACTTTCCTTCCCCAGACAACACTCGACACGCGACGGTACCTGTAGCTCACTCCATTGGTGTCCACTAGAAGCAGCTACTAACTCCGGTGAATCGAACACTCCTGGCACTAAAAGCCATATGCTAAAAAAAACTATCTGAATCGTTGGATTGCTCAGTATCAGTTTGATGCATGGAGTGTTCTCTAGGAGCATCACTTAGACATTCAGAAGCACAGTCCTGGTCGTCAACATCTGTAAATACGCCGTCCTCTTCTTCAATCCAGCTCAAAAGAACAGATTCACTAGGCCTATCAGCCTTTAAAACTTCTCTTTGACACTTCTCAAAAAAATATTACACCAGCATGGAACGCGCAAAAAATGTAACGCCAAAGATATCGAGGCTAGAAGCCACATAACACTGCCTGTGACACTGACTTCCCACCTTCCCACACGTGACACGTGTTCGTGAATCATCGCATAACAAATCAAAACATGTGACTCATATACTCATTTGAGAATACCTGGAGTTTGAAAAGGTTGAGTCTTAAAATAAAAAACTTTTCTTAATAAAGAATATTTTTGTTAGGAGCAACCTAACAACTACCGATGGCGGGTTAAATAGCCTATCCTATTTTATCTATAAAAGGCATTGCAACATATCCTAATACGGCAGAATATGGGGGGTAATAGAGGACCTCCCAGCCCCAGCGATCCAACAATGCCGACACAACGCCTGCAGTGTGTGCCTTAGCATTGTCAGTTCGACCAACCCCCACCAATGTGAAGGTAATGTTGATTCTTGCCTATGATTGGGATGGTGTGATCATTCACCATACTGTTCCCCGAGGGCAAACCGTTAATGCGGCATACTATTGTTCGTTTCTGCAAGACCATCTCCGAGAAGCTCTGAGAAGAAAACGGCGCCACCACATGGTTACACCGCCCATCGTTCTGAATCGCTGGGGCTGGGAGGTCCTCTATCACCCCCCACCCATATTCTCCCGACATCAGTCCCTACGACTATGATCTCATCCCGAAGATGAAGATGACAATGCGCGGGGAGCGTTTCCGTACCATTGAAGACGTTAAGCAGGCTGCCGAGCGCTCTGTTCGTACCATCAATAGATTGGGCAGTTCCAACGGGATCCAACGATTCGGCATCGCTGGGAACACGTTGTACGCAACGGTGGGGACTACATCGAGGGCCTGTGAAACTTGGAACCATCTAAGTGAGTTATTAATGCAGTTCGCATCGCTGGGAACACGTTGTACGCAACGGTGGGGACTACATCGAGGGCCTGTGAAACTTGGAACCATCTAAGTGAGTTATTAATCCAGTTTTAACTAAGGTGCCAAAACTTAAAAAAAAAACAACCAATGTATATACACGAGGTTTTAAAATGGCATCAACTTCCGGAAGACGGAGAGGACCTTTGTCCGAGGAACATAAACAGGCACTCGTCGCTGGGGTCAGAAGATACTGGCAGGAAGTCAAAGCCGGAACAAGAGCAAGACCTAGACACTAAAGTGAAGTTGGTTGTTACCACGCAGTCCATAGAGGCTCAACTCGATGTATATAAAAAAAAATACACGAGGTTTTATTTTAGACAGATTGGTCACGAAATTCGAACCACAGTGAAAATCCGATGGCGCTTTGCGCAGGTGTGTTGCGCGGTGCCTCTAGGGTGCCCGTTGATCGCATCACGTCACACGTGTCAGTTCTGAGTACGCAACAAGCACGTAAACATGCCTATAACAATATTGTCTCCCACCAAGCGTAAAGTAACTGCTGTCATTCTATTTCTTGAAAATATTATCACTAGAAACCCAACAAAAAAGGACGGTGAAGGGAAACGGTTTTCCAAGTGCGTATGTATTTTATTAATAAATAAATAATTAAATCACACGGGCATTATCTGAGACTCGAACCCCATCCACTGTGGTGAGACGAACAAGCTAGTAACCAAATATTGGTCCTTGAGGGACGTAGTTCCTGTAATTAAAAATAATGCAGGTTGTTTGAGAGTTGTGATCAGAGAATATACTGTGAGAAAATATCCGGTTAAATGAGATATCACAACCTCTGGAGGTACTTCGTTCCGGAGTTACGAGGCTTAGTAGCATGTCACATTGAAACTGAATTCGGAGCCTCCTGGCAGGCAATAAATACAAATAGAAAGATATGGAGCTTATGAGGATGAATCACAATAAAACTGAAGATTACCATGTCATTCAGTTGAAGGTTTCTGCTGTGATAGACAGTTGCCTATTAACTGAGTGTGTGGAGCCATTCGACTAAGTCTGATAACGGAAAGTCTCCTCACGCTAGGAACTAGAATTACAATAACAGAGAGACATACTCAGATCGTGGATCTGAAACATACTGCTGCGCTCCACCAATTGTATCCTCCTCATCTGATGGCACGGACTTAAGCCATAGGCCGATCAGGTGTTCTCCAAGATTAGGGACCAGGATCGTTATCGTGTCCTTCCGATAGCATCTGATAGCGATTACAGCACACCCCTATTACACAGGGAAATGGGAGTGGGAGGAGATTCAGTAATAAGGGAATGTTCCACAATAAAGAGATTGAAAGCTTAACTCCCAGTTTATTCCTTAAGGGAGTAAAGGAATCTGCCTCATGGATACAAGGATTGAATTGATAATTCAATCCTGAAAGGAAATTAGAGATATTGGTTCTCACCTGTTTTCTCAGCTGGTGCTCTCAAGTACCGGCTCAACTCCATGCCCCTTGGTCAACGAGCGTTCGACCCAACTTGCCCGATCTCCCGATTGGCAGGCAAACGACCTCTCACTGTCAGACTTACGACTCTGCTGTGCCTGATTGACCCCACACACCTGAGTCCGCAGCTTTTTATAATACGGCAGCATTGTTGTTGCTGATCAGGTTGAACTGAAGTTGAATATTCGGTATGGTTTCACCATGAACCGATACCGGGATATAACAATACGTGAGTCACCAAGCTATGTCACACGTTTGTTTATTGCTATGCCATCAAGTCTACTTCTTACTTACATGGTAAGGAAAGGTATCAGTGTAGAGGAAGAGAACGTTAACGTTTGAAAACTAATACTTAATTAGGATGACTATTTCAGTACTACGATTATCATTTTCATTTCTATTCATCTCTGCAAGATCCCTGAAAGCTGAGTATAAGATAACTATCAATAATAACATATAAAAAAAACAAGTAGTTCCGTGAAGAACTATACAGCCTATTTTCATATATCCTACTTATGATAATTGCCTCTAACTACATACAAAATTTCAGTTTGATTGCTGTAATAGATTCGTAGATATTGAGAACCGACTAAATATTTCGGATGGTCGCAATGTTGGATTTTATATATGTAGGTCCTAGAACTTATGTACTGTTACATGAAGATTATTGTGTACGTGTAGCATTCAAACTTCAATCGCATGATTGGGACACAAGAAGTAACAAGGAGATTTTAAAATTTCGCACAGCTGCCATCTTGTGGTTGTGGAAACAATTGAAATAAATTAGATGCCAGTGGATTATCATTCGTATAAGGATTTACTGTATCACGTTTCACTGCACTCGAATGGTTAAATTGCGAGAAATGTCCATGTGAATATTTATCCTCCTCTGTCTTTACGTAGCATATATGCTACATGCGGTTTTTATTTTTTTCTGACTCAAGCGCTGGCTTCTCAGCGGGTTGCCGGCTGTAGCATATAGTCTACTGGCCGCGCATCACGCACATTATTTTTTTTGTTACCCGCTCGAGCGAATAGGTGGCAGCACCTCTGTGAATATTGAAGTTGGCGGACTGGTAACCATGGAAACAAGACGTGCAGGTAATTAATATGTATTTGTATATTTAAGTATGTAAATGTTATAAAAAATTGCTTACAATTGATCAACAGTTAATGTGCTATTGAATGTAAGTTTCGGTAGTATACTAAAATACTTACACGATCACGATTTGCATTACGTAGCATATACTCTACATCAGGCAATGACCTTGACATTTTATACTTGCTACTTGATTGTATGTCTGAATTTTCCTCATTTTTAGCATGTCTTTCAGTGCTGTAGGTAAGGCTTAAGTCACATGTGGCTTAAATGTTGAGAAATATGCGGTCTTTAAATATTATATAGCCTACTTTCTCTTAACACATAGCCTACTTTCTCTTACCATGTAATAAAAACTCTAACATTAAATTTCACCATTTATTTCTTCAGCCTTGAATGATGCAGACATTGTGAAACTGATTGACTCTATCGATCCTGATGTGTCTGATATTGAGCTGGATATTGGAGAGAATGATGATGATGGGAGGGAAGATGACCCGAGATTGAATACGGCATCTCCAACAATGAAGATGAAGCGAATGATGTACCTGATGATGATGTTGATGGTGATCAGGACGATGGAAATCGAAACTTGAGGCGCCGCAGAATACCAGTGCCTATGCCGTCTGTTCAAGCCAGGAAGTTTCATGCTTTGCATCTACCAGAAATGATGAGCAGAACGCAAAAAAGTAGATCAAGATGTAGACTACCGGGCTGAAAGGGATTCACTTTTGTACAGTGCAAAAAATGCAAAATGTACCTGTGCTTTACGGAAAAAAGAAACTTTTTCTCAGCATTTCATGAGTCATAACTGGATATTGTGGATTGTACTCTCAATTTTATGTTTTTAGCCTACTTTCGATTTTTGCAAAAAATGAAAGTACACTTATGAGATCAACACAGGGCGAAAAAAAGTGTGTCTGTCTGTGTGTGTGTATGTGTGTGTGTGAGTCTGTGTGTGTGTGTGTATGTGTGTGTGTGAGTCTGTGTGTGTGTGCGTGTGTGTGTGTGTGTGTGTGTCTGCGTGTGTGTGTGTGAGTGTGTGTACTCTGAATGTCTGTCCCCCCCTATCAATTCGAACACGGTGAATGCGAATTGAACGAAATTTGGTGCAAAGGTAGCACTAGCAAAGGACCCCTCAGTGTCATGTTTTATATCGCCGCCATCTTTACTAAAACTGAATGGCGGCCACTCAAACGTTCAAAACGTAAAATCAAATAACGACTAACCAAATCATCCGATCTCTACCAAATTTGGTAACAGCATACCTTCGTATAGGATGCGTCTTGTGACCAAACTACAAGGTCGTCCGCCATACCATTTCAGGATGGCGGCCGTGCGAATTATGCAAACTTTATAATCCATATCATGGGACCCACCAGTTCCGATTATCGAGCCGAGAATCGTTTTAACTGTTCTAAAGGAAGAGGCACGTTCGAAATTAAAAGTTTATTTTGTAATACTATAGTGCAGACGTGATTTTAAAAAGCTGAGCTGATTCAGTAATAAGACAAGATGGCAGCGGATATCTTGTGCCTGACTTATATTTCACTAATTTGAGTATTGCATTCAATATAGCGTACTGATACAAAATAAATAAACTTTGTATGAAATGCTTTATATATAAATAATATACTCCAGTGATGAAATCGTTTAGTATAAATCATTATTTGCTAACAAGTTCTATGTAAGTCATTTTATAAAGAACGATATTCGTTGACACAATTAGCTCAGTGGTAGAGCGTTAGCCTATCGCTCTAATGCCTATGGTTCAAACCCGATCGGAGCTAGGTTTTTTGCTTGAAATGTTATATGTTTATTGTTTTGTAATGACTCAGACGTTTTAAAATTAAGCGTTATATTGTGCAGATTATGGTGTAAAATATATATTTAATTAAAACATAATTCGCCAGCAGATTTACTCGAGACATCTAGCTGCCAAAAAGGTAACTGCACGCCGACCAGATTTTATTGAAAAGTTTCTTCTTCTGGCCGCTAGAATGCACTCGCTCTGTTAGGATTATATTGTTCGATATTTCAGCACTAGATGTCACAACTAGTCTACGTGGGGCTCCATTGATTAATATACCATTGGCATTCTATGCGCATCGAATTTGAAGAATGACTAGATGATACTACGATACATTTTTACTTTTTATTTTAAAGGCTTTGTAACAGTCTATTTTGCGTTACTTGAAAATGTTATTTGAAGTAAAGAACAAAACGATTTCGCATAGTAACTGAATTGAAGCCGTTGATGTTAGTTCAGGTTATTAATTACTACTTTTATTTCAGGCAAATAGCAATCAAAAATATCCACATAGTTTGTATACACACGTCTCTGTAGGGTCATGGAAAGATTTGTTAATTCAATTAGGGTTGTGAAAGCCATGCACAACCAGACGTGTAAAGACATGCCTCAACTCAAAGTTGGATGTTGCCCACGGCAGGTCATATATGTAATAATAATAATAATAATAATGTTATTGGTTTTACATCCCTTTTAACTACTGCTGCTTTTAGAGACACCGGGGTGCCGGAATTTTGGCCCGAAGGGGATCTTTAACGTGCCAGTAAATGTACTGACACGGCTCCCTCGCATTTGTGCACCCTCAAATGCCAGCTGACTGCGCCGGAATTTTGGCCCGAAGGGGATCTTTAACGAACCTGCAACCTAGGGCCCAGCAAGCGAGAACGTTACCGCTGAGCCACGCAGCCAGTCCGGTCGATTATGTCTCCAGATCCATAACATTCTTGATATACTTCTTATCTTTCTTTCTTTCTTTCTTTCTTTCTTCAATGATGGTAGCAGTTTTTATCTAGGTTGTGGCGTTTGGTAGAGGTAAATCGTTTCTAAGGTCTTCAACAAAGAATAGTTCTATTATACTCTTTGATAATAACAACGAGTTATAACTATACTCATACATTTAGGAGAAAGTAGGCTATATGTTCTTTACTGAACATCTTGTTTTTAATATAACTTCTTTAGTGCTTTGAAGTTTTAATCAAAAATTTTTAATTATCATTTCTTAATTATTTGTATTTTGACTTTAGATAATGCAAAATAAATATAGAAAAATTTACAAAAAATTATGTTATTATTGTAAATACTTTACAAGGCATTAAACCATTAGTAATCGGTTATCACAAAAGAATTTAGCATTGCAAAGTAGTGAGAGGAGAGTCGTCATTAAGTCCTGATGTAGCATATATGCTACATGTCATAATAGCCCAGTGATTTCGAAAAACATTTTTTTTTATTTTTTATAAATATGTATTATTTTACCTAATTGCAATAAGTTAAACACAGAAAAGTATATTTCAAAGTTCTGAACTGAGCTCAGGACTGAAGAGGATTGGATTTGTGATCACCAGGTTATTTAAAGTCCTATAGGTGAACTTAAGTTCATAGCCCCTATGAACATAAAAACAATTCAGTTTGATTGCTATAATAGATTCGTAGATATTCAGAGCCGTCTAAATATTTCGGATGGTCGCCATGTTAGATTTGTTAAATGTATAGGCCATAGAGTCATGTACCATTAAAGGAAAATTATTGTGTAGGTTCATTATTCAAACTTTCACTTCGATCGCATGATTACGACACAAGAAATAAAAACTTAATTTTAAAATTCGCAAAGCCGCCATATTGAGGTTATGTAAACAATTGAACTAAATTAGATACCAGTGCATTACAATGTGTATAAACATTTCCTGTACCAGATTTCATTGCGTTTGGAACATTAAATCGCGAGAAAGGTCTATTTAAAATTTTCAAATTCGCTTGGCCGCCATGTTCGTTTTGTAGTTAACCGGTTTTTGAAAGTCTTATAGATGAACTTCCAGTAATGCCCTTTATCTTCGTAAAAAATTTCAGGGTGATACCGCTAATAGTTTCGGAGATATAGAATGCCGGTGAAATATTTCGCACATCCGCCATCTTGTGGTTATGTAAACAATTGAACGAAGTTAGATGTCGGTGCATTACAATGTGTATAAACATATACTGTACCAAGTTTTATTGCGTTTGGTTGGTTAAATTGCGAGAAATTTCTATTTAAATGTCGCAAATCGCGTGGACGCCATGTTGGGTTTGTAGTTACCAGTTTTTCAAAAGTCACATAGGTGAACTTCAAGTAGTTCCCTTTATCAGCGTAAAAAAAATCCAGGGTGATATCGGAAATATTCGGAGATATTGAATGCTGGTGAAATATTTCGCACAGCCATCTTGTTGAATTGGTGAGACGTAGCAATATTTGAAGGGCATAGTCGGGGTCGTCCGGAATAGGGCTATGAACTTACCGAGTTTCATTGAAATCGCTCCAGCCGTTTAGATGTTATTAGGGACACACACACACCTCACACACACACTCACACGCACACGGACAAAAGGTGATCTCATGAGCCTACTTTTTCAAAATTGAAAATAGGCTAATAATAATAGCTTGCCACTGAGGGTGAGTGGTTATCATGCCAGATTACTAACCCCAAGCTTACAGGTTCACTCCTGGCCGGGGTAAGTGATTTTTGAAAGGCGGCAAAAATTACGACACGCATTTTTATATGATGTTGGTATGTTAAATAACCCATTAGAATTCAGTAGGCCGTGTTCATAATGGCAAAATTAATTTCGGGATTTCTCGCCAACACAAAGTTCCTCAATTCTCTACTAGAAAGCGCTATATTTTGAAGGAGCTTAGATATATAACCTCCTTGATTTTCAGAGTGCTTCAAGGAACAACAAAATTCGACATGCAAGCTGCCCTCTGGGGCCAAATAACAAAGAATGCACCCGGAATCCGAGGCCATACCATATTATAATAATGATAAGAAGAAGACAACGTTGTGGGGTTTACGCCCCTTTTAACTATTGTGGCTTTTGGAGACGCTGGGGTGCCGGAATTTGATCCTGGAAAGAATATTTAATGTGCCAGTATATCAACTGACATGGATCCCTCACATTTAAGCTGTCACAAATGTAAACTGTCAGCGCCCAAATTCGATCCTGCAACCTTGGACATAACAGGAGATGCGTCGCTTCTGCCACACGCAACCACCTAGACAATTACCAGTTTGGTATAGTTCTTTCACATTCCACATTAACGACCGTTCGATTTTGAAACCTTGCTGGGTGTCCATGTTTGCATTCCATGTCTGCGTGGTTCAGGGCTTTCCCAGAAAAAGGTACAGCGCTGTCAACTCACCACCATAGCCACTGACAGCAAGCACTGAGACTGGACAGAACTGCGTGCAACTGTGCAACAGTGGAGACCTGACAAGTGAGCTGACAGCCAAGACTGGACTCAGGACTCCAGGTGGAGTAACAGAGCTAGCATGCTATTGGTCAAGAACCATCAGCTATTTGTCAGCAACGAGCAATGGCTATTGTCGGCGTGTTTTAGAAGCCGGTCGTTAACAAGGAAAGTTAGAGAACTATAGTATAGCATATTGTAGTTGTCTCTGCAACAATGCAGCACCAAACCTCGTGATTTTGGATTTAGACAGATATTAATTCATTTCATTTCATATTTATTTATTAGTGCCTCACACTATTTACAGTACACTGAAGGGAGTCTCTGAAAAGAGCAAAGCCCCACTTCGCATTCGGGATGCATCAGAGCCCCCAATATATATATACACTGGGTCATATTTACATATGTGCACAAGATGGCAAGGAAATGACCTGATAGGATGGCGCCACAGTTTTGAAGCGCCCTGTATATCTACTGTACTATTTTTTGTTAACAATGTATTAGCCGTCTAGCTATACCTACTAGGCCTGGAGTTTTCCTGCACTGCAAGGGAAGATGTTTATCATTATGAGTACGTGGGTGCAGGTCATGTTTAATCGTATTGATCCTCCCAGTATTTCGCTCTAATGGCTGTGAGTACACCGCTGTCCAGTTTACCATGTACACACTGTATTTGATGATTGGATGGTACGTAATTCAATGAATACAGGCTAAAACAGTGTAAACATTTAATTAGATATTTTACTAAAATCCTACAAATTAAAATTATAACTCTTTTAAACCTTGATCAAAAGGAGTAGCAATGGGTTTTAAGACGCAAGGCCATTGGCCTTAGAGAACGAGAGGGTTCGAACCCTTCCCTAATCCATCGTTGGAATGGTTTTCCGACGTTTCCCCATTTTAATTTCAGGCAAATGCTTGGATGCTACCTTCTGATAGTTTACGGTATCTTCTTTCAAATTTCTTACCAAATTCCATTCACCTCATTCATGTGACCTCTCATGAAGTGTTTAGACGATCATTAGTTCAGAAACACACCCGTACAAGAATTTACAAAACCTTAGCAAGACTAGTACTTTGTTATGGTAGCGAAGCATGGACCCGGAGGAAATGCGATGAAAGACGAATGACTACCACCGAAATGAAATATATGCGACGAACAGCTGGAGTCACTAAGTGGGATCACAAATGAAACACAGTAGTGCTGAATAGCCTTAACAGCAGATCTATATTGGAATACATCCATGAATATCAAAGAAATTGGCTAGGACACCTCAACAGGATGGACAGAAGCAGGATCCCGAAAGCAGTCGTCAACTACTGCCCCGGTGGGAAGAGATCTATAGGTCCCCCAGGAAAGGATGGCGTCAAAATTCATATATTTTGTGTAGACCGTAACAGTTCTTCTAGGACTAACAAATGAAAGGAGGATGATGATGATGAATGAGTTTGGCGTTGTGAGTTTGTGTCATTTATGGAGCTTCTATGTTTGAATTTCTCAATGTAATGGTGTTTGTGGAGACATAGGTCGTGTATCAAAAGCTATTTAGTATGCGTCACATGAAAAATCCATTTAATAGCCGGCAGAGATATATGAAAATAGGCTATATAGTTCTTCACGGAGCTACTTGCTTTTAAAGATAGGGCCATCGTTGGTTTTGTGTTGTTTCTAATGTTTAATTCCAGGTAAGTGCCGGGACGTACTAGTCACAGTTCAGACCGTTTCCATTCAATTCCTTACCCAGTTTCATACATCACTCATTTCAGCTATAATCCGTCCAAGCAATCTGCGAAGTGCCAGTGTGAAAAGACATAGTCTGTGCACAGGAGTGACTCGGATTACTGGCCCAATGAGGTGCGATGGCACTGAATAATAAGCGCAGGAGGGTGGAGCGAACTTGGCTTCAACCAACTCTCGCAATGGCTGGGCTGCCAAGCTCCACCCATCGCATTCTCCTTTCACTTAGTCCATGTGACGTCATGCGCAAACCTACTTCACAGATTCCGTGGATGAGGTATAGCATTAACACCATATGTGAGGTTTGTCGTCAGAATGGCATCTATCCACCATATACATAGCATTATATCTCATACTCGACTTAGGAATGGAAATAATACAGCAAGTAGACACCCATTTCAATTTTACATTAACAAAAAAGTTCAAAACTTCGACCATTATAATTGTAAGATAGCCTAGGAGGTTTTCAAGCAAAGTAACTGTATTTATGACTCTGTACCTATTTTCATAAAGGTGTAACTTAGTTACGTTTATGTAACGACTTTTCCAACTTTCACCTTACATGTCTGTTTCCAGAAATATCAAACATCTCTATTACATTATAATTTGTGTCGTATATTAACATCAATAGAGCCTCCGTGGCTTAGGCGGCAGCACGCTGGCCTCTCACCGCTGGGTCCGTGGTTCAAATCCCGGTCACTCCATGTGAGATCTGTGCTGGACAAAACGGAGGCAGACAGGTTTTTCTCCGGGTACTCCGGTTTTCCCTGTCAAAATTTCATTCCAGCAACACTCTCCACTATCATTTCATTTCATCTGTCATTCATGTAATCAATGCCCCAGAGGAGTGCGACAGGCTTCGGCAGCCGGCACAGTTCATATCCTCGCCGCTAGATGGGGGCTTCATTCATTCCATTCCTGACCCGGTCGGAGACTAGAAGCAGGCTGTGGATTTTCATTTTCATTAACATCAATGTACGTTCCAACAACTTTCTAATAATCGTAATATATATTTTTGAACAAGCACCGTAGTGTAATTAACGTTGTTACTATGTAAATTGAAATTTAATAAGAAATAACAGTACAATCATTATTAACAAAATACACTTATAATTAATAAATAGCCAATTTGCTAAGCAATACTTCTTATGACGTTCTTGCATAGACCCTGCAACCTAGGTGCAGATGACCTCGTAGTTCCACCCCTTAAAACAAAAATAACTACCTAACTAACTAACTAGACCCTGCAACCAATAAAATTATCACTTATCGCCATCGAGCAATACGTTACTAAGATGTCTCCTGACTACTGATCGAAGTGAATTTTCATACTCATGCAGATTACACAAATTATCAATGCGTAATGCACTACAAATAAACGATTCTTTGCATTTATTAGTACAAAGATGAGGTATCTGCAATGCGGACTCAAAAAATCTGTTGTTTTCGACGTGAATGTTTTCCAGTCGACAAAACCCGACATTAAAGGTATGACGGGAACTTATGTTAGAGAATATTTACAGTCAATAATGCAATTGTCAGAAATGTTCGTTTACTTAGTTTAAGCCACTGTAACTGAAAATAGAATGTTTTTTTTTTTTAGCGTACGGTATGGCTTTTATTGCCGGGAGTGTCCGAGGACATTTTCGGCTCGCTAGTCTTGTAGCTCCTTCGAGATGGACACCCAATGGGTGAGCTACATGTACCGTTGGGGAGGAAATTTGGAATGGAAGGTCGAGGAGTTGGAAGGTAGCGGCTGTGGCCTATAGTTAGGGACCAACCCCGGCATTTACCTGGAAGGAAGATGGGAAACCACAGAATATCATCTTCATGGTTGCCGGCGGGCGGATTCGAACCTCCTCGCCTCCCGGTTGTGAGCGACTGCCAGCAGTCATGCCGTAACGACCACGGCTAACTCACCCGGTAATAGAATGGTGTTAGATGCCATTAGTTACGAATCAAGAATGAATAAAACGCACACAACATGAGCTCATTGAACTTGTGTATTCAGCGTCTCTGAAAGATTATTATGTACCGAGTAGTCCTTTAAAATAAGATATACCAAAGACTGAACCGATAATTTGCATATGGTAATTGGCATTTATGAAGTACAAGCTGAAGTACCCGTGCATCGCTACGCGTCATAAATAAATTAAAATGTGGAGGTGACAGTTAAAACAGTGGATAGGCGAGGTGCTGCGCAGAGGGAGATTAAGGATGGGATATTTTGTCCAACTACACCGCTCGGCGTCGACCGTGTTTTATAGCACAACGTTAAGTTTTACTCACTAACCGTTGAAGATACCTCTCGGATAGAAAATGTAATATTAAACCTCGTATATGCCATCAAAAGTTTGCTGTCTCTTAGCGTTCTCTTTTTATTTGAAATGGAAATATGAAAGTTTGAAACCAAAGGGTGTAGTGGCGTCACTAAAATGGTCGCCATCTTTAAATAGTGTAAAGTATTGAAATCAAAAGTAGCCTATATGTTAACCAGGTAAATCAGCTACTTCCATGTAAAATTCATGTAAATCGGACCAGTGGTACTTGCGTGATTGAGTAATACACAGACACACACCATCTTATTTTTAGCCTCGCTTCGCTCGCGCCGTAGTCGTGTCATATTGTTATTCAATGAAATGCAGGTTTAACCCCGTTAACACCCCTTTAGAACGTGAATATCCCAAAATTCTTCCTTAGTAGACGTTTTCGACACACAAAACATATCCCCAAAATATCATTCTTCTAATTTTAATAGTTTTGGTTGGTCGATAAGAGTGAACATCCAAAAATCCTTCCTTAGTGGACGTTTTTCTATCAGAATTTCATCCCTCCCCATAGGCCTCTTAAAGTGGATTTATGAAAAAAAAACCGGTCGAACACCTATTTATTTTAATTATTTATTTATTAATTTATTTATTTATTTATTTATTTATTTTTAAGCTGATTGATTTCCTCGGAGTTTCAAACTCCTCGCCTATGTCGTTTAAGAGATACACGCTCCGTTAGGAATCTTTCAACCCTCACTTTTCATCCCTTTCACCTCATAATATAAACCACATCGAAAAACCATTAGACATGTGTCAGCTTATTTTTAATGATTAGTATATATGCCAAGTATCACATCCGCAAATGAAACCACTCGTGAGATATTGTTATTCAATGAAATGCACGTTTACCCCCTTAACACCTCTTTAGAACCTAAATATCCAAAACTCCTTCCTTAGTGGACGTTATCGACATACAAAGAACATATCCACAAAATTTCATGTTTCTAACTTCAATAATTTTGGCTGGGCGATGATGAGTGAGTGAGTCAGTCAGGACATTTTCTTTCATTTATTTTGGAGAATTTCACCCCTCCCCATGAACCCCTTAAATTGGATTTATGAATAAAACGGTCGAACACCCATTTCCTTATTTTAAGCGGATTTTCCCCCTGAGTTTGATGAGTGAGTAAGTGAGTCAATCAGTTAGGACACTTTATTTCCTCTTTTTTTCCCCCAGAATTTCACCCCTCCCAATGGGCCCCTTAAATTGGATTTATGAAGAAACCATCGAACACCTATTTACTTATTTTTAAGCTGCTTTTCCGCTGAATTTCAAACTTATCGCCTATGTTGAATAAGAGATACAGTACATGCTCCGTTAAGAATCCTTCAACCTCCAATTTTCACCCCTTTCACCTCATAATATACACCGTATCGATAAACCCTTAGACATATCTCTGCTTATTTTGAATGATTAGTTTATATGCCGAATATCACATCCCCAAATGAAACAATTCGTGAGATATTGTTATTCAATGAAATGCTAGTTTAACCCCCTTAACACCCCTTCAGAACATGAATATCCAAAAATCCATCTACAGTGGACTTTTCCGACATACAACGAACATATCCCCAAAATTTCAAGTTTCTAACTGCAATGGGTTTGCTGGGGGAGGATGAGTGAATATCCAAAAATCCTTCCTTAGTGGACTTCTTTCCCCAGAATATCACCCCTCCCCATGGGCCCCTTAAATTGGATTTATGAAAAAACAATCGAACACATATTTACTACTTTTTCAAGGTGATTTTTTCCCCTGAGATTCATACTTTTTGCCTCTGTCTTTTAAGAGATACTTGTTCCGTTAGGATCCTTCAACCCCCACTTTTCACACATACACCTCATAATATACACCACATCGAAAAACCCTCAGACATGTGTCTTCTTATTCTTAATGATGAGTTTATATGCCGAGTATCCCATCCCCAAGGAAACCAATCGGGAGATATTGTTATTCAATGAAATGCAAATCTACCCCCTTAATACCCCTTTAGAACCTGAATATCCAAAAATCCTTCCTTAGTGGACGTTTTCGACATACAACGAACATAGCCCCGAAATGTCATGTTTCTAACTTCAATAATTTTGGCTGGACGGTGATGAGTGAGTGAGTAAGTCAGGATATTTTCTTTCATTTATTTTTCAGAATTTCAACCCTCTCATGAACCCCTTAAATTCGATTTTTGCAAAAAATGAAAGTAGACTCATGAGATCACTACTGGGCCAAAAAATGTGTGTCTGTCTGTGTGTGTGTGTGTGTGTGTATGTGTGTGTGTGGGAGTCTGTGTGTGCGTGTGTGTGTGAGTGTGTGTGTACCCTGAATGTATGTCCCCCCCCTATCAATTCGAACACGGTGAAACCGAATTGAACAAAATTTGGTACAGAGGTAGAACAAGGAAAGGGCACCTCAGTGTCATGTTTTATATCGCAGCCATCTTTACCAAAACTGAATGGCGGCCACTCAATCGGTCAAAATGTAAAATCAAGTAACGACTAACCAAATCATCCGGTATCTACCAAATTTGGTAACAACATACCTTCATATAGGACGCGTCTTGTGACCAAACTACAAGTTCATCCGCTATACCATTTCAGGATGGCGGCCGTGCGAATTATGCAAACTTTATAATCCATATCATGGGACCCACCAGTTCCGATTATCGAGCCGAGAATCGTTTTAACTGTTCTAAAGGAAGAGGCACGTTCGAAATTAAAAGTTTATTTTGTAATACTATAGTGCAGACGTGATTTTAAAAAGCTGAGCCGATTCAGTAATAAGACAAGATTGCAGCGGATATCTTGTGCCTGACTTATATTTCACTAATTTGAGTATTGCATGCAATATAGCGTATTGATACAAAATAAATAAACTTTGTATGAAATGCTTTATATATAAATAATATACTCCACAGAAGAAATCGTTTAGTATGAATCATTATTTGCTAACAAGTTCTATGTAAGTCATTTTATATAGAACGATGTTCGTTGGCACAATTGGCTCAGTGGTAAAGTGTTGGCCTATCGCTCATATGCCTATGGTTCAAACCCCATCAGTGTTAGGTTTTATTTGCATGACATTTTATATATTTATTGTTTTGTAATGACTCAGACGTTTTAAAATTAAGCGTTATATTGTGCATATTATGGTGGAAAATATATATTTAATTAAAACATAATTCGCCAGCAGATTTACTCGAGACATCTAGCAGCCAAAATGGTAACTGCACGCCGACCAGATTTTATTGAAAAGTTTCTTCTTATGGCCGCTAGAATGCACTCGCCCTGTTAGGAATATATTATTCGATACTTCTCCACTAGATTTCACGACTGGTCTAGGTGGGACTCCATTGATTACTATACCATTGGCATTCTATGCGCATCGAATTTGAGGAATGACAAGATGATACTACGATACATTCTTACTTTTTATTTTAAAGGGTTTGTTACAGCCTATTGTGTGTCAGTAGCGGCTATTCAGGTGAAGAGAGTGAAGAGCCTCTTCACTAGCCATGTCTTAAATAAAATAAACATAATTTTTTCTTATTTAAATAAAAATGTTGTCATTGTCTTGGGCTACTTTTTCATTTAGTGTACTGTTATTTCTACACTCCGTCGCTAGATGGTGCGCAAGCAAGGCTGCATGACGTCCTTGTGGCAGTTGTACTCCCTGTCGCTAGATTGTACTGCCGTAACTTGGAAGGAAATCTGCAGGAGACGAAGTATCTTGTTTATGTCAGCCACATCGTCTCGTTGCCATGGTAACCTGACGTCAGTTGCGACGTCTTTACCTGCCGTTAGGCAGACGAGTGAAGATGTTCCTGTGTCGGCAAAGCAATACGTCTAGTTCAGTTGATGAAAGTTTACATCGCAACAGGCTTCTTTTTCTTTTATATTGAGGCTTTTATTTACTTTCCCAATAAATAGTATATATTTATAACGTTATATACCCTGTTGTTGATGAAAGTTGATGGCTTTTAGTGTATAATGTTTGAAGTGAAAGACACGTTATTAATTTTATTAGAAATTCCCTTCAGTAGGTGGAAAGATGAAGACAAAAAGGGATTTATTAATTCATTTATTAATTTGTGGGCGGCCAAAGAAATTAATAGAACTGTGCACTAAAGAATTAAAACCGGAAAGTCCTATAGCCTTCATCGCAAGGGATCTTGGTTCGAACAGTTCACATAGTAGTGCAGTAGTTATAGAACTGTTATGTTGGCCTTGCTTACTTTACAGTAACAGTAACAAATTTCCAAAACATTACGCGCGGGTTGAACAAACACAAAGACAGTGAGCAACATTTAAAGAACCAGTTACCACTTAGAACACGCACACAAGCCCGATATCTGACACTTGAAGGGAAAATGCAAGACTAAGTGCACTTAAATGTAATGTGAATGTGACTTTAAATAGGCAGATCCTGGGACTTGTGATTAGAGTTGTTCTATACTTAATTTTACAGGAAATCTCTTCTAGAGGAGGGCCGATAACCTAGATGTTAGGCCCCTTAAAGCAACAATTATCATCATCATCATCTTCTACAGGACATGACGAGACCTCTTTAAACCGTGTGCGCTTTAAGGAATTATATCTAATGATAGGCTATCTAAAAATCTCTTAGAACCTCAAAATTATTAAAATAAAATTCAAAATGTGTTCCCTGGAAATAACTGATGCAATATCAGAGTACATCAGAGATCATATTAAGGACCGACTTAATAATGTTCCGCTTTTTTTTTCTATGCTAACGCATGGCTGTGATAAATTACAATTCTTAAATAAGTCTTATAGATTCCGACAAATTTGAGCTGTATAACAAACATATTCAGCAATACCCCACATTTAAGAAATGAACTGTCACTCTTCATGCTCACGAATCCTACAAAGTAAAAATAGTCGGGAGAAATGCATCAAGAACTCCGTGAATAGAAGAGACTTACAAACTTTTGCTTAAGGACAATAAATAGTGCATGATGAAGAAATCGATTTTTTTAATTTTGGCGCCATAAAATTCTTCATTCTTTTCTGAATCCAAATATATATAATTTGTTGGGGTTTTGATGTCTACAACTACCTTAAATTCGTTTTTTTAAATTAGCGTCCCATGCTCTGAATAATTCACTTCTAACTTGGCCAGCAGTTTTCCATTAATACTCATTTTTCATGTTTAGGTACCAATAACTAGTAAACCATTTAAGATAGAGGGCTAATTTTTTTACATTAACTTGCCTAATGGAGTACTTGAATATTAACCTATTTGTACTTCCAAACCATAGTGGGCATGGATTGCGAAGAGAAAAATTTATACATATTTTTGAATAAATTTAAAAAGAAAGAGTTCGGATTCTTTTTCTTGCATTCTGTCCAAATAATAATGAAACAAAGTGGTTACTCATCTGCCATAATCCATTCCAAGTATGTGAAAAAAAATTGAGAATATTTGATTGAAAAACAACTGAGAAATGTGTACCTGAAGCAACTTATACAACATTTTTTGAAAATGTATCGGTCCAAATTTGTATTCATTTCACACATCATATAAAAGCTAAGTAGCACTACATGGTCAAAAACAGCTCAGAATATACCGCTTCTTATATGTGACAAGAATCATAGCTGTACCTTTAGCATAAACCCAGAAAATACTTAGTAAATTGATGCCACAAAAATAGACTTTTTCATCGTGTAAGTGTACGTGGCGACCTTAATTGGGTACTGGCAATGCCTTCTACAAGTGCATCAGTACAACGCGGTTCCTCTTGTTTGAAAAGATTCAATACTTTTACATGTAACACAATATCCCACTCCAGACTTACATCATTGGCTATCTCCATAAATCGTGAATTGTTGTTGAAATTTATTGAAGACCTTCTATGAGGACATCATACATAAGATTGCCGACCTTAGATAACGGAGGATTCATTTAAGCTATTAAAAATAAGCGAGTTTGATTTTTTAGTACGATAACTTATGTTTGGTTTGGTTTTAAGTGTTAGGCTTTTAGTAGATATTTTAGCATTAAAATACGAAAAAGAATGACAATATTCACAAACGCAAACATCATGCACTGATGAAATTAGGAGTTTGGCCTTCACCTGATATTTCATCTACGAGCCGCCACTGTTGTGCGTTATTTGAAAATGTTATTTGAAATAATGAACAAAATGATTTCACATAGTAACTGAATTCTAGCCGTTGGTACTAGTTCAGGTTATTAATTAATACTTTTATTTCAGGCAAATAGCAATCGAAAATATCCACATAGTTTGTATACACACGTCTCTGTAGGGTCATGGAAAGATTTGTTAATTCAACTAGGGTTGTGAAAGCCATGCACAACCAGACGTGTAAAGACATGCCTCAACTCAAAGTTGGATGTTGCCCACGGCAGTTCGATTATGTAATAATAATAATAATAATAATAATAATAATAATAATAATATTGGCGTAGGGATATGGCGACCCCATCGCCCAGTGGGTGACCACTGCAATCAGCCACCCGAGTATTGGCGGGAAAACCATACCTTTTTCGAGTAGGAGGAAATGCCTGCTCTTAGCCGGAAGACATCATGAGGCCCTCCAAGGCTCACAACCTTGGTAGTATTTTGGTCAGTGTGAAATATCACTGACCCCAATCTACAGTTTTTCAACTGTTCAAAGCATGGAGAAAAATTCAGCAGAAGCTACTACCCCAGGTGGTAACCAATCCACCTTCACCTTGAGTGAAGCATGCAGGCCTTCGGATTCTGGGGAGCCTGCACAGACATGCGTGGAGGTATCGGAGACTCCAGGAAAGATCAGTCACAAACGCCGGAATTTCTTTGCTACTTTCAACGCAAACTCACTTCTTAAGATCGGCAAACTCAAACAGGTTACTGATGTCTTGTCCCGATATCAGATATTGATCGCTGCATTTCAGGAAACAAGATTCACGGATGAACAGTGCTTCGAGTCACAAGGTTATAGAATATTCAAAGGCAAGACCGGTAAACGTGTAGTAAAAACCATCCCACACTTAGGCACAGGATTTATTGTCAACAGGAAGATTTTGGGTTCGATTGTGGACTTCACATCCCCTAACAGCCGAGTCTCTACTCTTTCTTTTCGGTGTACAAATAGAGTTTATACAATGGTGAACGTACATGCGCCAATCAATCAGGCGAATAAGAAGGACCCGGAAGGAACAGACGCATTCTGGGAGGAGCTAGAATATATCCTCTCAAAGGTACCTGACAAACATACCATCATTCTCCTAGGGGACTTCAATGCCCAGCTTGGCAAAGAACGAAAATATCAGAAGATTATTGGAAACTACCCAGCTCACAGGAGAACTAATCATAATGGAGAGAGGCTTGTGGAGTTATGCAGAGCATTCAATCTGGTCCTAAAGTCAACGGCGTTCAAACACCTACCCAGAAAACAGAAGACCTGGATTTCTCCAAACTCCAACCTTGGTGAATTCCAAATTGATCATGTCGCCATTGCACGGAAAGCGCAACGAGAGATCCAGAACGTGAAGGTTCTGAGAAGTGGCAACTTAGACTCGGACCACTACCTTTCGCAAATCAAAGTTAGACTAATTCCAAGAAATAACAAGAAGATTACACCAAGAAAAACTGATAAGTTTGACAGAGACAAGCTAAGGAGCAACCAAGAATTCACCCACAAGTTGGAAACTTTAAATCCAGAAAATTGGGAACAATTACAAGAGGCTATAGTCAGAACTGCAAAGGAGACTGTCCCACTCACAAAATCAAGAAAGCATCCTTGGTGGGATCATGAATGTGATACAGCAGTTCAGCTAAGACAGGTTGCGTGGCAGAAATGGAATTGCCACAAAAATGAAGAGAATAGGGTCAACTTCCTAAACGCGAGAAAATCTGCATCAAAAACCATCCGTGGCGTGAAACGTACATTTAATAGGGAACAGTTGGTACAGATTGAGCAAGACTTCCAGAAAAATAACACACGTAACTTCTATAAAACCTTCAAGCACAGTCTGAACAAATACAACCCCCCAAGTCTACAGTTTAAAGATTCCAACGGGAAATTGGCTCACAATGATAAAGATAATTGTCAGATTCTAGCAAGTTATTTTGAAAATCTCCTCAACTGTGAGGCTCCAGTGACCCCTTTCGTTTGTGAAATAAATCCAATCATCCACCCCGATTCGTCCCCACCTACAAAGGCTGAAATCACGAAGATAATCCAAGAGCTGAAAGACAACAAGGCACCGGGTGAAGATTTGATAATTGCTGAACTGTGGAAACATGCAGGGGAAAATGCAATCGACAAGCTTGTTGCAATTATTCAAGAGATCTGGGAGAGCGAAAAACTCCCAAGTGGATGGACCTCTGCCGTAATTCATCCACTACATAAGAAAGGGGAGAAAACCGATGTGAACAATTACCGTGGCATCTCTCTTCTGTCAATAACTTACAAGATCCTCTCAAAAGCTCTACAAAATAGGGTGGAACAACAAATCGATCCACAACTGGGGGAATACCAAGGGGGATTCAGAAAGGGACGGTCATGTGCTGAGCAGATTATGAATCTGAAGTCCATCCTCTCATATCTGAAACTCAGGAACAGGGAATTCGTGGTGACCTTTGTTGATTTTAGAAAAGCGTACGACTCAATTGATCGAACCACCCTATTGCAAATCCTTGAAGAGTTTGGCTTAGATAACAAGACACAATCAATTATCCAGCAAACCCTGACCAACACCACCTCCAAAGTGAAGTTTAGAGGAGAGATGTCCGATGCCTTTGAAATCAGGACAGGAGTGAGGCAAGGAGACGGACTCTCACCTCTACTCTTCAACTGTGTTTTAGAAAAGGTCATCCGAGAATGGCGGAAGGAAATTAAAAATTCAAGGGTAGAAAATGGGGTAAGGCTAGGGTACAAGTATATGAATCTTACAATCGACTGTCTAGCCTTTGCAGATGATCTAGTGATCTTTTCAGATTCCATTGATACGGCAGAAGAACAACTTAACCAACTGAAAAATCAAGCACTGAAGGCTGGGCTTCAAATCTCCTTTGAGAAGACACAATTCATGACAAACATAAAATCAGCGCCCAGGGAACTGGAGGTCGGACTAGGAAAAGTTCAGAAGGCAGAAAAGTTTAAATACCTCGGTGAATGGATAGAGCCTAACCTATCAGAGAAAGAAGCCTTCGTGTCACGCATTAATAAAATGGAAATGGCATACAACCTGACTAAAGACATCTACAATAAGAGATCGATATCCTTAAACGCCAAAATTAGACATTACTGCTCTGTTATTCGACCAGAGTCTCTGTATGCGGCAGAGACTCTAACAATGAACAAGAAAGGTCTAATGGAAAAACTAGAGGCGAAAGAAAGGAAGATTTTGAGGAAAATCCTGGGTCCTATCAAAGAAAACAGCGAATACAGAAGGCGTCACAACCACGAATTATACAAGCACGTGGAGAAGATCAGTGACACGATTCGAAAAAGAAGGATTGCCTTTTATAGCCACGTGACACGAATGAGTCCAGGCAGGATATCAAAACGGATATTGACGTACTTTCAGGATAAGAAAACCAAAGGGGCATGGTTCACGGAAGTTGAGAAAGATCTACGTGAAATGGAAATTTCCCCTGAAGATATCCAGGAGCGTGTTCCACTTCAGGAAAAACTACGTACGCACAAAGGTTTTCAGGAAAAGCCGAAGCTGAAGACAGGGAAGGTGTGGTCCCAAGAGAGAAAAGAACAACACCGGAGACGAATGCGGGAACACTGGGCGGTAGTTAAAGCTCGGAAGAAGAGACAGTTGAACTGACGTGGTCCCTAGTTGGCCGAATCGAAGAAAGAAGAAATAATAATAATAATAATAATAATAATAATAATAATAATGTTCTTGGTTTTACGTCCCTTTTAACTACTGCTGCTTTTAGAGACGCCGGGATGCCAGAATTTTGGCCCGAAGGGGATCTTTAACGTGCCAGCAAATGTACTGACACGGCTCCCTCGCACTTATGCACCCTCAAATGCCAGCTAAACTGCGTCAGGATACGAACCTGCAACCTGGGGCCCAGCAAGCGAGAACGTTACCGCTGAGCCACGCAGCCAGTCCGGTCGATTATGTCTCCAGATCCCAAACATTCTTGAGATATTTCTTATCTTTCTTTCTTCAATGATGGTAGCAGTTTTTATCTAGGTTGTGGCGTTTGGTAGAGGTAAATAGTTTCTAAGGTCTTCAACCAAGAAATGATTCTATTATACTCTTTGATAATAACAACGAGTTATAACTATACTCATACATTTAGGAGAAAGTAGGCTATATGTTCTTTACTGAACATCTTGTTTTATTTTTGATCTGTTCTTCCCCCCTGAGTTTGATGAGTGAGTGAGTTTAGGACAATTTCTTTCCTATTCCCCCCCCCCCCCCCAGAATTTCACCCCTCTCCAAGGGCACCTTAATTTGGATTTAAGAAAAAAAAAACTGGTCGAACACCTATTTACTTACATTTTACGCTGTTTTTTCCGACGAATGTCTAACTTCTCGCCTATGTCGTTTAAGAGATACACGCTCCGTCAAGAATCCCCCAACCCCCAATTTTCACCCCTTTCACATCATAATATACACCACATCGATAAACACTTAGACATATGCGTGATTATTTTTAATGATTAGTTTATATACTGAATATCTCATCCCCAGAGAAACAACTCATGAGATATCGTTATTCAATAAAATGTACGTTTACCCCCTAATACCTCTTTAAAACCCGAATTTAAAAAATCATTCATTAGTTGACGTTTTCAACATACAGCGAACATATTCCCAAAATTTCATGTATCCAACTTTAATAGTTTTCGCTGGGCGTGATGAGCGAGTGAGTCAGACAGGACATTTTCTTTCAATTATTTTTACCAGAATTTCACCCCTGCCCATGGGACCCTTACATTGGATTGATGAAAAAACGCTTGAACACCTATTAACTTATTTTTTAAGCTGTCTTTTTTCCCCTGAGTTTGATGAGTGAGTGAGTTAGTCAGTCAGTTAGGACACTTTCTCTCCTTTTTCCCCCAGAATTTCACCCCAACCCATTGGCCCCTTAAAGTAATTTTTGAAAAAACGATCGAACACCGATTGACATATTATTTTAACCTGATTTTTTTTCGCTGAGTTTCAAATTTATCGCCAATGTCGTTTAAGAGATAGGCCTACACGCTCTGTTAGGAATCCTTCAACCCCCCACTTTTCACCTCTTTCACCTAATAATAATACACCACATCGAAAAAACCCTTAGACATATGTCTGCTTATTTTTAATGATTAGTTTATATGCCGAGTATCACATACACAAATGAAACCACTCGTGAGATATTCTTAATCAATGAAATGCAGGTTTAACCCCTTTAAGACCCCTTTAGAACCTGAACATCCAAAAATCCTCTCTTAGTGTACGGTTTTGACATACAACGAACATATCCCCAAAATGCCATGTTTCCAACTTATATTTTTGGCTGGGCGATGATGAGTGAGTGAGTGAGTCAGGACATTTTCTTTCATTTTTTTTTCTTCAGAATTTCACCCCTCCCGATGAACCCCTTAAATTTGATTTATCAAAAAAAACTGTCGAACACATTTCTAAGCAATTTTTCCCCCTGAGTTTGAAGAGTCAGTCAGTCAATCGGTTAGGACACTTTCTTTCCTGTTCCCCCCCCCCCCCAGAATTTCACCCCTCCCCATGGGCCCCTTAAATTGGATTTATGGAAGAACTGTCGAACACCTATTTACTTAATTTTTAAGCTGATTTTTTTCCGCTGAGTTTCAAACTCCTCGCCTATGTCGTTAAAGAGATACCCGCTCCGTTAGGAATCCTTAAACCCCCACCTTTCACCCCTTCACCTCATAATATACACCTTATCGAAAACCCCTCAGACACGTGTCTTCTTATTTTTAGCCTACTTTCGATTTTTGCAAAAAATGAAAGTGGACTTATGAGGTCAACACAGGGCGAAAAATTGTGTGTCTGTGTGTGTGTATGTGTGTGAGAGTGTGTGTACTCTGAATGTCTGCCGCCCCCCCCCTATCAATTCGAACACGGTGAAACCGAATTGAACGAAATTTGGTACAGAGGTAGCACTAGCAAAGGGCACCTCTGTGTCATACTTTATATCACCGCCATCTTTACCAAAACAGAATGGCGGCCACTCACATGTTCAAAACGTAAAATCAAATTACGGCTAAACTGATCATCCGATCTCTACCAAATTTGGTGACTACATACCTTTATATAGAACGCGTCTTTCACCCGAAATTCAAGGTCATCGGCCTTGCTATTTCAGGGTGGCGGCCGTGTGAATTATGCAACCATTTTAATCAATAGCTTAAGACCTACCAATTCCGATTATCGAGCCTAGGGTGATTTAAGCTATCCTGAAGGTCGTGATCCGTTATCTACTATATAAAGCTCAAATACCACTGACTGACTGATTCATTCATCACGAAATCTCAGAAACTACCGAACGGATTGGAATGAAATTTGGAATGCAGCTTCCTCAAGGGCCGCAAACGCCCACTAAGAAAGGATTTTTGGATATTCAGGTTCTAAAGGGGTGTTAATGGGGTAGACCTGCATTTCATTGAATAGCTATATCTCCCGATTGGTTTCATTGGGGGATATGATACTCGGCATATAAACTCATCATTAAAAAAAAGAAGACACGTGTCTGAGGGTTTTTCGATGTGGTGTATATTATGAGGTGAAAGGGGTGAAAAGTGGGGGTTGAAGGATTTCTAACGGAGCATGTATCTATTAAACGACATAGGCGAGGAGTTCGGAACTCAGCCGAGAAAAATCAGCATAAAAATAACTAAACAGGTGTTTGACCGTTTTTTCATAAAACCAATTTAAGGGTCCCATGGGGAGGGGAGAAATTATGGGGGAGGGGGGGGGGGGGTAAACGTAATATGTCTGAGTGTAAAATTATACATGGCCTATGTTGTAGACAATAACACATTACATCTTTTTTGTCTCTTGCTATTTCATCATACGACGAACACTTAGGGAGTTATTAATGATTTTGTACATTTTGGCCGGAATTTTGAAAGTGCCAGGAATTACATAAAAATTGATTCGAATGACATTTCAAAAAATAGTTTTTTTAATACTTTAATTATATTTTTCACGTCTTTTAGGGTCCGAAACCAACATGATATTTTGATGTTTTTTCGTCCCATGCATTTTTGGTTTCAGGTGATAGAATTATTTTCTACTAGGACCCATGCTTATCTATCTATATAACTAATATTATAACGGGATTCCCAATGTTAATGCGGACGAAGCCGCGGGTAACAGCTAGTTTATTATAATTTAATATTATAATATTATACTGTATGAGTGGCTTAAACGAGCTGAGCCGTCTGTGTCACACGACAAGATGGCAGCTGTCCTCATGTGCCTGCCTTATATTTCAGTAGTTTTAGTAGGCTATGTTGTATGTGATATACCCTACTGATACAATACTATAAACTTTGTATGAAATGACCTTTAATGAAGATGTACTGCAGTGAAGAAATCGTTTATTTAAGTCATTATTTGCCAACAGGTTGTATCTAATATGTTAGTTAAGAACACAGCGATGTTAAGGATAGGGTTAGCTCTGGGCTAGCGTGTTCGTCTATCACGCAGTTGACTGGGGATCGAATACTACTACACTTAACATTTTTTTCTTGAATTCTTTTACAAATGATGTGCATGAGCTCATTCCACAGATACTGAATAAGATGTCATTTAGTTCAAAGGAGAGGCTAATGTATACACTCGTTTATTAATAAAATCACAGCCCCAGCATCGCACATAAACAGAAGACATTAGGAAAAGGAGAATAGAGGAACTAGATACACGTTGTCATTAACCACAGCCTTCTTAATGCCTCTGTACGGTGCTGTTCTCTTGTGGGTTATGTGGGTAATATTGTTCCAAACATACCGCTGTGTAAATACCTGGCCTCCTGTAGTATGGCAATTTTGTACTACCGGTAGTTCAACTATTAGCCACGATCGCGCTCCGATTACCTTTAAACACTGCCAGCTGGATCGCCTCCCTCTTGGCTACATTAAACTGCCTACTCATTCAACACCCACAGGCCACTGCCATCGTAGAAGCCTACATTACGATGGCAGTGCATAGGCGTACAAGATAAATATTAATTCACTGATTTAGTCGCAGCACCAACCTACTGTGATCGGCGCGGATTTTTAAAGGGGAAGATACCCAAAACGAAAGATTCTTAATTCTGCAGGCTGGCTTAATATAGAGATTAGCGGACGTGAATGCATTACAATAAGTTAGTAGTTTGTTATTCAATCATCATAAAGTATATAATATTGATTTTGACACTTACTGGCTAATTATCAATATAAAAGAAAACAAACAATACATGGTGGTAGAGATGATTATGTTAGGGATGAAGACAAAGAGTCATAAATATACCCATACATTTAGGAGAAAGTAGGCTATATGTTCTTTGCTGAACATCTTGTTTAATGATGAGTTTTTGTATGCCGTGTATCACATCCCCCAATGAAACCAATCGGGAGATATTGTCATTCAATGAAATGCAGGTTTAACCCCCTTAAGACCCCTTTAGAACCTGAATATCCGAAAATCCTCCCATAGTAGACGGTTTTGACATACAATGAACATATCCCAAAACTGTCATGTTTCTAACTTCAATAAATTTGGCTGGGCGATGATGAGTGAGTGAGTAAGTGAGTCAGGACATTTTCTTTCAATTTCCTTTCTTCAGAATTTTACCCTTCCCCATAAACCCTTTAAATTTGATTTATGAAATAAAAGAACTGTCGAACAGCTATTTACTTACTTTAAAGCAGTTCTTTCCCCCTGAGTTTGATGAGTGAGTCAGTCAGTCAATCACTTAGAACACTTTCTTTCCTGGTTTTTTTTTCCAGAATTTCACCCCTCCCCATGAGCCCCTAAAATTGGATTTATGAAAAACTTTCAAACACCTATTTACTTATTTTTTATGCTGATTTTTTCCGCTGAGTTTCAAACTCCTCGCCTATGTCGTTTAAGGGATACACGCTCCGTTAGAAATATTTCAACCCCTACTTTTCACCCCTTTCACCTCCTAATAGACACCACATCGAAAAACCCTCAGACATGTGTCTTCATATTTTTAATGATGAGTTTATATGCCGACTATCACATCCCCCAATGAATCCAATCGGGAGATATTGCTATTCAATGAAATGCAGGTCTAACCCCTTAACACCCCTTTAGAACCTGAATATCCAAAAATCCTTTCTTAGTGGGCGTTTGCGGCCCATGAGGAAGCTGCATACCAAATTGCATTCCAATCCGTTTGGTGGTTTCTGAGATGTCGTGATGAATGAGTGAGTGAGTGAGTGGTATTTGATAAATATATAGTACATAGTGTCAAATCTTTGTTATGCTATACTCGGTTGACAGTGCTGTGTGAACAGTTGAGTAACTAACGGGATTTCAGGAAAAGAACCTCATTTTCTATACCTGTAGTGGCGAGCGTAACTGGCTTCCAGTCGGCCGTGTCTCGACTTGAGCTATGTTGCCATGGAAATGGTCTGCCTTGTCATTCCTTCATGAGTATATTTTATGATTTGATTATCCTGTGCTTGAGTGCAAAAGGGCCGAAATCAGAAGAATGAGAAAGACTATCGAAAATTCATGTAGCCAGCGGTTCCTTCTGGGTCCTAAACTATGTGTATGCAAATTTAGGTTGAGATTGGTGGAACGGTGTAGATTTGTATACGGAACAGACAAACATACCCACCCACCCACCCACATACATACTGTACCCGTTCGTCCTGGGGATGCGATGACCCATCTGCTATTACATCGCATTCCTGGAGTTCCAGGACAGAGCGGAGTTAAATGAACCTCTAGTCAAATAAGGAATGTGTCGGAAATTCAGCTGAGTTATCGAAAAAGCAGTGGGTAACACGAGACAAAGTATCTCTAGGGTCGTTACGGGCTTAAGTTTAATAAACAAATGCAAATATAAATGGGCGCCATCAACTGAATTCCTAGAAAACCACCTCCTTTCCTGGTTAAGCCTTACTCAAAACAAGGAAAGAAAAAGGAAAATCACATCATCATCAGATCACAACTAAGATAAAAACAAATTTATTTTACTTTGATAGTCAGACAGACATTTTAATTATACCTCCTACCTGAGAGCATGGTCGAATGCCAACGTTAAATTGTCATTGTCCAAAAATCGAACCATCTCCTTTCTGATCAAAAATATTCCATCCACATAAAACAGAAAAATCTCTAAAGTTCTCTTGGGTTCTCAGGATCACTGTAGCACTATGTCTTTCGTCACTGACATTTGTGATACCTGAGACCTAATTTCTCTTTAATTTAACATCATGAATGTGGATTTGAAAAAGTTATTAATCTGTCTAAACATACACATATTATAATCACACATTTTAAATATCACGTATTTATGGCTTGCATGGCATAATTTAAATGTTGAACATGTTAGTCAAATGCTCCTAAACATTGAATAATTAATTTACACTATTTACATTGTCATTCATAATTACTTGTTTGTGAATTATAGAAAATTCACTTCTCATTGGTCATCATTATCACCATCATCAAAATTAAATATTTCTCACATTAATTCTCATCTCAAAATTCAACATATTCCTGTCAGAATCATCAACTCATCACCATTAAATCATTTAAATGAAAATTATTATCATTACTTCATTATGCTTTCTAATTATTCACACAATCTTATTTTATCATCTACTTCAGATTAAATAATCTTAAATCATCAATACAAATTGTTTAATTCCTCAACTCAAGTTGCAATTCCTCAAATTATATCTCAATTAAATTTATTTTAATTCCATATCAATTCATTAATCATCATCATCATCATCAGAAAATCTTGTATTATCAACTTTATTTATTTGTTTAATTTCCTAACAAATTGTTTAATATGGGTTATAGAACGTTGTCTTACAGTTTTATCACTTCCAAGTTATATCTCGTATTTAATTTTCATGCCAAAAAATATTATTGCCTTCACGACATCACGTTGGATCTGACTATCCACAACGACATTACCTATCTTCAATTCTTCAAATATCACATTTGAATACAACAATTATTCCACATAACTTCATAAATATTCAGCACATACAGCATGAATCTCAACAATTACGCTAGACTGGGTTCAACAACCTCATGTCTGCTTCAAAATGCATTAGCAACATTGCAACTATCACTTGGCAACTTCCACAAAAATGCCTATCACAAACTTCACTTAACCATGTTGCATGATCTACAAAAAATATATAACTGGCTTCAAATTGTCAACGCACACAATCTCCAATAACTGTAATTAATCTGATCACATCTAGACAACTTCTTAAACAATTGGAAAAATATTACCTTAGTAATTCAAGATTTGCTTTCAAATAGCATAAATTCTCTTACAATTCTCATAATTCACATCACAGAAAAACACCAATGTGCTATAATCTCTCATATCAAAATCTGCAATACTGATCTGCCTTAAAATAAATCTGACCATTAATGATTCATCTTACAAGATTCAATTACTTTAAGTCTTTCTCAAAGGTATGAAACACAATTATAAAAATCATCAAAAGCATCAGCTATAACAGCTGTTAAACTGAAATTACTCTCAAAAGAGTATAGCAACAAAATATTGGATTGGCAAACAAGAATTACAAATGTAACCCTGCTGACATTTATCGTTACTTTATTTAACAAAAGTTCGACTGATATGTGACTAGTAATTCCTTGTTTGATTCACTTACAATCTCATGTACACTCGGATGATAAAAATGAGTCCCTCAATGGCAAGTAAGATGAGTAACCACCGTACAATCGTATAAATACGAAAGACCTCGCCCCGTCGACTAATCATGATAGTGCCCTAAGCGATGGGTAAGATGAGTAACCACCATACAATCGTATAAATACGAAAGACCCCATCTCGAAGACTATATGAGTGAATGTACCAGATAGGAATCAACAAGTCTCTAGTTGTCATATAAAAGCGATATTCATTCACTAAAGTGAATAACATCTTAATATCTCCAAACAATCCAATGGGAAAAAAATTCCCTACTGATGAATAATACACACTCGCTAGTATGCAATGAACTGACGAAGTAATTTTAGATAATCAATTGCAGATCACGAGTTCGAAATACTCGTTACACAAAAAAAAACTATTCATGAAAAATATCCTTACTAGAAAAAATGTATAAAAGACCAAACATCTGCTTAATAAAGCCAACCAATGGTGAGAATTTCGTATAATGATGCCTGCCATATCATATGGTCACGCCATATTCTAGCAAAATTTCGAAGCATATAAAGTCAAAGCCATGTCTTAAACAATCGTATCACTCCTATTAGAAAAATATACATGTGTGCCCAGTATTCATGAAAATAATCGTATCAGGTATTTATAACTCTTACAGTACCTTCTCATAATCAGCTGTTATTAAATTTCAAAGATCGTCGATTTTCCCTATGTAATGAATTTCTCGAAAGATCGGCGTGAATATCATTCCATCCATGCAATGACGATTGCCTTCGAATTCCAAGTGAATCAGATGGTAGACCTCCTCCTCGTCAGGAATCGAATCCATCGCTCCGTGGTGCCATCGCGTCTCTGTCTGCGTTTACTCCGACATGATAAACTTCTGGTTATCCATAGCGGATATTGTCCAAATCCTCACGAAAAAATTCATAGAAACAGCGGACCCCCTATTCCTCTTTTACGTTACGCCACTGTTCTAGACAATGTTCAGTTTGAGTGTTGAAAGTTCAATTTCCACAGCGGTTTTGTTTTACTTGTAGAAAATAATATTATTTTATCAGAGTGTCTAAGTTTATGAAACACCCTGTAGCAGTGTTCATACTCGGTAATTCATAACACTTCTTAAGACTGACTTGCATTAATGCACGAGCTAATGTTCCTAAGTGCATTTGCTTACAACCTTCCGTTTGCTTAAAATGGTTACTGTTACTTGGAATGCGCTATGAAATGCATAGTCGTAATGTCATTGAGAAAAACTATGTTCTTTCGCAGTTCACAGTTGCAGTATCACGTAACTATTTGTCTTTATAATTCAAGTGCTGAATAAACGTTCCAACTCAACGTAGTAATGAAGTTCAGCTTCTGTTATAATGCTTGCGTATAATAATGGGAATTAACCCGCACGGCCCTACTGCTATGCCATAATAATCTCCGCATAAAGCTAGCCTCGCCATGTCGTTCTACGTTGAAATGCAGCTTGGAATAAAGTTCTCCAACTACTCGCAATGCTGTTTTAGAAAATATCCCGGCCGTCTATGCTTGCTTGCTCCGCAAGTCCGCCTGGCCCACTGACCTACTTGTCGCTCGCCGCTCGGAGAAGCCGAAACTGTCCCCTGCACTTTCCGTGACAGTTTCTGTTCGCTGCTCGGTGAAGCTGAAACTGTCGCCTGCACTTTCCGTGACAGTTTCTGTTCGCTGCTCGATCTATACCATGCGCCTGGCGTGTGTTACTCAGTTTGACTTTCTTGCTTGGCTCACAGAGCTAGACTGACAGTTCCTGCACTGTCTCGACCCTTACCTGCTTGGTGCGGTCACGTGGCGTCCTCCCCACCACCGTGGTCTTGCGTCACAAATATAATCTCGAACCCCTATCATCTCGGCTATTAAGTTATAAAATAACTTAAGGGTTATCTGACTTCCTTCAAATTATTACCACATATAATGCATGTTATATCTCCTCTTCTAAGATATTTAAATACCATGTTCCATATGGATCTTAATAAAGCATCATAATTCCATTCATAAATCCATCTGCTTAACTGCGGTCAGCGCCTTCTAAATCCTAGACCTACTACGTCATCCTGACATTCCTCTTGACTCTATCTGAGCGCTATCTTTCTTAACTCTTCCCAAAACCTCAACTACGGCTTAATGTCTGCTGGCGTAGCCGATAGCCTCAAATAGGTATCGGGTACAATACAGACTTTCACTTTAATATGTAAGATTACGGAGTGTTTGGTGATCAATCGAGCTCTATTTACTGTTGGACGTATGCGATGTTTCCAAGACAATGTGTTATCTATAAGAACCCCAAGTTGCCCACTCTCCGCTTGTGTGAAGTAACTGAACCATTGATTGATCATGTCGACGGAATTAAAAAGTCTTGAATGATCAATCAGAATCAGTTGTGTTTTGGAAGCATTAAGCATTAAATTGTTATGAGCCGCACAGTTCGGTAGTGTTCATATTTTGGACACCTGTGGTGATATACAGTATATTGTACGAATATTTACTTCCGCTTGAAGATCACCAGTAAACATATGATACTTGACATGCTGAAAGATTTTAGTTATGTAGAAAAAAATGAGGGTCAAGGATTGATCCTTGTTGATCACCATTCTGAACAACTGCCATCATTATTCAGAATTCATTGATATTTGCTTTCTAAGTATGTTTAAAACCAAACAAACCTAGGTGACTTAGCTTAGAGAGAAGCAAACCATAACAATAATTCTATGAACAAGACCAGCGATATAAGAATGACAACTTTCAAGTATTAAGAAATATCACTTTGTCAAATCACGATAGTCTAATCGTGCTCAAGCCGATTTCTATGCGATCCAGTATGATATCTGTTAACGTGTATTAAGTCACAGTTCAAGTTGAAATAGATTTCAGAGCGGAGGTTAACACATATAGACTATACTTCTTTCTTTATAGTGGTCATGTTGTTGTTATTGTTGTTGTGGTTGATTCTTTAAGGGATTTGGGACATCGTGATGAACAAGTCCCGTGTTAGTGGGTGAGTTGGGAAGTCTGATAACCTGTGTCTCGGCGATGTCTGTACTAGTGTGTGCAGTTGTTATCAAGATAGGATTTGTGTAGAAAGAGGCAGTGGCCTTAAGTTGGGTGCCATTCTTGCTTTTGCCAGGAGTAGATGTGGAAACCCACGGAAAACTATTTCAAGGATGTCTGGGCTAGGAATCGAACTCACTTACTTTCAGTTTTGCCTCACTAGTGTTCAGCCCAAGGGTCGGTACGACCCTAGGACCTGAAACGCCAACACACCCCTTCGTCTTTCACCTATAAACTACCCCTACAGGCTGTAAGCCTCATACACTTCCTTAACACAGGCAGGCGCAGTAGTCTAGCTGTAGCCAAGCTTACATCACTCATAAACAAACACACTATCGCCGGAATCTGGAGCACCAACAGTGACGAAACGCCAAGTCAGCAGCTCGAGAGACCTTAAAAGGTAGGCCCCAGGAAAGCCCAATGTCTAATCGCGGCCGGTGGCTCTGCATCTCCAGTTCCAGCTCCGACTCCAGCACGTTACTACCAGGTGAGAATAGAGTGTGCTCAGATCCTCTTGTAACTTTGTACTACATCACCCAAACCCACACTTGTACTTGTAACACATTGTTTTACACCTGTCCACTAGTAGAAGGGACATCAGATCACCAGAACTGACCAAATAAACACTTGGCCAGTAAACATATATCCCGTACTCATTTCACTTATCTTTGCATCCTTACGCCCAACCTGTTCTTATTCCTAATTGCCCTTGACCGTGAACGCCAGGAATTGCACCGTCAGGAACCCCATTGTATTCGCGTAGCAGCCAGCCAGCTAGCGGCCAAGTGCCGACTTTGCAAGTGAGCTCGCTTTCGCTCGCTCACAATTAACTGCTAGTGTATGTTAATAGCTCCTTCCATAATTATACATCCCTTAACGAGTAGACGCACCCCGTAGGATCGCACCCCGTAAGATTACATCCTCTCACCAACACTTACACTAGTAGTCTCCCCAATTACGGGAAACTACACCTTTTCGGAAACCAACCCCAAAATTATACATTCACACACCCCTGTTCATCCCATCCCCCAACACAGGGATAGAACAGATTGGTGGAAGCGCCGTACCACGCAAATTAAGGGTAGGGACTCATACAACGAGCCCTCGTGGTAGATCGGCAAAAAGGTACTAAAAGCAGCCAAGCAAAAGTAGATTTTTTTCTAGAGTACACCCCACGGTTTATCTTTATTATACGGGGATTGTATTATTACAAACGCCCACCCACCCTAGGAAGAACCCTTAAATTTAGTACACGAAAACCAATCACACTTAATTAATACACACACAATTCAGGATGGCCCCCCTATACCGTTTAGCCATGCTAAAGAACATTGGGGAGTACCAGGACGTAATTGCCTGGCATAAGGTCTTTGCGACAAGGCGGGATTACCTGCAAACATATCAAGAGCTCCTCCACGCACCATATATGCGCGTGATTAATGCACTTGTCCGGCCGAGGAGAATGGCTCAAAACAGAAAAATGAGAGTCAAAGTTCCCACTCTTCGTAGACAGTTGAATAGCGCCCATTGGAGGCTACACTGTCTACATGACGTCATGTTCAAGCAATATGAGGCACTCAATAAACAACACAAACACATAGGGACTAGCGGAACAAAAGTCGCTGAGCCGGCCATATGCATTAATAGGGAGTATGCCCAAATTTGGGATGACTACCGCGAACTCCAGGCCAATAACGCCATCTTAGAGTTTGCAGTAGGGCCGCCAGCACAACTAAGAGAGGACAGCGACATAAACACACTCACACAGGAATTTGCACAGATGTCCATCTCTACACCTACACACAAACATGGCAAAACACAATGGAAGGAGTCTACCGTGGACATAATTCAGAAAACGGACAGGCTAGGCTCCAATACACTAAAGGAACACCCACACACAGATATACGTCCCGCATCTCCGGTTAAAGAGGCAATTTTGCCAGACCGAGGGACGAAACTTACACCAACACCCTCAGAACAAATACACGAGAGGGAGTTGATGCCAGTCCTTCCAGACACACAAATTCACACAAAGGGGGACCTAGAGGAACCCACATCGTGGGCAGATGACCTAGAGAACTTGCCACAGCAAAATACGCCCATACAGATACACACACATAGCAAAACACAATGGAAGGCGTCTGCCGGGGCCACATCTCGGAAAACGGCCAGCTTAGGCTCAAGCACACTAAAGGGACATGCACACACAGATACACGACCCCTACCACCAGTTCAGACGGCGATTTCGCCAGAATGGAGGCGGACAATTACATATGCACCCCCAGTGCAAAGAAACAGAGTGGGGTTGCTTCCAATTCCCCAGGGTGCAACACACACGCCTGGACGTACTATCATGCCTCAAACATAGTCTATACGGGGCATAAGGGAGGTTTTACCGCCCACCCCACGAGGCCAAGTAGACAGGAGAACATACACCCCCACAGACAAGGATAGGGTAGTGCATGGCCAATGCAGACCCTCAGGCACAAGCACACCTAGGACGATGAACAGGCAACACGGTAAACATAGGCCCAGGCTTACCCTACTGAAAAACCCTCAGAAAGACAGTGGGGACCCACCCCAATGGAGGGCGGAGGCCTATGCCGTCATTTCAGGACGAGCACAGTCACCCCGTCGGGCAACAACGCTCGGGTGAGGATAAAAACATTCACCGTGAAAAATCAACTCTCAAGATAGAAAAAATAACTAGCTAGAAATAAGGCAACTAACATGGCACAGTTAAATTAGAGCCATGGACATAGACACGGGGACAGACAATTACACTGACGACATCTCACAAACAACATAAAGACACAATCACATAAAATACCATAGAATCCCATACACGCACGGCAGCCCATAGGTTATGGTTATGAATCAATGCATGCATGAAAGGGTTATATTATAACTGTATGTATATGTACTTGCATATCAGCATGATGTACTGTACCCGATAATCCGGAAAGGATCCTGTTGGAATATCCATTGCCCCCGCTGGATTGCCTATTTCTAACTGCTCCGGCATATACTACATTAGAAATCACTTCCAACAAGATCTTTAGGGATTTACAGACAGCAGTTACAAGAATATTGTGGATCAACAACCAACTACACGGGGCACTCACCTTTACTTACATCGGGGACTGGGACTTCAGCTTCGCCTACACTACATCCACAATACCCTGCTCCTTATATTTAAAATGAATCACACTCCAACAACAATGGAAAACAATTCGAACAAATTTATTAACAAAAGGTAAACTACTCTACTATAAACAAATAACAATAAACGAATTTAACAATTAACAGTAAAATTAAATAAAACACGCAAACATTCACACCTCCTTCAAACTCTACATCTTACTACAATGCTGTATTAAAATTATGAGTATAAAATCTTGGCTTGTTCTAGGCCTACTCTGCGTAAAAATAAAAAGTTTAATGAAGCCTCTTAATGTCATTCCAAACACATGGTTTCATTCACAAGCCTGCGTTGTAGAACGCACGTGCCGTGGCTTGGTTTTATCAATGAAATATCGGCACCACGCCGAACTCGAAACTGGTTTATACAATAAAAACAAGGCAGTGGGTCTACACTTGCTATATTATGTCATCGCTCTCCAATGCTAACGGTGAATCATTCTCGCTAGCCCACAGAGGCTGCTTGTGCGTGCATTTATAAAGCACGTAAAAATTAACATTTAGATCTAACAAAATTTCTGATAACTACTTTGTTTCTTAAACAATCATACTAAAAATGTTCATTCACACTTTCATTCGCACTCCGTAATCGTTCTAGACCAATTCGGTTCCACATCTGCTCTTAACAATGTACAATCATTCACACCAAAAACATTCGCTCATAAAACACACACTGTTCCAAAACAATTGATTAATAAATCCTACTAAATAATTTAACTAATTAAATCATTTCCACAAAAATTATTTACATGTAATATGTTTATAATAATATCCATTATCTAGTGTTGCTAACGCGACACTTTCGAGATTCTAACTTCTCGGTTACAATATAATTCTTAACTAAATATATACACTGGTTTTTCACATAACCATCCTTATCTAACGTTCTTTAGTTTTAATATACTGCATACACATCGTCTTATATAGGTTTCATTACATTATCGGTATAATACAGTCGACTGATTAAGGTAAACTGTCTACATAAATTCGGGTTTAATAAAAATTAATACTTGTATTTTAGACATGAGTAGACAATCTTTCTCAAGTTGCTTTTCCGCTGAAACCCTCCTGTTAACACAGCTAAATCGTTAATTCACAAGAAATGAACTACTTGTATACAACGGCTCTTATCATGATACATGCCTTTTATCAAAGAAAAACAATACTTTGACTTCCTTAAAATGCGGAATTCCCTCGCACGAGCACTCCTTAGCGCTACAAAACCTCATATAACAGCATATATGGCATAAACTATTAACATCCACTATGTTAAACAATAATCAAAAGGGATTAATTGTATTAACATATCTTATGTAGGAACTTCTCTCAAATACTGGCATGACCCTCAGTATCATTGCACATGACTACTGGACTACAATTATACATGCGTAAATTCTTCAAACGAAACTTCCAATTGTAATGAACGATATTAGACAGTCGTGATTAACCTCCTAAAGTTTACTCCACAACAATATAATTAACTGTTGACTCGTCTGTCGCAAATACATGTAATAAAAATAATACTCCTGTCTCATCTCACTTGTCAAGCTTTAAATTGTTTATCATTGTAATATCATGTCCACGAATGACGTGATGTTACACAAATGGGATAAAATAACACACATGTTATTTATAATGTCAGATAGAATTCAATCTTGATCGGGATAGACTAGCTTTGAATTCCTAGCCAAAGATTTGGATAATCTTCTATCAAAAGGTATTTCCTCTAACATATTAAATGAACAAAGCTCTTAGCTTTACAAATAATAAGAAAGGTTTATCAATGTCGTAATGTTTTTCCACACTACATAATGAATGTTCATAAGAATTAAGACTTCGGTCTTAACAAACGACTAGTATTTCTTAGATCGTCGACAGTTTATGTACAATAATGATATAACAATATCATTCGATGTTTCTTCTTTTTCTTGAAGTTATATGTTGTTACATTAAAGTGCTCAAATTAAATTTAATAAGAATTTAATTTGAAGCTATGACACAATGTCAGAATACTTGGTTTAAATGAAATTATTAAAATTCGAGAGTCGAAACGACAAGTCTCCTATGAGGCAATATGATTCCTCAAACAAAACTTTTAATGTCAGTTCCACTACTGATCCGTTGAATAAAATTGAAAAATATACGAAATGCAATCATCTTCTAAAAAATCTTGAAGTATAAAAATCTCAACACACATCTGAAGTGTAAAATACATAAAAGCACTGAAATACATTAAATGTGGAAATATAGAAACATGTAATAAAATCGCCGAAAATATGGAATAAGATCGCTGGCTCAGAATGTCACTAATCAAGCTCTATATAACAATTGAGATACACTAATACCTTATTTGGACGAAAACTTGAAGATCAATGTAAGTATTGCCACAATACTTTAGATGTTTCATCAGTACAAGACACTGAGATGGATCTGCATTCGAACCTCGGATCTGCGACCTCAGAGTTAAGAAACGTCTCTCTCTGGAATTCACCAACCTTCGCCTGGACTCGAACGACATCCTTCTGGCAAATTCTTCTGTGTTGCTGGGCTACCTTTCCCTAGCATGTTGATAAATCTCTTCTGTAAAGTCTTCATTCTCCGTCGTAAATATGTATCAGCTTCATCATTGGAATATAATTATGGAAATGTTCATATAAATGGTGAATGAAATATCTCTATTGCTAATTGATGTTATATTAGTGTTTGTAGACTGACGACAATGCACAAGATGGACCGTACACTACGTCTGTATTCAAGAATACGTTGTCTAACGAAGCTCCATCGTTTTATCTTCACTCCTGCTATTGAATTTGTCTCTGGCGCATTACTGTTTAGTCCATCATATCAACAATATTAATTATGCTGAATGATAATGTCTGAAGAATAATTATAGTCATACTATTAATGTTTATGTGTTGCGCCAATATTAAAAGTCCTCCGCCACTGTTCACTTGATCTGCGTTCGTCAACTTCACGCTGCAATTCATAATGATCTTCAGCTTTATTTCCAACACATTTGGAAATCTAACTTGACAGGTTGATATTGTCAAACCGGTGAATATTAAAGCGCTCGACCTTTCACAATATATAGTAGGCGACCTGTTCTTTATGTATATATGCTTATATAACTTCAGATCTCAATTATATATGAGATATAATCAATACAATGTTCCTCGCAACCTCACGTAGAATGGAAGTGCGGTGATCTCTACCGTTCCACCTAGCTATCCTCGCGTCTCCACAAGTCGACAGACGTCGCACTCGGACTAAGCTTTGGGATCTCCGTTAACCCAGTAAAAACACTTCCTCCCTCTTCAGAGTCTGCTGGAATAAGAACATCCATCCTTGGATCTCCCCCTCCAAGTCGAATTTTTGGCGGCCATATCAATCTCCTACCATAATTTTAGCGCGTAGATTACTAATGCTTATTACTGCTTAGATTAACCCATCTGTGGTTTTTAAAGTATCAGACATAATTTCTCTTAATATTATCTTCATTTCCAAGTAAGAAAATCTTCTTCTAAGGGCCTAAATGCATAATTTCATCATATTGTGTAATTAAAGTTGATCCCGTCTTCAATAAGACCTGTTCTCATTGGCTCTGGGCTGGGATCCAATAGCATAATTTATAACAATATTTATAATATTAATTTCCAAACTCGCTGTTGCTATGCTAAATATAGCCTTCTAGAAGCGTCCATTGTGCAACATATCACGTGATCAGGCTCTCCCACAGTCTCGAGCTTGTAAGACGACCCTCTTGTGTCACACTTCCAGAAATTATATTTGCTAGTTAAATTTTATCATGGGGACAGAAAATACTCTCATTTTGTCCCTAAATAATTCAATTTACGGGGGCATTACATGTCTTAAATAGACACCAGGGTTGACATATGAATTACACTAATGTAATTCACAACACAAACATAAAGACGGGGAGGTTCTTTTACATACAGGGAATACATAATTTGTACAAAAACACAGAGAGAGAGAGAGAAAGGCAAGCCCCGAAACACAAAACTACAATGACACAAACACATAAACTACACAGATAGAGACACCGACATGTAGCTTCGACACATGATACTAGATGCCTCACGGGCAGACATCGGTTACAGATGACATAAATTCTACACTACACAAGTCTGACACATGTAGCGTCATCATTTAAGGAAGACAAAAGATAAGACACGGTAATTGTAAAGAAGCGGAGGGTCTTTTGGAAAACATATTCTGACAAGCTCACACCATTTGTAGCAAGATTACAAAATGAGTGCTGCACACTTGATATGTTAACAGCGGCAGGAAGTAATCTCCTCGCCGACGATTACCGCATATGTAACCCAATACTCGGCAAAGTCAGCATGCACACGCGTTACAACACTGTGAGATTGCCACAAGCCAGAGCCGTACTGCGACCACGGTAACACAGCGGTCTGCAGAGATTCATTTAATACAGATTCAAAAACGCACTACACTCACAAATCAGGTCCAGGGGCAACCAAAATTCGCACAGACAATATGGACAGGTCATACTTACACGTGCGCAGGCCTGTTCCATGGTATTCGCTATAATAACCTGAGAAGGGCTTTAGCGATCCCGGGACAACCAATAGGGGACATGGCAGGAACACCAGGCCTCAACGAGACCACAAAATACTCTTTCAAACCATAAGGCCCGAACTCTAAGACGAGGGACGTTAAAGAGTATACAGAACACTTAAATTAAGGAACACCGACACGCCCATGTTACACACACTATGTGCGCCACGGGACGGAAATTGCCGAAATCAAGGTCCCGAAAGGGGGCGCAAGGCATACATTGTGGGGTGCGTCAAGGGCACAAACCTAGATAATACATTGTCATACAACACAGGCACAGGAGATAATCTACAACCTTCGGTAGATGAAACGTAACTAGCACAAGTTAGCCAACGACAGATAGTTGCGGACTACGATATCAGAGGCCACACAGTGACACACGATAGCGATACGCAATCTAGGGTCCACATTTTAGATAAGGACGGGCGGCCCAACAAATAGTAAGGGAAGAAGTTGACCGACTGAAGAGCAACTAATTCAGGCGCACGGGTCACAGGACAGTGATAGCACACACGCATACAAACAATGACACAAAGGTAGACATATACAGAATATATTTTGCAAACAATGGGACCCTATAAACGGACCCAACAGACATCAACACAAAGCTGGGAAGACCACATCTCAACACTGTACGGCATGAAGAATTAGTGCAGGACACCTAAAAATGCCCCGGAAACAGGGCAAGATACGCTCCGGAGGAGGAGACGACAGGCAAAATGATATAGAGCAAACAAATTAGGAAGGACAGTCAGAACAGCCCAGAAATTGACATCCTAGGGCGAAAACACACTCTATCACACAAAAATACACCAGGGCAGACATATTCCGCGAACACGGGGAATACTATGGGCACAGACACACGTCCACACAAAGTTTGGTAACACCACATCTCGACGGCCGAAAATCATGAGTATTCAGTACAGGAGCAGGTAGATTACCCCGGACACAGACCGAATAGACTTGCTAGACATAAATAATAGATCATTTCACAGAACGGAGGAATCACGGAAGCAAGTTACCAAACAATCTTGGTAGCGGAAATGTTACAAGTTAACAAATTGTTCTTTCTAAGACAAACATATATCGACACACGGATAGTGGCAAACAGCACGTTTTGTTATCCTTCCTGCATGTCGCTGAAGACATTAAGTTACACAAAGGCGATAAACCAAAACACAGCAAACATCGCGTTGCGAACACAGCGAATTCCAGCGTGACGCCACTCACTGTTTGCGGAAGAAATTTTGCAACAGCGAGCTGGCACAACAATACACAAACATTATGACACTGGCACTAACAATAGTAGGAAGTCATACAATGACAACACGGATGTTTACACAGGAAATGAGGACGGTATTACAATAGGTTCTGCCCAAAATATTACACATATACTGCAGACAGATGTGGTTTGGGAGACTACACTATTTTAGACCGACCAGTAATAGAACTGGAACATGTATACAGCTGCGATAAGGAACACTAGACGGGGTGTGCCGTGTAGCCACGCTGTACAGATAAACCCTCTCAGATAACAGGACACGCGCAGGCGAGAACTCAGCTGGCTGGAAGCCGCGGGCATAAAAGCGCGCTGCAAACTCAGGCCACGGCCGCCTTCCTCCCTCACGCGCCCAGCACTTAGGGGCAGCAAAACAATTACATACAAACACACATAATAATTAAGGGCGGTATTTAGAGAACAGATATATATCACACGACATAAGGGATGATAGGTCCACAACAATTACACAGGATTATATTTTATAAACACTAAATGAGTATGGCATCTCAACGATACATAGACGCTCAGCGAGCGCAAATCCCAACACCACCAGAGAGCGAAAGAGAACACAGAACAGCCAAGAGAGGCTGACACACCGTAAAAGGAGTAAGGTGGATAATGCCATCAGGATGGCCATAGTCCAGCTTACGGGCAAAACATCCTCAAAACCATCCTTCCATTTATCCTAATACCCAATGCAAACTCGCACAAACACACACATACACGTGAAAACATATTACACTGTATTAAAATCATACATAAGGGGTTGATTTAGACATTCATGTGTTTCACAACTCAAAGGTCTACTGCACCTTGTGTCATTATGCCTGCACCTGAATATTAGAGGTGATTCGAACACCAATTTTAAGCGCCGATGGACAGCTCCATATAGAGAGATGAGGCCACACTTATATACTAACCAATATTTCAGTAAATAATCCCGCATGAAGAAGACTTAGACTTAGTGCACCCTAATACACACCTTCTCCTCAAATGAGAGCAGACATGCACTCATATCCATCTCGAGGCATGAGATATCCCACCCACACACCAAGGGTTGTATTGTTATCATACCTGCATGACGCATTTCAAATTTGGACACCTGGGGAAAACCCACCCCATCCACTCACAGTAATAACATCCTAACAGCATCACCTCTCTTGGCCACCATAAACATGGAGTCCAACGATGTATAACCCTTTCCCACCACGCTTTAACCCTATTCAGCAAATAACACCCTTTCGGATCATAATAACAAGGGACCAGACATCCCATAAACCCACTAATATCTCCAGAAACATAACAAAGCATCAGCGCTGGAGATCCGACAAGGTAAGAATAGGCCTAAAGCAGGCACTGCGTTTAGAATGCTCTACAACCCCAGAACACAAAGAATTATACGAAATTACACCAGTACACAAAAATTATACCAAAATATTACACCCAAAACACTACTGTATACAAAATTACACTTATCATAACTTAAAAGGAATCTGAGGTCACACTAGGTGGTGACAAACATGCATATTGATGGGAGCAGGAGCGCCACACGAGGGCAGAGTCGGGGACGTGGAACAGACCCTGACGACCACTTTAGACAAGACTTTTAGATAGTCTGTAACCGAAGTAGAGCTCCTATGGCGGGGAACAAGTCTTCCGTTCGCAGGAAGTGATGCAACACAGTCCTCATCCGGAAAATGGGGTGAAGAGTACACACACACTAAATAATGGACGATGTTCCAGCCCACGTAAATGGAGGACAGCGGGTCTCCGGTGCTTAAATGGGATACGCAGCGAGCGCTCAGAGTTGTTCATGGGGAATGCGCCGGGCTCCCAGAGGGGCCTGGGCAACCCACTAATAAATATAAATGGTGAATAAAGCGACTATAAGCATTATATAAACGTAAACGAAACGGATATCCGCGCGGAGTGTTTGTCACTTAGCAACACAATCACACAGGCCTCTACACGCCACACATTTGTTATTAAGGGGGGAAGTCGACAGTTAGACTTAAGGGAGCGGAATTCAAAAGGGCCTTTCGGCCTGGTGTTTTTGGAAGCAACAGGTGTTTCCAAAATACAAACGGGTGGTGCCCTGGGGAGGGAAACCTGCCTCAGGCGATCGCTCCGATCAAAATTCTAGTATGTAAGGAAGTTGCATTCAGAAAGCAACTTAGACTTAAGCAAATTTAACAAGCACTGTTGAAAAACAGCAGCTACAACCCATTTCGGCACTAGTTAAGGATTATTTCGGAATGTCAATAAAAATATGTATATATATTTTCCTAGCATTAATTAGTAGTAACCTAGGCTAAGTACACTTTACACATATAATGATAATTCGGCATCTGGCAACTAAAGCGTTACCAGGGTAAGACCGATAACACGTTAAGAAAAAATAGCCATATGCTATGCGAACGCGACAATAGCGTTCGGCACCTGGCAACTAAAGTGTTACCAGGGTAAGACCGATAACACGTTAAGAAAAAATAGCCATATGGTAAGCGAACGCGACAATAGCTTTCGGCACCTGGCAACTAAAGCGTTACCAGGGTAAGACCGATAACACGTTAAGAAAAATAGCCATATGCTATGCGAACGCGAAAATAGCGTTCGGCACCTGGCAACTAAAGCGTTACCAGGTTAAGACCGACAACACGTTAAGAAAAATAGCCATATGCTATGCGAACGCGACATAGGGCGTTCTGCACCGGGCAACTAAGCGTTACCAGGGTAAGACCGATAACACGTCAAGGAAAACGGACAAAGCGATAAACACAGTAACATAAACGGTACAGCAACCGAGGCTGACCAACCTCATCAGTACACGAGACGTCCGAAGAGGTCCCAAGGGCGGTGGCACCATCCAAGCCGACCCTTAAACCGCGCTGCGCGATATATGCGCATGATAATATTTGGCCAAGGGCATATTTTTCACATGTCTCTATATTCCAGCACAGCACTCCACCACTGCAGCATCGTGGGAGCGCAGACAACCATGGTCATTATAAGGTAAAGGTGACGTCACGACACATAAACACACTTACACACTTGCATACACGGAGGAGACATGACAAATACCCAAGAAAACAGGAGTATATACATAAGCATAGACATAAGGCATAAGAAGGTATAGAGTAAGATAATATAAGAAGGCGTCAGACCTAGAACAGGACGGACGACACGATGGTATTAACAGACAATGATACATGTAATTCTGATTTCAGAAAGTGGACACGCCGACACAAGAGGCGATATAGAGAGTATGCTAATGATCACATGTTCTTATTTTTTTACTTCTCAATTTTACAGATGGCGGCACCAGATACATTACACTGGTGACAATGATTTCACTGCCATACAGCAGCGACATGTTTTACTGCCATACTATTATTGTGCACCAACTTCACTCACTAACTCGTACACACTCCAACAGAATGCAACACACACGCCACCTTCTTTTACAGCAACTCTCCAGAACACGGAAATCTGCACAGCAGGATTGATACCTGTGGGGTATCAGACCTACTGACAGATAAAAATCTACATAGCGTCAAAGATGTGACGCAACATACGACAGAGGGAGCAACCGATTTGTGGCGGCGACTCTCACTGTCAAGTGTGGAGGCATTCGCCCACAGAGAATGATCCACAGGATAGGGGTATACCAGCAGCACGACCACTAAACTGCACCAGAAACAGCCGGACAGAATATAGCCATGAGAGGGCAAATGAACACAATGGGTAGCGTGCACGAAGGTACAAGAGATACGGCCGTCTAGGTAAATAATAATTAAGATAAATATAAGGAACAATGTAAAAGAAACTGTAATACTGATAAGAGTAACCCTATACAAAAATCCGTCACCAATGATGCCACACATTTTAATCACACATATTCTTATGTACACACTTGTTTTCTTTTCTAACCTTCTAACTTAAAATTTGTAAAGGTGTCTCATTTACCCCAAACAATAAACCATTTACGATATAAACCCTTAAATTTACACCTGCTGCACCTGTTTTTCTATTCTCTTCCATCTTTTATACACTAATACTTTGTCAATACTTTGTACATGCAGGGAGCAATTTTTTCCACACAGCAAACGGACGGCACAACCACCCGTCCAGCCTTGGTTTTTTCCTCCCTGTATGGAACACCTATATATATGTATTTTTTTTTCAGCAACAGTAACATGAAAAATGTAACAATAAGATATGTATATACCCAATACCCAACCCCCTGAGCACACTCTAACCTCTCATCGCCAACCAGACAGGACGACACGACGACACAACACCGACATCTACACAGCATCAAAGAAGAGGGAGAAGAAGAAGAAGAAGAAGAAGAAGAAGAAAAAGAACCACTACACCGAAACATCTACACTATTTCCCGTTCGTGAGGCCACGAACAAAGGCCGAGAAGGTCTTGTTCAGCCCAAGGGTCGCAACGACCCTAGGACCTGAAACGCCAACACACCCATTCATCTTTCACCTATAAATTACCCCTACAGGCTGTAAGCCTCATACACTTCCTTAACACAGGCAGGCGCAGTAGTCTAGCTGTAGCCAAGCTTACATCACTCATAAACAAACACACTATCGCCGGAATCTGGAACAACAACAGTGACGAAACGCCAAGTCAGCAGCTCGGGAGACCTTAAAAGGTAGGCCCCAGGAAAGCCCAGTGTCTAATCGCGGCCGGCGGCTCTGCATCTCCAGTTCCAGCTCCGACTCCAGCACGTCACTACCAGGTGAGAATAGAGTGTGCTCAGATCTCCTTGTAACTTTGTACTACATCACCCAAACCCACACTTGTACTTGTAACACATTGTTTTACACCTGTCCACCAGAACTGACCAAATAAACACTTGGTCAGTAAACATACATCTCGTACTCATTTCACTTATATTTGCATCCTTACGCCCAACCTGTTCTTACTCCTAATTGCCCCTGACCGTGAACGCCAGGAATTGCACCGTCAGGAACTCCATTGTATTCGCGTAGCAGCCAGCCAGCTAGCGGCCAAGTGCCGACTTTGCAAGTGAGCTCGCTTTCGCTCGCTCACAATTAACTACTAATCTAAGTTAATAGCTCCTTCCTTAAATATACATCCCTTAACGAGTAGACGCACCCCATAGGATCGCACCACATAAGATTACATCCTCTCACCAACACTTACACTAGTAGTCTCCCCAATTACGGGAAACTACACCTTTTCGGAAACCACCCCCAAAAATTATACATTCACACACCCCTGTTCATCCCATCCCCCAACACAGGGATAGAACACTAGGCTGAGTGTACCCCATTCCAGCACTCAGACCTGAATTAAATTTCTTGACAGAGCTAGGAATCGAACCTGGATCCCCACGGTGACGCCAAGAATAATAGCCACTGCACAACGAGGCGGACTATAGAGAGCAACATGCAATTAAGTTGTCTAATGTAGTGAAGAGTAAGTCAAACATTTCCCGAAGTTAACAAATGACTATAGATTAAAAGAAAAATTAGGGGCAGATGACCTCGTAATTCCACCCCTTAACACAACAATAACTAACTAACTAACTAACTAAAAGAAAAATTAAACTTTACAATGTGCATGATCGTTTTTAGTATGATGCAAACGTACAATTGAAAGATGAAATTCGGAAGGAAAAAACATTAGTAATTTTTCAGGAATTATTTGTTGATACTATGTCCGTATATAATGTACAGGCCTGGTATGGTAACCACCGGATATCCGTATCCGGTTTTTATCCATGCTAATCACAGATAGACACCAAGTCCTAAAACATCAGGGGACGATAACCTAGATGTTAGGCCCCTTAAAACAACAATATCATCATCCTAAAACATATCCATGTTAATAAAATAGGGGTAAATATCTCGCTTGTAATCGATGGGACGAGAGGGACTTTGATATAACTCAGGATTTTTTCCAGAGCCTCATGACTAGTGGGATCTGGGTTGGCAACCACGGGCCCCAGCTGATTCCGGCATCGCTTACCCGTACGTGTGCCAGATTCCTCCCTGTCATCTTCCATTGATTAACTGTTGTTCTATTTCAATCCCGACGGTATTAGAGTATCCGAGGTCTGGGGAGTCTGTAAATATCCCGACTTAATTGGCCTCGTCTCACTTCTAGCTTAATGATGTGTAACATCTTTCCACTCGGTTGCTGTATATTTTTTGTGGGGGTGATTCTGAAAAATGAAACGGAAATGGGACGGCAATGGGACGGAAATGCAACGGAAACAATGAGTGCGCGCGGTTGCGGAGGTTGGTACCACGACGTACTGTCGTCCATGTGGCTATGTGGATTGTAAATCGCATACGGTTCGCTTCAAGATTTGCAGGCCCCATTAAAGATATTCCAACAATAAATCATCTTCAAATTGTTGTTCTTTGGTGTGAAAATATTCATTATATCATATTTGCTAAAAGCAATTATGATTTATTAAATCTTACTACTTTTGCTGTATTTTTAGCCTACTTTCGATTTTTGCAAAAAATGAAAGTGGACTTATGAGATCAACACAGGGCGAAAAAAGTGTGTCTGTCTGTGTGAGTGTATGTGTGTGTGTGAGTCTGTGTGTGTGTGTGTGTGTGAGTGTGTGCACTCTGAATGTCTGCCCCCCCCCCATCAATTCGAACACGGTGAATGCGAATTGAACGAAATTTGGTACAAAGGTAGCACTAGCAAAGGACACCTCAGTGTCATGTTTTATATCGCCGCCATCTTGACGGAAACGTAATGGCGGCCACACAAATGTTCAAAGCTTAAATCAAATTACGACTAACCTAATCATCCGATCTCTACCAAATTTTGCAACAATATACCTTTATAGGGGCAGCATCCTGTGACCAAACTAATATGTCATCAGCCTAATAGTTTGCGGATGGCGGCCATCTTTGTGTGAAAATCGATTCCCCCTATTCATTCAAACACGGTGCAACCAAATGGAACGAAATTTGGTACAGAGGTAGTACTAACAAAAGGCACCTCAGTGTCATGTTTTATATCGCCGCCATCTTGACGGAAACGTAATGGCGGCCACACATAATGTTCAAAGCTTAAATCAAATTACGATTAACCTAATCATCCGATCTCTACCAAATTTTGCAATAACATACCTTTATAGAGGAAGCACCATTTGACCAAATGAATAGGTCATTAGCCTCATAGTTTGCGGATGGCCGGCTACCTTTATGTGAAAATCAATTCCCCCTATTAATTCGAACACGTTGGAACCGAATGAACGAAATTTGGTACAGAGGTTGCACTAGCAAAGGGCACCTCAGTGTCATGTTTTATATCGCCGCCATCTTGACGGAAACATAATGGCGGCCACACAAATGTTCAAAGCTTAAATCAAATTATGATTAGCCGAATCATCCGATCTCTAGTAAATTTAGCAACAACATACCTTTATGGAGGGAGCATCCTTTGACCAAACTAATAGGTCATTAGCCTAATATTTTGCGGATGGCGGCCATCTTTGTGTGAAAATCGATTCCCCTTATCAATTCGAACACGGTGAAACCGAATGGTACGAAATTTGGTACAGAGGTAGCACTAGCAAAGGGCACCTCAGTGTCATGTTTTATATCACCGCTATCTTGACGGAGACGTAATCGCGGCCACCCAAATGTTAAAAGCTAAAATGTAATTACGACCAACCTAATAATCTAGTCTCTACCAAATTTTGCAACACCATATCTTTATGTGGGAAACATATTCTGACCAAACTGCAAGAACATCAGCCCAATAGTTTGCAGATGGTGGCCAAGTATGTGTGCAAATCGATTCCCCCTATCAATTCAAACACGGTGAAACCGAATTGAACGAAATTTAGTACAGAGGTAGCACTAGCTAAGGGCACCTCATATTCATGTTTGATATCCTATAGCACGTTGTATTTCAACAAGCTACTACAACCAACATTCAATCATACTCCCTGAAAAGGACAAAGAGTTATAACAATACCCATGCATTTAGGAGAAAGTAGGCTATATCTTCTTTTCTGAACATCTTGTTATTTAGTGTAAGCACTCGAGGTACTGTCGGTCAAACTACAGCACTATGCAGAATATATGTAGCATACGGTTTACTTTAAGGTTTGGGGGCCCCATTAATGACATTCTTACAATAATTCAGCTTCAAGTTGTCGTTCTTCGGTGTGAAAATATTAATTATATCATATTTGCTGAAGAGATTTGGCACAGGAGTTTTACAAGTTTTACAATGACCAACAGAGTACACTGTAGGGGCAGATGACATTGCTGTTGCGCCCCCTTAAAACAACAACAACAACAAAAACAATAGAGTTCACTGTAAACAAGGGAGTTGCACTCCCGGCAGACATATAGCACGATTACATGTCATATGTTACACATGATATATGACTACTGTAAGACTGATAATTTTTCATTTCTTGTTTCCTAATCTTGCGATCGAGGTCAACGTGTGAATAATAAACCTACGCAATAATCTTCATAAAATGGTACAAGACTGTATGGCCTACACATATAACAATCCAATATGGCGAACATGTGATATATTTAGACAGTTCTCAATATCTACGAATCTATTACAGCAATTCAACTGAAATTTGGAAAGTTGATAGAGACTAGTAACATAAGTTCACCTGTGGATCATTCAATAACCTGGTAAGAACAGAACCATCATGACAGCGTTGCAAGATTTTAATATATAAATGGATTTTTCTCGCGACTTGTCATCCGAGCACTGTGAAACTTGACACGGTATATCTTAATACACTTCTTAATATTGGAACTCGGCGGCTACGGTGGCGTAGTTGGTAGCATACTGAGCTTCTATGCCCAAGATCGCGGGTTCCAACCCGGCCGAAGTCCTCAGATTTTTAAGAGCATCAAAATCCCTCAGTATGCCTTCCTTCGGAGGGGAAGTAAAGCCGGCGGTCCCTTGTCATAGACTTATGGCATGTTAAAGAACCTTCCACTATTTACACCTGTGTGAAGCTAAATTATAATATAGGTTAAACATAACAGTCATCAAAATTAACACCGGTTATCAGACAGATTATACATACACCCAAAGTACACGGGGCTATATGACCGCGTTGTCGCAGCCCCTAAACTGAGGAACCAACCAACCAATATTGGAACGTCTAATTTAATGGAATTTTATGAGAACTTATAAAAGGTGGCTGTGCTATTTTTCAAAATCTCATTTCCATTTCTCGAGTCCTATGTAAGACCAGTAGGAAATATGAAAACAGGCTATTTAGTTCTTCACGGAACTACTTATTTCTCTTGTTCTCATTCTTCGAGGGGTCAGACCTCTTCGTTTCTCTTCATAGTATATCCTGACATCTGCTGAATGTCCTAAAGGAGGCAGGGTGAAAGAAGCACCACTGGATAGTCCTATACCCTAGAGGGTTCACAGCTGGTGAGTTCGGATATTTGCGATCCCGAGGGTTTCTCTGTCTCTTTTTCTAGTGCCCTAGTGTTGGTAGGGGTAGACAAAGGTTAGAATATGTTAATCAGATTGCCTCGGATGTAGGGTGTGGTAGCTATGGACAGATGAAACGATTAGCTCAGGACAGGGAGATATGGAGCGCTGCATCAAACCAGTCAAAATACTGAAGACTCAAACAGCAACACCAGGATTGGTCCCTCTCCTCTTGCCCTTTACTAGCTGCCTTTCATGACTCTATCCTTCCAAGTCCCTCAATCTTCATTGTTTGAGGTTGAGGGCATCTCTTTTCTCTGTCCTTGAATTCCCTATTCCTATTTAGTCCCCGTCTTCTTCTAGTACTCTATATAAGTTAGGGCTAACGGCATGAGAACTCCGCAGTTAAGCAGCATTGGAGGTGGTTGGACCTTGGATGGAATGCCGGTTCAGTGGAGCCACGCGCTGTTGATGGTGAGAGGGCAAGGAGGAGCGGAAAGTCCATGGCCACCCTACCGCATGTAAACTCCGGCTGAGGATAGCCTCTTCGGAGGCACGGAACTGCCTTCGAGCAGAATACCAATAATAATATAACTTAGATATTACAGAATAGTTAGCTGTAGTAGGTAAATTTAAACTTCGTATTAATTTTCGATCCCATTCCCTTCACATTTGTGAATGCTGTGAAGCTGATTCCTGCACGTGGTGCCCCTGCATAGGTACCTGGATTACACTTTCCAGTACTGAACTGAGCATCAGCATTCCAGAAGTACAAACAAGATGATGACATCTGTTCCACAAAGGCCTTTTTCAAGGCTAACTATAATTTCGTTTAATACTGAGGGACTTTCATCCCCAAAAGAAGAGCTCCTGAGTGAAATATGTCGAAGTAACAACTGTGACATACTTTGCATACAAGAGACCCACAGAGACGATCAGCTACGACGTCCCAAAATTGCTGGCTTGAGACTTATTGCCGAGAGACCTCACAGACAGTACGGAAGTGCTTTATTCGTTCGACCTGATCTTCAAATCGTGTCTACTCCCATCTCTGAACACGAGGATATGGAAATATTAACTGTTGAGCTGAGTAATTGCACCGTATCTTCTGTATACAAACCACCTGGTGCTGCTTTTTCCTTTGCTACCCCTGATAGTTTCCATAAACATAGTGTCAATTTTGTAGTTGGTGACTTTAACAGTCACAGTACAGTATGGGGTTATGCTCAAGACGATGATAATGGAGAAGAGGTGTTAAAATGGGCCGATACCTTCCAATTAACCCTCATACATGACAGTAAACTTCCTCCATCCTTCAATAGTGGGCGTTGGCATCGTGGATACAATCCAGACCTGATCTTTGCCAGTGAGCACATCAGCCAACAATGCATGAAGACAGTATGCTCTCCAGTTCCTAACTCTCAACATCGTCCTGTGATGTGCCAAGTTACTGCATTAGCCCAACCGATCACTATACCCCACCGCAGAAGATTCAAATTCCGGAAAGCTAATTGGGAGAAATTTAGTTCTACTTTGGATAGTTTTGTAGCTGGTATCCAGCCAACACCAGATGAATACGATACATTTGTGAATGCTGTGAAGAAGGCTTCACGGTTGTCGATGCCTCGAGGGTGCAGGACACAATACTTCAATGGCTTAACACCTAAAACAGCCGATCTGATGAGTAATTATCTTTCACTCTTCGAAGATAACCCATTTAGTGACGAAACCATTTCAGCAGGAAAAGAGCTAATATCCACCATAGCCTTGAACAAGAGAGAAAGATGGCTGAAACTTATGGAGGAAACTGACTTCTCTGTTAATAGTCAGAAGGCTTGGAGGCTGCTAAAGAAATTAAATAACGATCCAACTAAGAGTTCCACACATGCAAACATCACTGCCAATAACATCGCATCACAGCTCATAAATAATAGCACACCAAGATCGTCATTTAGAAAATCAGATTTCAAACTTCAGGATAAGGTACACAATCAGAACAGTGAACTAACAAGACCATTTGATCTCCATGAACTATAAGCTGCCGTCCGTACATGTCGGAATGGCAAGGCAGCAGGACTGGATGATATTTGTGTTGAACAAATTAAACATTTTGGCAATGTCACGAAAATTTGGCTTCTAAATCTTTATAATCACTGCATTGCATTTTTCAAGATCCCAAAATTATGGCGCAAGGCTCGTGTAATATCTATTTTAAAGCCTGGTAAATTGCCAAATGATCCTAAAAGTTTCAGACCAATCTCTCTTCTTTGTCATCTTTATAAGATCCTAGAGAGAATGATCCTGAATCGTTTAACTCTTGTAGTTGATCCTCTTCTAATCCCTCAACAAGCTGGGTTCAGACCAGGCAAAAATTGCACTTCTCAAGTCCTACACCTTACTCAGTTCATAGAAGATGGTTTTGAAAGGAAAAAGATCACAGGTGTAGCTTTTGTCGATCTCTCTGCTGCATATGACACCGTAAACCACAGAATACTGTTACATAAACTCTATAACCTAACGAACAACTACGGATTCACTAACATGATAGCTACACTTCTTCAGGATCACCAGTTCTTCGTTGACTTCCAAGGACATCGTAGCCGTTGGAGAACTCAGAAGAATGGATTGCCCCAGGGAAGTGCATTGTCTCCTATTTTATTTAATGTGTACACCAATGATCAACCACAGCCTCAAGGGTGTAAAAGCTTCATTTACGCTGATGATCTTGCTCTTTCTGCCCAATCAGAACAGTTTGAAGTTGTAGAGCATACACTCACTCGTGCTCTCAAACAGCTGGGTACTTACTATGAAAGGAACCAACTCATGCCCAATCCTAATAAGACTCAAGTATGTGCCTTCCACCTGAAACATAAACAATCTAGTCGGAAACTTGAAGTATTCTGGAATGGTATGTTATTGGATCATTGTTTCCATCCCAAATATCTAGGTGTCACCTTGGACCGTACACTCACATTCAAGGAGCAGTGCTTTAAGCTAAAACAGAAGATCTCTTCGAGGAACAGCCTCCTCCGTAGACTGGCAGGGACTAACTGGGGCACCCATCCCCAAACGTTAAGGACAACAGCAATGGCCTTATGCTATTCAGCAGGAGAATATGCCAGTCCTGTGTGGTACAAGTCAGCCCATGCAAAGCAGGTGGATGTAGCCTTAAATGAGAGCTGCAGGATTATTACAGGTTGCTTGAGGCCAACTCTCATCAGTAAAGTGCACTATCTTGCAGGGATTGCTCCACCTGACATCAGAAGAGAAGTGGCTGCAAACAACGAAATAAGTAAATCATCTGTTATGACCTCACACCCACTCTTCGGATATCAACCTGCTGAGAGGAGATTAAAATCGAGAAAGAGCTTCCTAACAACTACTCAACCATTACAAGGAACAGCAGCAACAGCTCGAGTTGCCGTGTGGAAGGAAAGGACCAGCAGTCTGTCTGAATGGATGGAACCAAAGGAATCTCTACCTCCTGGTCACACAGAGAACTGGCTAATCTGGAAGTCCCTGAACAGACTGAGGGTGGAAGTTGCAAGATCCAGGGACAACTTATATAAGTGGCATTTTCCGACCAAGACAGTCCTGTGTGATTGTGGCGCAACCCAGACAACACAACACCTCTTCTCCTGTCCGTTGTGCCCGTACAGCTGCACAATGAATGACTTGACTGAAGCTAATTCAAGTGCTGTCGAAGTGGCTAAGTTCTGGGCAGAAACTGTTTGAAGTCGTCTGTTTAACACATACTTTGTACTTCTGACACGAATAAATAAATATTAGGAGTCGAGTACAGATGTTATATTGACTTATGCATTTGAGACTTGGACCTTGACAAGCAGGCAAGAGAGTAGAATTCAAGCCAGTGAAATGAAATTCCTAAGAAGTATGATAGGAAAGACAAGGAATGACAGAGTGAGAAATGAAGTTGTTAGGACGGAAGTTGGGATGAGGAAACTAAATGAGAGAATTGAGAAGAATAAACTAAGGTGGTTTGGACATGTAAAGAGGATGGAGGAAAATAGAATACCAAGGCAGATGTTGGAGGTAAAGTGCAAGGGCAAGAGAGCAAGAGGAAGACCTAGAACAAGGTGGTTTGATTCAGTGAAGAACAGCGTAAGAAAAAATTATTTGGACTGGGACAAGATTGTAGAAGAGGAATGGTGGAAAGAAAGAGGAAGATGGAGAAGTGCCATAAATACCTAGACCCGGCAGGAACTGGATAAGGTGAAATGATGATGATGATACAGATGTTAGGCCCCTTAAAACAACAATTATTATCATAAATATAACTCGGGATTGTCGGGATATAAAGTGATGTGTGTCACTCCGCCCTATCACCGTAATGTGAGCATGTTGAGACTGTTTCTGTACAATGTTGGTATGTATTCGTAAAATGCGTGTTGATTTTCAAGAATGAAGTATGCATATTGTTTTATATCACAATTTAGACGAGATAATTCAGTGTTCTTATGATGTTATACAAACTTTTCTGAGACTACGAAAGTCTTTGTCTCTAGAGAGTAAATTACTGGTAAATAAAAGAGCGTACACAGCTGCTTGGCCCGAAATAATAATGAATAGTACAGAGCACCGCGACATCTTCTGTACTGCTTATAATAGCCGCTACTTCCACAATGGAGACTTGTGGCTGAATTTGGAGGTTGTAAACCCACCGATCTCGGGAGGTGGTGGGGGCAATCAATAACTTTAAAGAGGAGGGAGCTGTATACAAGAGCGAATACAGTACTTTCGATGCATATTTGCATACTCTGCAACTCGTACAGTACATCTGATTACATTGTGAGTGACGTGCTTATCTAAGGAAACGTAGAGGGCGTCACTGAAAAACATATGACTCGTCGATCAATATACACGACAGATTGTAGAAAATGTGATATAATAATCGAAAGCAATTTTCACACCTAGTACACCACTGGCAACATAAAATATATCCTTCTTGTATGTGGATGTCATGGAACCTGAAAGACCCCTCCAGGGCGAAGTCCATCACCATAGAATTTCCTAAATAACAAGTAGTTCCGTGAAGAACTATATAGACTATTTTTCATATATCCTACTGTACTTATGTTAATTGCCTCTATCAACATACAACATTTCAGTTTGATTGCTGTAATAGATTCGTAGATATTGAGAACCGACTAAATATTTCGGATGGTCGCCATGTTGGATTTTTATATATGTAGGTCCTAGAGTTATGTACTGTTACATGAAGATTATTGTCTACGTGTAGTATTTATACTTCGATCCCATGATAAGGAAACAAGAAGTAAAAACGAGATTTTAAAATTTCACACAGCTGCCATCTTGTGGTTAAGGAAACAATTGAAATAAATTAGATGTCAGTGGATTAACATTTGTATAAGGATTTACTGTACCAAAACTCAGCAATTCTTCTAGGTTTGTGCCATGTCTTGTGTGAGGCACAAACCTAGAAGAATTGCTGAGTTTTAATTCACTGACCGTGAAAGCCAATATACCATCTTTTCTGTACCAAGTTCCACTGCACACGGATGGTTTGATTACGAGAAACGTCCATGTGAATATTTATTTTTCGTGTCGCTGCCATGTTGGATTTGTGATCACCAGGGTATTGAAAGCCCTATAGGTGAACTTATGTTCATAGCCCCTATGAACATAAAAAAGAGTTTGATTTCTATAATACATTCGTAGTTATTCAGAGCCGTCCAAATATTTCGGATGGTTGCCATGTTGGATTGTTAAATGTAAAGGCCATAGAGTCATGCACCATTAAAGGAAAATTATTGCGTAGGTTCATGATTAAAACTTTCACTTCGATCGCATGATTACGACACAAGAAATAAAACTTAATTTTAATATTCGCACAGCCGCCATCTTGAGGTTATATAAACAAATGAACTAAATTAGATACCAGTGCATTTCAATGTGTATAAACATTTCCTGTACCAAGTTTCATTGCGTTTGGAACATTAAATCTCGAGAAAGGTCTATTTAGAATTTTCAAATTCGCTTGGCCGCCATCTTTGTTTTGTAGTTAATTGGTTTTTGAAAGTCTTATATATGAACTTCCAGTAGTGCCCTTTATCTCCGTACCAAATTTCAGGGTGATATCGCTAATAGTTTCAGAGGTATAGAATGCCGGTGAAATATTTTGCACAGCCGCCATCTTGAGGTTATGTAAGCAATTGAGTGAAGTTAGACGTCGTTCCATTACAATGTGTATAAGCATATACTGTACCAAGTTGTATTGCGTTTGGTTGCTTAAATCGCGAGAAACGTTTATTTAAATGACGCAACTTCGCTTGGCCACCATGTTGATTTTGTAGTTACCAGTTTTTCAAAAGTCACATAGGTGAACTTTTAGTAGTTCCCTTTATCACCGTAAGAAATCCAGGGTGATATCAGTAATAGTTTCAGAGATATTGAATGCTGGTGAAATATTTCGCACAGCCGCCATGTTGGATTGGTGAGACGTAATAAAATTAGAAGGGCACGGTCGGGGTCTCCCGGAATGTTGCTATGAAATTACTGAATTTCATTGAAATCGCTTCAGCCGTTTAGAAGTTATTAGGGGAACACACACACCATCACACACACACACAGACACACGGACAAAAGGTGATCTCATAAGCCTATTTTTTCGAAATTGAAAATAGGCTAATAAATATAACAATAATAATTTTCAATTTTAATTTGTTTATTAAATACTATTGATATACAAAAACATTAATGTTATATGTCTCACGGATCTGACGGCAAATCCTGTACAGATTATCTGTGAGACTTATTAATTATTAATTTTATTTTTTATTTAAAAATAAAATAAATACATATACTGTATATATCTACCAGATCTACAATCTACACAGAAACCAGACGGTAGTCATTCGAACTGAAGGACATAAGAGAGAAGCTGGTATTCAGAAAGGGGTAAGGCACGGCGGCAATTTATCACCCATACTTTTCAATATTTACATTGAAAAAGCAATTAGGGAAATTGGAGAAAATTTTAAAGTGGAAGTGAAGATTCAAAGAGAAATAATTTCAACTCTGAGATTTGCTGATGACAACTTCATCTTGGCCGACACGCCAGAGGATTTGAATGAGTTTTTGAATGGTATGGACTCATTCTTGAGAAAAGAATTCACGATGAAAATCAATAAATGTAAAACAAAATTTTGGAATGCAGCCGAAATAAATCAGAAACCTCTATGGACATCAAATTGGAAGGGGAAAAGCTAAAGGAAGTAGGAGACTTCTGTTACTTAGGAAGCAAAATAACCAGTGATGTACGAAGCAAAGAGGATATAAAAATTGATAGGCTCAGACAAGGAAAGCATTTCTACAGAATAGGAATGTGTTGACATCGAATAGAGTAGATTTATGTATTAGGAAGTCATTTTTGAAAGCCTTTGTCTGGAGCGTGGTACTATATGGAAGTGAAACTTGGACTATTGGTGTGGCAGAAAAGAGGAGAATTGAAGCGTTTGAAATGTGGTGTTACAGGAGAATTATGATCAGATTGGTTGATAGGGTAACAAATGAAGAGGTATTAAGATGATGGGAGGGGAGAGATGTTTCTGCTGACTACCAATGAAGAGAAGAGATAGGTTGGTAGGACACATACTAAGACACCCAGGAATAGCAAACTTAGTTGTGGAAGGAAGGGTCGAGAACAAGAACTGTAGGGATAGACCAAGGTTAGAATGTGTTAAACAGATTGCTTCGTATGTGGGATTTGGTAGCTATGTAGAGATGAAACAATTAGCTCAGGAAAGGGAGGCATGGAGAGCTGCATCAAACCAGTCCATAGACTGATGACTCAAGCAACAACAACAACAACAACAACAACCTGAAAAGGTGCACGGACGGCAGGTTCCAGTCGAAATTCAGAAAGGCCGAGGTGGATAGCGAAACTCCAAACACATATACTCTTCTCTGAAGTCTTAACGCGATACGACTCAACCGTTTGATGCTGGCCGAAGCTGAGTTGATAGGCCAGCTCGCTAGCTCGTAACTCGCTCCGAAGCTAGTAATTTAAATTTCCACAGAATAGAGATTGTTGGAAGAAATGAAAACGTAAAAACTCTTACTAGTGGGAGATGATTTGAGGATAGAGATAAGCTGTCCTGGACCTTTTTGAAGAACTTTTCATGATGAACAAATCTTACTTTCCTAGTTTATAGATATGTTTAACGGTCTACCCAGCTTAAGCTTAAAAGGCGCACATGGACGACAGGTTTTTCTTCGACTCGATTCGCTGAAATCGTTACTGCTGGGCTTCCTTTGGTCATAAATGCATGCATTTATACAGAAACCTTTCTCGAGAACTCCTTTATAGAATGGTGAAATCCACATTAAAATCCATCCAGTGGTTCTCGAGATTACCCGTTACATCCAAGAATAGGGGACTTTGTTTTACACTATGTAGACTAGAGTTTTGATTTAACATATTAGGTGATAATGAGAAAAATATTAATATAAATAATTAAAAACACAATAGTTACACTGTAGTAATTATAATTATAATAATAAGGTTATGTTATAATTTAATATTTATTTAGATACTAATTTTAATGCGACGTATAGCTAGTTGGTTGCTGTTCTTGTTGGACAGTTCAGGTGGTTGTTCAATAATTAGTGATGGTACTGTACCAGATAATCCGGAAAGGATCCTGTTGGAATATCCATTGCCCCCGCTGGATTGCCTATTTCTCATTGCTCCGGCATATACAACATTAGAAATCGCTTCCAACATGGTCTTTAGGGATTTACAGACAGCAGTTACAAGAATATTGTGGATCAACAACAAACTACACGGGGCACTCACCTTTACTTACCTCGGGGACTGGGACTCAGCTTCGTCAACACTATATCCACAATACTCTGCTCCTTATATTTAAAATGAATCACTCCAAAAACTATGGAAAACAATCTGAACAAATTTATTAACAAAAATGTAAACTAATCTACTATAAACAAAATAACAACAAATGAATTTAACAATTAACATTAAAATTAAAAACACGCACTCATTCGCACCTCCTTTCAATTCTACATCCTACTACAATGCTGTATTAAAAATTATAAGTATAAATCTTGGCTTGATATATGCCTGCACTGCGTAGAAATAAAAACGTTTAGTGAAGCCCAGAATGGCATTCCATACACATGGTTTCATTCACAAACCTGCGTTGTTGAACGCACGTGCAGAAACTTGGTTTTATCAATGAAATATCGGCACCATGCCGTACTCGAAACTGGTTTATACAATAAACAGAAGGCTGTGAGTCTACACCTGCTTAAATATTATGTCTTCGCTCCCCAGAGCAAACGGTGAATCATGCTTGCTAGCCCACAGAGACTGCATGTGTGCATTTATAAAACACGTAAAAATTAACATTTAGATCTTACAAAAGTTCATATAACTGCTCTGTTTCTTAACCAATCATTCTAAAAAATTTTATACTTTCTTTCATTCGTACTCCGGATTGTTCTAGACCAATACGGTTCCACATATGCTCTTAACAATAAACAATCATTCATTCCCAAAACATCCGATAATAAACACACTCTATTCCAAAACAATTGATTGATAAATCCTATTAAATTGTTTAACTAATTAAATCATTTCCACAAAAATATTTACATGTAATATGTTTATAATAATATCCATTATCTCGTGTTGCTAACGCGACACTTTCGAGATTCTAACTTCTCGGTTACCACAAAAATTTTAACTAAATATATATACTGGTTTTTCACATAACCACTCTTTTTTAACGTTCTGTAGTTTTAATATACTGCGTACACCTCGTCTTATATAGGTTTCATTTATCATATCGGTATAATACAGTTGACTGATTAAGGTGAACTATACTTAATTACATAAATTCGGGTTTAATAAAAATTTAATGATAGTATTATAGACGTGAGTAGACAATCTTTCTCATGTTGCTTTTCCGCTGAAACCCTCCTGTTAACACAGCTAAATCTCCCACCATAATTTTAGCGCGTAGATTACTAATGCTTATTACTGCGTAGATTAACCGATCTGCGGTTTTTAAAGTATCAGACATAATTTCACTTAATATTCTCTTCATTACCAAATAAGAAAATCTTCTTCTAAGGCCCTAAATGCATAATTTCATCATGTTGTGTAATTAAAGTTGATCCCGTCTTCAATAAGACCTCTCCTCATTGGCTGTGGACTGGGATCCAATAGCATAATTTATAACAATATTTATAATATTAATTTCCAAACTCGCTGTTGCTATGCTAAGAATAGCCTTCTAGAAGCGTCCATTGTGCAACATAGCACGTGATCGGGCTCTCCAACAGCGTCGAGCTTGTAACACGACCCTCTTGTGTCACACCTCCAGAAATTATATTTGCTAGTTAAATTTTATCATGGGGACGAAAAATACTCTCATTTTGTCCCTAAATAATTCAATTTACGGGGGCATTACATTATGATTTAGTTTCTTGAAACCATAGCTTATAATAATAGTAATTAATGATATGGTGTAAACCAAAAATCGATGAAAGCCCGGTGGCTTGTTGTCTCATAGCCGATGGATGGCATTGCATAATGAGTAAAATGTAATCAAATTATTATTATTATAATTATTATTACTACTACTACTACTACTAGTAGTAGTAGTAGTAGTAGTAGAAGGCTATTATTGTAATTCAATATAATAATATTTTAGTTTTTTAGATATAAATTTCGGAGTTTGAGGGAAAATCGTGAAAAACCTACTGAACTACGGAACGTCTCAGAGAAACAAAGACAGAGTAGGAGTTAAATGTTGGATTTTTTTTGAAGGGGTGTAGGAAAAATGGGCGTAAGCCGAATACCGATGAAATGTCAGTGGCTTTTGTACTCGTGGCTCAATGATGTTTCGTATTGCTTAAAGCAGAAGAAGAATATTAATAGCCTAAAATTTCATGAATATTTAACATCATCAAACTTAAATTGGTGGATTAATACAACAGCAACACCTTCACTCAACGGCACATTGAGTGCCTTGGCTTACTAATTAGCCCCTATACCAATTTTAAATCACTATCTATCCTTCCTTGTTTTCTTAAAATTTTAAACGGTATTTCAGTTAATTGATGAACGAACCTATATATTATATTAGTGTAGGTGAGGATACACAAAACCTATGTTTATCCGTAATCATTTAAGAAGTAAATTCGAAAATTGAGTGACAAGTGATTGGCTATAGGGATTCCTGAAACGAAGTCAATTTTGGCCCATCCCCCAAATTTGCAACGGTATCTGTTCAGCCCGTTTAAGGGGATTCTAAGTTGCCTCTAATGGAAATATTTGACACTGGTGTGTATATATAACTCGCTACGCTCGTTTTTATATTTCCATACGAGTGTCCTAATTGCCATTATAGGCGAGTTGCATACGACTGTATATTATGTTCGACAATAATTGTAACTTAATTTTATGTTCGAACATTAATATTCATAAATGTCTGTCGAGATACTGACAGTTGCATTTACTGAACAGAGCGCATGCGTAGATCAATGACCTTGACCATGTCATATGTTTCCAGCCTCCATGACGTTCTATTGTCGTTATATCAGCACCAGCATTCACTAAAATGTTCGCCCAACACCTACGAAATTGGAGTTCGTGATATTAAGGTAAAGTGCTATTTCTTTTTCTATATTCCCCAGTTTAGTTATGCCAAAATTTCGGACATTGCATTTTCCGTGTCAGTAATATATAAAGAAGGATGGAGTGTTGCAAACTTCTGGACGTAGATTCATAAATGTCTTGCATATTTCATAGTATTATCCTGTTTCCGTAAAGGTTCGTGCTGATTTTGCCTTTCTGCTTGAGATTCTAACTACAATGGTTGATCCGATATCCTTTACATGGTGGTGGTGTAAATTCAATGTTGCCACTTGTGTCCGACATGTTTGATTTTAGAAACAAGTGCGTTGAGCACAGGTGCGAAGCTATCCTTACCTAATTGGTCAAACAGCTGTATGGCAATGAAAATCTTGAGCTCTGATTGGTGGAGAACCTGTATCGTAATGGAACTTGTACTTTAATGAGCCTCATTAAGATGCAGTTTTTTGACATATAATATTTATATTTTGGCATGGTCGAACATAAAACAATAAACAGAATTAGAATCGTGGTTTTTAGAGTTCAGTGAAACCGTGAAGTCTTACCCACAAAATTGACCATTGACCGTTTGTTGTAATTAACGTATGCAATAGACGGCAGATTATCGTGCTCTCATGTTAAGCGGAAAACATTAATTAATATAGTTATACATTCGTTACTGATCTTCCAATCGAGATCATTAGCCCAATGTGAGGAGAACGTTCACAGATAATTAGAAAGCAGTTGGTTATGAAATACCATCCTTTCCCTTTTCTCATTAAATTAATGCCCATTAGTGAAAACATCCATTCCATTTAAAGTCGAAGAAGAAATAGTTCGATCTTATATGTTGAACACTTCCATTTCTCGTAATTTGAGATGGTGAGCAATTAGTTCATGATTATGTACCTCCCTCGTGATGCTCTCCTTCAAACGCCAACATGTGTCAGTGTCCCGTTGATACACCCTGTCCTTAAGGTAACCCCACATCCAGAAATCTCACGGGTTCAAATCGGAGGATCTAGGTGGCCACGCAGTGGGGAACGATCGGTTAATTATTGTAGGGGTAGGTTCATTTACATGCCATAAATCTATGACTTCCCCTCTGAAAGAAGGCACACTGCAGGATTTTTACGCTCTTGAAAATTCCGATGACTTCGGCCGGGTTTGAACCCGCGTCACCAAATCCGCAGTTCTTGGGGGGTGAATCTGAGACTTGTTCTCGTACAACACTGTCACTTTCAGTGACATCGGCCAAAAATGAAAGCTTTCCAACATAATCGCCACTTAGGTGGAAGAAGGAGCACATCAATGCGGTTCTCATAACGAGGAAAACGTCTCCAGCTTTCCAGTTGGTCAACAGAAATTGTGGGCAATTACATTCGGCGGGAAAACATGGATTTATATACCCTAACCTGAAAGAAATTAGATATTTATTGCAAAATAACATGTTTTTATGTACAAAAATACAATATATTTACTGTGAGGAACGGTGTCTCAAGACGATTACTGAAAGTGTGAAATGCAAGTACTTCGGTAATCATTCGTTACTATGTTGTATAAAAGTGTTCATGGAACAGATTGTCATAGGGAGAAAGAGGCATGGGATTTCCTCCCAGGAAGGCAACCACAAAATATTTTTTAATGCGAGACTATTATTCAGACATAGGTATTGCTTCAATTGAAGTGATTAGCTCCTTTTATCCTCGTTGATATCTACATATTAGACAAATGTGGCGCCTGTAGCAAACTGCAACATGAGTTTGCGGTCCCAAATGACACAAAAGTTGACTTATGCTATGCGTATGGAATTATTATAACCCTAATCAGATTGTCCATTCATTAAAATACTGTTCAAGGTACAGAGCAAGACGTCAGAATCACTAGTACTGCAAATGTAGCTACTGTATTAGCAATATACCGTATTTAGAATTTGGTAAAACTCTTTGGACCCTCAAGACTCAGCACGGCTAATGGAGAGTTAATTCTTTCATTAATTCATCTTTAGTAAGCAAAGAAATAAATGGCAGACATATGAGATTTACACTGGCTAAATGTCTTTGTGTATGTATATCCGTCTGCTCCCCCATCAATACAAGGTAACACTAGCAAAGCATGCATCAGTGGCATGCCTTATATCACCACCATCGTAATCAAAACAAAATGGCCGAAACCCAAATATTCAGAGTTTCAATCAAATTACGATTAAACAAATCATGAGATCTCTACGAAATTTTAGAAAAGAAAACACGTGACTAGTGTCCTGTGCTCAAACTACAAGGTCATCAGATTTACATGTTCCAGACGGTGGCCGTGGAAATCATGCAAGCATTATAATCCATAATGAATCAATGTTTACTGTGTATGTTACGCGCAGCTGCCATCATGAAATAGTAGAATGTGAAAATGTGTAACTCTCAACACATAAGGGCTAATGTAATGGATATTATTGACACGTAAGGGCATGGCAAAACAACAAACAAATGCTCCATACATTCAAGATACAATATCCATACAAGGCAAGCTGAACAGCCGCAGGACGGTGGATAGGTGACAGGGTGACAGGAAAGGAGTGCATTTAAACAGGGCTGCAAAATAGGTTTCTATGAATGTATAACAGTTGTTATTACACATTTGCACTACAGTAGGCTTATACCTTGACTCGATGTTCCAAACTAAACATGCTTCTTTATACAAGTTTAGAAGAACATGTTTTTGATCTGTATTATAATTTATAACTTTGTTCAACAATGCCATTTTTATACCGGGTGAGTCTTCTGCTCCTTATTTTTCTAGTTTTCGGCCACACTTCCAACGTCTGATGGCATCATGGTCGACAGGTCCCCGTCTATAGCCAAAACACAATGACCCTAAACGACTTTACAAGATTTATGAAAACATGGAAGGAAGACCTTCACAAAAGCATGTGTGCGACAAGTGATTATACATTGCATCAAACTGTCATACGGGCATCTACAAAATACATGCCGATTATACGGTTTCAGTTGGATACGAAATTAACGCTCGGTACGGTGGTTTACTGATAAAAACGTCAATTAACCATTGAAGTGGAAAGCGGTATCGCAGCTGATACGCTTTCAGGCAAGGAAAAGGTACGAGTAGCAATGGAGCATGGCCTAAGTGCGTAGAAGGTAGCGGATCTGTGTTAGGGTGGTGGGTTCATATCCCATCACCGCCAAATACTTTTATGTACATTTTAAGATTTAGATATCAAATACAAAGGAATTCGTGTTACATTTGGCCAGTATCATGCGGTGTTTATTTAGGGTTCAATGTGTACTTATTATTTATTTATTCAGTTGTTTCTTTTTAGTCGGTTTACCCTCCAGGGTTAACTTTAAATTCACATTCTTTTCATCATTTACCCTATGTAGTGTTAGTTAATATGGCGCTAACTTCGGTCTCGGTTGAAAAATTCAATTTTTTTTCTGATGCTTTGGGTTCTCTGCATATTGGTATATAATAGAAAGTTAGTTTGGAGCAAATATGTTAAATTGTTTCCGAGATAAGGAATTTTGAAGATTGTCAACATTGGCAATCATCTACCAAATCTTTATTCATCTACCTTTGCAGACATTTCGTTGACAGCCATTTCTTACAACCTTCATTTTTATGCAAATACGGTACATTATTATCAATAAATGATAAAAAATGGTCCGGTTAGCTCAGTGTGCCGTTGGGCTCGTCAGTTGGTACAGACACACCTACCAATACGCGTGGCTAGCACATACTGAGAAGGCCATGCAAGACACAAAATACAAGCAGTATTGACGTCACGAGCATGCCAATGTGCTACGGGAGTAAAACTCCCTTTCATAAAAACAAAAACCTTACCTAGGCAATCCAAATAAGGTTTTGAATATTCCCGAGGGAATGATTTAGTTTCCATTTGAGCGGAATATTCAAAACCTTAAAAGGTACCTTATGACAGAAATTACTGCACCGATCAACTTGAAAATTTAACAGTGTTTATATATGCAAATTTGCCTTAATCTGACTTAGAGTAATGGCTTCAGTATTTATGTTACTTGGAAAAAAAATGCATTGCTTCGAAAATGTATAAACTTATCAAAGAAAAAGCTACAAATAAAAGGTTTGAAGCACTAGAATCATGATACAAATCTGGATTGCAAGCCATGAAATATTCTTCGATTGTGTTAAGTTTCAACCTTTTAACTTTAATAATTAGGTCCCTGTCCTGAGCTAATTGTTTCATCTCTACATAGCTACCACACCCTACATCTGAGACAATCTGTTTAACATATTCTAACCTTGGTCTACCCCTACCGTTATTGTCCTTAACCCTTCCTTCCATAACTAAGCTTGCTATTCCTGGGTGTCTTAGTATCGTTACGTGCCACCCCCCTAGTGGCACTTTTGTTAACTGGATTACGGTGGGTAGGAAGCACAACACCAATTACTGCTTTAAAGAAATAATTAACTTTATTGTGGCCAGAAATATACACTACTCAACAGCAAATAGCAATTATTACCTTAGTCCAGTTTCCTCAAGTCGAGAATACTTCCCCTTTCACTTGTCAACAGACCACAGTTAATCCCTCGTAATGAGGTGGCCCCGTACGCTGGATGGAAATAGCTGCACTAGCTCTGTCACTCACTGTTTCACAATGCAGCACAATCACTTCTCTTCGCAATAAGTACACTCGCTCAAAACACAGTTCCTCTGTAGGAGTCTCACTTCCCCGCTCCATTAGAGGTTTCGCAAGTCACCACACTTCTGTCGCTCAGAATAATCGCTCACACTAGCTCGTAAAACACAACAACAACAACTGCTTCACGGGTCACTCTTATATAGCAGGCCGGTGACTCAATAAATGGTTCTAGATCCATCCAGGGTCCACGGCTTCTCGAGGTTTCCATCGCTGGTCCAGTCACGAATCTTCTGGACTATCCCTTTGTCTAGCAGCCCTGTTGCATAAGGCACACGCAATACAGGAGGCATGCCACAGCCCAGCCCCTGGGGCAGCTGTGACTCAAGCGGCGAGCGATGACACAAACTCACAGCCGTAACACCACCCCCTTCCTAAAGAGGCTGATCGTCCCGATCAATCATTGGTCCGTCTGTGTCCCTCCGTAGGCTGCCAGGCGATCTCGATGCACGATCTTCATCTTCGCCCTCGGGCTCCGATGGATCCTGTAGACGACATCGTTGATCCGTTTCACGACTCGGTACGGGCCCTCCCAGGACTTCTGCAGTTTGGGTGACAGGCCTTTCTTCCGTAATGGGTTGAAGAGCCAGACCAGGTCGTCCTCGTGGAATCCGCCGGCATCCGTCTGCTGGTCGTATCGGGTCTTCATTCGGTCGGTTTCGATCCGCAGTTTCCTCCTCGCGAACGCGTGTACGTCCTCCAGTTGGTCGACCAGTTCTTGACAATACTGGCTTACCGGGATCGGATCATTCCCAGGTCGGCCGAAGGCAAGATCGACAGGTAGACGGAGCTCCCTCCCAAACATGGCCCGGGCTGGTGTGCACCCGGTGGCTTCATGCACGGCGGCGCGGTAGGCCAGGAGAAATAGTGGAAGATGCTTGTCCCAATCCCTCTGGTGCTCGCTGACGACTATTCGGAGATGGTTCTCGACGGTGCGATTGAATCGCTCTACCATCCCGTCGGACTGAGGGTGTAGCGGCGTTGTCCTTGTCTTCCGGATCCCCAGCAGCTGGCATAGGTTCTGGAACACCTGCGACTCGAAGTTCCTCCCTTGGTCGGAGTGCAGCTCCAGGGGTACTCCGTACCGGCTGACGAATTCCTTCACCAGGGTCTCTGCGATCGTCGCGGTTTCTTGGTTAGGGAGCGCATACGCCTCCGGCCATTTGGTAAAGTAGTCGCTGACGACTAATATGTAGCGGTTCCCTGCCTCGCTTAACGGGAATGGCCCAGCAACATCGATGGCCACTCTCTCCATGGGGCCGCCCACGTTGTAGGTCTTCAGTGGACCCCGTCGTCTTCGTCCTGGGCCCTTGCTGGCTGCGCAATCGTGGCACCTCGCGCAGTGATTCTCCACGTCTGTTCGGCATCCGATCCAGTAGAACCGCTCTCTCAGCTTCTCCAGGGTCTTCTTTATCCCTAGGTGTCCACCAGATGATCCTCCATGCACTTCCTTCAGGACTTCCTCCGTCATAGCCTTTGGAACGACGACTTGTTCCCGAGATGTCTTCCCGTCGGTGCTCTCCCAGGTACGGCAGATGAGGCCATCCCTTACAATCAGCGAGTCCCACTGTGCCCAGTAGGACTTAAACTTTGGGCTGCAGTCACTCACAATGTTCCACCCGGGTCTGGGGACACAGGCCCTCTTCCATTCGGCTATCAGTCCCAGGTCATCATCTTCCGCTTGCGCCCGCGTGAAAGATTCGCGGCTCCAGCTCCCTTGAAGTTCCACGGTAGTCCTTCGGCACTGTATCCCGGTGTTCTCCTCCCTTCGGGCACAGAAGGTGCAGTCTTCGGGGCACGGTCTTCGTGACAGGGCGTCGGCGTTAGAATGCAGTTGGCCTTTCCTGTGCTGAATCTCAAAGTTATACTGTTGAAGCCTCTCTAACCACCGCGCGAGTTGACCCTCGGGCTGCTTGAAGTTCAGGAGCCACCGCAGGGATGCATGATCGGTCCTGATGAGAAATTCTTGCCCGTACAGGTACTTGTGGAAGTGTTCAATGGTCTTCACGATGGCGAGCAGCTCCTTCCTGGTGACGCAGTAGTTCCTTTCTGGCTTTGACAAGGCCTTGCTGAAGTAGGCCACTACTCTCTCCTCGCCGTCCACTACCTGCGACAGGATTCCCCCTATGCCAAAGTCGCTGGCATCGGTATCGACGATGAACCTTGTTCCAGGTCTGGGGTAGGCCAGAATAGGCGCGGTGCACAGAGCCTGCTTGAGTTGTTCGAAGGCACTGTGGCATTCTGCTGTCCACGTGAAGAGTTGGTCCTTCTCAGTCAGGCGATGTAAAGGTTTGGCGATGTCGGCGAATCCCCTCACGAAGCGACGATAATAAGTGCAGAGTCCCAGGAAGCTTCGTAGTTGGGACTTGTCCTTCGGAACTGGCCACTCCCTCACAGCTGCGGTCTTCTCTGGGTCGGTGCGCACCCCTTCCTCGGAGACGATATGCCCAAGGTACTGGACCCGCTTCTGGAAGAGCTGACACTTCTTGGGGCTCAACTTCAGCTGGGCAACCCGTAGCTTCAACAAGATCTCCTTCAGGTTGCTGTAGTGCTCCTCGAAGCTCCTCCCCAGAACGATGACGTCGTCTAGGTATACCAGGCAGGTCTTCCAGTGTAGTCCCCTCAGAATGGACTCCATTAGCCTTTCGAAGGTTGCAGGGGCGTTGCACAGACCGAATGGCATGACGGTGAACTGCCAGAGCCCGCTGCCCACAGAGAACGCCGTTTTCTCGCGGTCCTTAGGGTGGACCTCCACCTGCCAGTAGCCACTCTTCAAATCCAAGGTGGAGAACCATCTTGATCCTGATATGGTGTCCAGCGTGTCGTCGATCCGGGGTAGAGGGTAGCTGTCCTTTTTCGTGACGTTGTTCACCCGCCTGTAATCCACGCAGAACCTGGTGGAACCGTCCTTCTTCTTCACTAGCACGACCGGAGAACCCCAAGGACTATGTGATGGCTCGATCACCCCTTGCTCCTTCATCTCTTCTACCATCCGGTCGACTTCGGCTTGCTTGGCGAGCGGGACACGTCGGAATGGGGCCCTAATCGGTGCGCTGTCCCCAACGTCGATTCTGTGCTGGACCAAGCTTGTCCTGCCGAAGTCTTTGCTCCCCACGGAGAAGACATCCTGGAATTCGCGTAGCAGGTCCTGAAGTTGGCGTGATTGTTCCTCGTCTAAATGGTCCTGGGATCCTTGGTACAGCTTCTGTAGTTCTTCTGGCAGTGTGCGTCTTCTTCGGTTGTCCGTCTGCAGGTTTCCGTCCGTCGTGTCGGTGATGCGGGCAATCCAGGTAACGGGCTCGCAGACTCCTAGGTTGGTGTCCCGGTGAACCGTAATGTCGTAGTCGTTCAGGTTGGACAGGCGGACGTACGGCCGAGACGTCGTGTTGATGAGGGTCTTGGCAACTAGCAATCCTTTTGTCTGGATGTCCTCATATTTTGGCTCGATGACAGCCGCCACTCCCTCAGCAGTTCCGTCGACAATTACGGCGGCGCTGACCTCCGTCCTGGCAGAAACGATGACGTCCTCTCTCAGCCTTACTCGTCGTGCGGTGACGGCCTCGTGTGCTGGTTGCAAAGCAAGTTCCTCACCTCCGAAGTGCAGAGTGTTGGTACTCAGGTCCAAGATGATGTTGTTCTGGTCCAGGAAGTCCAGTCCGATGATCACTTCGTTTGATACGTCAGCCACAAGCACTGGATGCTTTATCACCCGTCGACCAATGACGAACTCCAGTGATGCTTCGCCATGTACCGGTGCGGTCTCTCCGGTCGCGGTTATTAGCTGGAGGTTCCTTTGTGTGGGTTGCACTCTCCACTTCGGGATCACAGTGGGATTGACGATGGTCCTCGATGCTCCCGTGTCGATCAGCATGGGCCAGCTCACTCCGTTGATGACTCCGTCGACCATCAGGCTGCTATTGTACCTCCGTAACTTCGTCACACGCACTTGGACTGCCGGGGCTTGACGACTGTCACAAGCCAACCTTTGCCCCCCAAGGCTGGCTAATACTCGTTTCCCTGGGCCGCGCGGTTTTCAGACGACTGATTTCCCGTCGGATACCCTCGGCGGCGGCGATCACCGCAGTCCTTGCTCAGGTGGCCATTCTTACCGCAGGCCCAGCAGGTCGGTAGTCCTCTTCCCGGCCGCCTCTCCGGTTGTCTTCCGGCTGTGTCGTTGCTGGTGGTGCCGCGACTATCGAAGAAACGGCTTAGCGCCTCCATCAATTCGTCGGCCAGGGGCTTGGTCTCGTTGGTTTTTGCTGGTTCATCGACGTCCACTTGACGCACCCGCGCGTGCATTCTGGATGCCTGTTTTGCCGTCTCGAATTCAAGTGCGTGGCTCAGCGCATCTGCCAGGGTCTTATTGCGCGCGAGTCGCAGCGCCTGTTGAGTGTCCGAGTCCCGTAGCCCGTCGGTGAAGGTCTGCGTCGCTATCTGCTCCAGAAAGTCGGCCGGCGCTGTTGGGTAGGCAAGCCTTACGAGGCGTGCGATGTCCATCTCGAACTCCTGCAGGGTTTCCGCGTTCTTCTGTACCCGGGTCCGGAGCTGCATCTGGTAGGCCTGCTGAAGATGGCTATCTCCATATCGGGACTCCATATGGGCGATCAGTGAAGCGTAGTCCTGGGATCCAGTCGGGATGGCCTGAAGGACGTTAAGGGCGTCACCTCTCAGCGCTACAATGAGAGCTGTAGCCTTTTCTGTGTTGTTCCAGTTATTTATGGAACAGGCCGCCTCGAACTGACGTAAGTAGGTGCTCCACGGGACCTTTCCGTCGAAGGTTGGGGGCGTCACTCTGCTATGTCCCGTTCCTGATATTCCCGGTGTAACGGTGGGCGGGCGTTGGCGCAGCTCGGCAACTTCCTCTTGTAGGGCTTTGACTCTCTCATCCACCCCGGTCGGCGGGCGTCGGCGCAGCTCGGCGACTTCCTCTTGTAGGGCTTTGAATCTATCTTCCATCCCTGTCGGCGGGAGTCGGCGCAGATCAGCAAATTCCTTTTGTAGAGCGTTGAATCTCTCTTTCACCCCCATCAGCGGTCGTTGGCACAGCTCGGCAACTTCCACTTGCAAGGCGTTGAATTTCTCCTCCACCCCCATCAGCGGGCGTTGGCGCAGCTCGGCAACTTCCACTTGCAAGGTGTTGAACTTCTCCTCCACTGCCGCGACTTCCTCACGTAGGCCCTGTTCTAATTTCCTTTGGCTCTCCTCTAATTTCGTCAGCAGACACTCTTCCAGATTTTTCTGGCCATCCAGAAATTTGGCGGTTAGGTCCTCTGCTAACTTATTCAGGCTGTCTTCCATCTGCTTCAGGTCCTCCGCTAACTTATTTTGGCCTTCTTCTAATTTGGAAGTTAGGTCCTCTGCTAACTTATTTTGGCTGTCCTTCAGGTCCTCTGCTAACTTCTTCTGGCCGTCTTCCATTCTGGCAGTTAGGTCCTTGGTTAAATTCTTCTGGCCGTCTTCCATTTTGGCAGTTAGGTCCTTGGTTAAATTCTTCTGGCCGTCTTCTATGCCATTTAACTTTTCTAGCAATGCTGCCAATTGCGCCTCCATTTTAGTTGTTTGCCTTGTAAAGGGCATGCACTCACAGGAAAATTAGAGAAAATGACCTGCTCGGGTTTTGAAACCAGGACCGTCAGGTGTTGTGCTTGAGTTCGTAATCCTACTTCTGACACCAGTCGTTACGTGCCACCCCCCTAGTGGCACTTTTGTTAACTGGATTACGGTGGGTAGGAAGCACAACACCAATTACTGCTTTAAAGAAATAATTAACTTTATTGTGGCCAGAAATATACACTACTCAACAGCAAATAGCAATTATTACCTTAGTCCAGTTTCCTCAAGTCGAGAATACTTCCCCTTTCACTTGTCAACAGACCACAGTTAATCCCTCGTAATGAGGTGGCCCCGTACGCTGGATGGAAATAGCTGCACTAGCTCTGTCACTCACTGTTTCACAATGCAGCACAATCACTTCTCTTCGCACTAAGTACACTCGCTCAAAACACAGTTCCTCTGTAGGAGTCTCACTTTCCCGCTCCACTAGAGGTTTCGCAAGTCACCACACTTCTGTCGCTCAGAATAATCGCTCACACTAGCTCGTAAAACACAACAACAACAACTGCTTCACGGGTCACTCTTATATAGCAGGCCGGTGACTCAATAAATGGTTCTAGATCCATCCAGGGTCCACGGCTTCTCGAGGTTTCCATCGCTGGTCCAGTCACGAATCTTCTGGACTATCCCTTTGTCTAGCAGCCCTGTTGCATAAGGCACACGCAATACAGGAGGCATGCCACAGCCCAGCCCCTGGGGCAGCTGTGACTCAAGCGGCGAGCGATGACACAAACTCACAGCCGTAACAGTATGTGTCCTACCAACCTATCTCTTCGCTTCATTAGCAGTCACCAGAAACGTCTCTCCTCTCCCACTAGTCTTAATATCTCTTCGTTTGTAACCCTATCCACCCATCTGATCTTCATTATTCTCCTGTAACACCACATTTCAAACGCTTCAATTCTCCTCTTTTCTGCTGCAGCAATAGTCCAAGTTACGCTTCCATGGAGTGCCACGCTCCAGACAAAGGCCTTCAGAAACGATTTCCTAATACATAAATCTGTATTCGATGTAGACAGATTCCTTTTCTGTAGAAATGCTTTCCTTGCCTGAGCTAACCTACTTTTTATATCCTCTTTGCTTCGTCCATCACTGGTTATTTTGCTTCCTAGGTAACAGAAGTCTCCTACTTCCTTTAGTTTTTCCCCTGCCAATTTGACGTCCATAGAGGTTTCTGATTTATTTCGGCTGCATTCCAATATTTTTGTTTTTAATGCTTTTTTGAGAAGATCGCTTAATGTAATGTTGGTATCAGTGAACGATAATGCCTTTTCAGTAACTTAACTCTTTTTATCTTACTAATGTAAATGTTGATAAATTTTCATTACATTTATTCAGTAGTTTTTGAGGTAGGAACATATAAGAAACTGAACTGATTTGTTCAACTATTGTATTCAGTAAGCGTCACCATAAGCAAAGCAACCAAAGCTGACGAAGACCCCTCTGAAGGGCATGTAGTAGGTAACATTATAAGTATTAAGATGTGTCATAAGTGAATTTAAATTAATTACTGTTTACACGGCAATAAACTACAAGCTTGTGACTGACAATACTGGACATAACTTGTTTCAATCAAAAACCACTTAACACTTGCTTCGTCATGGACCAACCCCTTGCTCTACTTTACGAGCAATTGTATGTAAATAACGATACAGTGTGTGCAATGGCAGTATTTAGTTCGGTGTTTCTGACGTCTCCTTCCGCACGCCACAAGTTGTTCATTACCACGTGAAGGACAAACACTGCTGGCGTGATAAATGATTAAACTTGGTGCGTGCAGGAGGCACGAGGTGTCACACTGTTGGTAGAACTGTCACGTGCTAATACAGTACAACAGGGAGCTTGTTTACACGACTTCAAAGGTAGTGGAAATGAACTTAAGTACTACCTTATTGATACAAATTCACAGTTCCAACATAATATGCACAAATGATATCGATTTGCATTTATATGCCTCATACGTGCCTAAGAATAATGGCACAGTCATTCTTTATCTAGACTGGTTAGTAAATACGAAGCTATTGATCAAGTCTGGGGTACACAATGTCATTATTATGAAAGAGAAATAACTTCACACAGCTCGCATATTCACATTACATGCGCCAGTTATCTGAGGAGATGGTTCGCCTACTTTTCTTGCTATCAAAACAATAGTTCGCAGATTTAGGTAAATCTATAAGGTGGGTTCAAAAAGTAACGAGCCGGAGGCCGTAATGCGCAAACCAGTGACGACATCGGCTAATCGTGGCGTGTGTAACGAGGTGTCGTTCCGATCAGAACGTGGAAGGTCACAGCCCGTCGCTAGAGGGTACGCATGCACCTCACGTGACGATACAAAGCGAGCAGCAGCATGCATCAATCGTCCAACGCTGCCAGTCGCATTGCAAACAGTGGCATGGAGGCGTCAACCAAAGAGCAAAGAGGTGTTGTTCGGTTTCTGACAGCGGAAGGAGTAGGGGGAACGGACATACATCGCCGAATGTCACAAGTGTACGGCAAACACTGCATGTCCCTTGCAAGGGTCAAGGCGTGGCACAGGCGCTTTAGGGAAGGACGGGTGTCGTTAGCCGAGGATGCCTGGTCTGGGGCACCCCCCCCCCCCCCTGCATTACCGATGACAACGTCCAGCTGGTTGATGCACTCATTACCCAGGACCGCCGAGTGACAGTGAACGCCATAGCCGCCGTGGTCGGATTGAGTGTCGGAAGTGTGCACACCACAATGAAGGAACGACTGCACGTGCGGAAAGTGTGTGCCCAATGGGTGCCCCACAGTTTTCAACCATACCAGGAAGCATGTCGAATGGCCTACTGTCTTGGTCTTGGTTGGACGATTGATGCATGCTGCTGCTCGCTTTGTATCGTCACGTGACGTGCACGCGTGCCCTCTAGCGACGGGCCGTGACCTTCCACGCTCTGGTCGGGACCACACCTCGTTACACACGCCACGAATAGCCGACGTCGTCACCGGTTTGCGCATTATAGCCTCCGGCTCGTTACTTTTTGAACGCACCTTATATTTGAAATGAGGGTAGCATGAATGATTGATGGAAAAATTATAAGGGAGTAATGGTAGGAGAGCACTCGTAATGAAGAGGTAGATGCTAGAGTTATAAATAAACACATTAGGATGAAGCTGTTCATATGAGCCGACTCAGATGTTGGAGCCATGTGATGAGAATGGGGGAGGAGAGATTGCCTAAGAGGTTAATAAATTCCGTTATAGAGGGTAAGAAAGGCACAGGTGGTACAAGGAGGTGATGATTAGATTCAGCGTTGAAATATTTCAATGTAACAGGTGTTGAAGGAGACGAGGCTATAGTGCTGTGGTGGCCATGATTAACATTTATATTCCATGAACATTTTAGTAAGCGTAATACGCACTTGACTTGTTAAAATAAATTATGGCGGCTTCGGTGGCGTAGTTGGTAGCATGCTGAGCTTCTATGCCAAAGATCGCGGGTTCAAACCCGGCCGAAGTCGTCGGATTTTTAAGAGCGTTACAAATCCCTCAGTATACCATCGTTCGGAGGGGAAGTAAAGTCGGCGGTCCCATGTCGTAGATTTATGGCATGTTAAAGAACATTCCACTAATTATACCTGTGTGAAGATAAATTATATATAGGTTAATCATTTGACAAACGCTCTTAGGTTCCGACGTTCGTCGCCAGGAACCGACTGCGGTGGCATCTGGTAATCAAGTTCTGACCTAGTAGTCGTTGGCGGTGGCGTTTGGCGGCAAAAGTAGGAACTACTTGAAAAAATGCAATGTCAACAGTCCTTACTTGAATTGAAAACAGATAACACACACTAATACAGTCATCACAATTAACACCGGTTTTCAGACAGATTCTACACACACCCAAAGTACACGGGGCTACATGACCGCGTTGTCGCAGCCCCTAAACTAAGGAACCAACCAACAAACCAACCAAAGTAACTTATATACTCTATGTAATTTCAAGTATTGCAAAAATAAAATTCAATCGTATGTTGTTAGTTACTGAACAACATATTATAAGTGGCAATCATAAATAACTAACCACCGGCCGCGGTGGCCGATAGCGCTAACGCGCTACCTCGTGTCTCACTGGAATCGGGAGAGCGTGGGTTTGAATCCCACCTCGGTCGTCCTGAGAATGGCTTTCATGGTTTCTCATTTTCACCACCAGGGAAATGCCGGGACGGTTCCTTTCAATAGGTCCAAGGCCGATTTCCTTCCAATACCCCTTCCCTGACTCGTCCTCAAAAGAAAAGTACATGGCCATTGGCTGCATTAATAAACAAGTAGTTCCGTGAAGAACTATTCAGCCTATTTTCATATAACCTGCTCAAGTTAATTGCCTCTATCAACATACAAAATTTCAGTTTAATTGCTGTAACAGATTCGTAGATATTGAGAACCGTCTAAATATTTCAGATGGTCGCCAGGTTGGATTTTTATTTTTGTACTATTACATTAAGATTATTGTGTACGTGTGGTTATTCAAACTTCAATCGCATGATTAGAACACAAGAAGTAAAAACGAGATTTTAAAATTACGCACAGCAGCCATCTTGTGATTATGCAAAAAATTGAAATAAATTAGATGCCAGTGGATCAACATTTGTATAAGCATTTAATGTGCAACGTTTCACGGCACCCTGATAGTTAATTCGCGAGAAACGTCCATTTAAATATTTATACTTCGCGTCGCCGCCATGTTGGATTTGTGCTCACCAGGTTACTGAAAGTCCTATAGGTGAGCATATGTTCATAGTCTCTATGAACATAAAAAAAATCAGTTTGGTTGCTGTAAAAGATTCATAGATATTGAGAACCGTCTAAATATTTCGGAAGCTCGCCATTTAGGATTGTTATATGCATAGGGCATAAAGTTATGTACCATTCAAGGACAATTATTGCCTAGGTTCATTATTCAAACTTTCACTTCGATCGCATGATTACGACACAATAAATAAAAACTTAATTTTAAAATTTCACACAGCCGCCATCTTGAGGTTATGTAAACAATTGAAATAAATTAGATGGCAGTGCATTACAATCTGCAAAATCATTTTATGTACCACATTTCACTGCGCTCAGAGAGTTAAATCACGAGAAAAGTCTATTAAAATATTTCCAATTCCCTTTGTCGCCATGTTCGTTTTGTACTTTACAGGTTTATGAAATATATATAGGTAAACTTGTATCAGTACCCTTTATCACCGTACAAAATTGCAGGGTGATATCTGTAATAGTTTCGGAGATATAGAATGTCAGTGAAATATTTCGCACAGCCGCCATTTTGAGGTTATGTAAACAATTGAACTAAATTGGACTCCATTGCATTACAATGTGTATAAACATTTGCTGTACCAAGTTTCATTACGTTTGGATAGTTAAATCGCGAGAAAAGTGTATTTAAAAGTCTCAACTTCGCTTGACCGCCATGTTGGTTTTGTAGTCACCAGGTTTTTGAAAGCCTCATAGGTGAAATTCTAGTAGTGCCTTTTATCATAGTACACAATTTCAGAGCGATATCGGTAATAGTTTCGGAGATATTGAATGTTAGTGAAATATTTCGCACAGCCGCCATGTTGGATTGGTAAGACGTAACAAAATTTGAAGGGCACGGTCGAGGTTGCCGGGAATAGTGCTATGAACTTACCGAGTTTCATTGAAATCGCTCCAGCCGTTTAGATTTTATTACGGGGGACACACACACACCTCACATACACACACACACACACACGCGCGCGCGCGCACACACACACGGACAAAAGGTGATCTAATAAGCCTATTTTTTCAAAATTGAAAATAGGCTAAAAAGGTGCTATCTGTTAATAGGGGATCATGGAGACGACTCGTTAGCAAAAAGATGCTTGCAGACTGCACTGCATGCTAAAAGGCAAAACAGTCTCAAATGGAATGAATGAGTGATTGATTGAATGAATGAATGAATATTTACTTAAAATTGATAGGAGAGTTTCCTGAGTTATATCAGTTGTCAAGAACATAACGTAGATATTAGACACTGACCATTACAGATCAGAATGGAGAAAGAGGAACACTTTAAGGAGGTGTCTTGCTTCTTATCAGATAGCTCCGTGCCGATAATCGTTGAGTGAGTAACGTAAGACAACGCACATCATCATCCTCTACTATAACACTGTCTACTTGTTAAAATATTTGATGTACTTCCTTTAAAAAACTGGAGACGCTGTGGGAGTGTTGAAAGGTCTACCGTCTCAAAAATCTATGATCTTCAGTCTACATAATTCTACCCAATTGCAATGGGTGGTATTCCCTAAAACAGAGAGCAAGTTACGTGAGAATAATAAATTCTCTTGGATGACCGGTTTCAATCGTCAAGCGACCATCACCATATCCCTTACACTCCGGCTATTAAATATATGTTTTCAAGTGTGTGGGTGAAGCTATTTGCATTATATATATTTATTTAGTTACATAAGTTCATTGTTATCTCACGCAAATTGTCAAGATTTTCAGTTTTGTGTGATTTTTATTATGATTGGCTATTGACATTCAGGTTTATTTGCATAGTGTGATAAGGGGCGTGGTGGCGCTGCGGTCAAGCTGTTGGCCTCTCACCAAAGCGGATTGGGTTCGATTCCCGGTTACTGCATGTGAGATTTTCGAAGTGAATTGCCATGTCCTGTGGTTCGGTTTCCACGTAAAAAGGAGGTCCCGCGGCTCATGATCGCGAGATTAACGGTCACGTTAAACTACAAGCTTCCTTTTTCCATAGTGTGATAATCTGTAATGGTAAGTAAATGGCTAGGTTGAAGTTTGTACTGCTCGGTTCCAAGCTCTGTGAAATTGCGGGATGAAGGGCAGAGGCAGGGTAGGAGCAGGCGAGAATTGAGAAGCCTGTCGACAGCCCGCCGTGTTACCTGACATTCTCGTCTATTCCAATACTGCTAACATGGATCTTTTCTGAATCCAGTGTGGCGTTGGGAATAAGTGACTGAGTCACCGACTAATGTATTTGCTTCTGTTACTATGCAAGGACCGAGAAACCTCATCACTCGTCACCACCACTACTCACAGTCTGCGATGCACATTCCTCTCAGGTCCATGAAGCTTAGACCCGAGCAGGTATCTAACTATAAGCAGAGCAAAGCCAACTCCGTACAGGCCTTGGAGGCCCTGGGAGTAGTGGAAGGTAGAGGCTTTCACTCTTTGTGACATCGGCACTACTGTCGACCAAAGTATTATGTGTACTCGAGTTTGAAGGTTGTTTGTTAAGTAACCAATAGACCTACATAAAATCCAATACCATCAACATTTTCGTCGTTCTATTTTACGTTAGATCATGTAGGTTTGGATTTTTTAATTTATATTTTAATATTTTTTATCGCAGTTGGAACACAAAAAGTGCACGTTTTTAAGCGTATTTCAACCATGCGTCATATTTAAGAATTATTATCTCAATAACCCGTCATCAGATCGAATCTAAATTTTAACACAATATGCATTGGAATGTTGTATAACTGGTTTATTAATTTCAAAATTGTGTGTGTCCAAGAAACAAAGTTGTTATCATTTTTGTATGGTAACTTTTTCTCGGCTCGGGGTGGTTGGAAAATGTAGTTCTTGGTTGCGATGTAATCGTTATACATCAAAAAGTTAAGCTGTATGACTGTGAAATACGTAAATTAATTCACTTTTTTATATCGGTTTGTATTTGTACGAGGAAATTACACATGGTTCAACAGCTAGCCACTCCAGCAAAAGCTGTACAGCGTTGCTGAGATGGAGCCCATCACCGCCGAGCAAGACGCGCCATGGTGCGTGTGGGCACCTTTTCGGCAACGCTGTACAGCTGTTCCCGGCGTGGCTTGCTGGTGAACCATGTGTTATTTCCTCGAACAATTACAAACCGATATAAAATAAGTGAATTAATTTACGTATTTCACAGTCATAGAGCATAACGTTTTGATGTAAAACGATTACATCGCAACCAAGAACTACATTTTCCAACCACCCCGAGCCGAGAAAAAGTTACCTTACAAAAATGACAACAACTTTGTTTATTGGGCACACACAATTTTGAAATTAATAAACCAGTTATACAACATTCCAATGTATATTGTGTTAAAATTTGGATTCGATCTGATGACGGGTTATTGAGATAATAATTCTTAAATATGACGCATGGTTGAAACACGCTTAAAATCGTGCACTTTTTGTGTTACAACTGCGATAAAAATATTAAAATATAAATTTAAAAATCCAACCCTACATGAACTAACGCAAAATAGAACGACAAAAATGATGATGTTATTGGATTTTACGTAGGTCTATGGGTTGCTTAACAAACAACCTTCAAACTCGAGTACACATAATACTTTGGTCGACAGTAGATGGGATGGAGTTGTCAGCTCCACGTCCAATCATCTTTGCTTCCAGGAATTACCCTGGTACTCATTTCTGGTGTAGGCTGAGTGAACCCCAGGGCTATTTGCGTTTCCGAAAGTGGTAGTTTTGTTTCTAAAATCCACTACCTGGGTGGGGATCTAACCCACTCCCTTTCAGTTAGAATCTCAGTGTCTCTACCGACTGCGTGACGCAGCCCCATATCTAACTGTAAGAGATGGATTAAAGAACTTAGGTGGTTATCTGGGCGATGTAGTATCCGTTCTTGTACAGCTTCTATCAATTTTCGTAGTTAACTAACAAATCTTCGCAAGTTGCGCAAGAAATGCGCAATATTAACTTTCCTCCACAGCGTAATCGTGCTCGTTATATCGTGCAACATGGCTGAGAGGGCATCTGCACCAAGTCCGGAGATCATAGGTTTGAAACCCGATGGTGACAGCGTCTATCCTGACTGGGCTTATTTTACTGGTTATTCCACACTCACAAGATAATACATTATTACAAGTCCCGTGGCACTCACCCCCTCCCTGTCCCTACTACAGTTAAACACACACTCCTACAGTCATCACATTAATATAGGTTATCAGACAAGTTATTCACACTCTAAAATACACGGGCTGATGACAAAGGGGGGGGGTCTATCAAGTATTACGGACTCACATAGAGTGGGGGGAAGTGTTGAAGCTTATGATAACGTTGATGACGTACGGAGAGGGGGTGAACGAAATAATCACTTAATAAAAATGATTACGAGCCTTACAGTCGCTTCCGTAGCGTAGCGGTCAGCATACTTAGCTGCCGCCCCGGAGGTCCTGGGTTCGATTCCCGGCTCTGCCACGAAATTTGAAAAGTGGTATGAGGAATGGAACGGGGTCTACTCACCCTCGGGTGGCCCAAATGAGTAGAGGGGGTTCGATTCCCACCTCAGCCATTCTCGAAGTGGTTTTCCGTGGTTTCCCACTTCGTCTTCGGGCAAATGCCGGGATGGTACCTACTGTAAGGCCACGGCCGCCTCCTTCCCTCATCCTAGCCTATCCATCCCAATCTTCCATCCCTTCCCATCTCTCATGAGGCCCCTGTTCGCTTTGCAGGTGAGGCCGCCTGGGCGAAGTGCTGATCACACCTCCCCAGTTGTATCCCTCCCGACCAGATGTCCCAAGCTCCAGGACACTGCCCTTAGAGGCGGTAGGGGTGAGTTCCCTCGCTGAGTCCGTGGGAACTACCAATCTCGAGGGTAAATTGACTAAATAAAAAAATAAAAAAACGAGCCTTACAGTAGTCGCATATGATGTGTAACATCTGACATAGAAGAAACCTCACGTTAAATTGTTGATAAACCGGTATTTTATACTATTATTAGCACAAATATTAATCTATTGCAAAAGGGAGTGTTTTACAGATATTGTAGTTTATAATACGGAACTCATTTCATTAGATGATTTGTAGCCTCCACCAGCACTAGCCTAAATAAATAATACGATATGGATCATCTAGATTAATAGACGCGACACCACTCATAACCTTAAATTCCTTGTAAACAGGTTCCCTTCATTCACAGACCAACACGTAATTTCATATGGATTCTGTTAAAATGAGTCATATCGATATGATACATATCGTTTAAAATGATTTTTTATTTTTTATTTAGCCAATTTACCCTCAAGGTTGGTGGTTCCCAAGGACTCAGCGAGGGAACTCACCACTACAGCCTCTGTGGGCAGTGTCCTGGAGTTTGGAACATCTGGTCATGAGGGATACAACTGGGGAGGTGTGATCAGCATTTCGCCCAGGCGGCCTCACCTGCAAAGCGAACAGGGGCCTCATGAGGGATGGGAAGGGATGGAAGATTGGGATGGATAGGCTAGGAAGAGGGAAGGAGGTGGCCGTGGCCTTACAGTAGGTACCATCCCGCCATTTGCCCGAAGACGAAGTGGGAAACCACGGAAAACCACTTCGAGGATGGCTGAGGTGGGAATCGAACCCCCTCTACTCATTTGGGCCACCCGAGGCTGAGTAGACCCCGTTCCAGTCCTCATACCACTTTTCAAATTTCGTGGCAGAGCCGGGAATCGAACCCAGGACCTCCGGGGCGGCAGCTAACCATGCTGACCGCTACGCTACGGAGGCGACTCTAAAACGATAATCTGGCAGCAAAATTATTTACCCCGTCCGGGATTCGAACCCAAGATCTTTAGATTCACAGTCATAAGCACTAACCCCACGGTTATTTCGACTACGCAAATTTTGTGCACAAGATGGTGACTTATTTGCACGTTCCAATAATACTGCATTACGGAATTAAGTTTCATTTATATTTTGCTTGTTTCGATAATGTTCCTGCGTGAAATTGAGTTTAAAATGCCTTATGAATAGGCCGTCTTGTGCGTAAAGAGAATGTATTGAGTAATAGTTCATGAAGGCTTGCTGAATTCTCGTATAACCACTACTCGGCGGGTCGTAGGGATACTCCCTTGGTCATTTTTTGTATTACCTATAAAATTAGCAGAGACCTTATCTTGTTCAAAGAAGACTTATATTCAGTTCATATACAGGATCAAAACGTATTTTTTATGAAGAATAAAGTGGGATTTGTGTCAATTGTTCGTACGTTGCTTGTGCTTTTTTGCCCCCGAATTTCCTCCAGAAACTGCAGCGTTATATACTATACCCTTGGAAAATAGCATGTCAGTTAAGAAATCAAACCCTAAAAATTAAATTAAACCACACAAATAAAATCTGTACAAAGTTCCACACATCTTTCGCGATTCCCCTCGTCCAAAATCAATAAATCAATTTTTTAATACTCATCACTTAAACTGCTTTCCAGAGGCCTTTCGCCTCGTCATTTCCCACCATTAGGCCATTTGCCCATAACACTGATGGTAATGGAGGATGAAGCTTGTTGTCTTCTCTCCATGGTCGTCATCTTGCTGCTGTTAAAACACAATTAAATTAAAGTTTTAAAACTGTTCTATCTGCGTTATGAGTATTTTATTTCCTCATATAGTCCTATGCAGAATCGTAGACTTTCCCTATTCTATGGCTAATTGCCATCTCACAATTTATGAAATTTATAACTTCGTTGTCGACACACAACTAGAATTTTAAAACCATACCGTCTTAAGGACGTCTTAAAATGACTGTCGAAGAATAATTAGGAGTGCCCCGGTTCATCTCAGACATTTGTATATATACAGAAAGCCTAAAGTTTCAATGGTGGGAGAAAATAGCTCCTCAATATTTTAAATAATGGGCCTATAATTATGTGTGACCTCTCAAAAATCTTGTATATTCTCACAGGTCGCGAATCTGCCGTCGAACACGCAAACCGATCGCTAGATCTTTTTATAACCGATTGGCGCGCAAAACACACTGACGCTATGTTCTGGCGTCATGTTTTCTTATTGGTCTGATAAGTTGGCGTCGGAGTTCTGACCTTACAAATCCCGCCCTTATATTGACGTCACGACACTTGTCCTCTCTCTCACTCCTTGCCTTGTACCCAGCATTTTGGCCTGTCGATGGTCACGTACGCCACAGCGTCATATCTGATTTTCTCAGAAATATAAGAATAGCATTGGTTGTGAAACTGTCGGTAGTTTCCAGCCAGCACGTAGCCCGTCTTACCAAGTCCAGATTTCTTGCTACATCCATATTACTCAGATATCCAGCGTATCATGTATTTAGTATTTCCATCGTTTTTAATAATATGAAACATTATTATTGGACACAATGATAAGGGTTCATCTGACCCCTAGTTGATGAAATTCGAACTCAAATATGAAGTCGAATTTCACATCCCCTACTTTTCTGGCTCAAATTTGAAGTTGCTGGTCACCCTCAAAATATAATGACTGTCCGCCTCTGTCTGTTTCAGTAGCCGTCTCGCTCCAAACTCATTAGGAAATTCCTGTATACTTATGCCCTCCGGCCTCTTTCCTCGCTACTCGTCTCCCCTCTCACTCTTTCAAAACATCAACATTGCTCATTAACGACTTCCGCCTGAATTTGTAAACACGTCAGAGCCGTCTTTCGAGCGCATTCACCACTAGAGTACCCCCGTATCTTTTGTTGTATGTTATCACGCGAATGTTTAAATTACTGCAGTAACATTATTTCTCGGTTCGTATGGCTCCCTCTGATGATACAATTTTAAATTTGAAATATTATACACTGCCATGTTTCCTGTGCTCACCTCTCGGACTCTGTAGGCGTTGTTACCTAAGTTCGTAACCCCTAGTTGAACTTCCTTAAGCCGCTCCTGTCTCTTCTCCATTCTACCGTGATGTCATCTCCTTCTTCTCCCCCGCGGTGCCACCTTCTTCCTTCTCCCTTCTTCTTCTCCTATTCCCGTACAATAACTTTTTTTTACCATATTTCGAGACCCTTGCCTGACACGGCCTGCGAATCTCTCCTGCTATTCTTCTGTTTCCTGTTGTCGGCTGCTCTATTTTCTTCTTCTCCATGCAGCTCCTCCAAATATCTCTGGGTTTCTACATGCATGGCCTCCAACATTTGATGCGTTCCGTTTTCCTCCTCGTGGTTGTCGGGATTCTTCCGCCGATCTATTGCTCTTTCCCATTTATCCTTATTATTTCCCTCTATTTTATGTGGCTCCTCCAGGTACTGTTGTGGGTCAGCGTGTCTCTCGTTCCAATTCCTTCGGTCCTCCCTTGGATCCGATTGCTCGTTAAACCGCTGGTTATTTTGTGCGTTATATTGTTGGTTGTAACGCCTATTGTCCCTGGGCCTGTACTGTTGATTATAGTGTCCTCCACGCCATCCCTGATTATAAGGTGCGTTATTATTATTATTCCTATTGTATGACGTTTGGTATCTCCTATTATCTCGCCACTGCTGATTGTTTGTGTTTCGGTAGCGGTTAGTTTCTTCCTGATTGTTATGGTTTCTGTCCCTATTTTCGTATCTCGGTTGAGATCTCGGCTCATATTCTTCGGTGCTCTGCCGTCTTTGATTATCCCCAGTGTTTGTAGCTTGCGACCTCGTGTTTTTGTTCGGTGTCTTGACTACTTCGACTGCATTAACTAACTCTATCTGTCTCTTCTCTCTCGGGTTGATGTAATTAGTGGTTTCATCTATCCTCCTTAATACCTCTTCTGCCTGGACCACGGTCGTAATATTTGCCGCCACCAAGAATTGCTGAACGCTAATAGGCATCTGTTTTCCTATAGTAGTTATTAGCTCCATTTCGCTCGGGGGATTATCAAGATCTTGCAATTTGACAAGTTGCATGGCGAAAAAATCTGCATATTTCGTCTGATGCGTGGAATGGTATTTGCGCGAGTATAAGTCCATTCGCAAGCTTTGTTGATATGACCCACTCCAGTATTTGCTTAGGAAGGCCTTGTGGAACCCTTCCATTGATTTAAATGTGTTCTTAAATCCAAGATACCAGGTAAGTGCTGAACCCGCCAAAAAATTTTCAACCATTCTTAATTGTCGCGTTGAGCTAACATTTTGGTCCGAAAAATATTCTGTCAGTTCTCTTAAGAAAGCTTTAGGTGTCCCTCCGCTCTCTGGTAAAAACTTATTCGGCTTAAATTCGTTTCCACGGATGACTTGTATAACTTGCGTGGGAAGTTGTGTGTTTTGAGGTGTCGAGCTACGACCCTCATAATTCTGGAATGCTTGCGTGTCTATCGTTCTTGGACTTTGCCCAAGCTCGTGGCTGTCTACTGTGTGCTCTCTTTCCGCATTCTCCCCTTTCCCATTTTCCATTAGTGTCGCAAACATCGTGTTATGTCCAAGTGACTGCAACTCCGATTTTATCATGCGGTCCTCTTGAATTTGAAATCTTAACTTCATATTTTCTTCTAACGCCTGTATTTTCGCGTAATTTTCCCCTAGCTTCTTGCTTACTGCGAGCCGTTCATCTTTCGAATCAGCGCTCATCTTGGTCCAATCTTTTCTAATAGTATCCTTCAATTTAACAATGTGTTTTTCGACTTCCTGTTGATTAGCCTCCTGATTATCTTCGAGTGTATCTATCCTTTCTCCCAGAGAAATGTTGTTCTGTTCTACTGTTTGTTTAATTTCTTCCTGGTCAATTTCTAACTTTTTCCATTTCTCAATTGATTGTATTTCTAATTTGTTGAGTTCCGTCACTAAGCCCGTGATATTGTTATCTACTGTAATTATCTGATCTTGCATACCCTGTGTCCCTCGTTCGATCTTCTCAAACCTTTTTTCTAAGTTTGTGTGTGCTTCTTTAATCTCAGATGAGTTGTTCAAACACGCTTGCTCGATTTGTGCTTGTTTTGCCATAACAGTCTCATCCATTCCTTTTATTTCCTTTTTAAACGAATCTTCGATACCTTTTATTATTCCTAATTGTTTGGTATTGTTAGTGCTAACGTCCTTTGCTAATTGGAATAGCTGTTCTTTTGTGTGCTCTTTGATTTCTACCGTTAGCGCAGCTAGATTTTGAGTGTTCCTTTCGTCTTGTGCGTTTAACATTTCATTGTTTTTCTCAGACTGCCTATGTAATTGCTCACTAACCAGAATGTTTTGTGTAGCGATTTTCTGATTTATATTCTCGTTAACTTCGGATAGTTTTGTGTTTAACTGTGTCCGTATTTCTTCCTATTCTTTATTTATAGCAGCTAACTGTGTCTGCATTTCTACACTATTTGCCGCTAACTGTGTCTGCGTTTCTGCCGATTGTTTATTTATGGCCGTTAACTGTGTCTGCATTACTTCATTATTTGCCGCCAACTGTGTCTGCGTTTCTTCACTATTTGCCGCTAACTGTGTCTGTATTTCATTGGTTATGTCCTTTCTCATCTCACTAAGCTGTTCTCGCGTACGAGCGGATGCTAATTCAATCACTTCGCGGATTTCTCCAAGAGTTGCCATCACAATAATAATATATTTGAGACATAGGGAAATGACATAAGGGCGGAGCCCTGGATACGCGCGCTCACATATATTAAATATACACACATTAACCCTTTACATACTCAGTTCATTTACTTTAAATTACTCCCACAAACTATAGCATCACTGAGTATAATTTACTTATTATTCCATTTAATTTTAAACCCTTTGATTCAGTTATAATCTTCCTGACCTTACTTCAATTACAAATTTTAACCAATTAATAGAGTATTAATTAGTTTTTAAGGTCTAACCTTTCTGTCAAATAATTCTTTGAGTTTGGCTTTTCTACACAAAGCTAATTTAATTTTATTGGGCGCCTGGAACAGTTTGTTCTAATTTTAATCAAAGTTCAAACACTTAACTTGTTCCACATTTACTTTATTGCAAACTCCATGACTTTATATTTTCAAACATTTGGTGGTACTATCTTCGCCTAACTTACGTTAATAAACTTATCACATGCCGGTGATCTATTTTTTTACTCTAAAACACAAATGCCACACGTTCGGAAGCCAAAGTAACTCTTATATACCCTTGGAAAATAGCATGTCAGTTAAGAAATCAAACCCTAAAAATTAAATTAAACCACACAAATAAAATCTGTACAAAGTTCCACACATCTTTCGCGATTCCCCTCGTCCAAAATCAATAAATCAATTTTTTAATACTCATCACTTAAACTGCTTTCCAGAGGCCTTTTGCCTCGTCATTTCCCACCATTAGGCCATTTGCCCATAACACTGATGGTAATGGAGGATGAAGCTTGTTGTCTTCTCTCCATGGTCGTCATCTTGCTGCTGTTAAAACACAATTAAATTAAAGTTTTAAAACTGTTCTATCTGCGTTATGAGTATTTTATTTCCTCATATAGTCCTATGCAGAATCGTAGACTTTCCCTATTCTATGGCTAATTGCCATCTCACAATTTATGAAATTTATAACTTCGTTGTCGACACACAACTAGAATTTTAAAACCATACCGTCTTAAGGACGTCTTAAAATGACTGTCGAAGAATAATTAGGAGTGTCCCGGTTCATCTCAGACATTTGTATATATACAGAAAGCCTAAAGTTTCAATGGTGGGAGAAAATAGCTCCTCAATATTTTAAATAATGGGCCTATAATTATGTGTGACCTCTCAAAAATCTTGTATATTCTCACAGGTCGCGAATCTGCCGTCGAACACGCAAACCGATCGCTAGATCTTTTTATAACCGATTGGCGCGCAAAACACACTGACGCTATGTTCTGGCGTCATGTTTTCTTATTGGTCTGATAAGTTGGCGTCGGAGTTCTGACCTTACAAATCCCGCCCTTATATTGACGTCACGACACTTGTCCTCTCTCTCACTCCTTGCCTTGTACCCAGCATTTTGGCCTGTCGATGGTCACGTACGCCACAGCGTCATATCTGATTTTCTCAGAAATATAAGAATAGCATTGGTTGTGAAACTGTCGGTAGTTTCCAGCCAGCACGTAGCCCGTCTTACCAAGTCCAGATTTCTTGCTACATCCATATTACTCAGATATCCAGCGTATCATGTATTTAGTATTTCCATCGTTTTTAATAATATGAAACATTATTATTGGACACAATGATAAGGGTTCAATACATTATTTACAGAAATTGATGTCCCTGAATTTCTGACATTATGTGTTTCTGTTACATTTCCCTTTTTTAAACGGATAAATCGTAACGAAATAACAAATATTAGGTATTGCTTTGTGATTACGTAGTACAAGGAGGGCGGGGAGAAGAGGGTCAAAAATGGTTCAAAAAAGTAAATTACGTACTATGTGGATGGTCCCTCAAGGTGTCCCAAGCCCCTCAAATTAATTTGCAATAACAATAAACAAAGAATTACATTTATGGGCAATGCTGGGCATCAAATCTCGACTAGCCAGCCTCGTTGAATAGTGGCTATCAGTCTTGGCTGTCACCGAGGAGGCCTGGGTTCGATTCCTGGCTCTGGGCTGGAACTGGGTAAGTTACACTCATCATGAAAAAAAAAGCCGGGTTAGATTCCCACCTCAGCCATCCTGGAAGTGGATTTCTGAGGTTCCCCACTTCTACTCCAGGCGAATGCCAGAATGGTTCCAAATTTAAGGCCATGGCTGTCTCCTTCCCAATCTAAATCTAAATTACAATTACACACCCTAATACAGCCATCTAATTACCACAGGCTATCAGACACTCAGGTACGCGGACCTTGATGACCACGATGTCGCACAATCCTTAAATGAATCATGATCAATAACCACAACAACCAACATGAACCTCAGAGGTTCACAGTCAAGATTCTTAGCCACTGGCGTACGAGGCAGACGGCTATTTACCTGCAGTCAGAAGGCCTGTTGTAAATTAAAACTAATCTTATTCAGCCTTCGGATTCATTGGTGGTAACCAAGCGACACTTGAATAGCACTGCTATTTATAACTCCAACAACACCCCTAACTTACAGGCCACCTAGAGATTAACAATCGTGCATGTCTCAAGTGTTGATAATGCTACGTGCGTGTCCTAGCACTGGGTGTGTGAAGTACGAGTCCTGATTGTGGTCGTGTGGCAGTCACGCATCCGCCACAAGGCCCTTTGCAGGACAGTGTGACTGGCTGTACTCAGAATTCAGTTGAATATTTCCAAACTTGATGACAAGAAAACATCTGTCATGTTTCATCGTGTGACATGTGGTCTTCCCTGCCAGTTTTCAAACGGAATACCATCAGCGAGTTTCCAACAGAGCAGGACGTTAGGCATGATGCATTGTGACACACGGTTACCCCAGTGGGAATGGAATGACCATCAACACTGAAGCCATGTTTCACTACCTTGTTTCATTTAATATCAGCGGCGTTGAACAACCAAAATGTAAACGGGCGCAATAAACAAAATCACACTGCATTACTTATACATTCTCTTTACGAAACTGGACTAAAGGAAAACAATGCATTATAACATCATGGACAATCCCTTAATTTAATACTGAACAATCCTCACATATTCACACATGCTCATACCAATACATTTTTAGCCTACTTTTCACATTTTGCAAAAATGAGGATAAAGTAGACTTATGAGATCGGGCAAATGTGTGTCTGTCTGTCCTTCTGTCTGTCTGGCTGGCTGTGTGTGCCCCCCCCCCCCTATCAATTCCTAAACGGCTGTAGCAATCGAAACAAAATTTGGTAGGAGTAAAGATCTATACCTGAATATCTCACGTCCATATTTGAAAATGATGTCAGTGCTACCAACTGCTGAAAAATCGCAATTGAAATTTAAGCTCCATGTTGGATATCTTGGAAGGTATGAATGGCAGCTATTTCAAAATTGGCACATCTATAGATAATAATATTGCAGTTTAATTTTCAGGAGGCCATACATGGCAGTGTTGCCAAAATGATTATAAGCCTGCTGATAAGTCCAAATTTTAAATACATATAACTTCTACTCTATCAATTGGATTTCAACCAAATTTCGTATGTGCTATATGTACATAAACAGATATGACTGAGCGTATTCTTAAGAGCCACCAGGGCTGTCAACTGTTAATAAATGCTCTGATTTTTTAAAATCCAAATACCCATATATCAGAAAGTATGCAAGCCGACAGCTTTAAACTATGCACACGTATAGTACCTGACATTTTATATTAATATGGAGTAACTTATATACGTCAGTGATACCAACATGATTCTAAGCCTGCTGAGAGTTCCAAATTTAATTACATGTAACTTCTATACTATCATTTGGATTTCAACCAAATTTCATGTGTGTCATGTGTACCATAACAGATATGACTATACCGATACTTAAGAGTAACCAGGGCTGCCAACTGTCAATAAATACTGTCTCTATTTATGTTACCCTAATATCAATATACAGTATCATAAAGTATGCAACCCAATAGCTCTAAACTTTGCACACGTATAGTACCTGGCATTCTAGATTAATTTTGAGTAACTAATAGAGGTCTACGCCAATGCTGCCAACATGATTCTACAGTAAGCCTGCTGATAGGTCCAATTTTAAAATGCATGTAACTTCTATACTAACTAATGAATTTCATTCAAAATTGACAGAACAATAGATCATATTATTTCAGATTATTCCTGGACATGTATGTCATTGTTGCCAACATGATTTTACGCGTGCTGTTAGATCCAAAGTTTAACTGCATGTAACGTCCATGCTATCCATTGGACTTCAACCAAATTTTGTATTCTGTTCCTTAAGAGATGGAACTAAGAATATATTCAGTCACCAGGGCTGCCAACTGTAGTTCTCTATTAGGCTACATTATGCCAGTTATTCAGTATTTCGAACTAATTAGAAATTTCGATATTACCAACTTAATATCGTCATTATTCTAGATAGATCCATATAGATTAAACATTGGCATGAATCTTAAATTTTAAGAAAAGTAGGCTATCCAGTTCGTCACGGAACTTCTTGTTGTATTCTAAAATCGATATACCCGTCATTACACATCGTTTGTGCAAGTATGCTAAGAAAACTTAACTTTGTCATTAGCCCATATGTTCAAAAACAAATCGAACAATTAGTTCAGAAAAGAACTAATGACTTACTACTGTGACTTTTAGAGGATTATTGTAACTCAAAACATTTGCGAGTGGCACAATGACAGTTAGACAAACGTATTTATATATATTTTGCTAGGAAATATACCAAATTTGACAGAGCACCATATGTTTATATAGCAGATTTTCAAACGTGTATTGCGTATAACGTAATTGATCGGAAATTGTGTAACGTTATTGGGGGGACAGCCGCCCGGCCTGAGCACTCTAGTCACTGCTAAAGTATAAAGTTATAATATAAAATTGTAATATCCAACGGGTCACCTCCTTCAGGACAGTTTTAACCACCCTCGGTACGATAAGCGGAACAGGTGAAACCGGGCCTTGTTGGATCATAAGTTACAGATTAGTCTATAATGCTCACATGATTCAAACGGACGCCAAATTAAAACTATTTTGCTGATAACCTTTAAGTTTGCGCAACAGACGCTTCCCACATGAAGGTAAGATAGGGACCCATACATTGTAAGCTAAGATGTTCTCAAAATTATAAACTGCTCCGAAGAGAGCTATTGCAAATAAAGTCGCCTCGTAGAAAACATTCATTGGTTTCCAAATCTTTCCGTAGTGTGCATTGTAGTAAGGTATGCGTGGCTATGGAGGAAGGCATATATAAAGTATATTATTAATCCTTGGGGCATTTGGAGAGCAAATGATTCGTCCAGATGAAAAACTCGTTTAATCCACTTGTGCATAAAGCTCATTTTCATGAGAAACATGATGCAAAGTCCAGTTGTAAAACTTGTTCATTCCACTTGAGAGTAAGTATCATATCCATGAGAACTTGTTCATTCCACTTGAGAGTAAGTATCATATCCATGAGAACCGTGGGTAAAGTCCAGTTGCAGAATTCGTTTAATCCACTTGTGAGAAAGGATCATATTCATGAGAAACGTGAAGCAAAGTCCAGTTTCAAAACTTGTTTAATCCACTTGTGAATAAAAATCAATTTCATGAGAAACATGAAGCAAAGTCCAGTTATAAAACTTGTTTAATCCACTGGTGAATAAGGATCATATTCATGAGAACCGTGAAGTAAAGTCCAGTTGCAGAATTCGTTTGATCCACTTGTGAGTAAGGATCATTTTCATGAGAAACGTGAAGCAAATTCCAGTTGCAAAACTCGTTTAATCCACTTGTGAATAAGGATCATATTCATGAGAACCGTGAAGTAAAGTCCAGTTGCAGAATTCGTTTAATCCACTTGTGAGTAAGGATCATTTTCACGAGAAACGTGAAGCAAAGTCCAGTTGCAAAACTCGTTTAATCCACTTGTGAATAAGGATCAATTTCATGAAAAACATGAAGCAAATTCCAGTTGCAGAATTCGTTAATCCACTTGTGAATAAGGATCATTTTCATGATAAACGTGAAGCAAATTCCAGTTGCAGAATTCGTTAATCCACTTGTGAATAAGGATCAATTTCTTGAGAAACGTGAAGCAAAGTCCAGTTGCAAAACTCGTTTAATCCACTTGTGAATAAGGATCAATTTCATGAGAAACATGACGCAAATTCCAGTAGCAGAATTCGTTAATCCACTTGTGAATAAGTATCATTTTCACGAGAAACGTTTTGCAACTGGACGCCTCAAATATACGAGCTATAAAGAATGAGTGCTCTCGACTCTTGTGTTGATACTGTATTACATAGCACGCGACAAGTTGTTAATTACGTCATGAAGAACAAACACCGGGGCGTGATATATGATTAACAATCGTACAGGAGCGAAGACGCGATATATGGCGTGCGTGCACTGAATTTCCTGTGAGCACTCAGCGTGCGAAGTGCGATGTTGTTGGTATAACTGTCACGTGCCGCCAGAAGAGAAGCAAGACTTGTAGGGCATTACAAAGTAAATTAAAAGGGGAAACTCAACTCAATAATGGAAAGTAAATTTGTTCAGACTTCATTAAGAGTATATGAATATAATATTAGGGTCTTCATAAGCGGACAAGGCAATTAATTTATCAGCTCCTTTGCATGCAAAGAAACCTCAGCTCGCAGCATAGGTCTCTTTATGCTACTCATTCGTCTTTAATTTGTAAGCATTGCGGAGTTTACCATATTAATTTAACAACGTATCTCTACGGAGAACTTGCCCATATTCAGACCATGCCCATTAGAGGTTTTTGCTATCAACCCTTGTGAACTGGCATGAAACAAGTAGTTCCGTGAAGAACTATACAGCCTATTTTCATATATCCTACTGATGTTAATTGCCACTATCAACACACACAATTTCAGTTTGATTGCTGTAATAGATTCGTAGATATTGAGAACCGACTAAATATTTCGGATGGTCGCGATGTTGAATTTTATAAATGTAGGTCCTAGAGTTATGTATTGTTACATGCAGATTATTGTGAACGTGTAGTATTCAAACTTCAATCGCATATTTAGGACACAAGAAGTAACAAGGAGATTTTAAAAATTATCACAGCTGCCGTCTTGATGTTATGGAAACAATTGAAATAAATTAGATGCCAGTGAATTAACATTCATAAAAGTATTTACTGTACCAAGTTTCACTGCACTCGGATGGTTAAATTGCGAGAAACGTCCATGTGAATATTTATAATTCGCGTCGCCGCCATGTTGGATTTGTGATCACCAGGTTATTTAAAGTCCTATAGGTGAATTTAAGTTCATAGCCCCTATGGAAATTAAAATATGCAGTTTGATTGCTAAAATAGATTCGTAGATATTCAGTATCGTCTTAATATTTCGGATGGTCGCCATGTTGGATTGTTAAATGTATAGGCCATAGAGTCATGTACCATTAAAGGAAAATTATTGCGTAGGTTCATTATTCAAACTTTCACTTCGATCGCATGAATACATCACAAGAAATAAAAACTTAATTTTAAAATTCGCACTGCCGCCATCTTGAGGTTATGTAAACAATTGAACTAAATTAGATACCAGTGGATTACAATGTGTATAAATATTTCCTGAACCAGGTTTCAGTGCGCTTGGAACATTAAATCGCGAGAAAGGTCTATTTAAAATTTTCAAATTCGCTTGGTCGCCATGTTCGTTTTGTAGTTAACCGGTTTTTGAAAGTCTTATAGATGGACTTCCAGTAGTGCCCTTTATCTCCGTACAAAATTTTAGGGAGATACCGAAATAGTTTCAGAGATATAGAATGCCGGTGAAATATTTCGCACATCTGCCATCTTGTGATTATGTAAACAATTGAACGAAGTTAGATGTCTGTGCATTAAAATGTATATAAACATATACTGTACCAAGTTTCATTGCGTTTGGTTGGCCAAATCGCGAGAAACGTCTATTTAAAAGTCGCAAATTCGCTTGGCCGCCATGTTGGTTTTGTAGTTACCAGGTTTTCAAAGGTCACATAAGTGAACTTATAGTAGTTCCCTCTATCACCATAGAAAATGTCAGGGTAATATCGGTAATAGTTTCGGAGATATTGAATGCTGGTGAAATATTTCGCACAGCCAACATGTTGGATTGGTGAGTCGTAACAAAATTTGAAGGGCACGGTCGAGGTCGCCCGGAATAGTGCTATGAACTTTCCGAGTTTTATTGAAATCGCTCCTGCCGTTTAGATTTTATTAGGGGGGGGGACACACACGAATCACACACACACACGCACACACACACGGACAAAAGGTGATCTCATAAGCCTATTTTTTCAAAATTGAAAATAGGCTAAAAATATAACAGGACGACTGGTACCAGGTCATTTTGACCCATAGTGTGTCACTCCCTCTTTGTCGTAGTCGTACGGATTTTAATGAAGTAATTTTACAGCTGGTGTCTTCCTATGAACTATTCCCAATATAAAATGAGGTTTGTTCAAAATTTTCACCCTTAACTTGCAGAAAAATGACAGTAATAATCGTAACAGTATAATTGGCCTTGATAGTGGTGAAAAAGCACTTATCTCAATTTTTTGGAACAAAGGAGCTGATGACTAAGGTGTCAAGCGTGAACTATGCGATTGTGCTGCACCAAAATAGGTGGATTTTTCCCCTTATTTTTTTACAGATTGTCCTGACTAACGTAAGCCAAAATTTGCCTTGCTTTGACTGGCGCCATGGGTAAATGTGACCCGACCGAAAATAATATAGAAATAACTTGGGTGTTCACAAAGTAATGTACATGTTACTTTTGCAGGGAGAAGTTCAAGGCTAGGAAGGAAGGTACAGTAAGCGACAGGAAATGAGGGCTGACCCAAACGAAAACAGAAAGCATTACTTAAGACTCGGGTCAAAATTACAAATACGCCAGTCCTCGCGGGTTCTGGGGCTCCAAAATGACCACAATCTTCAAAATTAAAAACATATTTCGCCATATTATACGGTCTTTTAGCTCTACATTCATTTGCATATAATATTATTCTTGAGACTACTATCCTTGTACTTTCGCACAATCGTACGTCCGATTAGTAAAACTACCAAAGTTTTGTTGTATTAGACGATGGATACAAAGGAAACTTTTAAGAAGCAAGGGTAAAGCTACATGGAACAACAGCAAAGTGGACGCCAGTGTTTCAAATGGAAAATGGGTGGTCCCTTGGTAATGACATGTTCTAAAAACCGGAAAGATCTTTGATTCCAATTTCTCGCTTAAATGTTTTCCTATATATACAATTTCCCTGTGTTTCGAAACCTTTCAGTATACAAGGCTGACGTAGTTAGATGTAATTCTCCTTATTTGTGTTATATTTTAACTTGCTCGTTTTTCAAAATTTACGTTTGTTTAAAACTCAGCATTTTTCCTAGGTTTATGCCGTGCCTTGTCCGGACTCCATATGAGCCAAGACACTGATGATAGAACCGTAGTTCATGACGTTCAGAGCAAGTCATTGCAGATAAAACAAGATGTTCAGCAAAGAACATATAGCCTACTTTCTCCTAAATGTATGGGTATCTTTATGACTCTTTGTCCTCATCCCTAAAACAATCACCCCAACCACAATGTATTGTTTGTTTTCTTTTATATTGATAATAAGCCAGTAAGTGTCAAGATCAATATTATATACTTTATGATGATTGAATAACAAAACTACTAACTTATTGTAATGCATTCACGTCCGTTAATCTCTATATTAAGCCAGCCTGCAAAATTAAGAATCTTCCGCCCCAATCATCTTCCGCCCCAATCAGAGTAGATGGTGCTGCGACCTATCAGTGAATTAATCTTTATCTTGTACGCCTATGCACTGCCATCGTAATGTACTACGATGGCAGTGTTCTATGGGTGTTGAATGAGTAGGCAGTTTAAAGTAGCCAAGAGGGAGGCGATCCAGCTGGCAGTGTTTAAAGGTATTCGGAGCGCGATCGTGGCTAATAGTTGAACTACCAGTATTACAAAATTGCCATACTTCAGGAGGCCAGCTCAGGCATTTACATAGCGTTATGTTTGAAACAATATTACCCACATAACCCACAAGAGGACAGCACCGTACAGAGGCATTAAGAAGGCTGTGGTTAATGACAACGTGTATCTAGTTCTTCTATTCTCCTTTTTCTAATGTCTTCTGTTTATGTGCGATGCTGGGACTGTGATTTTATTAATACACGAGTGTATACTTTATCCTCTCCTTTGAGCTAAATGACATTTTATTCAGTATCTGTGGGAAAAGCTCGTGCACATCATTTGTAAAATAATTTAAGAAAAAAAAACCTAACTGTAGCAGTATTCGATCCCCAGTCAACTGCGAGTCAGACTAACATGCTAGCCCAGAGCTAACCGTATCCATGACGTCAGGTGTTCTTAACTGACATATTAGATACAAACTGTTGGCAAATAATGACTTTAAATAAACGATTTCTTCACTGCAGTACATCTTCATTAAAGATCATTTCATACAAAGTTTATATTATTGTATCAGTACGGTATATCACATACAACATACTAAAACTACTGAAATATAAGACAGGCACATGAGGACAGCTGCCATCTTGTCGTGTGACACAAACGGCTCAGCTCTTTTAAGCCACTCATACTGTATAATATTATAATATTAAATTATAATAAATAACGGATCACGACCTTCAGGATAGCTTAAACCCCCCTAGGCTCGATAATCGGAATTGGTGGGTCTTAAGCTATTTATTAAAATGGTTGCATAATTCACACGGCCGCCATCCTGAAATGGCATGGCCGATGACCTTGAATTTTGGGTGAAAGACGCGTCCTATATAAAGGTATGTTGTCACCAAATTTGGTAGTGATCGGATGATTAGTTTAGCCGTAATTTGATTTTACGTTTTGAACATTTGAGTGGCCGCCATTCTGTTTTGGTAAAGATGGCGGCGATATAAAGTATGACACTGAGGTGTCCTTTACTAGTGCTACCTCTGTACCAAATTTCGTTCAATTCGGTTTCACCGTGTTCGAATTGATAGGGGGGGACAGACATTCAGAGTACACACACTCACACACACACAGACTCACACACACACATACACACACACAGACAGACACACTTTTTTCGCCCTGTGTTGATCTCATAAGTCTACTTTCATTTTTTGCAAAAATCGAAAGTAGGCTAAAAACTTACGTACATGCAGCACCGAGGAGGGCAGCCTTGTGTTTTCTCTGCACATGATGTTTCTTCAAGCCATGTTTTTTTTTCTTCGCAATTTCTCAGTCCTCTGTAACAAAATCATTTACAGATATAACAAGTGGGTTAGAAAATACTTCTTTTAAGCCGTATTATGTGACTGAGCTCCGTGGCAACTGGCTGGTATTGTGCCTTTCCTCTGCCACTATGTCTTGTAGGATTTCATTGAGAGGGAATAGCAACATGGACGATGCTAGCCTTGTTAGCTTGCTCATCGAATATCCGAGGTTATGATCATTATTATTATTATTATTATTGTGAATATTATTATTATTCGGTATGCAATTATCACTACAAGAGCCCTAATAATCCAAATAACATTCTAGTCTTACTTCAGAATAAATAAGTATTACCTTTTAAAATCCAACACGCCCCGATTCAATGTACAATATTGTCCTTGTCGAAACATCTAAACGTAATTCAAACGATAAGATTCACATTTTGATTGTTTACTGCAAGTCGCCTACTTTGAAGTAGCTCTCAAAAATGACATGATTCAATTGCAATGGATGAGTAGGATTCTAGTCTAGACAATATTCTTTCCTCTTCTACAATAATTGCGTGCCCGAATTTTAAAATAAAGCCAGTTAAACCTTATTTGACATGGTCAACTGTAAAAATAAGCTACAGTACTTTTAGCTCTCCGCTTGTCCAGCTCTTCTCCTTGCAGGTAGAAATGCGAGACATTGAACCGAACGCTGGCTAAATCAATATTAGGGCAAGCCAAGATCAACAAAGGGACTAGAGAAAAATGGATGTTTGCATTTCTCTAAGAGTCAGTCCAGGAATTGTAATTCTAACCAAACAACAGCTACATTTCCCTCATATAACCCTCGATTCAATCCTGATAGCATCAAAGATAACATATTTCTGTAATAGTTTGCCTGTGTTGTTTCTCTTGTTTTATTCAGAAGCAAAGGTCATCGTGTAATCAGACTATATGCTGGTTTTGAGAAAATCGCCCAGGGAAAATAGTGCCCACCGATAAAAAATGCGTAAATCGTGCACACTCTAAAAATTGTCCTCATGACTATACTGTTCTATATACATATCAAGCCTGACGTGGGGCTTACGCCCCAGACACCCTTGCTTGTAGTGCAATCTGTAATTTTCGTCCAGTCATCTAGCCAAGTGGCGACCAATTATATCGTCCAGATAGTCGTCTAACCAAGTAGCGACCAATTATTTAGTCCATACAGCCGTCTAACCAAGTAGCGGCTAATGGTTTCGTCCATACCAATCGTTTCGTCCATACCAGCCACAAATACTCCAGGTAGAGACCGTGCTGGGTGCGATTTTCATTTGGCGCCTTTTGTACTCGGCGAGATTTACAGGACACCTGAGTGCTTGCGCGTGCGCGCGCGCGTGAGTGTGTGTGTGTGTGTGTGCGCGTGAGAAACATGTTTGATAATCCGATATATTGCTGTGTCTGTACTGGCAGGTGTACTTGTATTTGCATCCTGTGGCGTAGCCTGCTAGTTAATTGTGCACTACGACCGCACTGGCAGTTCAGTAAGTCTGGAAATCGTAGGTTCGAATCCCGGCGCTTATGCGGCTATTTTATGTGTGTGGGTTCTCCCTACTTTATCCACACTCCCTCCAGGCAAATGCCTGGATAGTACATTGTTCCAAATCCCAGGGCACCTACCCCTTTCCTATCCCTAATACATCTACACACACCACTACAGTCATTACAGGAATACAGGTTATGAGACATGATTAATACACACCTAACTACACGGAGCAGAAGACCAAAATATCACAAGCTCATAAATTGAATTAACAAAAACAAGATGTTCAGTAAAGAACATATAGCATACTTTCTCCTAAATGCATGGGTATAGTCATAACCCTTTGTCCTTTTCACGGAGTATAATTGAATGTTGGTTGTAGAAGCTTGTTGAAATATAACGTGCTATACGGATATTAAACATGAATATGAGGTGCCCTTTGCTAGTGTTACATCTGTAAAAAATTCATTCAATTCGGTTTCACCGTGTTGGATTTGATATGGGGGATCGATTTGCACACATACATGGCCACTATCTGCAAACTATTGGGCTGATGACCTTGTAGTTCAGTCAAAAGATGCTTCCCACAAAAAGGTATTTTGTTGCAAAATTTGGTAGAGATGAAATGATTAGGTTGGTCGTAATTTGATTTAAGCTTTTACCAGTTGGTTGGCCGCCATTCCATTTCCGTCATGATGACGGCGACATAAAACATGACAATGAGGTGCCCTTTGCTAGAGCTACCTCTGTACCTAATTTCGTTCAATTCGGTTTTACCGTGTTTGAATTGATAGAGGAAATTGATTTGAACACACACATAGCCACTTAACGCAAACTATTGGACTGATGACCTTGTAGTTTTGTCAAAAGATGCTTCCCACAAAACGATATGCTGTGGAAAAGTTTCTAATATTTGGGTGGCCGCCATTGCGTTTTCGTCAAGATGGCGGCAATATAAAACATGCGACTAAGGTGCCATTTGCTAGTGCTTCCACTGTACCAAATTTCGTTCAATTCGGTTTTACCGTGTGTGGATTGATAGGGGGAATGGATTTGCACACATGCATGGCCGCCATATGCAAACTAATAGACTGATGACCTTATACCTTGGCCAAAGACCACATCTCACTAAAGGTATGTTGTTGCAAAATTTAGAAGAGCTCAGATGATTAGGTTGGTCGTAATTTGATTTAGGCTTTTGACATTTGGGTGGCCGCCATTACATTTCCGTCAAGATGGCGGTGATATAAAACATGGCACTGAGTTTCATTTTGCGAGTGCTACCTCTGTACCAAATTTCGTTCAATTCGGTTTCACCGTGTTTAAATTGATAGGGGGGGTCGATTTGCACACATACATGGCCACCATCTGCAAACTATTGGGCTGATGATCTTATAGTTTAGTCAAAAGACCCCTGCCCTACAAATATATGTTGTTGCAAAAGTGGGTAGATATCGGATGATTAGGTTAGTCGTAATTTGATTTAAGCTTTGAACATTTGGGTGACCGCCATTATGTTTCCGTCAAGGCGGCGGCGATATAAAATATGACACTGAGGTTTCATTTGCTAGTGCTACCCCGGTACCAAATTTCGTTCAATTCGGTTTCACAGTTTTCGAATTGATAGGGGGGACAGACATTCAGAGTACACACACTCACTCACACACAGAGACACACAGACACACTTTTCGGGCCTGTGTGGATCTCATTAGCCTACTTTCATTTTTTTTTGCAAAAATCGAAATTAGGCTAACAACAACAATTTGTATTTGGGACTCGGATTAGGAACGAGACAGCTCACGTCTTACGTTACACTGTACAGTGGTATAGAATGTGGACAGAGCAGCTTTCAGTAGTAGAACATAATCAGATAAGTTCACATACTAGGTATATCAGCATTTAAACAGGGTGTTGACAGACTCTTACAATTTATCTGTTTTAATAGTTCTGCTTCGGGGGCTTATTGTTCAACCATATCACCGTAGTACTACTTCCATAATTTTGAAATTTTCTTGATGATTGTAGTTGTGTGTTGTTGTTTTTTAAGGGCTTTGCGACATCGTGGTAATTTAGTCACGTGTACTTGGATGTGTGTAGAAGTTGTGTCATAACCTGTATCAATGTGATGTCTTTACTAGTGTGCGTATTTGTAATCGAGGTAGGGTTTAGACAGGAAGGGCCGTGGTCTTAAGTTAGGTACCATCCCAGCATTTGCCTGAAGCAGAAATGGAAAATCACTGAAAACCACTTCAAGGATGACTCAGGTAGGGATCGAACCTGCCTCTTCTCACTTCTGCCTTACATGGCTGAGTCTACCTCGTTTCAGACCTCACACCACAATTAACATTGCCTGTTAGAACCAGGAAATGCAATTTTACTTTGCTTAAAATAAACAAGGTGACTTCAGTTTTCAAAGTATCCAAATATCCTAAGTTCACAGCATTTCTTCATTTCTTTGCATTAATTTTATGTATCAATAATATTGCTATGTGGATTTCGGATGTTGATTTTGTTGATTTGAAGGTCATAAAATGTTAAAGATTTTTTTTGTAAGAACAACGTAAATGAAGTTTCACATTTGTGATACGACCAAATAAAATAATACATATTAAACATTTAGTTCCGTGAGGAACTAAAAAGCCGATTTTCATATATCCTACTAATATCAATTGCATCTATCAACATACAAATTGTCAGTTTGATTGCTGTAATAGATTCGTAGATATAGAGAACCGTCTAAATATTTTGGATGGTCACCATGTTGGATTTTTAAATTATAGGCCTTATATTTATGTACTATTACATAAAGATTATTGTGGTTATGAAAATAATTTAAATGAATTAGATGCCAGTCGATTAAAATTTGTATAAGCATATACCGGATGGTTAAAACGCAAGAAACGTCCATTTGAATATTTAAATTTCGCGTCACCGCCAAGTTGGATTTGTGCTCGCCAGGTTATTAAACATCCCGTAGGTGAACTTATGCTTATAGATGATGATTATTGTGTACGTTCATTATGCAAATGTTGATTTCGATCACATGATTAGAACACAAGAAATAAAAACTTAATTTCCGAAATTCGCACAGCCGCCATCTTGAGGTTATATAAACAATTGAACTAAATTACATACCTGTGCATTACAATGTGTATAAATATTTGCTGTACCAAGTTTCATTGCGTTTGGATCATTAACACGTGTGAAACGAGTATTTAAAACTTTCAAATTGGCTTGGCCACCATGTTCGTTTTGTAGTTAACAGGTTTTTGAAAGTCTCATAGATGAACTTCCAGCAGTGCCCTTTATCTCTGTACAAAATTTCGTGGTGATACCGGTAATAGTTTCAGAGATATAGAATGCCGGTGAAATATTTCGCACAGCCGGCATCTTGAGGTTATGTAAACAATTGAACGAAGTTAGATGTCGGTGCATTACAATGTGTATAAACATATACTGTACCAAGTTTCATTGCGTTTGGTTGGTTAAATCGCGATAAACGTCTATTTAAATGTCGCAACTTCGCTTGGCCGCCATGTTGGTTTTGTAGTTATCTGGGTTTCAAAAGTCACATAGGTGAACTTTGTAACGGCTACCTTTGTCGTTGGATATCGCTCTACAAGTTGGGCGATCATTTATAACGTTTCTACAGATATTACACTCAAGACTCCTTAAAACCACCTCATCGTTCTTATTTAGCATTGGCCTGTCTAGACAGACGACATACACTTTATTAATTTAGATTTACTGGGCGCCAGTTATCGTAGAGATAACACATTAAAATTTTATTTAGCCACGGCCGCTCCCTTCCTTGAGCCAAGATCTATCATCGGAGCGTAGGGCAATAAACTTGCTCTATGAGATACTCTTTGCATTCCAACTATCCTATATATTCAACTCCCAATGAACAAGACATTTTAACTAATACTGGTTTATTTACAACAAAATTATTAACATTTGATCTGAGGTTTCGAGCTGTGTACAATATGTGCATTAATATTCCCTAATTGCGGGGCAATATTGACTGTCTTCTCGCTAGCGCTGATCTTCTGTGTTGATAATAACTCGGTCCACATACCTGGTGCCTTGTGGTTCAAAGTCCATCTCGTTGGTCTGCTTGCAGTCTAATTTGAGATCTTACGCCAACACACGTTTATTGACCTTTGAAAACATATGTTTTCTTCTTCTCGTTGTTGTTGTTGTTGTTGCTGCTGCTGCTTGTTTCTGAGTTTGATCACCATGGTAAGCAAATTTGAACAAACCAGGCTAATTGAATTCACTAAGTCCCATCTTACTGAGGGACTGGCAGAGTCTACGACTCACAAAGTCAGTGAGTGAGTGCGTGATCGAATATGTGAATGACAGAATAGAATCTATAGAATAGCCAGTGCTGAAGTCGCGCTGGGCTTTTATACACTCTGAATGGTCCCGATGTTTCGCGGCATAAATTTGCCCGCGACCCATCAGACCAATTATAGCAAAGCATTTCTCAGTCTTCAAGCGACGCTGTAACTTCTCCGAGCGGGAATACAGGCCCGCGTACTTCAAATATTCCACTCAGAACCCGCTATTCCTCTCGTTGCGCATGTATATTTTCCACCCAAATCTTTCTCCAAGCCCTTGTCTCCTGTCAGCTTGGCTTCGTTCCAGAAATACATTTTCTTGCAATATGTTGCTTCACCGTCCATAACTTCTTCCAACCATGCCCGTCCTGTCTTTACAATTTAACTAATAAAACAGCCCTAGACCTCTATAAAAACCCTGTTTCTTAATCTAAGCACTTGACAATATTATATATGATTATGGTAATGACGTGAATATGGTATGGCCCCTCCCTTGATATTAATGGGTGAATAAAACGATATAACTTTGATATTTCAATAATAATAATAATAATAATAATAATAATTACACAATGATATTAAAAATGAAAATGAAAATCCACAGCCTGCTTCCAGTCTCCGACCGGGTCAGGAATGGAATGAATGAAGCCCCCAATCTAGCGGCGAGGATATGAACTGTGCCGGCTGCCGAAGCCTGACGCACTCCTCTGGGGCAATGATTAAATGAATGACAGATGAAATGAAATGATAGTGGAGAGTGTTGCTGGAATTAAATTGTGACAGGGAAAACCGGAGTACCCGGAGAAAAACCTGTCTGCCTCCGTTTTGTCCAGCACAGATCTCACATGGAGTGACCGGGATTTGAACCACGGGCCCAGCGGTGAGAGGCCGGCGTGCTGCTGCCTGAGCCACGGAGACTCGATATTAAAAATAATAATAATAATAATAATTTGTACCGTAATCAAGATTACGTTACAAAACGTCCCCATGGTTTCATAAAGAATGTAATGAATGATGAAATCACAAATCTTCCCTTTAAAACTTAACAGGAAATACACTGAATATACATATATGACCCTTCAAATTACATACATAATGATTATACCCTTTTCATTCTCCTTGATTGATCTGCACTCTTCTTGCAATGTTACATAAACGTTCTGATTGTCCTGTGCAGTCATACAGGATTTACATGCTACATTTGTTCTTGTAGTCCCTTACAATAACAGAACACAATATATATTGCTTCTTGTTTCACGCAACACAAGTGATTTATCTCACTTCCACCAATTCCTTAGAGCCACGACACGACTCTAATTATAAACACACGGCAGTCTGCCCTTCTTGCAGCACTTGCTCTTTTCTATGATATTTCCTCAGATTGAAAATGTTATATGTACCAATGACACAATTTTCCTGATCTTTCAATAAGTAGGCATTCTTTCCTATCCTCTTCGAAACGACATAAGGTCCAGTAAACAATAAAAACAGCTTTGACATTTTCCCTTCCAATGCACAAGATGGCAACGGCTTACGTAACAATCCTTGCTACAAACTTCCATGTACTTCCTACCTGTCAACAAATCACTGACTAGTCTCGATAACATCACATGAGTCAACAATACATACCTGAAATAACTACCTAGTGTCCTAACTAATTTCCTAACTAACGATGAGCAACTACTACTAAAATCTACTGTTGAGAACCACTTCCGCCCCTGAAAACGTTGAACTAAATCCTCCACTGCTTCAGTTCTCAGCTGGTCGCTTTCGATTCTGGTATTTAACATTCTGGCGTCTATGCACAGTCTCACTGAATTGTCTTTCTTGGCTACTACAACTAATGGATTTAAACAATGGCTAGCTCAAGGCTCAATTATGTCGTTTTCCAACATTAATTCTATCTGTTCTTCGACGGCTTTCATATATTTAGTTGCGACAGGATACCTAGGCCCTACGAAACTACTTGTGTCTTTAACGACAAAACTATGCTCATATAAGTGTGTTGCTCCGGGTTTTGAGCTGAAAATTTCCTTATATTTTATTAATACCTCATGTAACTGATGACCTTGCTCATCATCCAGCTTACACTGTGACAATGCATCATGGATCCTACTCTCAAGTTCAGACTCCATTGCAACCTGACACACCTTAAAAACTTTGCTCTCACTAGCATCTCCGCGGTCTACCTCATTTACTTCAGGAAACTCATCACTCACAACCACGTTGCTTTCTTCCTCAAACATACACACTTTCATCTGTTTGTCAGTCTTAGACACCTTATACGTAACCTGAACTTCTTTATCCTGCCAAAATAAACATATCCTGCCAAAATGAAAATCTAATTTAACTTGATATAATGATAACCATTCCGCACCGAGAATCACCGGATATACTAAATTTGGAACTGCCAAACAGGGCTGAAATTTAACTAACTCACTAATGTTAATTGGAACTGCGACTTGCTTACATATTTTCTGAGACCTACTACCTACAGCTGTGACAATGAAAGTGGACTTAACTGGAATTATATCAACATGAATACCTTCTCTCATTACATCTTCCAAAAATCTTAAATTTATACAAGAGTTTTCGCTTCCACTGTCCAATAAAACATCAACTTCTTTACCCCACACATTAAGTTTAATTACTGGTGACATAATCTCATTCTCAACATTATCTAAATTTCCACCATTTAGGTCATAAAGCAGTTCTTCTCTAACATCTATATTAAAATCTCCTAAATACTCAATATTCCTAGGACATTGAACTGCAATCACTTCGGGCTGTCTGTTGACCTCACTGCAACCCGTTATTCGTTTAAATTAGGCCTACCTGCCCCTGATGTAGATTGTTGTTGTTGACCTGTACGTCTGTCTGGCCTAGTACCTTCCCCTACTCTGTTCAAATTCTCGTTCCTCGTATTTGCTGTGCGTCCCCCATTGTCAAGTCGTCTTTCGTAATTCGCATTCCTGCCTTGTTCTCTTCCCCTCTCTCTCTCACCCTGCCCGAAATTATCTCCTCTATTTATTGGCTTGCGTTCGGTCCTACTATTTTCAAGAGAGTCAAAGTTTTCCAATAGCTTCTCGAACCCGTCAATAGTAGTAATATTCTGCATGAAGAATGCTTCTTTAATTATATCAGGAAAATGCCTTAATAATGTTTTAATTACCTGTGATTCAGTCTCTAAACCTTCTAAATTCTGGCATATAAGTACATGCGCTAAGAAATACTCTGTGTACGAAACACCATCTCTCCTTTGGTACTTCCCAAAAATAATGTTACATCTTTCTCTTTCTTGCACATTTTCATTCCAGTACTTGGCTATGAACTTCTCTTTAAATTTTCTAAAACTAGTCATCTGGTATTTATACACACTGAACCATGACCTTGAATCCCTAACAAAAGATTTATCTAGCATCTCAAGTACTTGTTCCCATTGAACGATCCCCTCTTCTAAATCTTTAGCGAACTTCTTTTCTACTGTTTTTAAGAATTCCATTGGGTTATATGCCTTGCCTGTGAATACTGGCAAATCTGCCTCTTTAGTTAGAAATCTACTTAAATTTCCTATTTGTACATTACCGCTATTTGTTGCTATTTGCTTCTGACATCTCTGCAATTTCTCCTCCATTTTATCTGTTTTACTCGCTACTTCTTCACTGATACTGTTAAATTTACTGTTAACCTCTTCCCTAATTTCTTGATTATCGCTCTCTAGTTTATTTTCTAAATTACCTATTTTAGCAATATTATTATCACACTTGACCTTCATACTGTTGACTTCGCCTTCTAAGTCAACCCTAACTTTACTACATTTAATTTTCACTTCCTCGTCAATTTTGTCAACTCGCTCCGACACTTGTTGCATTCTGGCATCAACCTTAAGTGACCATGATTCCTCCACCTCACTAATCCTGTTTTCTAACTTATTGTGAAATTCTCGGCCTACTTCTTTAATTTGTCTATTGAAGTTCTCTGTGGCTTCATCAAACCTCTTACCTTGTTCATCTAGCTTCTTACTCTGCTCAGAGAACTTAAGATCTATTGCTTTTTCTAACTGATCACTACGCACGTCAAATTTCTTACTTTGTTCCTCTTGCTTTTTACTCTGTTCAGCTAACTTAAGATCTATTGCTTTTTCTAGTTGATCGCTACGCACGTCAAATTTCTTACTCTGTTCCTCTAACTTCTTACTCTGTTCAGTTATGAGCATCGTCAGGTTTCGAAGCCAGGAAGGATTCTCCCCCTCATTAATCTGGATGGTTGTAGCCCCGTCTTGTTTATTTTCCTCAGTTTCCTGATTTTCGCTTACTTTTGACATCTCATCATTGGTACCCTGCACATCTAATTTTGACATTTTAACTGATCTTATAATACTACGGTTTCTCAAATGTATATTCCCCAAATTATCCCTGTTACTCATTACCCAAAAAACAACTCATCAAAAGAACACTCCTAATTTATAACCGTAGTTCCCTAACTTGACATATGCCTCTTTATTGAAAAACTCGGAATGAATGCAAAGAGTACTCGTTTATATCGTACATGAAAACAACTTTAAACTTTAACATACTTGAAATAAACAGGATTTATACATAATATCCATTCACTTCAGTACGATATTTCGTAGCCCCACATTGGTTGTGCCATTTGTAACGGCTACCTTTGTCGTTGGATATCGCTCTACAAGTTGGGCGATCATTTATAACGTTTCTACAGATATTACACTCAAGACTCCTTAAAACCACCTCATCGTTCTTATTTAGCATTGGCCTGTCTAGACAGACGACATACACTTTATTAATTTAGATTTACTGGGCGCCAGTTATCGTAGAGATAACACATTAAAATTTTATTTAGCCACGGCCGCTCCCTTCCTTGAGCCAAGATCTATCATCGGAGCGTAGGGCAATAAACTTGCTCTATGAGATACTCTTTGCATTCCAACTATCCTATATATTCAACTCCCAATGAACAAGACATTTTAACTAATACTGGTTTATTTACAACAAAATTATTAACATTTGATCTGAGGTTTCGAGCTGTGTACAATATGTGCATTAATATTCCCTAATTGCGGGGCAATATTGACTGTTTTCTCGCTAGCGCTGATCTTCTGTGTTGATAATAACTCGGTCCACATACCTGGTGCCTTGTGGTTCAAAGTCCATCTCGTTGGTCTGCTTGCAGTCTAATTTGAGATCTTACGCCAACACACGTTTATTGACCTTTGAAAACATATGTTTTCTTCTTCTCGTTGTTGTTGTTGTTGTTGCTGCTGCTGCTTGTTTCTGAGTTTGATCACCATGGTAAGCAAATTTGAACAAACCAGGCTAATTGAATTCACTAAGTCCCATCTTACTGAGGGACTGGCAGAGTCTACGACTCACAAAGTCAGTGAGTGAGTGCGTGATCGAATATGTGAATGACAGAATAGAATCTATAGAATAGCCAGTGCTGAAGTCGCGCTGGGCTTTTATACACTCTGAATGGTCCCGATGTTTCGCGGCATAAATTTGCCCGCGACCCATCAGACCAATTATAGCAAAGCATTTCTCAGTCTTCAAGCGACGCTGTAACTTCTCCGAGCGGGAATACAGGCCCGCGTACTTCAAATATTCCACTCAGAACCCGCTATTCCTCTCGTTGCGCATGTATATTTTCCACCCAAATCTTTCTCCAAGCCCTTGTCTCCTGTCAGCTTGGCTTCGTTCCAGAAATACATTTTCTTGCAATATGTTGCTTCACCGTCCATAACTTCTTCCAACCATGCCCGTCCTGTCTTTACAATTTAACTAATAAAACAGCCCTAGACCTCTATAAAAACCCTGTTTCTTAATCTAAGCACTTGACAATATTATATATGATTATGGTAATGACGTGAATATGGTATGGCCCCTCCCTTGATATTAATGGGTGAATAAAACGATATAACTTTGATATTTCAATAATAATAATAATAATAATAATAATAATTACACAATGATATTAAAAATAATAATAATAATAATAATTTGTACCGTAATCAAGATTACGTTACAACTTCTAGTAGTTCCCTTTATCAGCGTACAAAATTCCAGGCTGATATCGGTAATAGTTTCGGAGATAGTGAATGCTGGTGAAATATTTCGCACAGCCGCCAAGTTGGATTGGTGAGACGTAACAAAACTTGAAGGGCACGGTCGGGGTCGCCCGGAATAGTGCTATGAACTTACGGAGTTTCATAGAAATCGCTCCATCCGTTTAGAAGTTATTAGGGAGGAACACAAAAATCCATCACACACACCATTACACACACAGGCACACTGACCGACACACGGACAATAGGTGATCTCATAAGCCTATTTTTTCATAAATGAATATAGGCGAAAAAGGTAGTTTTTCGGGAGTGATAAACTTGGATCCCACACTTGTACATAGCTAGTATATGTCATTTTCATAGTTTTCATACCTTATTTGATATTCCGGGATATTTACAGTATATGCAAGTACGATTGTGGAGCCACGCCCCCAGGACATGAGCTCACGAGCCCACATCAAATAGTTTTCAACTACTTAAAGCTGGAATATGGTTGGTTCCTCAGTTTAGGGGCTGCGACAACGCGGTCATGTAGCCCCATGTACTTTGGATGTGTGTAGAACCTGTCTGATTACTTGTGTAAATTATTATGCCATTATTAGTGTGTGATATCTGTAATTCAGGTACGGACTGCAGACAATTAATTTCAATTAGGTCCTACTTTTGCTACCAAATTCTACCATCAACGACACCTAAATGTGAACTTGGCTACTAGATGCCACCGCAACTGGCACCTGGCAGCGAACGTCGGAACTAATAGGGCGTCAATCAAATTTAGCTCCACACAATTATACTTAGTGGAAGGTTCATTTATATGCCAAAAAACTATGACATGGGCCCGCCCGCTTAGGTTCTCGTCCGAAGGAAGGCATACTGGGAGATTTATAACGGTCTTAAAGGATCCGACGACTTTGAACACGCGATCTTGGGCATAGAAGTTCAGCATGCTACTAACTACACCACTAACACTGCCAAAAAAAAAGGTGGAATATCGATATGACATATATGCTAATGCCATTTGGAACGTACTGAATATACATAGTCTACCTTTTAAGTTTAGTGCCGATACCTACTTCATCATAACAAGTAGTTCCATGAAGAACTAAACAGACTATTTTCATATATCCTACTTATGTTAATTGCCTCTATGAACATACACAATTTCAGTTTGATTGCTGTAATAGGTTCGTGGATATTGAGAACCGTCTAAATATTTCGGATGGTCGCAATGTTAAACTTTTATATACGTAGGCCATAGAGTTATGTACTATTGCATGAAGATTGTAGAGCAGGTGTATTATTCAAACTTCAATCGCATGATTAGGACACAAGGAGTAAAAACGAGATTTAAAATTTTGTACAGCCGCCATCTTGTGGTTATGAAAACAATTGAAATAAATTAGATGTCAGTGGATTAAAAGTTTTATAAGTAGGCCTATATACCGTATGAAGTTCTCTTGCGCTCGAATGGTTAAATCATGAGAAACGTCCCTTTCAATATTTAAAATTCGCGTCGCCGCCATGTTGGATTTGTGGTCACCAGGCTATTGAAAATCCCATCGGTGAACTTATGTTCATAGCATTTATCAACATACAACATTTCAGTTTGATTACTGTTATATATTAGTAAATATTGAGAACCGTCTAAATAATTCAGCTGGTCTCCATGTTGGATTTTTATAACTGTAGGCCATAGAGTTATGTACTAATAGATGACGATAACTGCGTAGGTTCATTATTCATACGTTGAATTCAATCGCATGATTATGACACAATAAATGAAAACTTAATTTTGAAATTTTGCACAGCCGCCATATTGAGGATATGTAAACAATTGAACTAAAGTATATATGAATGTATAGCAATGTGTACCCTATAACCATTTACTGCCCCATGCTTCACTGCGCTCGACTGGTTAAATCGCGAGAAAAGTCTATTTAAATGTTTCATGTTCGCTTGGTCATCATGTTCGTTTTGTAACACGTTTATGAGAGTCACATAGGTAAACTGCTAGTAGTGCCCTTTCACCGTACAAATTTCAGGGTGATATCAGTTATACATTAGGAGATATAATGCCGGTTAAATATTTCGCACAGCCGCTATGTTGGATTTGTTAGACGTAATAAACTTTGAAGGGCACGGTCGGGGTCGGGCAAAAATAGTACTATGACCATACCGAGTTTCTTTAAAATCACCCCCAGTCTGTGTGTGAGTGTGTGTACTCTGAATGTCTGCACCCCCCCCCCCCTATCAATTCGAACACGGTGAAACCGAATTGAACGAAATTTGGTACAGAGGTAGCACTAGCAAAGGGCACCCCAGTGTCATGATTTATATCGCCGCCGTCTTGACGGAAACGTAATGGCGGCCAGCCAAATGTTCAAAGCTTAAATCAAATTACGACTAACTTAGTCATCCGATCTCTACCAAATTTTGCAACGATATATATTTATACGGCGGGCGTCTTTTGACTAAACTACAAGGTCATCAGCCTAATAGTTTGCAGATGGTGGCCATGTATGTGAGCAAATCGATTCAAACTGTCAATTCAAACATGGTGAAACCGAATTGAACGAAATTTGGTACAGAGGTAGCACTAGCAAAGAGAAGATCAGTTTCATGTTTTATATCGCCGCCATCTTGACGGAAACGGAATGGCGGCCACCCAAATGTTAAAAGCTTAAATCAAATTGCGACCAACCTAATTATTTGATCTCTACCAAATATTGCAACAACATACATTTTTGTGGGAAGCATCTTTTCACTGAACTACAAGGTCATCGGCCCAATAGTTTGCAGATAGCGGCCATGTATGTGTGCAATCGATTCACCATATCAATTCAAACACGGTGAAACCGAATTGAATGACATTTGTACAGAGTTAGCTCTAGCAAAGGGCACCTCATATTCATGTTTAATATCCGTGTAACACGTTGTATTTCAGCAAGCTACTACAGCCAACATTCAATTATACTCCTTGAAGGGGACAAAGAGTTTCAACAATACCCATGCATTTAGGAGAAAGTAGGCTATATGTTCTTAACTGAACATCTAGTTTCATAAATGAAAGTAGGCTAAAAATGAGACTTGTTTCATGAAGTTAGTTAGTTAGTTAGTTATTGAAGTTTTAAGGGGCGGAACAGCGAGGTCATCTGCACCAAAAAATTAATGAAGGATCGTATTAAAATCTATTTCAGTTCAACATGAGAACGTACTGTAGTACTTGTTGTTACACGTATTTCCTTATTTTCTTTGGATCATTTCTCTCACTCACCTTAATAGAACGACTAACAAACCCCTTGGTATTTTAGTATCACTTGATACTTTAACAGGCAGAAGAAATGAATCATGGTTATTCAAAGTTCTTAACTTTTAGGATTACCGTCTTTTATGTACACCTGGTTATGGAGCAGTTGTTTCATTTTGGGTGGTCATTTAGCCTCGTGCACTTGAGTTTTCTGAGTTATTGTTATGGCTGTATTAGAATGTGTATGTTTGTCACTCGGTTGAGGATTGGGAAGAAGTCGACCGTGGCCTTAAGTTCGGAACCATCCCGCCATTTGCCTAGTGTATAAGTGGGAAACCATGGAAATCCACTTTCAGGATGGCTCACGAAGGAATCGAACCCATCCTTTCTCAATTTTGCTCCACGAGGTTTAGATTTTACTGTTACAGCCCTCACACTAGAAATACATTTCTTGGCAGAGCCGGGTTTGAACCCAGACCTTCAGGGTGACAGTCAAAAAAGCTTGCCGCTACACGGCGAGGTGGTCCCTGGTTATACATGGAGCACTTCATCTCTCTCTATATATAAATGAAAGTTTGTCTGTTTTTTCTGAATTTCCACGGAAATTTGCGATATTTGCGCGTTTCAGGCTGTTTTATGACGGATGCGCGCAAAAATGAAATTTTTTGTCTGTCTGTCTGTCTGTCTGTCTGTGTGTCTGTGGACAACTTCTTCGAGTCCTTATAACTTGAGAACGGCTGGGTGGATCTACGTAAAATTTGATACAGATATCCATCAGAGGCACCACACTAATCATTGATGTAACTCTTCTCCGTAACTCTCATAAAAGGGGCCCTACCCCCTTAAAATACATGCTGAAATAGGCGTAGAAGGGTGAAACAAAGCTCATTTTCAGCCCCTCAATGTGAGAAACGAAACTCGGGGGCCCCAAAGGGCCCCCGAAAACCACATTTTAAGGCCCTAAAACCAACAGTTTTTGAGATATTCCCAGAAAACTAATTTCACTTAATAAATTAATGAAAGAACTAGTTGAAACCCGTCAATACATGACGGTCAATAAGGAAATATTTACTGAAGAATTTTCTTATATACACTGAAGAAAATGAAAATTGCAACACCATGAAGGCATTGGTCGTTTGTGTTGATTTTCAAGATATGGAACGATGCCTTGTAGGTATGTAAACGATCAAAGTTTCAGACCCATTGGATTGTTGCTACAGGTCTCCCCACGTGATTGGTCGCGGAGGATTCAACTCCAGTATACGGACACCGGTGTAGCGTAGTTGACTTGCAGTCTGTGCAGTGAAGTGTTCCCCGTCAAACATGCCTCGACGACAGAGAAGAGCACGCTATCAACAACTGTCGCCGTTTGAGAAGGGTCGGATAATTGGGCTGTGTGAGGCTGGATTATCGCTAAGCACTGGCGCTGCACGTGTTGGCCGACAGGCATCTACGGTACAACGTGTATGGCAACAGTGGTCAAATAAAGGTACCCACACTCGTAGACCTGGCACAGGCCCACAGCGACAGACAACTGTGAGAGAGGATCGCCGCATCATTCGGATGGCCCGGATGGAACCCCATGCAACAACAGCGCAAATTCGAGCAGCTGTGGCACCCCATGTTACACAACTAACAGTTGGTAATCGCCTGCGTGCAGCTGGCTTACGATCCCGTGTCCCTGCAGAAGGTGTTCCATTGACCCCACAACAGCGACGTGTAAGGCTGGCCTGGTGTCGAGAACGATCGATGTGGGTCGACGAATGGCATAGGGTCGTCTTTAGTGATGAATCGCGCTTCTGTCTTGCCCGCAGTGATCGCCAGAATCGTGTGCACCGACATACCGGGAAGAGGAGCCGCCCAGACCTTATTGTCGAGAGGCACACGGGGCCAACACCAAGCATTATGGTCTGGGGAGCTCTTGGCGTTAATGTGAAATCACAATTAGTGCCTGTTGAGGGCACTATGACTGCTCGACAGTATGTTGATAGGGTACTCAATCCAGTGGTTGTCCCTATGATGGCGAACATTGGTAATGGGATGTTTCAGCAGGACAATGCCCGGGTTCACACTGCATGCATCTCCAGACATCACAACCTTAGAATGGCCCTCCAGATCCCCGGACCTCAGCCCTATTGAGCATGTGTGGGACATGATGGGTCGACAACTGGCCAACCGTCCTCAGCCACCCACAACTCTGGAATAACTGACCCGTGCAGTGCAGCAAGCATGGGCCACAATTCCTCAGGAAGCGATCCAGGGCCTTATTGACTCCATGCCTCGCCGAATTCATCAATGTATTGCAGCTCGTGGTGGGCACATCCAGTATTGATTGTTGTCTAAACTTGCGATCAGATTGCCCTGAAAGTGTAATCATGGAATCACAACCGAATACTCGTCCTGCATGTTCAATTGCAGCAATGTAGCACCACTCCTTCTGGATGTTACAATTTCCATTTTCTTCAGTGTACGTTCTTTGCACAATTATTTTTTGGCGCTATTGATACTTTAAGAGCGTCAAAAGATTCCAGAGTTCCCCATTGAGCTTTATTGATTGTGATAAAGTATGCCAAGCGAATGGGAAAATGTTGCCTCTTAAAAGAAATTGATTGGTTTATCCTATGGTGTTAAATCAAGTCGAAGGATTAGACCTCTCTGCCTAATTTTAACTGCACTTATTTCCAAATCCAAGCATTTTCATGCATATTTCTTATAATTAATATGGAATCAAATCGAAGGGTTAGATCATCCGCCTGATTTTAACTGCACTTATTATTTCCAAATGCAAGCAATTTTCGTACACATTTCTTATAATTAATATGGTAGTATTTATGAGCCCTTAGGAAACTTCAGTTTTCTAAGGAGCATAACTATGGGTCAATCGTTTGGAGTATGTGGAAGCAAATCACTTAATTCCAAGGAATTCAAGAATTCTGAGGAGTCTAATATATACAACTGGCCGCAAGAACCGTCGCTTATAATTTTGGAATATACATTAACGAAGAAATGCGATGATGTGCAATTCCATACATTTTAAAACAATATGGACCGTATGCATGTGGCACAGTGACATTGGCACCAAATGAAACCAAGGACATAGCATTTGTTGTACTGCCGATTATTCTCTCCTAAATTCCTTGAGGTATCATTTCCAGTGAAAAATTGTTGCAGTCTGTCAAATATTTTATATTTAGTAAGATCAATTTTGCCATTACAACACCAAAGGTCAAAGTAACCAAGCGTAGATTTCTCGCTACAGAAATACAGTGCAGAACAATGTTTACATTTGTTCGTCAAGGACCCTACACTGTACGGCATAATATCTGGAATTGTTTCTGAAATGGCATATTTATATTAGATTTTAAAAGTGGCTTCGTATTTTTCTTCGATTTCCCACTTTTTTGTGGCTAATGTTCTTTTTCGTCAAATGGATATATTTATTGTAGCATTTTTCTCCAAATTAGCGTCATATTCAATAACACTATAGTGGCCTGCATCAACGCAGCCGCCAAATATTAAATGGCACATAATACTTCCATTGCCAAAATCAACAGCGTGGTTAGAGTCATTGTTATGTACTCTAAACAAATAATCATTAAACAATAATATTCATTTATACAGTGAAGTTCAGATACTTTCATTCTCAAGTTTGTTGCTGATGAGAATGCGATGATACTGATCGCCAATAATAAAATCCTTATAATTATTCATGCCAACAACAATTTTTGCAATTTGCTTGCAGACGCAGCTCAGGATGACGTTCTGCATTTTGGAATAAACAGTACGAAACTGCTTTAAATAAGCAATTTCCATCACCTGTTGTAGGTACAATCCTTTGCATTTCCATGACAGTAAATTAAGCAAGGGAGCATACTTCGCCAACTACTGGAATGAGCATAGACTCACTTCGACAGCCACCGTAATGGAGAGTTTAAGGGTTAGACTATATGTTCAGTGCTTGTCAAAAATCGTATAAACACAGGGAAGCCAAATCTTAAGGCTAAATTCTGAGCTATCGCCCCGGATTCCGGGTTCGAACCCTGGTTTGCCAAGAAATTTAATTCTGGTCTGAGGACTGGTACGGGGTGCACTCTTGAGGCAAAACTAAGGAGAGCAAGGTTAGATTCCTATTTCAACAATCTGGGATGTGGTTTTCCGTGGTTTGCCACGTCCACTGAAGGTAAATACCGGGATAGTTCCTAACTTAAAGCCTCGGTCGTCAATTCTCCATTCCCCACATGAATTACAAATGCACACATCAGTAAAGGTATCACAATAACACAGGTTATCATAGAAAAATTTACACACACACACCAAAGTAGACGGGCCTGAGTGACCACGATGTCTGAGTCCATCAAATGAATTATATTCGTCAATTGTCTCTCATGGCGAAAGCGATTGTGGCCATCTTTTATTTAATAATTTAAAAGTATATGGCAATGTAAATCGAGGAGAATTCCTTACTGTACGGGAATAATAAAAGTAAAATATGTTAAGACAATGAATTACCAATAGCCAGAAAGAATAATTAGGAAATAGAAATACATGTCTGAGATGAGATGTGAACTCCTTCGACTATGCTAAATTCATTCCTGGGTCCGCAATGTTACCCCTGAGCCACCCAGTCAACAGACTTCCAAAGCAATATTAAGTTACTTAAACAACAAACGAACTCAAACGCCTGTTGAAGTTCTTCAATCCCCTCTTTTTAATTCTCAAAAACAAAGATCACACTACGATACGGAGGATCCTTTATACGCCATTTCTCTAGAAATGTAATTCTGGTCTGAGGGTTGGAACGGGGCGCACTCTTGAGGCAAAACTAAGAAGGGCAAGGTTCGATTCCCATCTCAACAATCTAGGATGTGCTTTTCCGTGGTTTGCCACTTCCACTGCAGGTAAATACCGGGATAGTTCCTAACTTACGGCCTCGGTCGTCAATTTGCCATTCCCCACTTTAATTACAAATGCACACATCAGTACAGCCATCACAATAACACAGGTTATCAGAGAAAATTTGAGAGAGAGAGAGAGAGAGAGAGAGAGACACACACACACACACTAAAGTAGACGGGGATGAGTGACCACGATGTCTGAGTCCATCAAATGAATTATGTTCGTCAATTGTCTCTCATGGCGAAAGCGATTGTGGCCATATTTTATTTAATCATTTAAAAGTGTATGGGAACGTAAATCGTGGAGAATTCCTTACTTTACGGGAATAATAATAGTAAAATATGTTAAGACAAAGTATTACCAATAGCCAGAAAAAATAATTGGGAAATAAAAATATGTGGCGGAGGTGGGATTCGAACTGCTTCCATTTGGCGATGCACAAACTAAGATTTCAGCGCTGCCATCTGAGCTACCGAATCACTGGAAATGTAGCGCAATATTAAGGTACTTAAGCAACATTCACACTCAACAGTCCGTATAAGTTCTTCTATATTTCCCGTCTTTTATAATATTCTATTCCTGTTTATATCGTGGAAACTTCATATTCAATATTCCCCTCCTTTATTATAATTCTTATAAATGACTATTACATTAAAACGCGGTGGACATCCGCCATGTCTGTCATTAACCAAGGTGATTCTGCGCATGCGCTTGATCCAATAATTTTGCAGTTTTGTTTATAAATTTAAAAATATATGATAACATATTTGTTTATTTGAAAGACACCCTGCAAATCTGCATGCAAAGAGCTTTCGTTAGAATGATTTACGAAGCCAATCGGTTAAGTCGTTTTCACAATCTCGTGTGTACAAAAAACAGTCCTCTCGGCACGCCGGAAGGCGGAGGTAGATTTCACCGGACAAACTTGGGGATAGGCGAAAATAGGCAGAATATGCAGATTTTCGTAGAAGGATCAGACCTCATTTAATGCGAGAAGGTATTTTATAATTGGAGCTTAATTAACTTTGTTTTTCGTCATTTTATGCTTATTTTAAACATTTTATTGTCTTATGGGAACGGTAACCTTCTTGTCATTTGGGGTCCATTTTTATACTTGTGGTCACACTGTCCTTATGCTAGGTTTCGACACTGATGTGCAACTATGTAACGGTCTGTTACTTCTTCACGCAAAATTATATCTACCGCAGAGATTTTGGTTGGTTCCTCAGTTTAGGGGCTGCGACAACGCGGTCATGTAACCCCGTGTACTTTGGGATGGCTGTATTAGTCTGTAATTCAGGTAAGGACTGCAGACGGTCAATTTCAAGCAGTAGTTACTAATGTTGCTACCAGGTACTACCGTCAACGACACCTAGCTGTGAACTTGGCTACTAGATGCCACCGCAACCAGCAACTCGCAACGAACGTTGGAACTTCCCCTCCAAAGGAAAGCATACTGAGGGATTTTTGGCGCTCTTAGAAAATCCGACGACTTCGGCCGGCTTTGAACTCGCGACCTTGGGCATAAACATTCAGCATGCTACCAGTTACGTCACCGAAGCCGCTTCACACTTAGATGGAAATCTGAATCTGATCTCGTGCAAGTGCGTTATCTTGGCAACGTCTGATGGCTCATCCCTCATCAATTTAGTAGTGTTGCCATGGCAACCACTGATAGGTCTTGGCATTTTCTTATAATTCCGAAATTATTTTTCTCATCCCTTGGCATAATGGTGGGTTATATCAAAAATTCTTTCAGACAAAAGTTTTAGGTAATTATTATGGGAATATTGTCCATTTTGTACGGTTTTGATATTGTGCCTATTAAGAGAGATATGATTAATGTTTCCCGAAAAACCCACTTTTTCCCACCCCTTTGGTCAATGGTTGGTGCTATAAAAAAAACTCTTCAAACATACATTTTTGGGCTTTATCCGACACATAGTATGAATGTTGAACGGATTCGATATTTCACATATTAAGAGAGTTATAGCAATATTTCACTTTTTCGAAAAAAAAGCCCCCCATTTTGACCCCCCAACGACCGATTTAGCCCAGTAACGAACTCGACCGAGATTTTATAGGTAAACGTATTCGGTAAAAAATTCAAAGTGATTGGTACAAAATTACGGCAGTTATCGTGTCCACAATAAACTGATATACATATACATACATAAATTATATATAACTTTTGAACTGACGGTGGTTTTGGGGCCTGGGGATGTGAAACGCGAAGATATGTCGAAATTTTCCGGAAGTCGAAACATGGTACCCATTGCAATAGTTAGCTTTCTAACGAAATCTACCTCTGGTTGGTTCCTCAGTTTAGGGGCTGCGACAACGCGGTCATCTAACCCCGTGTACTTTGGGTGAGTGTAGAATCTGTCTGATACACGGTGTGAATTGTAATGGCTGTATTAGTCTTAATTCATGTAAGTACTGCAGACGGTCAATTTCAAGCAGTAGTTCCTAATGTTGCTACCAGGTACAACCGTCAACGACACCTAGCTGTGAACTTGGCTACTAGATGCCACCCCAACCATCAACTCGCAACGAACGTTGGAACTTCCCCTCCAAAGGAAAGCATACTGAGGGATTCTAGTGCTCTTAGAAAATCCGACGACTTCGGCCGGCTTTGAAACCGCGACATTGGGCATAGACATTCAGCATGCTACCAGTTACGTCACCGAAGCCGCTTCCCACTTTATCACGCGGCTTTGGTGGCGTAGTCGGTAACATGCTGAGCTTCACCTGTGTGAAGCTAAATTGGATAGGTTAAGAATGTATACAACGCTCTTAGGTTTCTATGTTCGTTGCCAAGAGCCGACTGCGGCGGCGTCTAGTAGCTCAGTTCTGAACTTGGCCTCGTAGTCGTTGACAGTGGCGCTTGGCGGCAAAAGTAGGAACTATCTGAAAAATTGTTAGTTGCAGTACTTAAATTAACAAACAGATAACACACACTAATACAGTCATCACAATTAACACCGGTTATCAGACAGATTCTACACACACCCAAAGTACACGGGGCTACATGACCGCGTTGTCGCAGCCCCTAAACTTAAGAACCAACCAACCAACCACTTAATCAGATGGAAATACTGAATCTGATCTCGTGCAAGTGCGTTGTCATGGCAACGTCTGATGGTCCATGCCTCATCAATTTAGTAGTGTTGCCATGGCAACCACTGATAGCTCTTGGCATTTTCTTATAATTCCGAAATCATTTTTCTCGTCCCTTGGCGTAATGGTGGGTCATATCAAAAATTCTTTCAGACAAAAGTTTTAGGTAATTATTAGGGGAATATTGTCCATTTTGTACGGTTTTGATATTGTGCCTATTAAGAGAGATATGATTAATGTTTCCCGAAAAACCCACTTTTTTCCACCCCTATGGTCAATGGTTGGTGCTATCAAAAATCTTATTTGACATAAATTTTTGGCACTTATCCGACACATATTATGAACTTTGAATGGATTCGATATTGCACGTATTAAGAGAGTTATAGCGAAATTTCACTTTTTCGAAAAAAGCCCCCCATTTTCACCCCCTTCGACCGATTTAGCCCAGTAACGAACTCGACCGAGATTTTATAGGTATACATCTTCGGTAAAAAATTCGAAGTAATTGGTGCAAAATTACGGCAGTTATCGTGTCCACAAGAAACTGATATACATATATATATACATATATATATACATATATATATATATACATAAATTATATATAAACTTTTGAACTGACGGTGGTTTTGGGGTCTGGGGGATGTGAAACGCGAAGATATGTCGAAATTTTCCGGAAGTCGAAACATGGGACCCATTGCAATAGTTAGCTTTCTAATGAAATCTACCTAACAGCTTAGTGTTTTAGGTAGATTTCATTAGAAAGCTATTAGGTAGATTTCATTAGAAAGCTAACTATTGCAATGGGTCCCATGTTTCGACTTCCGGAAAATTTCGACATATCTTCGCGTTTCACATCCCCCAGACCCCAAAACCACCGTCAGTTCAAAAGTTTATATATAATTTATGTATATATATATGTATATATATATGTATATCAGTTTCTTGTGGACACGATAACTGCCGTAATTTTGCACCAATTACTTCGAATTTTTTACCGAAGATGTATACCTATAAAATCTCGGTCGAGTTCGTTACTGGGCTAAATCGGTCGAAGGGGGTGAAAATGGGGGGCTTTTTTCGAAAAAGTGAAATTTCGCTATAACTCTCTTAATACGTGAAATATCGAATCCATTCAAAGTTCATAATATGTGTCGGATAAGTGCCAAAAATTTATGTCAAATAAGTTTTTTGATAGCACCAACCATTGACCAAAGGGGTGGAAAAAAGTGGGTTTTTCGGGAAACATTAATCATATCTCTCTTAATAGGCACAATATCAAAACCGTACAAAGTGGACAATATTCCCCTAATAATTACCTAAAACTTTTGTCTGAAAGAATTTTTGATATGACCCACCATTACGCCAAGGGACGAGAAAAATGATTTCGGAATTATAAGAAAATGCCAAGAGCTATCAGTGGTTGCCATGGCAACACTACTAAATTGATGAGGCATGGGCCATCGGACGTTGCCATGACAACGCACTTGCACGAGATCAGATTCAGTATTTCCATCTGACTAAGTGGTTGGTTGGTTGGTTCTTAAGTTTAGGGGCTGCGACAACGCGGTCATGTAGCCCCGTGTACTTTGGGTGTGTGTAGAATCTGTCTGATAACCGGTGTTAATTGTGATGACTGTATTAGTGTGTGTTATCTGTTTGTTAATTTAAGTACTGCAACTAACATTTTTTCAGATAGTTCCTACTTTTGCCGCCAAGCGCCACTGTCAACGACTACGAGGCCAAGTTCAGAACTGAGCTACTAGACGCCGCCACAGTCGGCTCTTGGCAACGAACATAGAAACCTAAGAGCGTTGCATACATTCTTAACCTATCCAATTTAGCTTCACACAGGTGCAATTAGTGGAAGGATCTTTAACATGCCATAAATCTATGACATGGGACCTCCGGCTTTACTTCCCCTCCGAAGGAAGGCATACTGAGGGATATTTAACGCTCTTAAAAAATCCGACGGCTTCGGCCGGGTTTGAACCCGGTATCTTGGGCATAGAAGCTCAGCATGCTACCGACTACGCCACCGAAGCCGCCTGACAAAGTGGGAAGCGGCTTCGGTGACGTAACTGGTAGCATGCTGAATGTCTATGCCCAATGTCGCGGTTTCAAAGCCGGCCGAAGTCGTCGGATTTTCTAAGAGCACTAGAATCCCTCAGTATGCTTTCCTTTGGAGGGGAAGTTCCAACGTTCGTTACGAGTTGCTGGTTGGGGTGGCTTCTAGTAGCCAAGTTCACAGCTAGGTGTCGTTGACGGCAGTACCTGGTAGCAACATTAGGAACTACTGCTTGAAATTGACCGTCTGCAGTACTTACATGAATTAAGACTAATAGAGCCATTACAATTTACACCGTGTATCAGACAGATTCTACACTCACCCAAAGTACACGGGGTTAGATGACCGCGTTGTCGAAGCCCCTAAACTGAGGAACCAACCAGAGGTAGATTTCATTAGTAAGCTAACTATTGCAATGGGTACCATGTTTCGACTTCCGGAAAATTTCGACATATCTTCGCGTTTCACATCCCCCAGACCCCAAAACCACCGTCAGTTCAAAAGTTTGTATATAATTTATGTATGTATATGTATATAAGTATATCAGTTTATTGTGGACACGATAACTGCCGTAATTTTGCACCAATCACTTTGAATTTTTTTACCGAATATGTATACCTATAAAATCTCGGTCGAGTTCGTTACTGGGCTAAATCGGTCGAAGGGGGTGAAAATGGGGGCTTTTTTTTTCGAAAAAGTGAAATATTGCTATAACTCTCTTAATATGTGAAATATCAAATCCGTTCAACATTCATACTATGTGTCGGATAAAGCCCAAAAATGTATGTTTGATGAGTTTTTTTTATAGCACCAACCATTGACCAAAGGAGTGGGAAAAAGTGGGTTTTTCGGGAAACATTAATCATATCTCTCTTAATAGGCACAATATCAAAACCGTACGAAATGGACAATATTCCCATAATAATTACCTAAAACTTTTGTCTGAAAGAATTTTTGATATAACCCACCATTATGCCAAGGGATGAGAAAAATAATTTCGGAATTATAAGAAAATGCCAAGACCTATCAGTGGTTGCCATGTCAACACTACTAAATTGATGAGGGATGAGCCATCAGACGTTGCAAAGATAACGAACTTGCACGAGATCAGATTCAGATTTCCATCTAAGTGTGAAGCGGCTTCGATGACGTAACTGGTAGCATGCTGAATGTCTATGCCCAAGGTCGCGAGTTCAAAGCCAGCCGAAGTCGTCGGATTTTCTAAGAGCGCTAAAAATCCCTCAGTATGCTTTCCTTTGGAGGGGAAGTTCCAACGTTCGTTGCGAGTTGCTGGTTGCGGTGGCATCTAGTAGCCAAGTTCACAGCTAGGTGTCGTTAACGGTAGTACCTGGTAGCAACATTAGGAACTACTGCTTGAAATTGACCGTCTGCAGTCCTTACCTGAATTACAGACTAATACAGCCATCCCAAAGTACACGAGGTTATATGACCGCGTTGTCGCAGCCCCTAAACTGAGGAACCAACCAAAATCTCTGCGGTAGATATAATTTTGCGTGAAGAAGTAACAGACCGTTACATAGTTGCACATCAGTGTCGAAACCTTGCATAAGGATAGTGTGACCACAAGTATAAAAATGGACCCCAAATGACAAGAAGGTTACCGTTCCCATAAGACAATAAAATGTTTAAAATAAGCATAAAATGACGAAAAACAAAGTTAATTAAGCTCCAATTATAAAATACCTTCTCGCATTAAATGAGGTCTGATCCTTCTACGAAAATCTGCATTTTCTGCCTATTTTCGCCTATCCCCAAGTTTGTACGGTGAAATCTACCTCCGCCTTCCGGCGTGCCGAGAGGACTTTTAAATATATAGATGCGTGCCGGTAACCATGGCAACTGAATCTCAGAGGTCCATCTATTTCTGTAAGACGCAATGCAATTCCATTTATTACATTACTGTGAAGGTTTGCAAACGGCTATAAGGTTATAACGGATCCAAATTAAGCTGAAATATTCATTAATATATACAATGCGCTTAAGGGGCAAGGGGTACTCTAGAATTTTTTCACGCGATTTACACGTGCGGGTGTGGTACTGAAGATCTATTATATCCCTTCTCTATTATATAACAAGATGTTCGGGAAAGAACATATAGCCTACTTTCTCCTAAATGTATGGGTATAGTTATAACTCTCTGTCCTTATCATCTCCTAATTTCTTCCTATTTGAAGTGCAAATTGGCACACAGGATTTGAACAGTGGCGTTCAAACCATAGTTTATAATTTACCCCAGCATTTTGCAATTTCATCAGCAAACACTCCAAACACCGACTACTTACAATAATTGAAATTTCGTTGCTCTAATAAGGCCCATCTACAATGCGCAGCCGGCAGTCCGTAGTTGGTAGTCCTCGGTCGGCAGTCGCGATCGACTCCGTGTATACTATAGGCACCATACACAACATGAAGTTGCAGTTGGTAGCTGGCAGTTGGCAGTCGCGAATTTTATCCTTGACGGCCAACTACCCGACTGCAGCAATGCAATAGCCAATCAGAGCAGATCAGAAACTGACGTCACGTTGTTGTTCTGTGTCGTATACGAATGATATAGGACTAAGTGAAGTAACTTCGCAACCCGTTAATTTATAGGCTAATCTTAAATACACGGTATAACAAAATAATCCATCTCCAAATCATCCATATTGCAAGTTTTGAGGTCATCAACAACGCCTCTGTGCACAAGGAATAAACGAATGTTACTGTATTATTACTCCTAGCAGTCGTTAAGACTGGGTTCACTAACTGGCCGGTATAGAGCGCTGCTCGAATCTATAGTTTCTGCATAGTACAACTGAAGGATGGTGTCACTCCGGTGGAGAATGTCGTTTTTTTTAATATATAATTTCCATTGCAAAACGCACCATATAACGCTTTATTTTATAACGTCTCAGTACTCAAGAAACAATAAATATAAAAAAATCAAGCAAAAAGTTCTACTCTGATAGGATTTGAACCCCGGCCAGCCACATGAGAAACGGGAGCTCTAACCACACAGCCAATCGTACACTCAAAACTCACGCGTTATCGATTAAATACATATAACGTACTGTATTAGCAAATAATCACTTGGACTGAAGATTTCTTCACTGGAGTATATTTCAAACCGAGTTCATTTCATATTAAGTCATATAATTTTTATCAGTAGGTTATATTGCATGTAACATACTGAAATTAGTAAAATACTAGTTGAAACCCGTCAATACATGACGGTCAATAAGGAAATATTTACTGAAGAATTTTCTTATATACACTGAAGAAAATGAAAATTGCAACACCATGAAGGCATTGGTCGTTTGTGTTGATTTTCAAGATATGGAACGATGCCTTGTAGGTATGTAAACGATCAAAGTTTCAGACCCATTGGATTGTTGCTACAGGTCTCCCCACGTGATTGGTCGCGGAGGATTCAACTCCAGTATACGGACACCGGTGTAGCGTAGTTGACTTGCAGTCTGTGCAGTGAAGTGTTCCCCGTCAAACATGCCTCGACGACAGAGAAGAGCACGCTATCAACAACTGTCGCCGTTTGAGAAGGGTCGGATAATTGGGCTGTGTGAGGCTGGATTATCGCTAAGCACTGGCGCTGCACGTGTTGGCCGACAGGCATCTACGGTACAACGTGTATGGCAACAGTGGTCAAATAAAGGTACCCACACTCGTAGACCTGGCACAGGCCCACAGCGACAGACAACTGTGAGAGAGGATCGCCGCATCATTCGGATGGCCCGGATGGAACCCCATGCAACAACAGCGCAAATTCGAGCAGCTGTGGCACCCCATGTTACACAACTAACAGTTGGTAATCGCCTGCGTGCAGCTGGCTTACGATCCCGTGTCCCTGCAGAAGGTGTTCCATTGACCCCACAACAGCGACGTGTAAGGCTGGCCTGGTGTCGAGAACGATCGATGTGGGTCGACGAATGGCATAGGGTCGTCTTTAGTGATGAATCGCGCTTCTGTCTTGCCCGCAGTGATCGCCAGAATCGTGTGCACCGACATACCGGGAAGAGGAGCCGCCCAGACCTTATTGTCGAGAGGCACACGGGGCCAACACCAAGCATTATGGTCTGGGGAGCTCTTGGCGTTAATGTGAAATCACAATTAGTGCCTGTTGAGGGCACTATGACTGCTCGACAGTATGTTGATAGGGTACTCAATCCAGTGGTTGTCCCTATGATGGCGAACATTGGTAATGGGATGTTTCAGCAGGACAATGCCCGGGTTCACACTGCATGCATCTCCAGACATCACAACCTTAGAATGGCCCTCCAGATCCCCGGACCTCAGCCCTATTGAGCATGTGTGGGACATGATGGGTCGACAACTGGCCAACCGTCCTCAGCCACCCACAACTCTGGAATAACTGACCCGTGCAGTGCAGCAAGCATGGGCCACAATTCCTCAGGAAGCGATCCAGGGCCTTATTGACTCCATGCCTCGCCGAATTCATCAATGTATTGCAGCTCGTGGTGGGCACATCCAGTATTGATTGTTGTCTAAACTTGCGATCAGATTGCCCTGAAAGTGTAATCATGGAATCACAACCGAATACTCGTCCTGCATGTTCAATTGCAGCAATGTAGCACCACTCCTTCTGGATGTTACAATTTCCATTTTCTTCAGTGTACGTTCTTTGCACAATTATTTTTTGGCGCTATTGATACTTTAAGAGCGTCAAAAGATTCCAGAGTTCCCCATTGAGCTTTATTGATTGTGATAAAGTATGCCAAGCGAATGGGAAAATGTTGCCTCTTAAAAGAAATTGATTGGTTTATCCTATGGTGTTAAATCAAGTCGAAGGATTAGACCTCTCTGCCTAATTTTAACTGCACTTATTTCCAAATCCAAGCATTTTCATGCATATTTCTTATAATTAATATGGAATCAAATCGAAGGGTTAGATCATCCGCCTGATTTTAACTGCACTTATTATTTCCAAATGCAAGCAATTTTCGTACACATTTCTTATAATTAATATGGTAGTATTTATGAGCCCTTAGGAAACTTCAGTTTTCTAAGGAGCATAACTATGGGTCAATCGTTTGGAGTATGTGGAAGCAAATCACTTAATTCCAAGGAATTCAAGAATTCTGAGGAGTCTAATATATACAACTGGCCGCAAGAACCGTCGCTTATAATTTTGGAATATACATTAACGAAGAAATGCGATGATGTGCAATTCCATACATTTTAAAACAATATGGACCGTATGCATGTGGCACAGTGACATTGGCACCAAATGAAACCAAGGACATAGCATTTGTTGTACTGCCGATTATTCTCTCCTAAATTCCTTGAGGTATCATTTCCAGTGAAAAATTGTTGCAGTCTGTCAAATATTTTATATTTAGTAAGATCAATTTTGCCATTACAACACCAAAGGTCAAAGTAACCAAGCGTAGATTTCTCGCTACAGAAATACAGTGCAGAACAATGTTTACATTTGTTCGTCAAGGACCCTACACTGTACGGCATAATATCTGGAATTGTTTCTGAAATGGCATATTTATATTAGATTTTAAAAGTGGCTTCGTATTTTTCTTCGATTTCCCACTTTTTTGTGGCTAATGTTCTTTTTCGTCAAATGGATATATTTATTGTAGCATTTTTCTCCAAATTAGCGTCATATTCAATAACACTATAGTGGCCTGCATCAACGCAGCCGCCAAATATTAAATGGCACATAATACTTCCATTGCCAAAATCAACAGCGTGGTTAGAGTCATTGTTATGTACTCTAAACAAATAATCATTAAACAATAATATTCATTTATACAGTGAAGTTCAGATACTTTCATTCTCAAGTTTGTTGCTGATGAGAATGCGATGATACTGATCGCCAATAATAAAATCCTTATAATTATTCATGCCAACAACAATTTTTGCAATTTGCTTGCAGACGCAGCTCAGGATGACGTTCTGCATTTTGGAATAAACAGTACGAAACTGCTTTAAATAAGCAATTTCCATCACCTGTTGTAGGTACAATCCTTTGCATTTCCATGACAGTAAATTAAGCAAGGGAGCATACTTCGCCAACTACTGGAATGAGCATAGACTCACTTCGACAGCCACCGTAATGGAGAGTTTAAGGGTTAGACTATATGTTCAGTGCTTGTCAAAAATCGTATAAACACAGGGAAGCCAAATCTTAAGGCTAAATTCTGAGCTATCGCCCCGGATTCCGGGTTCGAACCCTGGTTTGCCAAGAAATTTAATTCTGGTCTGAGGACTGGTACGGGGTGCACTCTTGAGGCAAAACTAAGGAGAGCAAGGTTAGATTCCTATTTCAACAATCTGGGATGTGGTTTTCCGTGGTTTGCCACGTCCACTGAAGGTAAATACCGGGATAGTTCCTAACTTAAAGCCTCGGTCGTCAATTCTCCATTCCCCACATGAATTACAAATGCACACATCAGTAAAGGTATCACAATAACACAGGTTATCATAGAAAAATTTACACACACACACCAAAGTAGACGGGCCTGAGTGACCACGATGTCTGAGTCCATCAAATGAATTATATTCGTCAATTGTCTCTCATGGCGAAAGCGATTGTGGCCATCTTTTATTTAATAATTTAAAAGTATATGGCAATGTAAATCGAGGAGAATTCCTTACTGTACGGGAATAATAAAAGTAAAATATGTTAAGACAATGAATTACCAATAGCCAGAAAGAATAATTAGGAAATAGAAATACATGTCTGAGATGAGATGTGAACTCCTTCGACTATGCTAAATTCATTCCTGGGTCCGCAATGTTACCCCTGAGCCACCCAGTCAACAGACTTCCAAAGCAATATTAAGTTACTTAAACAACAAACGAACTCAAACGCCTGTTGAAGTTCTTCAATCCCCTCTTTTTAATTCTCAAAAACAAAGATCACACTACGATACGGAGGATCCTTTATACGCCATTTCTCTAGAAATGTAATTCTGGTCTGAGGGTTGGAACGGGGCGCACTCTTGAGGCAAAACTAAGAAGGGCAAGGTTCGATTCCCATCTCAACAATCTAGGATGTGCTTTTCCGTGGTTTGCCACTTCCACTGCAGGTAAATACCGGGATAGTTCCTAACTTACGGCCTCGGTCGTCAATTTGCCATTCCCCACTTTAATTACAAATGCACACATCAGTACAGCCATCACAATAACACAGGTTATCAGAGAAAATTTGAGAGAGAGAGGGAGAGAGAGAGACACACACACACACACTAAAGTAGACGGGGATGAGTGACCACGATGTCTGAGTCCATCAAATGAATTATGTTCGTCAATTGTCTCTCATGGCGAAAGCGATTGTGGCCATATTTTATTTAATCATTTAAAAGTGTATGGGAACGTAAATCGTGGAGAATTCCTTACTTTACGGGAATAATAATAGTAAAATATGTTAAGACAATGTATTACCAATAGCCAGAAAAAATAATTGGGAAATAAAAATATGTGGCGGAGGTGGGATTCGAACTGCTTCCATTTGGCGATGCACAAACTAAGATTTCAGCGCTGCCATCTGAGCTACCGAATCACTGGAAATGTAGCGCAATATTAAGGTACTTAAGCAACATTCACACTCAACAGTCCGTATAAGTTCTTCTATATTTCCCGTCTTTTATAATATTCTATTCCTGTTTATATCGTGGAAACTTCATATTCAATATTCCCCTCCTTTATTATAATTCTTATAAATGACTATTACATTAAAACGCGGTGGACATCCGCCATGTCTGTCATTAACCAAGGTGATTCTGCGCATGCGCTTGATCCAATAATTTTGCAGTTTTGTTTATAAATTTAAAAATATATGATAACATATTTGTTTATTTGAAAGACACCCTGCAAATCTGCATGCAAAGAGCTTTCGTTAGAATGATTTACGAAGCCAATCGGTTAAGTCGTTTTCACAATCTCGTGTGTACAAAAAACAGCTTAGTGTTTTAAATATATAGATAGGTCAGAACGAGAGATCAGCTGCCATCTTGTCAAATAGCCGAGACGATTCAGATTTTTAAAGTCACTTCTAGATTATAATATTACAATATAAACTTTTAATTTCGAACGAACCACGTCGCTTAGAACAGATTAAACGATTCTTGGTTCGATAATCGGAACTGGTGGGTCCCATGATATGGATTATAAATTTTGCATAATTCACACGGCCGCCATCCTGAAATGGTACGTTTGATGACCTTGTAATTTGGGCACAAGACGCGTCCCATATGAAGGTAGGTTGTTACCAAATTTGGTAAAGATCCGATGATTAGTTTGGTCGTAATGCTTTATTAAGTTTTGACCATTCGATTGGCCGCCATTACCTTTTGGTAAAGATGGCGGCAATATAAAACATGACACTGAGGTGCCCTTTGCCAGTGCTACCTCTGTACCAAATTTCGTTCAATTCGGTTTAACCGTGTTCGAATTGATAGGGGGGGGGACATACATTCAGAGTACACACACTCACACACACACACACACACACACACTCACACACATACACACACACAGGCAGACACACTTTTTTTCGCCCTGTAGTGATCTCATAAGTCTACTTTCATTTTTTGCAAAAATCGAAAGTAGGCTAAAAATGAATGTTTGTCTGATTTTTCTGCATTTCTACGGAAATTTGACATATTTGCCCGTTTCAGACTGTTTTGTGACGGATGCACGCAAAAATATCCATTCCTGACCCGGTCGGAGACTGGAAGCAGGCTGTGGATTTTCATTTTTCTGTCTGTCTGTCTGTCTGTCTGTCTGTCTCTTTGTCTGTGGACAATTTGTTGTGTCCTTATAACTCGAGAACGGCTGGGTGGATTAACGTAAAATTTGATACAGATATCCATCAGAGGCACGACACTAACCATTGATGTAACTCTTCTCCGTACCTCTCATAACAGGGGGCCTACCCTCTTAAAATACATGCTGAAATAAGCGTGAGACAAAGCTCATTTTCAGCCCCTCAATGTGAGAAACAAAACTCGGGGGCCCTAAAAGTACCCCGAAAACCACATTTTAAGGCACTAAAACCAACAGTTTTTGAGATATTCCCAAAAAACTAATTTCACTTAATAAATTAATTAGGGAATGCATGCCGGTAACATTGGCAACAGAATCTGAGAGGTCCATCTATTTCTGTAAGACGCAATGCAATTCCATTTATTACATTACTGTGAAGGTTTGCAAACGGCAATAGGGTTATAACGGATCCAAATTAAGATGAAATATTCATCAAAACATATAATGCGCTTAAGGGGTCAAGGGGCAATCTAGAATTTTTTAACGCGATTTACACGTGCGGGTATGGTCCGGAAGGTCTATTATATCCCTATCCCTATATTGTTATATTATTATTATTCTTTTAATTATTATCATTATTATGGCGTACAACGAAGAGACAAAGTTCATTTTCAAACCCTTGGGATCAGAAACAAAACTCGGGGCCCCTCAAGAGCCGTAAAGGGTCCTCGAAAACTATATTTTAAGGCTCTAAACCCAACAGTTTCTTAGATATTCCCAGAAAACTAATTTCATTTAATAAACTAAAGAAGGAATGCAAGCCACTAACCATGACAACAGTATCTCAAGAGGTGGCAACCAACTTTCCATCTAATTCTGGAATAAGTAATGCCACTCCATTAATTACATTTCTGTGATAGGTTGCAAATGGCTATAAGAATATCACGGAACCAACTAAAACTGTAAAATTCATCAATGCGCTTAAGGGGTTCAAGGAGTACCCTAGATTTTTTTCACACGACTTACACGTGCGATATGTCGTACAGAAAGTCTTTTATATCTCCAAACAGCAACATTATTTTCAAAAATTCCTGATTTAAAATAGTAGACTGTTTTTTGCTGATTTTAGGAATTTGGACAATTGGAGGCTAAATTAACTGAATTTTCATGCACCACAAGCCTTTATAATTTATAAAAGGGGTCTTCCTGTAGTTGGGCACTTGACACAACGGTTAGGGTCAGTTCGTATGTGACGTGTATTGCGATTCGTCTACGTGGTTTTCAATTTTATTTTCACGCCAGGAAGAACACGTTAGGTAAATTTAGTTTGAGAGCACATTTTAACTAATAATCTTTCTTTGCCAACAAACAGGTTCCAAGCCCCTAAACATTGCAACAGTAGCTCAATTGAGAACATCTGGTTATTAATACCGAAGACCGTTCGAAGAATGGGTACTTCTGCTAGTCTTAAATATAATTGAAGTGATAGAAGCCTTTCTTCAGCGTTTTCTAATAATCCAATTTTATACATAAAGACGTGTTATTTTGTAATCAGTAACTTATTTATTTCATGTTAGGGCATGTAAATACTTGTTCTCCCGCCTAATGTAACTAGGCCCAATTTGTGTTCACCAAATATAAAAATTTCTTTAATAAAATATTATCATTTTATATATCACTTTTTTGGTAATCGTTTACCCTCCCTCGGACTCAGGAGGGAACCCACCATTACCGCCTCCAGGGCAGTCTCCTGGAGATTGACACATCGAGACGGGGAATACGACTGGGGAGTTGGGACGAGCACCTCGCCCAGGTGGCCTCACCTGCAAAGAGAACAGGGGCTTTATGATGGATGAGAAGGGATGGGCAAGGAAGAGGGAAGGAGGCGGCCGTGGCCTTACGTTAGGTTCTGTACCAGTATTTGCTGTAGTAATTGGAACGGAGCAATTGGCTACACGGTCATTGATTTTACGATTATAAATTACGAGAGAAAAGTGTTATTACCCTTTCACGAATTGATTGTCGGCGGTCGAGATGGGAACTATTCCTTGTTTACTTGTGTCACACGTCAGCCTGCTTCGTTGACAGGTACAGTTGCGCGAGTAGAATATGACTCAGCTCCAATAGTCTCAGTTATCGTTTGATGTCCGTGGTGACATGAGCTCCTGTGACGAGCAATGCAGCTTGTCTTATGTGCAGAACGAACTCTTGCCATCGCTGTGTTCCCCGCTTCGTCCCGCGCGGCAGCTGCTACAATCAACAACAAACACTGCCGCAGTCAGGCTCAGCGGCAATCAAATGTTGAACGCAAGAACCAGCTGTGACACCAGGAGTATAAGCATCCCGCAACGATACCCAGAATAATGTTCAATTCACTGTTATTTTGTCACCGGCCAGCTTGCAGCTGAGTAGAAGCGAGGTCACCATATGTTCGACTGACGTGATTTAGATCGAGAAGAACGCTGAATGCGATGTCTTACGAACTTTGAAGAATACATAATTGAAAGTATAATATTGCCGTGCACCATAAATTAACATGAATATGGAGGAAGCTGATTCTATTGAGTTTATGTAGGATATGATACTGTATGTAGCACAGGTAGGAATTATTTGTTAAACAACGAGTTTCATCGAGATATCAAGGTCAGAGTGGGTGTGAGAAGGAGCGAGAGAGAGCTTCTTAGAAGAGCAGGAGTAGATTACGTCTTTGATCGGTGAAGAGTTCACATCGTGTCAGGGGAGTATATAGAAAAACATTTCGGGGGGGGGGCTGACTATCCTGGAAAATTGTGAGTATTCTCAGGGGATTGTCACCGCAAATTACCCAGAAATATCAACCAATACCTTAGAGCATATAACTTTGTGTAATTATTTTAGATAAGATTCAAAGTTTATATAGCCTACAATTATTACTGGCAATACAACAAAGCTGTAAAATACAACACAACACACAAATAAAATGTTATACCTAATGAACTTTCTATTATGATCCATGAAGTATGAATGGCATATATCTAAATATTTGTCAATTTACTAAGCAGAAAGGTAAACAGTTTTTTTTACATGTATTTCTCAAAAAACATACTGTGGAATTCACAGCTTTACCTCACAAGGCTGAGTGCACCCCGTTCCAGCCCTCAGACTAGAATTAAAATTTATTGGCAGAGCCGGGAGTCGAATTCGGATCTCCGGGGCGGCAGTGAAGAATGCTACCCACTACACCACGAGTTAGTATAATTTCAATTTTAATATTGCTTATAACTTAGCCGATAAGTTTAGATTAGGGTACAACCAAATTTACAATTATCTTATGCTCTTACCAAAGCAGCACTTTCTTAAATTTTATTGACATTTTTTCGGGAGGGGGGGGGGGGCTGGAGCCCCCTCAGCACCCCCCTTATATACGACCCTGCATCGTGTCTTATACTCGTCTCCAATACGCGTAGTTTCGAAAACGTAGTGTGCGACAGACAACATTACCTTGTGACCTCCAGCCTCATTTTGTGATAACTCGCGTGAAGTGTTAACTATTTTCGAATTTAAAAGACATTCAATTCTTTTGGGAAAAGCATTTCAGTACAGACAATTTATTCTCTACAGCATTTCACGATGTTATTTTACGTGAAGTCGGGAGGAATATTACCACAGCTTATTAAATCTACGACTATGTGTGGTTAATTTGAAGAAGGAACACATCATACAGAGTGACCGAGAATGTAAAGAGTAATCATCTACGCTTATAAGTATGAGAATTACTTACTTCAAAATCATGGAGGAAGCGAGGTCAAACTACTGTACAACTCTAAAATGAAATGCTACAACGAAATTAAATGATTCTTCAACCAAGAGACAATCGACAATCTGGACGAACAAGAACCTGGAATTATGAGATACGGTCTACAATCCAGGAAGAAACTAGTTGGGATAGGAGTCCACTATCCCAGTTCGATGCCAGTAGAAGTACATAGATGGGCGATCAGAACCGCAGCTTCGTTTGGGAAGGAGATTGTTGCGTATTCCTGAATATGCAATTTCTACAAGACTCAGCACAAGGTAGAGAAGAAGATTTTCTTTATGTAATAGTAATTTGAGGTATATTGGCGTTAACCATTTCGCCATTTTTGTCAAGTTAAGTTGGAATGTGGTGTGGATATGATGTTCTTTCATATTTCGCCATATTTTTAATCAGGGTTTTGATTCCTATGCGCATGCGTCCTATATTTTTTAATTTTTGATAAAATTTATTTAGGAATTTGGATATTTTCGATTTGCTAATTTTGAATGAAGATTTTTATTGTTGAGAAGACATGCGTCAGTGAGAAAATATGCGATAGGAAGAAGATTTATGATTATAGGAAGAAGAATTAGAGGATTAGGATTTGATGGACAATATTGAATGAAGTTTACGAATGTTTTCGACAGTTATATCACTAGCGGTAGTGCCAGGCTTTGCCCGGTGGATTTATTTGTTTTATGGATGATAATGAATACTGCTACAGAAGTATCACATGATACTTAAACTAACAGAAAAAATATTTTAAAAATATAACATTTTGCTGTGGTGGTGGTTGTTGTAGTGGGGGTGATAAGTAGTTCAGTATAATGGACGTAACATTCAGGTAATTTTCCCGTCATGATAATAATGATAATAATGAATAGGGAAACGGCTATTTACTAACTGACACATGTAATTTACAAACGAATTTTTAAAAAATATATTAGAAGGAGGAGTAAGTGAAATAAAAGGCACTGCCTAGGGCGGAATGTATATCTGATTGGCTGTTAGAAGTGTAGAGACTAATAGTGTCGTCTTTTGTCGCATAGCGCCGTGGGAAAATAATCAGAACACTTTAAAAACTTCGGCTGTCCCGAGCTCCTGAGCTAGCAATAGTATCATGTATCGCCACATAGCGCTCAACGATAAGTTTCGGAATAAATGAAGGTACATTTTAAAGCACCAACGCTTATTGCAGCTGATAAACGCTATGTACTGCACCAAGACAATTGCACTTATACAGAGGCATAATATTTTCATAATGATAACTCTTATAAGAAGCCTAAGAAATCTTTTTGGACTAATTACTCCCCGTAACTGCAATTTATAAGCAGCGCAAGGTATTAACTATTTTCGCAATTCTACACCAGAACAGTGGTAGCGTCAACGTGATGCAGCCCGAATTGCCAGTCAACAATAGACTTATTAAAATACTCTTACAGTTACACTACTAAGGACATGAATAGTTCTAGGGCCGTAATACGTGGTTTTCAAGTTCATTTTGTCTGTTATTCTAAATGTAGGGAATAGAGAGCGTTGTACAAAATATCAAGTGGACAGTGTTACCAGCAGGGTTTCAATGTGTTTGTAAAATATGGTGCAATTAGGAGGAACGCTGTTGATTCGTGATAAAGAGCTTAAATGGAGGAAATGGAGTAGTCTGTCCGAAATTTAAAGTGGACAGAGTCACCCGCAGGGTTCCAACGATTAAGTATGCATGTGGTTTAGATCGATGAAACGGTGTAGATTTTTGCCAAAGAACCTAATTGCAGGGAATGGAGTGGTATGTCCAAACTATCATGCAGACAGTGTTACTCGCAGGGTTCCAAAGGGCAAATATACAAATTTTGGTTCAGATCGGTGAAACGGTGTAGATTTGTGACAAAGGGTCTAAATGCAGGGAATTGAGTGGTCTGTCCTAAATTTCATGTAAACAGTGTTACTCGCAGGGTTCCAAAGGGTCAGTGTACACATTTTGGTTCAGATCGGTGAAACGGTGTAGATTTGTGCCAAAGGACCTAAATGCAGGGAATGGAGTGGTCTGTCAGAAATTTTAAGGTGACAGTGTTACCCGCAGGGCTGCAAAGGGTAAGTATACAAATTTTGGTTCAGATCGGTGAAACGGTGTACGTATCACTAACCATAACGCCAGCGCACATGGATAAAGCTGTTCGGGAGCACTTGTCCTTTCGACTAACTGAACAAAAATCAATCTTTAAGGGTACTTGAGAGGTATAGCCTATTGCAACATAGCCTAAACTATTCCTCTTGAATCTGGCTATCATATACAAAAAGAATGTTTTGAATCTGACTGGTAGTTCCAGTGATTAGCGCGTTTAAACAAACAAACAAACAAACAAACAAACAAAACTCTTCAGCTTTATTATATTAGTATAGTTGTTCAACGATATTAGGAAGTATTGAATGGAAGAAACGCTTTTATAAACTTGTAATGGAGAGCTTTTGAACTATGAACAGTAATATTAAATATTCTAAATTTTTGAGATGTCCTATTATAGCTCTATTTGAATGATATATTGCAGTCAATTAAATTCTAATGGATTTCATATGAACAATTTTATTGACATGATTTTCACGGTGTAGAATTTATTGAATTATAATGAAAGTTGGATTAATTTTGAAACTGAGAATTTAAAGTTGTTGGATATTGTTTATTACGATAAGTTCTGATTGAGAGTATCTACATATATTATTATTAAACTATAATTAACAGTATTAAGAAACAGCATAGCTATATGAATTCTACGAATTGAGCACTGAACATGTTTTTAATAAATTGAATCCAGCTGGGATGTACAAAATTGCCGAGTGTCATAAGGATTTGCAACGTGTCTATTTAAAGCGTATTGAAGTATTATGAACTAATGTTGGATACAGAAGTGGTATTGAAATTATTGAAATAAATATTGAAGCCATAAGAGAGAACAATATTTGTGTATTATGTGATTATTTACAAAGAATTTTAGTCGTGATATATGATACGGATAATAACGTGGAGAGTATGATGAAGTATTTTTATGCTGTAAGAAGGATTTATGGAAGTGTAATTTTTGATGGGATAGGATTAAATACTGAATAATGTTAAACATGTTTGTTTCTGGAAGAATTGATAAGCGAAGCTCATGATATTATCCTTTATTATCATTATTAATTATTTGCCAAGAATTTGAAATTAATGTTTTAACTTAGCTTAATTGCTCAGTCAAATAGGTCAGAATATGATTACAAGATACTACTTTGACGAAATGAAAGAATATGAAATACATTTTGGTTCTGATATCAGTATGATGAATGAAGTTGCGATGAGGAAATTTGAATATGTAAATTAGTGTATATATCGTTGGAATATTATCTTCGTTATTACTGAAAGGATGTATAGCTTTGAGAACGTTAATGTCCAGGTGAAATTGTGGAATATTCTATTGAAATTCATGCATTTATTTGTTTCATGCGTGAATCATTTCATGCCGTGCGATATAGTATTTTTATTTTCTTTGTTTAGGAATTTATATTGTGCTTCTACTAGCTTCGAATTAATAAATATAGTGATATTTTTATGCAAATTTGACGTTGTGATTTATAATAATTGGTGAGAGATTGTGTTACGAAGACCAGTTATAGGTGTTAATCCCATATTATTTTCATTGCTTTGAGATTTATTTTTCTTGATTCTCGATTTTTATCGACTGAGCTACTTAATGTTTTTTCTCCATTGGTCATTTTCTTAACGAAATATTGATAGGATATGTGTGATCCCTTTCATGTAGTGCTTGTCGGTAGGAATTTGAGGGTTTTTCTAGCCGGGGAATTTCAGGTTCTACGATCCAGCTGTTCCATCGGATTCGACAAGTACTGTTCATGATTAATTGGGCACAGTACCATCCTGGCATTTGCCCGGAGACGAAGTGGGAAACCACGGAAAACCACTTCGAGGATGGCTGAGGTGTGAATCGAACCCCCTCTACTCATTTGGACCACCCGAGGCTGAGTAGACTACGATCATTATATTAATAAACGACATTAGCTGCGAATTCATACAATTTACAAAGGAATTGTAAAGAACGTAAGAGTTTGTCACCACACGCAGCTCGTGGATTCCTCCAACATGTGGAATTTGCTGTCGCATCTCCACCCATAGCACGTACTGCTGTTTCTCCCCCACGGAGAGTATAATTGTTGAGGGAAGGATTGCGGCCCTTTTCACCGGCAAGCTCATTTGTTGGTGGTGAGTCATTGACGTGTAGCGGCTTGCAGCGATACATACAAAGAGAACCCCATTGAGTCTCTTTTTTTCTTTTCGGTTTAAATCAGTGCCATTGTTATTCATTTTCTGCTTCGTTGAATCAAAGTCTTTTACCATTTAGAATCTATCGACATACAGGCCTACCGTTAGGAGGATTAAGTAAATGATTTGAAATATATCATCTCACCGTTCTAGATACAGAAGGTTCGCAAATTTTTGCCCACCACTTGCTGTAGATAATTTGATTTTGTTGTCACTGTTGTAGTTTATTTGAAGGTTTGGAACATATTGTTCATTAGCCCCATATAATTAATGATACATGATTTGCAGTCAATGACCATAAGTTGGGCATTTTTGATTTCATGCCCGAGGACTCCCAACAAGTTCAATTTCAAGTAGTTACATCTTTGGCTACGAGATGCAACCGTTATTAACACTAGTGACGAACGTTGGTACTTGATAGAGTGTTTCCTAACCAGCCGAGTATAACCTACATATTTTTCTACACATCACCAATTGCAGTTGTAGATCCTTGTACGTGTCATAAATCTATGACATGGACCCGCCGGCTCTACTTCCCTTACGAATGAAGAGGCATACTGAAGGAATTGACGCTCTTAAAAGAATTCGATAACTTCGGCCGGGTTTGAACCCGCCATCTGGGCATAGCACTTCAGCATGCACCCGAGTACGCCACCGAAGTTGGCAACATGAAATCGATGAAAAGCGAAGAGGAGAAGATGAGGAAGACCAAGACTAGTACTGCTGCATTTTAGCCTATGAAATACAATTTTGTGAATGAGAAACTTTCATTGATGAATTACAGGGTGAGTTAGCCGTGGTGGTTACGGCATGACTGATGGCAGTCGCTCACATCCGGGAGGCGAGGAGGTTCGAATCCCCCCACCGGCAACCTTGAAGATGGTCTTCTGTGGTTTCCTATCTTCCTTCCAGGCAAATGCCGGGGTTGGTCCCTAACTATAGGCCACAGCCGCTACCTTCCAACTCCTCGTCCTTACATTCCAACTTCCCTCCTTCCCTCCCCAACGGTACTTGTAGCTCACCCATTGGGTGTCCGTCTCGAAGCAGCTACAAAAACTGGCGAGCCGAACATGTCCTCGGACACTCCCGGCACTAAAAGCCATACGCTAAAAAAAACATAAAAAGGCACTATTAAAGGGAGCTGAATGAAACGTTTTATAATTAATAAACTAATAATAATACATATTTTACTGCAACAGAAATCTTACATTTGCAAAAACTAACACTATTAAAAGGCATTTATTTGCAATTTCTTTCACTTGTTTGATTTAAAATTTTAAATTATCATACAGTCGCTATACGTTGATATTATACCAAGAAAAATACCTTTGCGCATATTTGTTTTAACACTATTTGTGATATTTAATCTCAATTTTCAAAGTATTCTATTATGAAGATTTCTTTGAATAAGATACATAAATTGGTATTCAAAGTTAAAATTTGAAATTCGTATATAAACTCCAAATTTTGAGGTAGAAATCTGCAAAATTCAGAACTTACAGCTACGTGTACTGATAAACGGCACATCAATTTTGATGCTAATGTGAGTAGCGGTATGGAAGATATATGTTTTATGCTATGCATATAATTTGACGACTCCCCTTTAATTGTCTGTTATTCTGTATTTTTATGATGACTATAATAGTCCGTGTAAATTTAATTACTAGGTTCTAGGTTGGCTGCAGGTACTTCAGTACTTGAAATTGGGCACGATAGAGACATTTGCATTGACATAGGAAAAGAAACAGGAAAATCTATACTACGAATTACCGCTCAGAAAACGACTTTTCCAAATGCGTGCTTTCTGTTCCACTTTACAGTCGTACTGAGTAATTTAATGGTCACTTCCATGCTGCGCTGCGTGATGCTAGATAATTCCTGTAAATAATTCCACTATTTGTGTCAGTTAACAAATTCTGCCCTACATCATTGCTCTAGAAAAAAATTGGCAATACTTTACGGACACTTAATTTCACCTACTCTATCTACACACTAGTACCCCAGCTCAGCCTACCTATGTACTGAGATTATTTCATATTATTCATTCATTCAATTTCGCTAATCGGCCAACTAGGGACCACGATAAGCCTCATTTTACTTATTATTATTATTTCTACATTCATTTCACCACATAAGTGGGACATATCAACATATCGTCGGCTTGTTTGCAAGACGGTATGGCTAATTCTCTTAAGGTGGCACATTGAGAAACGAGCGAACAATGGAACAGGTCTCCAAGATGACGGCCTTCTGCATGGTGATATGTAGACCAGGATGTATTCCCAGTATTTGCAGATTGCGAGCCAATGATTTGGGGATGATGCCGGTAGAAGAAATTACTATGGGCAGAACCACTACACTTTCCTGTCTCCACATTTGCCGTATTTCTTCAGCCAAGGGCAGATATTTGGTGATCTTATCACAGCAGGTTTTTTGCAGATTATGGGAATTGGGCACTGCAATATCAATTAGGAAGGTTCTCTTCTGCACCTTGTCCACAAGAACAATATCTGGCCGGCTTGCTGGTATGGTTTTATCAGTAATAACTGATCGGTCCCATAACAACTTGTGAGTAGGATTTTCCAAAACGGCGTCAGGAACATACTGATAGTAAGGCAAAATATTATCAGATAATAAGTGATTTTGAGCAAGGTGTAGGTGCATTATTTTGGCCACTTGGTTGTGCTTTTTCATGTAATCAGTACAGGAGATTGCTTGACAGCCTCCTGTGTTATGTTGAATTGTTTCCGGTTCTAGTTGGCATCTTCTGCATTTGTCATCCTGAATATTTGCCTTAACTATATATTTAAGATAGTTTTTGGTAGCCACAACTTGATCCTGGATTGCAACCATGAATCCTTCAGTCTCAGTGAATAGGTCCGCATGAGTCAACCAGCTGTTCGACGCATCAATGACGACATGTTTCTGGTTGAGATCATACGAAAGACGACCGTGCAGAGCTTTCTGCGTCCACTGCTGAAGCTTGATGGCTGAACATTCCTCATCAGTGGCTAACTGTATATCCCTTACGTGAAGAAGATCCAGCGGTGTGTACTTGTTATCTGCCTTCACAGCGGCTTGATGTATGGGAGAGTCATGTCTTCCCAGAAAATATCTCTGAAGGTTCTTCACTTGTCTTGCATGCAATTGGATAATGTCCGTGAGCCCTCGTCCACTTCTTTGACGTGGGATTGTCAATCGCTCAACAGCTGACTTAGGGTGGAGGCATCTGTGTTTTGTTAAGATGGTACGTGTCCTAATTAGGATGTTCTCCAAGTCAGTCTGCGTCCATTTGATAATACCGAAAGTGTATGTCAGAGCAGGAATAGCATAGGTATTAATAGTCTTAAAGGTGTTCTTTCCATTCAACTTTGATTTTAAAATCGTGTTAAGGCGTTAATTGTAGATAGCTACGGTTCTATCTTTAATACCTTTATGATCAATTCGATTAAATTGCAGGAGACCAAGATATTTGTAGGTCTCATTACCTTCAATAGGCTTTATGAAACAACCGTCATCAAGTTGAAATGCTCGGGCCTCTAATTTTCCACGCCGAATGGTGAGGGTGCGACACTTATCTAATCCGAAGGACATACCAATATCAGAAAAAAATGAAGCAGTCATTGCAATCAGATTGTCGATATGTTTCTCAGAGGATGCATATAGTTTAATGTCTTCCATATACATCAAATGAGAAATTGTGTATTTCACTATACCATGGTACTTAATTGGAAAACCACACTTTGCATTGTTCAGCAATGATGATAGCGGATTGAGCGCCAAACAGAACCATAGAGGGCTCAAGCTGTCACCCTGAAAGATACCCCTTTTGATTTGAATAAATCCCGATTCCATACATGTGTCTCCATTAGACATTAATAAATTGGTCCCCCAATGGGACATCATATGTTGCCGACTTATAATGATGGCAGGATCAACTTTATATATCTTCAGGGTTTGGATTAACCAGGAATGTGGTACGGAATCAAAAGCTTTCTTGTAATCAATAAAGGTCATGTAGAGGTTACGCATCATCTTTCCTGCTTGTTCCATAGTAACTGCATCGATTACAAGTTGCTCTTTGCAACCTTGAGACTTCTTCATGCACCCCTTCTGCTCCTCAGACAAGATGTTATGAAGATTTATGTGTTCACAAATCTTACGAGCAATGCAAGATGTAAATATCTTATACAGGGTGCACAGACAGGTGATAGGTCGATATTTGGAAGGATCATTGGTTCTATCGCCTTTTGGCAGAAGGTATGTTTTACCTCGCATCAAGTAAGAGGGGATAAGCTGTGGACTTTGGATGAAATCTGTGTAGCAGCGGGCAAGATGCTCATGAGTACAAGTGAAACGTTTGATCCAAAAGTTGTGGATGTTGTCTGGTCCTACCGCTTTCCAATTTTGGGTCTCCTTAACCACATGGGTCACATCTTCATTTGATACCGAAGAGTCACTCATCGTGTCAATTTCTGACATTCTTTCCTCCTCCTCCGTAAACCATTTAGCGCTGCCGTTATAATCTCCAGCATTCGACCATAGGGATGACCAGAAATTATTTACCTCTTCTTTTTGCGGTGAACTGCCCATTTGTGTTTCAGGATCGTCAAGATTCCTATAGAACCGTTTCTCATTGGTAACAAATAGCTTGTTCTGTTGCTTTCGTTCGTTCCATTCTTTATATCGACGTAATCTCTGTGCCGTTGCCTCAAGTTGTTGCTTTAATGTGTCTAGGATCTCAAGGGGGCTACAGTTCGGAGGATTATACTTTGCATGTTTACTCTTCGTATGGCTCAACATTTGAACACATTGAACAACCTTTTTACTTCTATTGCCTGCAACATACTGAAGCATTCTTCCGATATATACTCTCAGTTCATCAACAGACTTTCGTAAACGTATCTCCCAAGCTGGCATCTTCTCCTGTCGGCCTGAGGTGTATTTAGGTCGACATAATCTACCTCCTGTCACTCGTATCACAGCTATCGCTCCAGCATAAATTGCAGTCTGAACATGGTTGAAACAATATGATTTCTGGGACAGATGCTGAGAGAGAATGTCGTTCATTGTTACAAGCGGTAGCAAGTTTCTTAGAGCAATGTTGGTTCGTGATCATGGGCCGTTCTATTGGATCAGTCCCTTCAAATTCTATGGGAGCCTTCCAAAATTCATCTTCGAGTTGTTTCCGCACTGGTTCTCCGAGTGCTTCCAGCGATATTCTTATATCTTTGTCATCTGAAGGAAGATCGGTGTGCCTTTGTTCATTGACCAGACGTGTACTCTCCTGATCTATGGATTCGTCTACAGAGGTATGAGTATTGTCGGCATCTACGTCAACCATTAGCAGTTGAGGTGATATTCTGGGATAAGTTTCTTCAAAACTATAGCTCGGCGCTGATCTGCTATTCTCTGTTCCGTAACATTAATATCAGGGAATTTCTGGCAGAATGCAGCGTGCAACTTCTGTCTAAATGCAGTAGTGTCAGTTTCCATATTCGTTATCTGATAATATGAACGCATGATGTACATATTCATTTCATTTGTCCATTTCATGCGCTTTCTCGGTTTGCCTGCTCATGTGGTCTCCTGAGTATTTTATTATTATTATTATTATTATTATTATTATTACCAACCGGAGTAGTTACCCACTCGTAAATGCAAAGCCTTGAAGTCAGGCTATCTCCGAAATCGGGAGACGAGTGGTTCAAACTCCACAGTCGAACTTCCAGGAAGTGGTTTCCATGGTTTTCCATTTTTGTCTGCAGTGAAATATTGAGATGAAGTTTTCTAAGAGCCTACAGCCACTTTCTGTTTACTACTTTACTGATTTCATTAATTTTCATTCATTTCTCAATAGCTCTCCCGTCAAGGTTGGTCTGAGAAAGAGCATCCAGCTACAAATAATACAAATAATCTCATCTCTACTCAGAACAACTAAGGGTATACGTCCATTCATTAATATTACTCATTCATTCGTATCGTATCAGCCATCTATAATAATAATAATAATAATAATAATGTCGTATGGCCTCGGGTGCCGGGTGCAAGCTTTTGTAATTTGACACCCAGAGGGTAGCTTGCATGTCGAATTTCGTTGTTCCCTGAATCACTATGAAAATCAAGGAGGTTAGATATCTAAGCTCCTTGAACACACTAGCGCTTTCTAGTAGAGAAATGAGGAACTTTGTGTTGGTGGAAACTCCCGAGATTAATTTTGCCATTATGAACACGGCCTACTGAATTCAAATGGGTTCTTTGACATGCCAACATCGTATGACATGCGTATCGTATTTTTTCCACCTTTCAAAAATCACTTACCACGGCCAGGAGCGAACCTGCTATCTTGGGGTTAGTAGACCGACACTCTATCCACTCACCCACCGTGGCAAGCTATCGGTCATCTATGGACCGCTCATTCCAACTGTCTCATTCTTCGGGCTGTTATATATTCTCAGTAGGAACACGTTCGTTCTCGGTGTTTTTTCTTCCTTTCCTCTGTCCATGTCTTCCCGTTTTCAGCTTTGAAACCTTGGCATGCTTTATGCTTTCTCTTGAGTGGAATAAGCTCCTAAATGTCATTTGATGTAATCCCCACTTCTTTGAGATCTATCCAGTTCAATGAACCAGGCCTATTTTGTTTTCCTCCACTGAAAGCAGGTTGGTCAGTACACCGGGTGAGTTAGCCGTGGTGGTTACGGCATGACTGATGGCAGTCGCTCACATCCGTGAGGCGAGGAGGTTCGAATCCCCCCGCCGGCAACCTTGAAGATGGTCTTCTGTGGTTTCCCATCTTCCTTCCAGGCAAATGCCGGGGTTGGTCCCTAACTATAGGCCACAGCCGCTACCTTCCAACTCCTGAGTCCTTACATTCCAACTTCCATCCTTCCCTCCCCAACGGTACTTGTAGCTCACCCATTTGGGTGTCCGTCTCGAAGCAGCTACAAAACTGGCGAGCCGAACTTGTCCTCGGACACTCCCGGCACTAAAAGCCATACGCTTAAAAAAAAACTACAATAGTGTCCGGTCTGAACCCTGGCAGCGACCGGTTCGCTGCGCTTTGCTTCGTTGTGAGTGACGTATTCGAGTGTCTAACTTTCAAGTCTTTTCAAGTACAGTAAAAATGGCAACCAACAGTATTAGGAAAAACACTATAAAATGTGCTTTCCCCGACAAGGCCAATAAACCAGGCCCTGCAGAAATACATGAGTGGATTCAGTACACCCTAAAACTCAACGTGAACCAATTAGAAGCCATTCAACTAGACAATCTGGAAACTGCTGTTTTCATCAAGTTCACCAGCAAACTACTGATGGAGAAGGTCCTCAACAGTACCAACGGAAAATCCCAGGTACGGAAATTTAATGGCTCTATATCTGAGGTAATTATAACTTGTGCGGATGTTGACAGCAAACTAATCCGAATCATGAACCTTCCCATTGAACTGCCGAATGACCGGATAATGTCGTACTTTAGTAAGTACGGGAAAGTTCGTGAAATTAGAAACGAACGATGGTCAGCTACCTACCTATTCAATATTTTGAGTGGTATTCGGGCTATGCGGATTGAACTAAAAACTGCAATTCCACCCATTATTTCTATCGATGGCTACAAAGCACAGGTGGTGTATGATGGACAACCTCGATCATGCTTTTATTGTAATGCTACTGATCACTTTAGACAGGAATGCCCAGTGAGGCGCGGTGAAACTGAAAACAAAACCGGCCCTAAGCTTCTCAGTGAAATTGTAGCCAACAAGGACAGTGACATTGTCTCGCCTGCCTTATCGGCACCTTGTTCATCTAACGTCAGTATTTCTCCCGAACAACTTGCCCCACATTATACGTCAGCTGTAGCACAAGACACGATGGACGTGTCGCCTTCTCACTCCACCGCCTTCTCGCCGCAACCAGCTTGGCCATTGCCCTCCACTAGTAAACAACAACATACTCCCACATTACAACAGGAACTCCACGGGCAGCCAGCGTTGCCAGGTTCGTCTGATACTAGCCAATACACCAATGGCAGTCTAGGTAGGACGGCCAATTCTCTAGTTCCTAAAACTGACCAGAAACCTGACACTAGCACTGCCAGACCTGATGCGGTCACAGAAGGCGTGACCTCAGGAGACAATGCTACCAGTATGCCACCCTCAAACCAGTCCATATTTAGTTGTGAACCACAGACCGCTGGTATACGATGGTCGGATGAAATAGAAGACGACCCCTCCAGACACATGGATACAGAAGAGACGGGGTCACGGGACCAGGGGATCATGGACAACAAGGACCTAACTCCTAAAGAACAGGCACCTTTGAAAACCTCCTCCAAAGCTAAAACAATCCGGGCGTCAAAAGAGGGAACGCACAAGCCTTATGCGGGTGTCAGGGACCCCCGACTACAAGGCGGGAAGTCGAGCGACAAGCGTTAAAGACCACCCCATCTCCATCTTGTTTATTTCGGTAAAAAAAACATGTCTATCTTTCTGACGATGTTGTTGACATACACGCTAATGACACTCAATGTAAATTGCATTCAAACTGCTAGTAAACAGTCGCTCTTACGCAACCTCATACGAGACCAAGATGTGGATATTGTTCTGTTGCAAGAAGGGGCTACTGAAGACCTCCTTACCATCTCTGGCTACGATAAAATAGTTAATGTAAATGAGCACAAACGTGGTACAGCTATCTACATTAAGGACCATATACCATATGCGGATCCAGTCCAGTTAGTCAACTCACGCGGAATCAGTATCCGTATTCGAGATCTTTTGATTGTCAACGTATATGCTCCCTCTGGTTCGCAGGCCAGGATACAACGCCGGCTCTTTTATACCACAGATATTCTCCCACTTCTCCATAATCATACCGGCAATATAATCCTCGGTGGGGATTTTAACGCAGTGCTATCGCCCAAAGACCAAAGTGGCCAATTTCAGGGCTGCCCTGCGCTATCTGCGTTAATACAAGGGTTACGCTTAAAAGACACATGGGAACTGAAGCCGTCGGGGTCAGCCGGTTGCACGTACTACTACCATAATGGTGCTTCTCGACTGGATAGAATATATGTCAGCGGGGAATTGAAAGAACACGTGAGAGAAACAGATGTATGCCCGGTGGAGTTTTCAAACCATTGTGCGTATCTGTGCAAGATTCGCCAACCAGAATTGGGACCTCGCCGTGGGAGAGGAACATGGAGGTTAAATGATTCTATTCTGACACACTTGGACATGAAAGATAGCTTTGCCACTGAATGGCATAACTGGAAACGCCACATTCACCGGTTTCAAGATACTCTTGAGTGGTGGTTGAAGTATGCGAAACCCAGAGCTGTTAGGTTATTGAAGGCCTACAGTGCCGAGAGAAGACGCCACATCCATCAGACGACAGATTTCTACTATAAATGTTTACGACAGTTATACAATGAAGACCCTACCAACCCTAATATATATCGCCGAATAAAGAAAATCCGAGCGCAGCTCCTCACGCTGCAGCGCAAAGCATTGGAAGGACTCAAACTTCAAGCACAAGTTCATCAACATCTGGCATCAGAGGCACCCTCCGTTTATCATTTTATACCGGCGTGCCGCAAAGGCCGTCAGAAGTACATCAACCGCATTATGACATCTGAGGGACAAATGGTGACTAGTCATACCTTAATCACAGAAACGGTAGAGAACTTCTTTCAGTCCTTGTACACAGACGACGCCCCAGTCCCACTTCACCACCAGCATCCGTTCTTCGATGGTGTACGAGGAAGACTTTTGCACAGAGAACAAGAGTGCTTGACCCAGGACATCACCGCCGAAGAAATATATACCTCCATAATCCACAGTGCGCCGAACAAGAGTCCTGGTCCTGATGGCCTGGGGAGAGCTTTCTACATGACGTTTTGGACCACCATTCGCGATGAACTTACAGCCGTAGTGAATGATGCTTGTCGTCCTGGACGAAATATCGACACCCTGAAAGATGGCCTGGTGGTAGTAGTTCCAAAAATTACACAACCAACACAGCTCAGGGACTTTCGCCCACTGACGCTTTTAAACTTTGACTACAAGATCTTCACGAAATGTATGAAAACGAGACTTCAGGCCTTTATGGAGGAAGCCACATCTCGCCACCAATCGGGTGGGGTACCAGGCAGGTGCATTGTCAACACTACATGTGCTATTCGCGATGTCATTAGTGAGTCGCTGGTCGGCAATAAGAAGAAACTGTTATTATCACTGGATTTTGACCATGCCTGTGATAGGGTAAACCATAAATACATCCTTGCGACCCTTCAAGCTATTGGCTTCGATATGCGGTTTATTGCCCTCGTGAGCAAAATTCTTCATGGTGGATCTTCAAAAGTGAGTGTAAATGGGTATTTCACACGGCCGCTCCTCATCCATCGTGGAGTCAGGCAAGGGTGTCCGATGTCCATGCTTCTTTTTGTTCTATCCCTGGAACCCCTTCTTTGTAATCTCCATACATCTTTCAATGGCACGGAGATCAGTATTTTTGCATATGCGGATGATGTCACCCTTGGGGTGGATCGAACCGTTGACATGCAGCAATTGTTCACGGACCTTGATGAGTACGGGAGATATTCTGGTGCGCGGCTGAACCGACGAAAAACAAAGGCGATGTGGATTTGGAAATTGGACCGCGTCCAAGGGGTTCTCCCGGCGTGGGTAACGATCGCCTCAGAACTCAAAATATTGGGCATATCTTTCTTGAATAGTATACACCAAATGATTAAAAAGAACTGGGACGTTGCTCTACATTATGTGCGTGGTGCCTTGCAACAAGTGCGGTACCGCTCCTTCCTCTTACACCAACGAACAATGTACGTGAATATGTTCAGCTTAAGCAAAATATGGTATCTCAGTCAAATTCTTCCTATGCCAAGAATGGTGGGTACACGTATTATTTCCGCCGTCGGATGGTTTATTTGGCAAGGAGCTCTATTACGTCTTTCCCGCAGCACATTAACATTGCATAAATCCCAGGGATGTCTGGGACTCATCGACGTTGAAAAGAAAGCTAGAACCTTATTCCTCAATCGACACCTGCAACTGCTTACAGGCTTCGGGACCGATGAGTCACATAACTTCCTACGGAGATGGTGTAGTCCCCATGACTGCTCGAACCCACCAGCTTATTATGATATCAATCATCATGCACCTCATGTCCGGTATCTGAGAGTTGAACTAAGCTACGTGCCACAAGACGTCATCAGGTCTATCTCAACGAAAAAGCTGTATCGTTCTATCATGGCACAACAGTATGTTGCCCCCAGAATTATACAATCCGCATTGATCGTCAACTGGAATCGAGTCTGGAGGAATGTCTCCAATCGCATTCTTCCCAGCGCAGCGAAGGAAAGTTGGTATAAAGTAATCCATGACCTTATACCAACAAACAGCAGACTCCATCGCATTCACCTGGTGGAGAACGCCTTATGCACTTCATGTTCCCATCAGGATACAATCCTGCACCGATTTACGCAGTGTGATCCGATTCGATCGACCTGGAACCGCTTCACCCGGGTCCTGAATAGCTTCATGAACTGTCCTACTACCTCCATCACTCCTGAATGGGTGATCCGCCCAACATTTAGTCTGCAACCACCTCAACTGAACAGTGCGGTAGTGTTACTCCTTGGTTGCTATGTGCACTGTGTGCTGAAAACTACGGGGCCATATACAGAACTCGAAATGCTGTCCGAGGTAAGTGAGTGTGTCCTCACGAGCCTTCGCTGTACTACAAGAACTCGCCGGCTGGGGGACTATGCCCAGCAGCTCACCCGCATCATGTGAGTGTTTTGTGCTTTGTGATAGTGATTGAACATTGAACAATAAGTAGACTAGTATAACTGTGATAAACTCATCAATATCCATGATTGTTATTCATCTACCACCTCACAATCACCTATGTACCTTAAATATATGAAGACAATGAACAAGTTTCCTTAAAAAAAAAGTCCCACTGGGCTCATTCGCTTCACAAGTCGATGAAAATTGATCCTTATTTTCAGAAAGGTTACCTTCACTACATGGATATGCAGTTTGTGGTTATGCCTTGTTCTATCTTCCCCGTTGTCTTTGATGGGAACTTTTTTTTTTCACAAAAATGTATTTCCTTTGATCTCCAGTTATCATTTTATTATTATTATCTATATATATAGAATACGCTAAGGTGAATGTTTCACAAAACTCAAGCTCCTAAACCAGAGGGAGTTAGAAGGTGTGGGTTGTACCAAAATCTCCCAAATCGTCTCAATAGTACAGGAAAAATCATGCATTTCTTGAAAGTCAACGGGAATATATGTATTTGTTTATAAAGTGCAATTAAATTAATAAACAAGACGATAGCCCTTGCAGAACTGTGCCTCGTTATTATTATTATTATTATTATTATTGGGGGTCAAGCATTGCTTCACGTCCGTAGGTTCAACCTTAAACTACCCTGCACTTGTCCCCCGGGTGGTGCTAAGTAAGCAACAGTGATTCAGATGCCCCCGTACTGCCCTTCTGGGTCTCACGGCCACAACATGATGAAAACCCCAAATAGTCCTTCTAAGGACGTACAGTTCCAAACACGGACAATAGGCCCACAACTAACTTTATGCCAATTGAACATTGAGGGCATAAGTAGGGCCAAGGGTGATTACCTTGCTAAGATCTTTGAGGAATATGAAGTCGACTTTGTTGTATTGGAAGAAACTCATACTGAAAGCGACGAACAGCTGTTAGCTCGAGGTAGAATTCCTGGATATAAGATACTGGCAACTCGTCACCATGCTCAGTATGGAATTGCCACATATATTAAGAATGATTTATGCCAGTGCAGTGTAATTCCATCCACTGAATATGAGTCTTTCTTTTCTACATCTGTAAAAGTAGACAATACTGTGATTACAAATATCTACAAACCTCCTTCCTCAACATGGTTTGATCATATAGATGTTGTACCTACCAATGAAAATATTATAATGGGAGATTTCAATAGTCATCATACTTCATGGGGCTACTGTCAGAATGATGCTAATGGGATTACGCTGGTAGAATGGGCTGAAGTAAACTACCTCACCCAGGCATATGATCCTAAAGATAGGGGTACTTCTCAATCTGCTAGATGGAAACAAGATTACACACCTGATTTTTGCTTCGTCTCATCTGGCTTTGTAACACCAGTCCCTAGGATACGTAGACAAGTGCTTCAAGATTTTCCTCATAGTCAGCATAGACCAGTTATATACAAAATTGGATTTCAAATACCAGTTATGCATTCCACACCTTGGCCTCGTTGGAATTTACAAAAGGAAGATTGGGAGTCTTATGCCAAGTACTCTGATGCTAACATCCGGTGGATTCAACCGATACCTCAGAATTACTCAAGGTTTGTAGGATTAATAAAAGCAGAAGCCAAAAGATCTATCTCAAGAGAATTCCGTAATGAATACATACCAGGTTGGAATGAGGAGTCCAATAGGTTAAGAAAGGAATTTGATGAAAACAGTAGCAAAGACAAAGCTACTGAACTGTTGCAATCACTTGACAAAGCTAGAAGAGAGAGGTGGATAGATACTGTTGAAAGTTTAAATTTCAACCATTCCAGTAGGAAGGCATGGTCACTGATACGGAAACTAGATTCTGCTTCCACACCGTCGAAGAAGCTTACATCTGTTAATGTTGATGTAATAGCCAACCATCTTGTTACTACCTCTAGGATGCCAAAGGACAAGAAGTTTACCAAACTGGTAAAATCCCTACTCAGGCAAGCCATACAGACAGTGCAACCTCTTGATACATATTCAAGACCTTTCTCCGTACAAGAAGTTGAACAAGGTTTACTTTCACTTCAGAATGGAAAGGCAGCAGGTTTAGATGGTATTCATCCAGAACTATTAAAGAAGTGCGGCCCGGCTACGAAACAATGGTTAGCACTGTTTTTCAGCAGAATACTGGAAACTGGAAAGTTACCCTCAATATTTAAGAAGACTAAAATCTTTGCACTCTTAAAGCCAGGAAAAGATCCCAAATTGCCTCAAAGTTATCGGCCAATAGCCTTGCTCTCTGTTACATACAAACTTCTAGAAAGATTGATCCTGAATAGAATAGCTCCAACAATAGAAGCTGTACTTCCAGTCGAACAAGCGGGATTCCGTTCTGGCCGTGATTGCAGTGACCAAGACCTTTCCCTTACCACCTTTGTGGATGTAGTTTTCGAGAAGAGGTTGAAGAGCGTCTCTGTGTCTCTAGATCTCACTGCAGCATACAACTCAGTGTGGAAGGAAGGTCTTTTACTAAAACTGATCAAGGCTGTTCCTTGCCTGAAGATAATTAAGTTGATAGTGTGCCCGAGGGCATTAGGCTGACTGGTGTTGAAACTGGGACACTGGGAAAGTGAGAACGGAGTAGAGATGCCAGCGAGGTATGAACCCAGGGTCTCAGAGGGAGTTTAATCAAGAGAAACCCCTAGAGACAGGACACATTAAACCACTAATGTGATTTAAATGAATTCTGGCATTATTTGTTAATGTAATGAAGAAAAGGTGGAAAGAATACGGCAATTTTTGGCTGTAAAATGCATACAATTCTGAAGTTAGCACTGAGAGTTGGAGCTCTTGACAGTTTTACAAATGAATTTAGAAACTGGGCGTGTTTTCAAGGCACCACGTCAGCCACACGGATCTATTTACGCCGTCTAGAACAGGGTGAGGATGGCAGATTTGATACAGTAAACCCTCTTACCACAAGAGAGGAGACCAGTGGCGTGGGGAACTGCAAGGATAATTTAATGATTACTCGCGATTGGAATACGCCAGAGACATAAGGATTGCACCTGCGTGAATGAATTGCAAGGAGGCTAATTATCAAGCCATCAGACATCGAAATTGAGGCAGATTTAAGGTATTGTGGATGTACACAGCAGGAATGAGTCCAGCGCAGAAATACTAGTAGGTCATTGGGGATTCACCACCCACGCCGCGTTAGTACGCTCAGAGGGAGGCAATTAATATTAATTAATTGACCGATCGATTCTCATGCACGCGGGCAGATATGGAAACAGTGATGCAGGACGCATCTGAAAAACATCATTTCAAGAGAGGGAAAGCATGTAAAGAAGAAATGAAGCTCCAAGGAACTTACGGACCTACTTTTCTTGTGAAAACAGATATATGGTCACTGGAGCAGGCAGTTGAGGTCAGTTGTGCCAGACTCTAACGCGGAGCGCATGTAGCCCGGGTCCAAGAAAGGGACGCGCGCCAACAAATGACTTTAACATTTTTAGTGAATTATTAAGTGTATTAGCCGTGCAGTATAAGTATGTACGAGGTAGAAAAGCATCATAATAGGTCAATCGAACCTCATAACGAAGAGATAATGCAGTGTTTTATAAATGTACGTGGGACTGTACAAGACTTTGTTAAAAGTGTACCGTTCAGGAAAACTGTAAGTGCAGTCAGAGGACATTGAGAATGGTAATTGTACAAGTACAATGTACGATGGACAAGCGCAGTATAGAATATAGCTGTTAGACATGGATACAGTAGTTAGAATTGTGCAGGTATAAACCTTTTTGTTAATACGGGTAAAGTATTTTCACAGAAGTACCACTTTGATTAACGTTCTGTACGATATGGAAGCATATCTATGCTAGTATTGGGAACATTCCACTGGATAGGAGTTGGCGATCATTGGGAATCACGAGGGATTTTCAAGTAACAGGAAGTCCACTAGGGAACAGCAGGCAGTGTTACGAGACTCTCAAACGGGATGCAGGGTTATTCGTGGAGGATGGATCTACAGCACCTGTGTTTCTGAGATTCTGCAAGAAGTGTCAACCAGTGAGAAAATGTATATAGTTATCGTGTGTTTTAAGTGATTTGTTATTTAAATATATGTATTCTACAAGTGCAGTGGTCAATATAATGTGCTTTATGGAAAAAGGAAGCGATAGTTTCAGCATGGAAAAGCAACGTGCAGTGTAATTCTCAATGGAAAAATTATATGAAAAGTGTGAAAATAGTGTAAGGATGTTTTGCTAAAATGCAACTATGGCAGGCGTTAATGGAGTACGTGTTTGGTCGATGACGCCAGGATAATATGTTAGTACAAGAATAACCATGATTTTATTGTATGTCGGTAATAACAAAAGTTGTAAAAAATGCCAATGAAAATTGAATTTGGAAGGTAGAATCTCCATACATTAATTTGTGTTGATTTTTGTCAAGTTAAGATGTTCGTTTCACATCGAGTTATGTGTAAACCCGTTACAAGTAACGTAGAAATGGCATTTGACTTAATAAGCTTAAAAATATAATGAACACGGATGTTCAGTTGTTGATGATATAACTAAAGCTACGGTGTGTCGAGATAGGGGAAAACATGTCAGTAATAATAATAATTAATAAACATCAGGGGAATTGTAAACAATTATATGTTAATTTGAACAACTGTGTATCTAAGCAGTATTATTGAAAGTAGAATGGATCGCTCAGAGAAAATTAATATCAGAGAATCATATGATATGGATAGAATTATGCAAAGGAGGTCGGAAATGGAAATGTTTGAAATATAATTGAATTGCAGCTTGATAAATTAGCTTATAAGATATTGGTGGAGATTATCTAATTAATTAAGGACGGGGTCAGCTTCACAAGAGTCAGGGGAAGTCAGGTAGCTTAATCCGCGTATGGAATCTCGTATAGCCAAAGGACGTACGGAGATATAAACTGCAATCGAGCGTAAATAGTGGGATCCCTAGCTCTGATTATTGCTAATAAAGCGTTCCGGGTTCGAATCCAGTGGCGCATGAGAGGAAAACGAGGACACCTCGCCATGACGCCTGATATCGACCGAGAACTGGCTAATTGTGTGAATTAATTCATCTCTTTGGGAGTGAATTTGACGGCAGAAAGTTGTTCCCTGACCGTGGTATTTAACAAAAGCGCCGACTATTCCTAAAACTGACTTTGGGCATAGTGCATCTCGTTTCCTTGGCCTGAGTTAATTGCGCCTGTTGCGGCCAGCCTTTATATCCTATATGGTAGGAGTACATGTTTAAACAATTCCATATTCCGTATTGCATTCTGTAAGACTGGTGTCAGTAATATTTGATGGGTCGTTAAGACGCCACATTGTGTAGGTCTGGGGTTAACAGACAATTGCTTGGAGCGGAGCAAAAAAAAGACGGGAGGTACGGCATGTTGTCTGACCACCAGTGGCGAAGGTCCATTGTACTAAGTGAAGGGACAGGAGAGAACTCACCCTTGTATTCTTGGAGTAGGATGTATGAATTTGAAGTCTATGAAACACTGATTGTTAAAAAAGGTTGATTGTAGTAATGAATATATAATGTGTGTGCCATAAGACACACTGCTAATTAAGAATCGTTCTGTTATCTTAATATTTGGCCAAGTTATATAGTTGGTAAATGTTACATTTTTATACTGACAACGACAAGTATTTCCGAGAGTGGATACTATATCAGGTACGCTACGCCCACTCGACGGGTAGCATGAAGTTCCACTCGACACAGCGGTGAAAATCCACAGCCTGCTTCCAGTTTCCGACCGGGTCAGGAATGGAATGAATGAAGCCCCCAACTAGCGGCGAGGATATGAACTGTGCCGGCTGCCGAAGCCTGTCGCACTCCTCTGGGGCAATGATTCAATGAATGACAGATGAAATGAAATGATAGTGGAGAGTGTTGCTGGAATGAAATGTTGACAGGGAAAACCGGAGTACCCGGAGAAAAACCTGTCTGCCTCCGTTTTGTCCAGCACAGATCTCACATGGAGTGACCGGGATTTGAACCACGGACCCAGTGGTGAGAGGCCGGCGTGCTGCCGCCTAAGCCACGGAGGCTTCCTCGACACAGCGGTAGCAGAATAAATTTATGAAAGATAACTCATTACGGCATACAGTGGAAGTTACAATTAATAGATTGGTTAATGCATGCTACATTCGAGTATTTTGGCGGGAAGAAGAGGACAAGGGATCATCATGCACATTGTATAGTTGAAAGTGTTCACTATCATGAACGAAAGATTGTAGGATTGACATTGTTTGTGTAAAGTTTACCAGTGCATTAGCGCACATGGAGATGATTTTTATGGTAATTTCATGGTAAAGTAAAATCAACAAATATTTGGATATGTGAGAGGATAAAGTGCGAATAAAGAATAATAAGTGAGGGTAACAGTATGTTTTGTATATTTTGTGTGTAATATAATGGTGTTGCTGTTTTGATGTGTGTGAAGCCATGATTTAGACTCCAATTAAGTATTTTAGAGTAGAGGTGTGTGTTATTATTTTAGAGTTAATACCTCCTAGTCTCAAATCCAAAATATGCAACTGCTTAGTGGGTTGAAAGACACACGCCCAAGGACTGCTGCTAGCTGGAGGCCGGAGCATATTTTCCATGGAAATTCTTCACATGGGTACATGGAGTGTGGTGCCATGTACATTGATTTGAACTAGAGGTACAGCTAAAGTCGGTCAAGATCTAATGTAAACAACACTAATAAATTAATGAATAACGTGAAGTAGGGAAGGACTGAACCTAGTCTTATATAAGCTCATATCCAACCAAAAATAAATATTGATAAACACCTATATGTACCATGGTCAAGGCAACTTGGGCGGTATTAATTGATTTTGGAATCGCCTACATGAGTGCAATATAAGCTATCTTGGTATTGCACAGCTTGTCCACCCTATATTTATCATGTCGCCGGTATGTGGAGCCAGTTGTAAGCGCAGGTCACCATCGGCGCACATCCACCATTAATTTACCATGATACACCACACCACCCCTTTTATTGTCACGGCGAGGCCCAGAGTGGGGAATTAGGCAGTAAAAACACTCCCTGGATGGTTTTTGCTAATAATTGTGAGCTTGGCCGATGTCTTGCATCGGGGCAGCCATCCCACATATTAATTATAATGGCACCCAAGGTTGTGGAGGTTACGGGATTTAGGGAAACCCCATAGATTTTATATGGTACTAGCAGTTACCCGCGGCTTCGCTCGCGTCATAGTCGTGTCATATTGTTATTCAGTGAAATGCAGGTGTACCCCCTTAACACCCCTTTAGAATCTGAATATCCAAAAACCCTTCCTTAGTGGGCGTTTTCGACTTACAACGAACATACTCTCAAAATTTCATGTTTCTAGCTTTAATAGTTTTGGCTGGGCGATGATGAGTCAGTCAGTCAGTCAGGACACTTGGTCTTATATAATAGATAAGCATCGGTCCTAGTGGAAAATAATTCTATCACCTGAAACCAAAAATGCATGGGACGAAAAAAAAACATCAAAATATCATATTGGTTCCGGACCCTAAAAGACGTGAAAAATATAATAAAAGTATTAAAAAAAAACTATTTTTCGAAATTTCATTCGAATCAATTTTTATGCCATTCCTGGGACTTAGAAAATTCCGGCCAAAAAGTACAAAATCATTAATAACTCCCTAAGTATTCGTCGTATGATGTAATAGCAAGAGACAAAAAAGATGTAATGTGTTATTGTCTACAACATAGGCCATGTATAACTTTACACTCAGACATATTACGTTTCCTCCCCCCTCCCCATATTTTCACCCCTCCCCATGGGCCCCTTATATTGGATTTATGAAAAAACGGTCAAACACCTATTTTGTTATTTTTTATGCTGATTTTTTTCCGCTGAGGTCCAAACTCCTCGCCTATGTCGTTTAAGAGATACACGCTCGGTTAGGAAACCTTCAACCCCCACTTTTCACCCCTTTCACCTCAAAATATACACCACATCGAAAAACCCTCAGACACGTATCTTCTTATTTTTAATGATGAGTTTATATGCCGAGTATCAAATCCCCCAATGAAAGCAATCTGGAGATATTGTTATTCAATGAAATGCAAGTGTACCCCCTTAACACCCCTTTAGAAACTGAATATCCGAAAACCCTTCCTTAGTGGGCGTTTTCGACTTACAACGAACATATTCCCAAAATTTCATGTTTCTAACTTTAATAGTTTTGGCTGGCCGATGATGAGTCAGTCAGTCAGTCAGTCAGTCAGGACACTTGTTTTTATATAAGAGATTTCATGGGGAAACCCATAATAATTGTTTTTTTCCTCAAACTGTGTTTGAGCAATTTTTGAGTTTATTAGACTTTTTGAAGTAACGTAGAGTCTCTCTATTGAGAAGAGAAGTGCTGAAGGGTACTAGCGTTACATACCCAATTCGCAATTTATCCACAATCCAATTTTAAAGTACAATCTTGCAATGTGTGTATGGTATCTTGAATTTTTCTTCAAAACGCATCCATTCATGTATCCATGAAGCCAACCTGTATCTCAAAGTGAATTGATGTACAGGATGGCTGGCCCGGAAGGAATTCTGCAAGTTATTGCAGAGTTAAGACAGCATTTTGACGCTGTAAATGAGGAAAATAAGCAGGAAGCCAAGGCTTTCAAGGAACAAATAAACAATAATCAGTTTGAAATAAACGACCGATTGGATGCCAATCAGATTGCAATAAACGCAAATAAGGTGGAAATGAATGAAAAATTAGGTCAAATGCAGGAAACCATTAAGACCGAAGTCACTACAACTGTTGTAAGCATTATCTCAGAAATGCAGGTTAATACAGAAAAACGTTTTGAGTCGATAGAAGCGAAACTCGAAAATAATTTGCAGGCTTGTAAGCAATCTCAAGATGAAACTAACAGCAGGTTAGAGGCACTGTCGAATAATATTAAGGATATTCAAATCCAAAATGAGGCGAATCTCGAACGCCAAGCGAAACAATTTTCCGAATTCACTAGAACGGTAGATCAGAGATTGGAAGAGAACGATAGTAAATGGGATCAAAAACTGATAGGTTACGCGAAAGCTATTAACGGGGATTTAAAGAGGCAGGATCAGAAAATATTAGACCAATGCCAGGAAATAGGAGAAATTAAGGCCATCGCGAACGAAAGTAAAGAATTAGTAGGCAACATAAAAGGTCAGATGAGCAAAGTTCAGCAATAATTGGACCAGGCTCAAAGCGACATTGTTGTGGTCAACAAAAGACAGGAGGAAAACAGAGGGGAAATCAAGAAGGTCAGAACTGAAATATCAAAGGTCAATGGCTATATCCAAGAAGAAGTCAAAGGGCTTAGGGAAGAACTCGAAGTGAGAGAAGGCCAAAAGACAGAGGGAAGCGACAATACCCTTGTTCAAATGAAGGAAGAAGTAGAAGATGAAACCTCCCATATCAAGCAAAGCCTGAAGGAAGATAAGAAGAAAATATTTCAAGTGGCAGAAGAAAACCGTGATAGATTGACCAAAATAGAACAAGAAGTACTCGCTCGATTGGAAAGGGCAGAGATGCGCCACAATCAAATGGAGACTAGGATAATAGCACAGGAGGAGTCCCTAATGAAAGATCTTAAGTCAAGTGAAGGCAGCGTGAAAGATATGAGGAAAAACAGGTGGGCAGATTTAGAGACCCAACCTATATTAAGAAATGCTACAGGGCCAGGCGAAAGCACATACATAACGCCGAACGCACCGATCGCAACTTCAACGCCGCACGAAAATGCTATTCACAACCAAGTCGTGACTGTAATCAGAGCAAGCGAGGAAAAACCAAGAAAATTCTCATCTAGCCACTGTAACATGACACCAAAACACTAGTTGAAAGAGGTGTCCGAATATCTGAATGACGCACGGATACCACAAGAGCGCAGGTTACGAGCCATAGAGAAATTAACGAAGGGAGAGTGTGCGTTATGGTTTCGCAGTTTTTGTTATACCTTCGATACTGTCGAAGAATTCCGGGAAGCTTTCCTGAAGTGATACTGGGATTCGAGCACGCAACAGAATTTACGATTGGATCTGTACTCAAAGAGATATAGTACCAACAATTCAACTAAGTACGCTGAGGTTTTCATATCTCAAGTTTGTAAATTCCGGGAGCTAGATGAAGCCCCTAGCGAGTTAGAGCTATGCATTGCTATTGCCAAACAACTTCCTTTTGAAATTCAAAGGCTGCTGATTTCGGCAAATGCAAAAACAGCGATAGAAATGGAGGCAGTTCTTAGGCAACTGGACCTCACTACATCCAATAACATGCGTCAGAATCGAACCGTGGAACAGGTACACATGACCAACACGCTGGTATGAGGCTATTCAAAATAGAACGTCACCAGTACCGACCAGTACAAAGCTCCGAAAAACAATAAAGCTACTAGTACCGAAACGTTAAGTTCCAACGGGCATGAATGGGAACATGAACCCAGGAGATGCCAACCGAGATATAAAGGGAACGCCAGTAGAGGGAGAGGAGGCCGAGACCGCTGGAATCTACAAAACACACGTGGTTGGCCATACCAGAACAATGGGAGAAACAATGACCAAGAAGGCAACAATCAAACTTGGAGACCCCTAGAAAGAAGGCGAAACTTTGACGAAGAAGTGGTGGAACGATACCACGCTTCACTACAATACCTCGATGAGAGAGGAGAAGAACCTAAGAAACAGCAAGTCTGCTGGGATGAGGCTATTCAAAATAGTACGTCACCAGACATATATGGGGATGGGGCCAAGAGTTCGGAATTACAGCGCAGCGAACAGGAGAGAAGACACTCTAACAGGACTGGCGCTATAGAGAAAAAAATAACACCAAAATTAGAAGAATTTGAAAATGATGGATGGAACGCAGTCAACATCATTAATTGGATAGCTAAACCTGAAGAATTAATCGAAGATACAGGAGGATCTCAGGTCATGGTCAAAAGAGAATTGCCCATTATAATAGTGAGAATGACAGGGTTAAATGTATGAAGCCTTTTGGACACAGGCTCAACTTTATGTCTCATGGCACAAGCATTATATAATGAGATAGCGCATAGAAAAAACGTCTTGAAATTACCTATCTCAAGTGTCAAAATTAAGGGTGTCATTCCTGACAAAACGATGATATGCAAATATCAGGTATTCCTGGACTTACAAATAGGAAGCTCTATATTTTCTAAGAGTTTTCTACTCATAAGCAAACTACCTTTTGATCTCATAGTTGGTGCGGATTTTATAAGGGAATACAGAGTGATAATAGACCTATCACAGGACAGAGTCATGTTCCGTGTGAATGAAGAAGCCGAAGGCTTAGAGGTCTCACTCAATCAGAATGAACCTGGGACAGATGGACAAGTATGGCATGCATGCAGAGACATGACTGAGGAGGAAGTGTTAGCCATTGAAAATAAAGAAGACGAACTGCAAACACTAGCCGCAGACATGGAAAAGGATCTGGAACCCGAATTGGAAAACTGTATTTTGGAAAAGCTAGAAGAAGCAAAAATTGGCCCAAGAGAGAAAGAACATTTAAAGAAATTGTTACTGGAACAGATGGAATTCTTTGACTCGAGACCTGGTCGTATAAAGAACTTCACTTATGCATTCCAAGTTAACAACTGGACACCATTTAGGCAGAAACCTTACCCAGTAGCCGAAAAGCATTATGCTAAAGTCAAAGAAGCAATTCAGGAGATGTTGGAGGCCGGAGTTATTAAGAAGACATCCACGCCGTACGTAAGTCCACTGGTGATAGTACCCAAGTCAGACGGAACTGTCAGAGTGTGCTTGGACTCCAGGAATTTAAATATGAGAGTGATACCGGAGTTTGAACAAGTGCCACCTATTAAGGAGATCCTCAGGAAATTTAAAGGAAAGACTATATTTACAAATTTAGATATCACAGTAAGTTTCCACCATATTGAATTGGAAAAGAAAACTAGTCTCTTGACAGGATTTATGTTTGATCAACATACATATTCATTTTTAAGGCTAACCTTCGGTCTGAAAACAGCTGGTTCAGCTTTGATAAGAGCGCTAGACCGCAATTTATCGGAAGATGTTAAAGAGAGTACCATCAGGTACGTAGATGACATTCTACTCACATCGGAATCTCTGGAGGAGCACATGAGAAACTTAAAGAAATTGCTGGATAACCTTAGAGAAGCCAATTTTAAGCTTAATATAAAGAAGTCGCATTTCTGTCAGAAGGAAGTTAAATTCCTAGGGCAACTTATTGACGAAAGAGGAGTAAGGCCTAACCCAGGGAAATTAGAGGTGATTCGAAATTTTCCTCGACCCACGAAAGTTAAGCACGTCCGACAGTATTTGGGAGTTATTGGATTCTTTGCTAATCAATGCCCGAACGTCACTGCAACTGTGGCTCCCCTGCAAGATCTATTGAAGAACGGCGGCAGGTGGAATTGGACGGAGCATTGCCAAGAAGCATTCGTGAGGTCTAAACAAATGCTTTTGGAGTACGTGAAGCTGGGATACCCTGATTATACCCAGAAGTTCATAATACAGACGGATGCGTCACTTGTTGGAATAGGGGCGATGCTGTTCCAAGAAAAGGTTGATAAGCCTCAGAAGAAAGTTTTTATTGCCTTTATAAGTAGGAGATTGAAGCCCCAGGAGAAAAATTACAGGATTACAGAGATAGAATTGCTCGCAATATTGTACGCGCTACAGTTTTGGCGCAAAGTCGTGTACGGATTTCTAATCGTCCTCAGAACAGACCATAAAGCTTTAACATTCCTGTTAAAGACGGACTTGTCCAGCCAGAGGTTGACAAGATGGTCCCTGTATATCCAACAGTTCAATGTGGAAATAGAATACTGTCCAGGGAAAGAGAACGTAATACCGGACATACTAAGCCGATATCCGAGAGAAGAGGAAACTCTAGCTGTCGAGATAGAGAACCGAGACCAGAAGACCTTAGATGACTTGAAGAATCTCACCATCTTACAAAGTCTAGATCCTTGGATAAAGATGATGATCAATTACTTCGAGGGACGCTTAGCAAGGGGAACTGCAATATACAGAGAGGCAGAGGCGTTATCAACAGGGTACATGTGGTACAATCCGATGCTGCACAAGTGGAGCGACTTAGAGCATACCCGCCAAAGGATTGATATTCCTGTATCTCTACAGACGAGATTGGTATGGCTCGCGCACAGAGCGTTTGGACACCCTCGAATAGACAAGGTAACTGACCTACTGAAAGAAGCATTCATTTGGCCGAAATTAAGAGAAACTGTAAGAAATGCTATTAGGACATGTGATTTGTGCCGAAGGGTAAAGCCAAATCCCTTTTTAATGAGACAACGACATATTCCGTTGTTACCAGCGAAACCTAGGCAGTTAATGAGTGTGGATAACTTTGGTCCATTGCCTAGGGTACGTAGAGGCAATAAGCACATTTTTGTAGCTATGGATGTGTTTTCGAAAATGGTGGTATTATGTCCCATACAAAAGACCAGCTCGAAGCAGGTGCTAAAGAGACTGAAAGAGCGAGTTATTCCGATACTTGGGAAACCGGATAATTTACTCTCAGATCACGGGAGCTGTTTTACTAGAGCAGAATTGAGTCGGGAATTGGCAAATCTTGGAATCAGGCAGATTTTATCTACCGTTCGCCATCCTGAGGCTATCCCCGTGGAACGTGTAATGAGAGAGATCCAAAAATACATGAATATCTATTGTTCAGAGGAAAACTGGAGATGGTTCGACGTCTTGGAGATCATAGAGTACTGCATCAATAATACTGTGCACGAAGCGACAGGACAAGTGCCTGTAAGCATACACCTTGATCAAAGACTGGGGAGGCCATGGACTGGTGTCATTCCATTACCTGTAGATGCACAGCCAGGACAGGAATTGAGGATCCAGCAAACCTTCGAGTATCTCCAAGCACAGGCTGAACGACGCCAGAGGAGGAACCGTGGGAAGCGTTATCATAAACCGCTACTCATTGGAGAGAAAGTTTTATTAAAGAGACCAGCCAGTTCGAATCCAGATGCCCGCAAATACAAGAAATTCAATTTTAATTACTATGGCCCGTTCGAAATTATAAGAGACCAACAGAACAATGCATATAAGGTAAGGCATTTAGAGACTGGAAACGAGGTCGTTATGAATGCTGCCAATCTCAAAATTTACTATTCACCAGAAGAATTCGATGAACAGGAAGAAATTGTCGCAACACTAACCCAAGTGCACGTGGACAGCAAAGTCAGGCAGGCAGAGGAGCTGGGAGGCTCACTCAGCGTGATGGAAGGAAACCCTAACAGCTTGTCTATTGAAGAAAGCAGGCAGACAGGGTGCATGTGCCAGGAACAGCTTTACAATTAAATGGTTGTGTTAGCAGGGGAGGTAGAAACAATGAATGAAGCCCTCCGCAGGGACAATGCACGTCTGAAAGCCAGACTTGACGGGAAGGGGAGGAGCGGACGATCCTACCCGTAGTCAGAAGAGTTGAAATACCGCTAGTATAAACAGGTGCGGTTACAACACAGTCAGCTTGTGACTTAAAGAAGTTCACTTGCAAATGACTTCTATAAGTTTAGCAAGGGGAAGATGTGCCCGAGGGCATTAGGCTGACTGGTGTTGAATCTGGGACACTGGGAAAGTGAGAACGGAGTTGAGATGCCAGCGAGGTATGAACCCAGGGTCTCAGAGGGAGTTTATTCAAGAGAAACCCCTAGAGACAGGACATATTTAACCACTAATGTGATTAAAATGAATTCTCACATTATTTGTTAATGTAATGTAGAAAAGATGGAAAGAATACGGCAATTTTTGGCTGTAAAATGCATACAATGCTGAAGTTATCACTGAGAGTTGGAGCTCTTGACAGTTTTACAAATGAGTTTAGAAACTGGGCGTGTTTTCAAGGCACCACGTCAGTCACTCGGATCTATTTACGCCATCTAGAAGAGGGTGAGGATGGCAGATTTGATACAGTAAACCCCCTTACCACAAGAGAGGAGACCAGTGGAGTGGGGAACTTCAAGGATAATTTTATGATTACTCGCGATTGGAATACGCCAGAGACATAAAGATTGCACCTGCGTGAATGAATTGAAAGGAGGCTAATTATCAAGCCATCAGACATCGAAATTGAGGCAGATTTAAGGTATTGCGGATGTACACAGCAGGAATGAGTCCAGCGCAAAAATACTAGCGGGTCATTGGGGATTCACCACCCACGCCGCGTTGGTACGCTCAGAGGGAGGCAAGTAATATTAATTAATTGACCGATCGATTCTCATGCACGCGGGCAGATATGGAAGCAGTGATGCAGGACGCATCTGAAAAACATCATTTCAAGAGAGGGAAAGCATGTAAAGAAGAAATGAAGCTCCAAGGAATTTACGGACCTACTTTTCTTGTGAGAACAGATATAAGGTCACTGGAGCAGGCAGTCGAGGTCAGTTGTGCCAGATTCTAACGCGGAGCGCATGTTGCCTGGGTCCAAGAAAGGGACGCGCGCCTACAAAAGACTTTAACATTTTTAGTGAATTATTAAGTGTATTAGCCGTGCAGTATAAGTATGTACGAGGTAGAAAAGCATCATAATAGGTCAATCGAACCTCATAACGAAGAGATAATGCAGTGTTTTATAAATGTACATGGGACTGTACAAGACTTCGTTAAATGTGTACCGTTCAGGAAAACTGTAAGTGCAGTCAGAGTGTAGTGGTCAATATATTGTGTTTTATGGGAAAAGGAAGCGATAGCTTCAGCATGGAAAAGCAAATTGCAGTGTATTTCTCAATGGAAAAATTATATGAAAACTGTGTAAATAGTGTAAGGATGCCTGGCTAAAATGCAACTATGGCAGGCATTAATGGAGTACGTGTTTAATCGATGACGCCAGGATAATATGTAAGTACAAAAATAACCATGATTTTATTGTGAACATGTAGCCCAATGTATGTCGGTAATATCAAAAGTTGTAAAATATGCCAATGCAAATTGAATTTGGAAGGTAGAACATTCATACATTAATTTGTGTTGATTCTTGTCAAGTTAAGATGTTCGTTTTACATCGAGTTATGTGTAAAATCCGTTACAAGTAACGTAGAAATGGCATTTGACTTAATAAGCTTTATAAATATAATGAACACGGATGTTCAGTTGTTGATGATATAACTAAAGATAGGGGAAAAATGTCAGTAATAATAATAAATAAACATCAGGGGAATTGTAAACAACTATATGTTAATTTGAACAACTGTATATCTAAGCAGTATTATTGAAAGTAGAATGGATCGCTCAGAGAAAATTAATATCAGAGAATCATATGATATGGATAGAATTATGCAAAGGAAATCGCAAATTGAAATGTTTGAAAGATAATTGAATTGCAGCTTGATAAATAAGCTTATAAGATATTGGTAGAGATTATCCTATTAATTAAGGACGGGGTCAGCTTCACAAGAGTCAGGGGAAGTCAGGTAGCTTAATCTACGTATTGAATCTCGTATAGCCAATGGACGTACGGAAATATAAACTGCAATCGAGCATAAATAGTGGGATCCCTGGCTCTGATTATTGCTAATAAAGCGTTCCGGGTTCGAATCCAGTGGCGCATGAGAGGAAAAGGAGGACCCCTCGCCATGACGCCTGATATCGACCGAGAACTGGCTAATTGTGTGAATTAATTCATCTCTTTGGGAGTGAATTTGACGGCAGGAAGTTGTGTCCTGACCGTGGTATTTAACAAAAGCGCCGAATATTCAAAAAACTGACTTTGTGCATAGTGCATCTCGTTTCCTTGGCCTGAGTTAATTGCGCCTGTTGCGGCCAGCCTTTATATCCTATATGGTAGGAGTACATGTTTAAACAATTCCATATTCCGTATTGCATTCTGTAAGACTTGTGGTAGTAATATTTGATGGGTCGTTAAGACGCCACATTGTGTGTGTCTGGGGGTAACAGACAATTGCATGGAGCGGAACAAAAAAAGACGGGAGTTACGGCATGTTGTCTGACCACCCGCGGTGAAGGTCCATTGTACTAAGTAAGGGACAGGAGAGAACTCACACTTGTATTCTTGGAGTAGGATGTATGAATTTGAAGTCTATGATTGTAGTAATGAATATATAATGTGTGTGCAATAAGACACACTGCTAATTAAGAATCGTTCTATCTTAATATTTGGCCAAGTTATATAGATAGTAAAAGTTACATTTTTATACTGACAACGACACGTATTTCCGAGAGTGGATACTATATCAGTTACGCTACGCCCACTTGACGGGTAGCATAAAGTCCCACTCGACACAGCGGTAGCAGAATAATATTTATGAAAGATAACTCATTATGGCATGCAGTGGAAGTTAAAATTAATAGATTGGTTAATGCATGGTAGATTCTAGTATTTTGGCGGGAAGAACAGGACAAGGGATCATCTTATGCACATTGTATAGTACAGCCCAGGGGCAGTACCCCTAGGACCTAGGACCTAACCCACCCCTTCATCTTTCACCATAAACCGCCCTCACAGGCATGCCATAAGCCTTACACACTTCTTTTACACGAGGAGGCACAGCGGTATTGCTGCCAGCCACGCTTACACAACTTACAAACAAACACACTATCTGGAACAGCAACAGTGATGAAACGCCGAGTAAGCAGCTGGGGGAAGCCTTAAAAGCTAGACCCAGAAGAGCCCAATTATCTATTCGCGGCCAGCGGCTCTGCTCCTCCAGGTCCGTTCCAGCCCATCACGACGTCACCAGGTGAGAATTAGCAGTGTGCTCAGATCTCCTAATTACTTGTAACACCTCAACCAGAACACATTTGTATTTGTACACTTTATTTCATACTCGTCCACCACCTAAAGGGACAGTACATTATCGCCACTGACCAATAAATACTTGGTCAGTAAACACATACATCTACTACACATTTCACCTAGTTTTACATCCTTACACCCAACCTGACCTTAGTCCTAATTGCCCCTGACCGTGAAGGCCAGGAACTGCACCGTCAGGAATCTCATTGTATTCGAGTAAGCAGCCACACTGCGGCGTGCCAAGCTGTCGACTCTGCACATGAGTTCGCTAACGCTCGCCCTTACTTAATTGGTAGGCTAAGTTAATAGCTCCGTCTTAGACATTCAGTTGAAAGTGTTCACTATCATGAACGAAAGATTGTAAGATTGACATTGTTTGTGTAAAGTTTACCAGTGCATTAGCGCACATGGAGATGATTTTATGGTAATTTCAAGGTAAAGTAAAATCAACAATTATTTGGATTTGTGTGAGGATAATGTGCGAATAATGAATAATAAGTGAGGGTAACAGTATGTTTTGCATATTTTGTGTGTAATGTAATGGTGTTGCTGTTTTGATTTGTGTGAAGCCATGATTTAGACTCCAATTAAATCTTTTAGAGTAGAGTTGTGTGTTATTATTGTAGAGTTGATACCTCCTAGTCTCAAATTCAAAATATGCAGCTGCTCAGTGGGTTGAATGGCACACGCCCGAGGACTGCTGCTAGCTGGAGGCAGGAGCATATTTTCCATGGAAATTCTTCACATGGGTACAATAGATAATATGCTAAGTAATAGACTGTTCCAAGTTTTTCTCTGAGAACAACAGAAGTCGTTTCTGCAAACTGAACAATGTTTGCCACAAGGTTCGGTTCTCTCTCCAGTTCAGTTTAATTTGTACACTCATGATCTGCCAAAACAGTGTCCCGCAAATTCATTTATGCATATGATATCAACCTCACAGTTCAGTGCACCAATTGTGCAGATGCTGAGAAAATTCTAACCCAAGATCTTCTAGTTCTTTATGACTACTTTTGGAAATGGCGCTTACAACCCAATCCTCGAAAAAGTGAAGTAACTGCTTTTCACCTGGTCAATAGGCACGCAAATTATCAGCCCAGAATCTATTTTAGAGGCAAAGCACTATCGTACAATGATACCCCTACATATTTGGGAATGATTGTAGATAAAACCGTAACATATAGAGCCCACTTACGTAAATCTGCTGCGAAACTGAAGAGCCGCAATAACCTTCTTCAGCGCCTAGCTGGAGCATCATGGGGGGCTGATGCCAACACATTACGTACGACTGCTTTAGTACTTGTCTATTCTTCAGCAGAGTACTGCTCTTCGGTATGGAATAACCCGCCATCGGAATCGTTGTTAGGTTGCTCCTAACAAAAACATTCCTTATTAAGAAAAGTTTTTTATTTTAAGACTCAACCTTTTCAAACTCCAGGTATTCTCAAATGAGTATATGAGTCACATGTTTTGCTTTGTTATGCGATGATTCACGTACGCGTGTCACATGTGGGAAGGTGGTAAGTCAGTGTCACAGGCAGTGTTAGGTGGCTTCTAGCCTCGATACCTTTGGCGTTACATTTTTTGCGCTTTCCGTGCTGGTGTAATATTTGTTTTTGAGAAGTGTCAAACAGAAGTTTTAAAGGCTGATAGGCTTAGTGATTCTGTTCTTTTGAGCTGGATTGAAGAAGAGGACGACGTATTTACAAATGTTGACGACCAAGACTGTGTTTCTGAATGACTAAGTGATGCTCCTAGAGAACATTCCATGCATCAAACAGATACTGAGCAATCCAACGATTCAGATAGTTTTCTTTAGCATATGGCTTTTAGTGCCGGGAGTGTTCGATTGGCCGGAGTTAGTAGCTGCTTCTAGAGGACACCCATGGGGTGAGCTACAAGTACCGACGCGTGTGGAGTGTTGTCTGGGGAAGGAAAGTGTGAATGTAAGGACTAGGAATTGGAAGGTAGTGGTTGTAGCCTATAGTTAGGGACCAACCCCGGCATTTGCCTGGAAGGAAGATGGGAAACCACAGAAAAACATCTTCAAGTTTCCCGGCGGGGTGATTCGAACCTCCTCGCCTCCCTGACGTGAGCGACTGCCAGCAGCCACACCGTAACAACAACGGCTAACTCACCCGGTTTTCAGATAGTGAAATGAGTGAATAGTACAATGATAGAAAATATTGTTGTTTACAAATCATGATCAAATTTGTTGTTTAGCAGTGTAATGCCAAGGTTTTTGTTCCTTTTCATAATATTTAGTAATGTTTATGTAGATTTATGTGTATATAAAGGGGTAACATAAAACGAGTCTAATAAAACAAAATTATAATTACCTTCTAAAAGAACGAAAATAATGTAGGAGTCAAAATTGTAGTAGTTAATTTTTAGCCTACTTTCGATTTTTGCAAAAAATGAAAGTAGACTTATGAGATCACTACAGGGCCAAAAATTGTGTGTCTGTCTGTGTGTGAGTCTGTGTGTGCGTGAGTCTGTGTGTGTGTGTGAGTGTGTGTACTCTGAATGTCTGTCCCCCCTATCAATTCGAACACGGTGAAACCGAATTGAACGAAATTTGGTACAGAGGTAGAACAAGCAAAGGGCACCTCAGTGTCATGTTTTATATCGCCGCCATCTGTACCAAATCTGAATGGCGGCCACTCAAACGTTCAAAACGTAAAATCAAATAGCGACTAACCAAATTATCCGATCTCTACCACATTTGGTAATAACATACCTTCATATAGGACGCGTCTTGTGACCAAACTACAAGGTCATCCGCCGTACCATTTCAGGATGGCGGCCGTGCGAATTATGCAAACTTTATAATCCATATCATGGGACCCACCAGTTCCGATTATCGAGCCGAGAATCGATTTAACTGTTCTAAAGGAAGAGGCACGTTCGAAATTAAAAGTTTATTTTGTAATACTATAGTGCAGAAGTGATTTTAAAAAGCTGAGCCGTCTCGGTAAGAAGACAAGATGGCAGCGGATATCTTGTGCCTGACTTATATTTCACTAATTTGAGTATTGCATGCAATATAGCGTACTGATACAAAATAAATAAACTTTGTATGAAATGCTTTATACATAAATAATATACTCCACTGATGAAATCGTTAGGTCTTAATAATTATTTGCTAACAAGTTCTATGTAAGTCATTTTATATAGATCAATGTTCGTTGGCACAAATGGCTCCGTGGTAAAGCGTTAGTCTGCCATTCATATGCCTATGGTTCAAACCCCATCAGAGTTTGGATTTTTGCTTGAAATTTTACATATTTGTTGCTTTGTAATGACTCAGACGTTTTAAAATTAAGCCTTATATTGTGCATATTACGGTGCAAAACATATATTTAATTAAAACATAATTCGCCAGCAGATTTGCTCGAGACATCTAGCAGCCAAAAAGGTAACTGCACGCCGGCCTACTTATTAACTTCGAGATTTTATTGAAAAGTTTCTTCTTATGGCCGCTAGAATGCACTCGCCCTGTTAGGATTATATTGTTCGATATTTCTCCACTAGATTTCACGACTGGTCTACATGGGACTCCATTGATAGTATACCATTGGCATTCTATGCGCATCGAATTTGAAGAATGACAGGATGATACTATGATACATTTTTTACTTCTTATTTTAAAGGGTTTGTTACAGCCTATTGTGCGTTATTTGAAAATGTTATTTGAAGTAAAGAACAAAACGGTTTCACATAGTAACTGAATTCTAGCCGCTGGTACTAGTTCAGGTTATTAATACTTTTATTTCAGGCAAAGAGCAATCGAAAATATCCACATAGTTTGTATACACACGTCTCTGTAGGGACATGGAAAGATTTGTTAATTCAATTAGGGTTGTGAAAGCCATGCACAACCAGACCTGTAAAGACATGCCTCAACTCAAAGTTGGATGTTGCCCACGGCAGGTCGATTATGTAATAATAACAATAATAATAATGTTATTTGTTTTACGACCCTTTTAACTACTGCTGCTTTTAGATACACTGGGGTGCCGGAATTTTTGCCCGAAGGGGATCTTTAACGTGCCAGTAAATCTACTGACACGGCTCCCTCGCATTTGTGCACCTCAAATGCCAGCTGACTGCGCCAGGATACGAACCTGCAACCTAGGGCCCAGCAAGCGAGAACGTTACCGTAGAGCCACGCAGCCAGTCCGGTCGATTATGTATCCAGATCCATAACATTCTTGAGATACTTCTTATCTATCTTTCTTCAATGATGGTAGTAGTTTTTTTCTAGGTTGTGGCGTTTGGTAGAGGTAAATAGTTTATAAGGTCTTCAACCAAGAAATGATTCTATTATACTCTTTGATAATAACAACGAGTTATAACTATACTCATACATTTAGGAGAAAGTAGGCTACATGTTCTTTACTGAATATCTTGTTAGGTAATAAACTATTGTGGATATATACAAATATGTAAGTATATACTTACCCAGATATATTAATAAATAACCAAAGACTAGTATCATTTATTCTAAATGCCAAGAAGAGCACGGATAAGCACTAAATCATATACCAATCTGATGTTAGAGAGCGCCTATACACGCTACCTCTCGCGTAAGTGAGGACAACGCTACCGATGGCGGGTTAACAGCCACCACACTCATCTGGTGGATGTTCAGCTCCGTCACAGTATGCGAATAGTTACTGGAACATTGCTTTCCACTCCAGTTCAGTGGCTCCCAGTGTTGAGAAACATACCACCTCCTCACTTCAGAAGACAAAAACATCATGTTCATCTGTGGTCAAGAATGCTCAAGAAGAGGACACTCCCAAATCATGAAGATGTGAGTCAACTAGAATCATCCAGGCTGAAGTCCCGCAAACCTGCGTGTAAAACTGCCTTGGAACTGATAGCCAAGCAATCCAATCTTAAAGATACCTAACGGAATGAGTGGACTTCTTCCCCACCTCATAGCATTATAAAAATCGCAAATCCAACTGTGAAACTATATGGTTTCACTTTGCCAAGGAATGTTTGGTGTAGACATAACCGCATCAGGTGTGGCTTGGGAAGAACCGATTCGGTTCTTTATAAACGGGGTTGGATAGATCCCCCACACCGTGATTGTGCTGACATCCCACAATCAATGAAACACATAGTGGTGGATTATCTTCTCCGTGCCTTTCCCGTAGTTTGGAGGGCCTGTACTCAGCTACTCCAGAGGCAGTGTGTTGGCTCAACGGATTAGATGTAAAAGTGTAACTTTCAATGTGAGCACACTGTGTCTGTTGTTGTTGGTACTGTGTTCTGTATATTTTTCCTGTGTTGTGTAGCATAATACACCAAATAAATAAAATAATAATAATAATTATTATTATTATTATTACTATTGTGACCGTCATCACCTCTGTGATGTGATTTGTAATGTTACGGATATGTAGTAAGTACCTAGGTAACATAAATTTAAAATAATTTTTCAATCATTTAATTGGCATTCGATTATCTGCAGATTGGACCGATGTTTTTGTGCCGAACTTTTCCAAGAAGACGCGAAAGTTAATTGTATTATAATCTTAAACCTATGGGAGTGAGTCAGGGAATGAGAGTCACTCTGAATGCTTTCTGTGTCATCCACAGAAGGTATGTTTTGGACGATTGGAATCTGAGTTCACGTATATCTAACAATGCTTGAGAACTCTATATATCATCACGGATATTACAAGTACTTTGCTAATATAGCAAATATCTGTGCAATCTATTAAGGGAAATGAAAATACATGATTTAACAGATATCTAAAGAAGTAAACGACTACGTTTACAAAAAACGTCTCATTAATACTTCATACGAAAGAATGTATGTGTACCCTCTATTATTCCCGTTTTTCAACGGGATCGGGGATGAGATGCGATGAAATTCTATGTGGCGGAAGGTTTTTACGGCTGGATGCCCTTCCTGGTTACAACCTCAGGATGAGAGAAGAAATGAATGAAGATGTTTGAAATTGGGCAAGAATGTGGAAGAAAGCAGCCGTGGCCTGTCAGATGGTATCGTCCCAGCATTTTCCTGGAGTTGAAAATGGGGAAACCACGGCAAACCATTTCAACGACGGCCAACGGTGGGGCTCGAAACCACGTCTACCGAGTCCGCAGAGCAGTCGGTCCCATGGCCTAGCGCTACGCTTTAGTGAGCGTCGGTACTTTTTACGAAAGAATAAAATGTTATTACAAAATTGTTGACCACATGTAGGAACGTTTTGTGTTGAACTTAAAGTAAAAATAATTTTGTCTATAAAATTTATTTTTATTTTACTTTACATTTTAGCCTACTTTTCTCATTTAGCAGAAATGAGGAAACAGTAGACTTATGAGATCAATCCCGGGAAATGTGTGTCTGTCTGTCTGCCCTTCTGTCTGTCTGTCTGTCTGTCTGTATATCTGTCTGTCTGTCTGTGCGTGTGTGTCCCCCTATCAACTCTTTAACGGCTGCAGCTATCGAATACAAATTTGCTAAGAGTAAAGATCTATACCTGAATATCTCGCGGTCATATTTGAAATTGACGTCAGAGCTACCAACTGCTGCAAAATCGCAAATGAAATTTGAGCTCTATGTTGGATATCTCAGAAGTTATGCATGCAAACTATTCAAAAATTGGCACACATCGATAACAACATTCCAGATTAATTTTCAGAAGTCCATACATGCCGGTGTTGCCAACTTGATTCTAAGCCTGCCGATAGATCCAATTTCTAAATGCATATAACTTCTATACTATCGATTGGATTTCAACCAAATTTCGTATGTAGGTGTGTCCTACGGTAGATATGACTGTGCGTATTCCAAAGAGCCACCAGGTCTGCCAACTGTTAATAAATGCTATCTCTACTTGTGTAATACTAATATCAATATATCAGAAAGTATGCAAGCTATCAGCTTTAAACATTGCACACGTGGGCCTATAGTACGTGACATTTTAGATTAATTTGGAGTTTTGCCAACATGATTCTAAAATTTCTGAAAGTTTCAATTTTTAATTACATGTAACTTCTATACTAACAAATGGATTTTATCCTAAATTGGCACTATAATAGATATTTCAGATTAATTCTGAGCATCACATATATGATATTTACGTGCACTGATAAATCCAATATCAAACAGCACGTAATGTCCATACTAACCGTTAGACTTCAACCAAATTGTGTGTGAGCATTCTATACCTCAAGAGGGCTGCCAACTGTAGTAAGTTACTCTATTAGGCTACACTATTTCAGGTGTATTTCAAACTGCAGTGCTTAGAAATGTTAGTATTACCAACTTGATTTGGTCATAAGTCTGGATAGGTATATATAGATTGGCATGAGACTTAAATTTTAAGAAAAGTAGGCTCCTTAGTTCGTCAAGGAACTACTTGTTTTTTAAAATTTATATTCAAGAGCAGAATGTTTAATTTTAAGTTTGGGTAAACCTTTATTTTACGATTTTACATCGTTGAAAATTATAAAACGAAATACTTCATTCTGAAAAGAGTTGTTCTTTTTTTAGGGTCTGGACATCTTGGTCATAAGCTCCGTGCAGTTGGGTGCGTGTTTGATATTATTTGATAACCTGTTTTTACGTCGACAGTTATAGTGTGTTAACTGGGTTTATTAGATACAGGGTTTAGGGTTCATATTCCGGGACTGAAATAAGGTACTTTCTCGTCATTTGCCAGGAGGGATTGTAGAAAAGTCCCGGGAAAACCACACTCATGTTACCCGTTGACCGCTATGGGATTCAAACCACTGATCTTCCTGACTTGCTGCAGCCCCGCATTGCGATCGTGGTATTTTTGAAACGAGTAATAAAATATTTCCCAAAACTGTAAATCCCGTAATATTCATGAGGCCGCAAACTTGGATTTAAAAATTAGGTAAATAGTGAAAATCCTCAATTACCTTCATGTTGTTAATCTTGAGTTATTTAGGGGATTTGCGGCCACGTGGTCTTGTAGCCCTGTCTACTTAGTTGGGTGTGGACTTGTCTGTGTCACTGTGATGGATGTATTAGAGTGTGTATTTGTAAATGAAGTGACGATTGGGAAGTAGACGGCTGTGGAATTAATTTAGGTGTGATCCCAGCATTTGCCTGGTGTAGAATTGGGAAACCGCGGTAAACCACTTCCAAGATGGTCGAGATGGGTTTTGAATCCACCTCTTCTCAGTCTTGCCTCACGAGGCTGAGCGAACCCCGTTCCAGCCCTCAGACCAAAATTAAATTTCTTGGCAGAGCCGCGAATTGAACCGACAGACAAGCATGCTTGCCACTACACCACGAGGCGATCTTCTATTACTTTAAAATCCATCGAAGTTGACAGTGAAAAGGTGCATTAGTAGCCTACTTCAAACCTGGGTAGAGTCTGAAAAGTGAGAATGAAATGTTATATTCCCAGGGAAATATATTATGGGTAATTGTATACCCGGCGCCGAGAGGCAAAAGGGATAGATGAAGAAGAAAAAGTATACAAAAACTGTAAATCCTTTTGAAACTGTATGTAGTTTCGACGGAGTTATGGTTCATGTTTGTAAATGAAAAACACTGCATCACCTTGCATATATAAGTATTCTCGGGTAGCCATCAGTGATATAATAAATTACTTCAGGTAGGAAATACCTAAAGTATTGTTCGCACGCATGTTCGTAAGTGAATCCAGGGTGCGGAACATTTGTCGCGGGCAGTGACGCAAGTAGTGACAGGAAGTTGGCGTGTCCTGTGACAGTATCCGTAATGTCACACCAGTTAGGCTCCGGGGACGCACACTTACTCTGATGGATCTGACCGTCAAGGGGATCGTTTCCCCATTATCTACACCATGTAAGCCATCGCTCAACGCCAATCAAACAAGATTTCAACCCAGACATCCGATAGTCACAGGGTCACTGTTCAACGCCATGGGAGCTACTGAGTAATTAATTCAACAGTTTCTTCTAACGACAGAACACATTGACATCTTTGTTATCAATGTAACTAAGACACGGGAACATCAAGACTACACTCAACAATTATGTCTATTTGTAGCAATAGAAGATGTTGGATGAGTTTTGGCATGGTTGACGATTCTCACAACTCGCTGACTGGTGGTTGATCGCTCATTTGTCCAACAATATTAAAAACACCTACCCTTTCTCTGTTTCACTCACGGTGATTTACTTCACAATTAATATTTCACAAAATTAATGAAATTGAGCATGAGATTGTCAAATTACTATCATTTTTAGCCTATTTTCAATTTTAAAAAAATAGGCTTATGAGATCACCTTTTGTCCGTGTGTGTGTGCGTGTGTGCGTGTGTGTGTGTGATTCGTGTGTGTGTGTTCCCCCCTAATGAAATCTAAACGGCAGGAGCGATTTCAATGAAACTCGGAAAGTTCATAGCACTATTCCCGGCGACCTCGACCGTGCCCTTAAAATTTTGTTACGACTCACCAATCCAACATGGCGGCTGTGCGAAATATTTCACCAGCATTCAATATCTCCGAAACTATTGCCGATATTACCCTGACATTTTCTATGGTGATAGAGGGAACTACTATAAGTTCACTTAGGTGACTTTTGAAAACCTGGTAACTACAAAACCAACATGGAGGCCAAGCGAATTTGCGACTTTTAAATAGACGTTTCTCGCGATTTGACCAACCAAACGCAATGAAACTTGGTACATTATATGCGTATATACATTGTAATGCACCGACATCTAACTTCGTTCAATTGTTTACATAATCACAAGATGGCGGATGTGCGAAATATTTCACCGGCATTCTATATCTCTGAAACTATTAGCGGTATCTCCCTAAAATTTTGTACGGAGAGAAAGGGCACTACTGGAAGTCCATCTATAAGACTTTCAAAAACCGGTTAACTACAAAACGAACATGGCGGCCAAGCGAATTAGAAAATTTTAAATAGAACTTTCTCGCGATTTAATGTTCCAAGCTCACTGAAACCTGGTACAGGAAATATTTATACACATTGTAATCCACTGGTATCGAATTTAGTTCAATTGTTTACATAACCGCAAGATGGCGGCAGTGCGAATTTTAAAATTAAGTTTTTATTTCTTGTGATGTAGTCATGCGATCGAAGTGAAAGTTTGAATAATGAACCTACGCAATAATTTTCCTTTAATGGTACATGACTCTATGGCCTATACATTTAACAATCCAACATGGCGACCATCCGAAATATTTAGACGATACTGAATATCTACGAATCTATTTTAGCAATCAAACTGCATTTTTTAATGTTCATAGGGGCTATGAACTTAAGTTCACCTATAGGACTTTAAATAACCTGGTAATCACAAATCCAACATGGCGGTGACGTGAATTATAAATATTCACATGGACGTTTCTCGCAATTTAACCATCCGAGTGCAGTGAAACTTGGTACAGTAAATCCTTATACGATTGTTAATCCACTGGCATCTAATTTATTTCAATTGTTTCCATAATGTCAAGATGGCAGCTGTGAAAAATTTTAAAATCTCCTTGTTTTTTCTTGTGTCCTAATTATGCGATTGAAGTTTGAATACTACACGTTCACAATAATCTGCATGTAACAGTACATAACTCTAGGACCTACATATATAAAATCCAACATGGCGACCATCCGAAATATTTAGTCGGTTCTTAATATCTACGAATCTATAACAGCAATCAAACAGAAATTGTGTATGTTGATAGTGGCAATTAACATAAGTAGGATATATGAAAATAGGCTGTATAGTTCTTCACGGAACTACTTGTTCTGATTGCAGTAGCTGGCTCGTTGAGAAATTTTATTCTGGTCTGGGGACGTGGACAGGGTACACCCAGCTTCGTGAGGCAAAACTGAGAAGAGGTGGGTTCGATTTCTAATTCAGCTAATCTGGATATGATTCTTCATCGTTTCTTATTTCCACTGCAGGCAAATGGCGGAATGGCACCTAACTTAAGGCCACGGCTGCTTCCTAATCATCAGCTGGTTGATTGGTTGGATCCTTAGTTTAGGTGCTGCGTCAACGCGGTCGTGTAGCCCCGTGTACTTTGGGTGTGTGTAGAATCTGTCTGATAACCAGTGTTAATTGTGGTGGCTGTATTAGTGTGTGTTTATGTTTTCAATTCAAGTAAGGACTGCAAACATTGATTTTTGATGTGTAACATCTTTCCGCTCGGTTGCTGGATAGTTTTGTGGGAGTGATTTTGAAAATTGGGGACGAAAGTGGATCGGAACGATCGAGCTGGCAGTGGTGGATCGAACTGAAGTATGCACTGCCCGCTCGATCGATCGAACGGAAGTGTACTAGCTGGCAGTGGTGGGAAACGGAAGTATACACTGCCCGCTCGATCAATCGAACGGAAGTGTACTAACTGACAGTGGTGGAAAACGGAAGTATGCACTGCCCACTCGATCGATCGAACGTAAGTGTACTAGCTGGCAGTGGTGGAACGAACGGAAGTATAAGATGCACTGCCAACTCGATCGATCGATCCAGCGAGCAGTGGTAAGACCCAGCTGGCAGTGGTACGAGAACCAATGAGAGCGCGGTGTCGGAAATTGTTATCATGACGTACTCTCGGCCATGTGGAATGTATATGACACACTGAACGGAAAACGCTAATGCGAACTCTGGTGTCAAGTGATTGAAACAAATGACATGGTACATGTTCGAAGTTTTCGTATCAGTATTTAAATGGTAAAATGCCTTAATATCAAACATTTTAAGTAGTCGGCATTGCCGGTTTTATGTTTCTGCACAATGGCTATTCAAATTAACCCAAATAACGGTAATGCAGTCATCAATATAATATAATCGTTATGGTTATACGTGAATTGAGCAAGCCTTCATGAACTATTACTGAATACATTCTCTTTACTCACAAAAGGGCCTATTCATAAGGCATTTTAAACTCAATTTCACGCAGGAACATTACCGAAACAAGCAAAATATAAATGAAACTTAATTCCGTCATGCAGTATTATTGGAACGTGGAAAAAAGACACCATCTTGTGCAGACAATTTGCGTAGTCGAAATAGCCGTGGGGTTGGTGCTTATGACTGTGAATCTAGAGATCTTGGGTTCGAATCCCGGACGGGATGGATATTTTTGCTACCAGATTATCATTTTAAACGATATTTATCATATAAATAAGACTCATTTTAACAGAATCCATGTGAAATTACGTATTGGTCTGTGAATGAAGATGACCTGTTTATAAGGAATTTAAGTTTATGATCGGTGTCGCGTCTATTAATCTAGATGATCCATATCGTATTCTTTATTTAGGCTAGTGCTGGTGGAAGCTACAAATCATCTAATATAATGAGTTCCGTATTATAAACTACAGTATCTGTAAAACACTCCCTTTTACAATAGATTAATATTTGTGCCAATAATAGTATAAAATACCGGCGTTTCAACAATTTCACGTCAGGTTTCTTCTATGACAGATGTTACACATCATATGCGACTACTGCAAGGCTCATATATATTTTTTTCAATTAGTTCCTACTTTTGCCGCCAAACGCCACCGTCAACGACTACTAGTTCAGACCTTGGTTACCAGACGCCACCGCAGTCGGCTCCTGGTGACGAACGTAGGAACCTAAGAGCGTTTGTCAATGTTGAACTATAATTTGGCTTCACACAAGTGTAATTAGTGGAATGTTCTTTAACATGCCATAAATCTATGACATGGGACCACCGGCTTTACTTCCTCTCCTTAAGGGCGGGGTGGCTCAGCGGTCTAGCTGTATGCCTCTCACCAAGGCGGTCCGGGTTCGATTCCCGGTCAATGCATGTGAGATTTTCGAAGTGAAATGCCATGTCCTGTGGTTCGGATTCCACGTAAAAAGGAGGTCCTGTGGCTCATGATCTCAAGATTAACGGTCACGTTAAACTACAAGCTTCCTTTTTACTTCCTCTCCGAAGGAAGGCATACTAAGGGATTTAAACGCTCTTAAAAATCCGACGACTTTGGCCGGGTTTGAACCCGCGATCTTGGGCATAGAAGCTCAGCATCTACTCATCAGTGGGCTCTTGGTGCCATGAATGGGTCCGGGCACGCTTGAACCAGCTTGGTGTTCCTAGGCAAAACCCCACACAAGAAACTGCATTAACCTAGAAAAATTGCTGAGTTTTAATTCACTGGATGTGAAGGCCAATATACCACCATTTTGGAAGCCTTTATATGGAAGCGAAAGATTGTTTAGAGCTTTCAGCTCTCGCAGTGAAGAAGCGCATGTGCGCTTCATATGAAGGGAGGTAGTGCACAGTTCGCTACTCCTGTGAGGGTCCGGGCACGGACACCAAGAGCCAGCTGATGAGCCAGCTTGGTGTCCTAGGCGAGACCCCACACAAGACACGGCTCAAACCTAGAAAAAATGCTGATTTTAATTCACTGGCCGTGAAAGCCAACATACCATCTTATTCTAATAATTTTCACACCTCAGTAATTGTGGTTTTCGGCATCTCTTAGGAAAAGTCTGAGTATTGTTTCTAGGACTGGTTGCCGTAAAATGAGCTGTATTTTGTCCTTCTGTGAAAATGTCGATATTTCGCATATTCCTGAGTGCAAACGGCCCTAAAACAAAAGTACAGTTTATATTAAATTTCGAAACGGAATTAGTCAGCCTACTATGTTCTTGTGTGTAAAAATTATGCTCGTGCAAAATTTTAGCTTCATCGGTTGAATACGTTTTTATTTTTTTCATGAAAGGACAAGAGGCATGTTATTGCTATTGTTTATGATGCCTTTAGCCCAAAAGTGGCAACAACAATAGCATTATAACATATGTGTTATCACTGCTGACTGATGTATCGAAGACTCGTCTGTTTGCTGATGAGTAGACTACCTTTTGTTATAACGTGAAATATAATGTTACAAATTCGCATTGTGTTCATTTGGGGATGGATTTGTAATACATTTGTTCTTTTCATCTGTTTCGATACCTCGTTATTGAGCCCTTTAATGAACTCGGTAAATAGCCCGTTGATTAATCGAATCTGTATAACACTGGCGCAGCTATTAACAAGTAAAAGGGCGATGTTAACACTTCAGCTACGTATGGATATGTTGCAATCAGCCCTTATTCATCACGAATTAGTATTATGAAAGCATGCGGAATTATTTTGGTTTTCGATTCCTCTGTTTTACGAGCCATTTTAGTGTCATATATTGTTACAACAAATATAAAATATCTCCAGACAACACAATGCGAAACGTGCGCTCCTAAAGTCATAAGTACCTACCTTAATAAACGATTCCTTATTTTCAAACTAGCAACCCGCCCCGGCTTCGCACGGTTCCTTTAACGGTTAACCCAGTGTAAGCTAAAAAGACGCACAGGTGGCTGGTCACAGACGCAGTTCAGAAAAGCTGAGGTGAACAGAGACTTTTCAAACACATATGTCCAGAATGGTATGACATGTTTTCAGCCCTCATTTAAGGTATGTATATTGCGCCCCTGAGCCAGGTCTAGTTACACTACTCTGAGCAGTTAATTTTAGCTATTTAGCCAATCTCCACGAGATGGCAGCACACTGCTTGTTCTCATACAGGTCTTGTTGGCTGGGAATAAGGAGGCTGTGAATTTGTTGGATTGCTGTAAAACTGAATGGCTTCCGACAGCATGAGAGAAGCAATCTCTAATTGAAACCTGCTACATACGCAGTATTACTCACGACATTAGCATATGGTTAATTCAGTATATTATGAGCCAGACGTGACAAGGCCTGTATAATGATAAAATTTGCTTCACGATCATTACCTCATCGACAAGGGCTACATTCAATCCAAGTGTACGGCATTGCTCTTCCATGTTGATTGCTAACCTAGACGCAACAAGACAAGCCTCTTATAGCACCCATAGCGACTCCCAGAAGAACAAGGTACAATCCTTAATTATAAGCCTTAATGCAATAAATGAGTGTTAGTTACTACTCTTCTACATACTATGCGTACGACTCATTATATTCATTCCCGAAAGTATTTGCGACAGGAGATTGATCAAACATCTAGAAATGGTCATCTCTGGGCACAGATGTGTATCAGCAAGAAGGACTGGGAACGTATGCTATGCACAAACTGACCACAAATACAGTCCACTATTCGAGTTACTAAAATTAAGTCATTCAACATAAGAAGGACGATCTGCTACCTAGATTATGGTCCTCCTATCACGGAACACATCCCCTTCATGATTTGGTCCTCATGGGCCGGATAACGCTACGTATAATTATACTCTTCTTTGAAGTCTTAACTCGACACGACTCAACAGTTTGATGCTGGACGAAGATGGGGTGATAGGCTCACTCGCTAGCACGCAAACTCGCTTCGAAGCTAGTAATTTAAATTTCCACTGTATGGTGATTGCTGAAAGAAATAGAAACGTAATATCACTTATAAGGAAGGAAGGAAGCTTGTAGTTTAACGTGACCGTTAATCTCGCGATCATAAGCCACGGGACCTCCGTTTTACGTGGAATCCGAAACACAGGACAAGGCATTTCACATCGAAAAGCTCACATGCAGTGACCGGGAATCAAACCCGGTCCGCCTTGGTGAGAGGCAAACAGCTTGACCGCTGCGCCACCACGCCCCTAATATCACTTATAGTGCACGAAGTATCGAAGATAGAAATATGCTGTTCCGAAATTTTTTGTAGAACTTTTCGTGCAGAACAATTGTTACACACATAGTATATAGATATTTTTTATGGTTTACCGGCGTAAGCTTAAAAGTCGCACGGATGACAGGTTTTTCTTCGACTCGATTCACTGAAATCGTTACTGCTCGGCTTATTTTGGTCATAAATTAATGTTTTTCTACAGAAACCTTTCTCGAGAAATCCTTTAAAAAGTGGTGAAAAATATATCAAATTCCATCCAGTGGTTCTCAAGATTATCCGTTACATCCAAGAATCGGGGACCTTGTAGAGACTATGTAGATATACGTAATAAGGAAGGAAAGGAAGGAAGATTGCAGTTTTACGTGACCGTGAATCTTGTGATTATGAGCCACGGGACCTCCTTTTTACGTGGAATCCGAACCACAGGACATGGCATTACACTTCGAAAATCTGACATGCATTGACCGTGAATCGATCCCGGACCGCCTTGGTGAGAGGCATACAGCTAGACCGCTGAGCCACCACGCCCCTTATACGCAATAACTTTCAATGAAAGAAATAGCAAGATGGAAATTATTTAAAAATACAATAGAATGCGTATTTTAATGAGTTAATATGCAATTTTAACACAAAATGGTTACAATATGGACAAGAAGCAATATTATTCTAGTTGTACGAAATCAATTTCATGAATGTAAGCTCTCGTCGTATGAATTATAAGAGGACAAATCCTAAAAGTTACGTTTTCTATTTGTAGTCAGGTGTAGTAAGGTAAATAAAAGTAGCATTCATGTCAAATTTAATGCATACAGGGCATCATATCTTTGTTCCCTCGTTCTATGCATATCTAGATGCTTTCTTGCACTCCTTAGAATATTTCTTGATGTTTGGTATTTCTTAATTAGTAGATTATTTATCCACCCTTCTTATTGATGTGTGCCAAAATTGATCCTAGTAACATTTTCCCCATCGTAAGTACCAATGTTTCGTTTAATACATATTAACTTATGATGTTATAGGCTATCATTTGTAAAATCGAAAGAACCATTATAATCATATTTTGACCAATTTATGCTCAATAAAAATTTAAAAAACAGTACCAATGCTCCGGTGACGATTTAAAAATTAAGAATTCTGAAGAAAATAATCTTGAAGATATTTGTATGAAAAAATTTCAACCGACAGGTGGTCATAATTTTTTACAAATCTTTAGAACCAGGCCAGACTTTTAAATACGCTATTTTGTAAATTATGCCTGAAATGTCTACTTAAGGGAGGAGATACAGCTTCATTGCTGTGTCTGACCTAAATATTGTGACGACCACGTGGTGTAGCGAATAAGATTCTTGCCTGTCGGCACAGAGGTCGAAGTTCAAATTCCGACTTTGTCAAGACATTTAATTTCTGCTTGGTGGCTGGATTGGGGTACACGCGGCCTCGTAGACTCGATTCCCAACCTCATCCTACCTGGAAATTGTTTTCTGTGTTTTTCAGGCACATGTCGGGATGATTCCTAACTGATGGCCACGGCTGCTTCCTTCCCAATCCTCACCTTAATTAGAAATACAAAATTATGACTTACACCGCAATAACGCCTTTTATCACACTCTGAGTTCGGTGTTTGGCATTACTCGAACGACCTCTGAGCAACTCCCTTTGTTCCTGCCTCCATTTATAGAATAAAACAACCTACATGCATTGACGAACTTGAAAACTTATATGAGTTCATTTATCAAAACTCGGATTGACTTATAGCCAGTCCTAAAAAAAAGGAAATACCGCCTGAACGGTAGTCATTCAATATCTCGTAAAGGTTTTAATTTTGTAGCAAAAAATAAATGATAGACCCTACGAAGTAGGCATTTTAATGACTTACAGAACTATCAAAACTACGTGTTTCAGCCATAACCGTCAATACGTACTGCTTTAAAATGTCTCCCATATCTACTCCGAGGTGTAGCCGTGCTCGTTAAATCATACACCACGGTTGCGAGGTTAGCTGCAGTAAGTCCGGAGATTGGAGGTTCAAATCCCAGCATTGACAGAGACTATCCTGAGTGTGGTTTGTTTACCGGTTTTTCCTCACTCCTTCCAGGCATGTACGAGGATTCTACCTTACTTAAAGTCCCTGACCACCGACCCCATCTCTGTCCCTAATACAGTTACACACACTTCGACAGTCATCATATCAATACAGGTTATCAGACACATTCAACATACACCCAACTACACCCGGCTGTTGACCAAGGTGTCTAAAGCCACTAAATGAATTAATAACGACAATCTCTTATTTCATAGGGTGCTTAACACCCACACTAATCGGCCACATTGGGATAACTAAACAATCGTCTTGGAAATCCCACCTACCTGAGCCGGCCAGATCATCCGCACAATGTTCCTTAATCGTGGTATTGATAATTGGAACTCATTACCTGCCACAGTCTTAGAGCTTTCCCCAAACATATATTATGTGTTTAAGAGAAGACTGCCATTTTGTGTAAATAGTCCGATGTAATTACTATAGTTTCAAAAACACGACTTGTATACATTAGGCGTATGTGTGTGTAATATTAGTGTTGGTAATGTCATTTTCTGTAAATGTACAAGTTGCCACCGGGAAATTAACCCCATTTTCAAATAAAGCAAAAGATTGAGAAATGAATAACTAAATTAGATGAGGAAAGAACGTAAACGCTGCTAAATATGAATATTGTACCGTGGTATATTTCTCACAGTGTAAATCCTACTACTTGGAACTTCAAGAGAAACTTGTCTGTGCTCGTTACAAATCCTGAAGTGGCGGCTTTCCTCTAAAGACACGTGTTTATCTCGCACAGTACCGGACATAAATTGCTGTCAACACCAAAGAACGTGACATCTGTACCAGCACCGAGGCGCGGAGGTAAAGGAAGTTACTTAAAACCCTTGTTTATCTCAAGCAAAGAATAAAAGATATCTTATTAAAGCGTGTCACTTTCTTTGTCCTTCCCACTGCATGTTTAAGCTGAAAGAGCCCGCTCGCGATAGAACTGCTGTGGACAACTTAATTAAATCTCAAACAAGCAATTAAGGAGAACAAGCAATTATTTCTAAAATAATAGGCATAACATTTTGAGATTATATATTGCAATGCACAGCAAACAAGAAACAATATGTTGAATTTATAAACTCTTAAAAATACTATGCCTATCAGTCCAAGGCAAAACCCATACACAAGACATGGCATAAACCTACATAAATTGCTGTTTTAATTCCTTGACCGTGACAGCCAATATACCGTTCATCTTTCTGAAAGCCTTTATAGGGAGATGAAAGGCTGCTTGAGCTCTTAGCTCTCGCAGTAAAGAAGAGCCGGTGCGCTTCATGAGAAGGGAGGTAGTGCACACTGCACAGTTCACTACTCCTGAGGGGGTTCGGACATGGACACAAAGAGCCCGCTGATGAGCCAGCTTGGTGTTCCTAGGCGAAACCCCACACAAGGCACGGCATACAGTAAACCTAGAAAAAATCCTGAGTTTTGATCTATTTAATTGTTGAACATCTATTCATTTATTGAACGTGTTTCGGTCTGCGGTGAGGCCATCATCAGCAAATTTCAGATATTTAAAGTAAAATATAAATAATTAATTTAAATATAAAGTTGATAATTAGTATAATATAATAAATGGATATCCTTAATACACTTGATTTAAAATAAAAATGACAATATCTCTGTATTCTTCAATAAATAAGCTAATACTATAAAGTATAAATTTAATACCAATAGCTACTTAATAAATGTATTACACCTTAATCAATAAAACTGAATAATATACATTAATTAATACCAGTTTCGACTATATTATGGCCTTCTTCCGCAATTGTTTCATTTCAAAGAAAATAAACTATTTTAATATTACGAGCAAAGTTTTGAAATAATATTTTGCTTGGAATATTTTATCAAAATTAATAAAATTAATAAAAATTAATAAAAAAATAAAAATAAAGAATCCCCGTAAAATATTATTTCAAAAATTTACTTGTAATTATAATAATTTCCTTTGATTTAAAAACAATTACTGGTATTAATTAATGTATATTAATTTCAGTTTTATTGACCAAAGCAGGCATGTACAACTTGGAACACAAAGTGGGTAAACCACAGAGGACTTACAGATAGATGTTCATATTGATTAGTTGTTTCTTATTTTGTACTGATTGGCGTGGTATTATTGAGAGTTATTTATTAATCAATGCAGTAAATACAGTATCGAACATTTTGTTAGCATGGTAAATTTTATTGGTTTTTAAATGTATTACAAGGTGCGTTCAAAAAGTAACGATCTGGAGGCTGTAATGCACAAACCGGTGACGACATGGGCTAATCGTGGCGTGTGTAACGAGGTATGGTTCCGACCAGAGCGTGGAAGGTCACAGCCCGTCGCTAGAGGGCACCCGTGCACGTCACGTGACGATACAAAGCGAGCAGCAGCATGCATCAATCGTCCAACGCCGCCAGTTGCATTACAAACAGTGACATGGAGGCGTCAAACGAAGAGCAAAAAGGTGTTGTTCGGTTTCTGACAGCGAAAGAAGCAGGGGGAACGGACATTCATCGCCGAATGCCACAAGTGTACGGCGATCACTGCATACCCCTTGCAAGGGTCAAGGCGATGTACAAGCGCTTCAGGGAAGGACGGGTGTCGTTAGCCGATGACGCCTGGTCTGGGGCACCCCCCTGCATTACCGATGACAACGTCCAGCTGGTTGATGCACTCATTACCCAGGACCGCCGAGTGACAGTGAACGCCATAGCCGCCTTGGTCGGATTGAGCGTCGGAAGTGTGCACACCATCATGAAGGTACGACTGCACTTGCGGAAAGTGTGTGCCCAATGGGTGCCCCACAGTCTTCAACCACACCAGGAAGCATTTCGAATGGCCTATTGTCTTGGTCTTGGTTGGACGATTGATGCATGCTGCTGCTCGCTTTGTATCGTCACGTGACGTGCACGCGTGCCCTCTAGCGACGGGATGTGACCTTCCACGCTCCGGTCGGAACCACACCTCGTTACACACGCCACGATTAGCCGATGTCGTCACCGGTTTGCGCATTCCAGCCTCCGGCTCGTTACTTTTTGAACGCACCTTATAGAACAATAGAAACCCGACCTGGCTTTCCCGGTATCTTCGGCAATTTACCCAGCGTAAGCTTAAGAGGCGCATGAACGGCGCTAAGTCCCAGACGGAATTCAGAAGAGCCGAGATGAACAGCGAAACTCTAAACATATACTCTTTTCTGAAGTCTAAACTCAACACGACTCGACAGTTTGATGCTGGCCGAAGCTAAGTTGATAGGCTTGCTCGCTAGGTCGTAAACTCGCTCTGAAGCTAGTAATTTAAATTTCAATTGAATAGAGATTGTTGGGAGAAATAAGAACTTTAAACCACTAACAGAGGGCGATGTTTAGAAGATAGAGATAAGCTGTCGTGGACTACTTTGTAGAACTTTAAATGCTGAACAATTCTTACTCCCATAGTACCGGTATATAGACATTTCGTACTACTTACCGAGCGTAAGCTTAAAAAGCGCACACGGCCGGCAGGTTTTTCTTCGACTCGATTCACTGAAACCGTTACTGCTCGACTCCCTTTAATCATAGATGAATGTTTTTTTAGACAAATTTTCATCAAGAAATCCTTTACAAAATGGCGAAAACACCATCAAAATCCATCCAGTGGTTCTCGAGATTACCCGTTACATCCAAGAATCAGGGGCTATGTTTTATACTATGTAGAGATTGAATTTGAGTCTGTCGAGTTTGAGTGGCACAATTCAATGTTTACTAGTTAAAGAAATACGCCTAATAAATTATAGTCTGCTTCGTTACGTAGTGGCTTTCATTCTTGGCTTACACCGCGGAGGTCCGTGTTTGATTCCCGGCGTTGCCAAACATTTTAATTCTGATGTGAGGGCTAGAACCTGTTACACTTAGTCTCGTGAAGCAAATCGGAGAAATGATGGATTCGATCCAAATCTCAGACAACCACGAAGTGATTTATGGTGGTTTTTCTCTTCTAGAGCAGGCAAATACCGGGATGGTTCCTAAACTCAGGCCACGGTTGCCTCCTTACCAAATCTCACCTGCATTACAAACACGCAAATACTACTACTACTACTACTACTACTACTAAATACACGACAATAACACAGGTTATCAGACAAATGCTATATACTATATGCTGTATATACTGAGCCCTGAATTCCCTGTGCGAGATTATGATATGAATAACTTAAATCTATGCATTAAAACATGAGATTTATTCTAGCTGAAAATCGGCAGAATGCATCAAGAAAAGTTCGATGCTGTGGCACCCTCATATTTAAAAACAAGAAGTTCCGTGACCAACTAAAGAGCCTACTTTTCTTAAAATTTAAGATTCGTGCCAATGATTAATCTATATGGATCTATCTAGAATAATGAAGAAATTAAATTGGCAATATAGAAATTTCTAAGTAGTTCGAAATAATGTATACCTGGCATAATGTAGCCTAATAGAGCACTACAGTTGGCAGCCTTGATGATTGAATATATCCTTAGTTCCATTTCTTAGGGTACAGAATACAAAATTAGGTAGAAGTCCAATGGATAGCATGGACGTTAAATGCAGTTAAACATTGGATCTAACTGTGCGCATAAAATCATGATGACAACAATGTCATGCATGTATTGGTCAGAAATAATCTGAAATAATATGATCTTTTGTTGTGCCAATTTTGAATGAAATCCATTAGTTAGTATAGAAGTTACATGCATTTTAAAATTTTACCTATCAGCAGGCTTTGAATACAGTTGGCAGCACTGACGTATATTAGTTACTCCGAATTAATCTAGAATGCCAGGTAGGCCTACTACACGTGTGCAAAGTTTAGAGCTATTGGCTTGCATACTTTCTGATATATTGATATTAGGGTAACAAAATAGAGACAGCGTTTTTAACAGTTGGCAGCCCTGGTTGCTATTAAAAATACGCATACCGATAGTCATATCTGTTATGGTACACATATCACATACCAAATATGGTTGAAATCCAAATGATAGTATAAAAGTTACATGTATTTAAAGTTGGACCTATCAGCAGGCTTAGAATCATGTTGGTAGCACTGACGTATATAAGTTACTCCAAATTAATATAGAATGTCGGGTACCTTACGTGTGCACAGTTTAAAGCTGTCGGCGTGCATACTTTCTGATATATTGGTATTTGGATAAAAGGAATTGAGAGCATTTATTAACAGTTAGCAGTCCTAGTGGCTCTTAAGAATACGCTCAGTCATATCTGGTTATGTACACATAGCACATACGAAATTTGGTTGAATTCCAATTGGACCTATCAGCAGGCTTAGAATCATTTTGGCAACACTGCCATGTATGGCCTCCTGAAAATTAAACTGAAATATTATTATCTATACGTGTGCCAATTTTGAAATAGCTCCCATTCATACCGTCCAAGATATCCAACCTGGAGCTCAAATTTCAATTGCGAATTTTCAACAGTTGTTAGCACTGACATCATTTTCAAATACTGCATTGAGATATTCAGGTAAATTTTGTTTCGATTGCTGCAGCCATTTAGGAGTTGAAAGGGGGGGGGGGGGGGTGAGGGAGGGACACACACACAGCTAGACAGACAGACAGACATTTGCCCGGATCGATCTCATAAGTCTACTTTTTCCTCATTTTTGCAAAATGGGAAAAGTAGGCTAAAAATGGTCACACAGGTTTTAATCTAGTGACGAGGCGAAATTTATCAATCGAGCGGCCAGCTTTGTTTGACGATAAGAAAGGAAGAATACAAGTCGGCTCGCGCTGCCAAGGAAAAAGAAAATGTTCAGTAATGAACATAATTATAGCCTACTTTCTCCTAAATGCATGGGTGTTGTTACAACAGACATTCAGAGTACACACACTCACAGACACACAGACTCACAGACACACACTCACAGCCAGACACACAATTTTTCATCCTGTTTTGATCTCATAAGTCTACTTTCATTTTTTGCAAAAACCAATAGTAGGCTAAAAAAAACAAGAAGCGTGGCCTGACACGAGTCGAATTCCGGATTTTAAACGAGGCAGTAATTAGAATATAATAATTGTTACAGAAGTACCAGAAGATATTTGATTTCACTGATAATAGAGGAAAAATTAATACTATAACTATCACATTTTTGGAATTCGATTAAGGGGAATATTATGGATGAAATTAATATTTTTACGAACTATGAGCGTCAATATTCCTACGGTAGAGGAACGCGCCATTTTGCGCGAGGCTTTTTACTTCTGAAGTTGGAAGAGGGCAGACGTATTTGTCGAGTTCGAGTCCAGAGCACGTTCGTCTGGTGATATATTTTGACGGCGATTGCATGCGCACGACTATCAAGCCGTGATGAACAGTCGTACTGTTCTAACCAAAATTATTCGCCGAGAAAAGCGCAATTATGATAATAATAGGCTAAATGAAATAGAACAGGACTTCACTAAGAACAACACCAGAAATTTTTACAAGACCTTTAGAGAAAATATAGCAAGCAGGCTTTCAACCCCCTAGTTTATGCTTCCAACGACCTGATGGATCTCTGGAAACAAATACGAGCAATAATTGTGAAATTCTAGCTAAATATTTCAGTACACTCCTTAATTGCGAAGCACCTTCTGAACAACTTCAATTTGCAAAACCAGTGCCCAACCTTGATTCACTTCCACCATCACATGAAGAAATAGTGGACATAATCAAGTCATTAAAAAACAATAGAGCCCCTGGTGAAGATGGACTTATTGCAGAAGTTTGGAAATTGGATCATGAACACATAACACCAAAAATACACAGAATAATATCAGATGCCTGGAAAACAGAGAAAATCCCAAAAGAATGGAAGAGTGCTTTGATACACCCACTCCATAAGAAGGGAAGCAAAACTGATCCGAATAATTATAGAGGAATTTCGCTTCTTCCAGTCGCTTATAAAATTCTCTCTAAAGCTTTGCTGAATCGACTCGAGCCACAGGTGGACCACCATATTGGAGAATATCAGGCAGGTTTCAGGAAGGGAAGGTCCTGTATTGAGCAGATCTGGAACCTCAAGACCATACTGCACATCCGACGATGCAGGAACACTACAGTCACATTTGTGGATTTCAAAAAGGCTTACGATTCGGTTGACAGACAAACCTTGTTTAACAGACTAGAAGAATTAGGAGTTGACAGGAAGACGAGGGCCATCATCCAGGAAACATTATTGGGAACTACCTCAAAGGTGAAATTCATGGGAGAAATCTCTAACTCTTTTGCAATACATACTGGAGTTCGACAAGGGGATGGTTTATCACCACTCTTGTTCAACATCGTACTGGACAAAATCATCACAGAATGGGAAAAGCATGTGAAAGGTATCCAAATTGGAAAGGAGAAAGGGAAAAGAGTCACTGTGAAATGCTTGGCCTTTGCAGATGATCTGGCCATCTTAACAAACAACAAGGATGAAGCCATATTAGCGCTAGAGAAACTACATGAAATCTCCAGTAAAACGGGACTTGATATTTCCTATGAAAAAACACAGTATATGGATACCAAATCAACAGGAAACATCACCTTGCGAACGCAATATGGAAAAATCTCGCAGGTCACTCACTTCAAATATTTAGGAGAAGCCATCCAACCCACAGGATTGAACACAATTTCTAATGCAGATAGAATAGTAAAATTGCAGAAGGCGTACAAGCTGACATGGAATCATTATAACAAAAGAGCAGTATCTCGCAATGCAAAATTGCGCCATTATAACACAGTTGTCTTGCCTGAAGCCTTGTACGCGGCAGAAACAACCGTCATTAGAGGAATGACAAGAATTCATGATATTGAGAAACAGGAACGAAAAATTCTTAGGAAAATCCATGGCGCTGTTTTCCGTAATGGAATTTGGGTCAGGAGACCAACAAAGGAACTTTATGAAAATACAGACACTATTGTAGATAAATTTAGGAAGAGACGTCTGCAGTTCTATGGACACATATATAGGATGGATGAGAACAGACTCACTAAGAAGATTTTCAATATCGTGAATGCAAGTAAATTAAAGACCAGTTGGATTAAAGAAGTACATGAAGACATGGAATTACTTAAAATCTCTGAAGAGGACATTAAGGACAGAGAACAATTTAGAAATAAAATCAGAGACACGAAAATTGTACAAGTTTCAAGGAAAGATACATCAGGGAAAAAATGGACAGAGGAAAGGAAGAAAAAGCACAGTGAACTAATGAAGAGGTTTTGGGAAGAAAAGAAGAGAGGAAAAGGAAGTGAAGCTGTGATTGGCTCAAGTTCTCACGCTCTCCTGAAGGGGAATAATCGGAAATAATAATATATCAGTTTCTTGTGGACACGATAACTGCCGTAATTTTGCACCAATCACTTTGAATTTTTTACATAATATGTATCCCTATAAAATCTCGGTCGAGTTCGTTAATGGGCGAAATCGGTCAAAGGGGGTAAAAATGGGGGGCTTTTTTCGAAAAAGTGAAATATCGCTATAACTCGCTTAATACATGAAATATCGAATCCCTTCAAAGTTCATAATATGTGTCGGATAAGTGCCAAAAATTTATGTCAAATAAGTTTTTTGATAGCACCAACCATTGACCAAAGGGGTGGGAAAAAGTGGGTTTTTCGGGAAACATTAATCATATCTCTGTTAATAGGCACAATATCAAAACCGCACAAAATGGACAATATTCCTCCAATAATTACCTAAAACTTTTGTCTGAAAGAATTTTTGATATGACCCACCATTACGCCACGGGGTGAACAAAATGATTTAAATTATAAGAAAATACCAAGTGCCAAGAGAGGTTGCCATGACAACTTTACTTTTAATTGATAAGGGATGACCATCAGCAGTTGCTATGACAACGCCAATGCACGAGATCACATTCAGTTTTCATATGTCAGTGGGAAGCGACTTCGGTCTCGGAACTGGTAGCATGCTGAACTTCTATGCCCAAGGTCGCGGGTTCAAACCCGGCTGAAGTCGTCGGATTTACTAAGAGCGCTAAAAAACCTGAGTTTGCTTTCCTTCGGAGGGGAAGTTCCAACGTTCGTTGCGAGTTGCTGATTGAGGTGGCATCTAGTAGCCAAGTTCACAGCTAGGTGTCGTTGACGGCAGTATTTTAGGTAGATTTCATTAGAAAGCTAACTATTGCAATGGGTACCATGTTTCGATTTCCGGAAAATTTCGACATATCTTCGCGTTTCACATCCCCCACACCCCAAAACCACCGTCAGTTCAAAAGTTTATATATAATTTATGTAATATATGTATATATATGTATATCAGTTTCTTGTGGACACGATAACTGCCGTAATTTTGCACCAATCACTTTGAATTTTTTACCGAAAATGTATACCCATAAAATCTCGGACGAGTTCGTTACTGGGCTAAATCGGTCGAAGGGGATGAAAATGGGGGACTTTTTTTTTCGAAAAAATGAAATATTGCTATAACTCTCTTAATATGTGAAATATCGAATCCGTTCAAAGTTCATACTATGTGTCGGATAAAGCTCACAAATTAATGTTTGAAACGTTTTTTGATAGCACCAACCATTGACCAAAGGGGTGGGAAAAAGTGTTTTTTTCGGGAAACATTAATCATATCTCTGTTAATAGGCACAATATCAAAACCGTACAAAATGGACAATATTCCCCTAATAATTACCTAAAACGTTTGTCTGAAAGAATTTTTGATATGAGCCACCATTGCGCCAAGGGATGAGAAAAATGATTTCGGAATTATAAGAAAATTCCAAGAGCTATCAGTGGTTGACATGGCAACACTACTAAATTGATGAGGGATGAGCCATCAGACGTTGCCATGACAACGCACTTGCGCGAGATCAGATTCAGATTTCCATCTGACTAAGTGTGAAGCGGCTTCGGTGACGTAACTGGTAGCATGCTGAACTTCTATGCCCAAGGTCGCGGGTTCAAACCCGACCAAAGTCGTCGGATTTTCCAAGAGCGCTAAAAATCCCTCAGTATGCTTTCCTTTTGGAGGGGAAGTTCCAATGTTCGTTGCGAGTTGCTGATTGAGGTGGCATCTAGTAGCCAAGTTCACAGCTGGGTGGCGTTGACGTTAGTATCTGGTAGCAACATTAGGAACTACTGCTTGAAATTTAGCGTCTGCATTCCTTACCTGAATTACAGACTAATATAGCCATCACAATTCACACCGTTTATCAGACAGATTCTACACTCACGCAAAGTACACGGGGTTATATGACCGCGTTGTCGCAGCCCCTAAACTGAGGAACCAACCAACATCTCTGCGGGAGATATAATTTTGCGTGAAGAAGTATCAGACCGTTACATAGTTACACATCAGTGTCGAAACCTTGCATAAGGACAGTGTGACCACAAGTACAACAAGTAGTTCCGTGAAGAACTGTACAGCCTATTTTCATATATCCTGCTCATGTTAATTGCCTCTATCAACATACAAAATTTCAGTTTAATTGCTGTATCAGATTCGTAGATATTGAGAACCGTCTAAATATTTCAGATGGTCGCCAGGTTGGATTTTTATTTTTGTACTATTATATTAAGATTATTGTGTAAGTGTGGTATTCAAACTTCAATCGCATGATTAGAACACAAGAAGTAAAAACGAGATTTTAAAATTACGCACAGCAGCCATCTTGTGATTATGCAAACAATTGAAATAAATTAGATGCCAGTGGATCAACATTTGTGTAAGCATTTAAAACGTGCAACGTTTCACGGCACTCGGATAGTTAATTCGCGAGAAACGTCCATTTAAATATTTATACTTCGCGTCGCCGCCATGTTGGATTCGTGCTCACCAGGTTACTGAAAGTCCTATAGGTGAACATATGTTCATAGTCTCTATGAACATAAAAATTTCAGTTTGGTTGCTGTGAAAGATTCATATATATTGAGAACCGTCTAAATATTACGGAAGCTTGCCATTTAGGATTGTTATATGTATAGGCCATAGAGTTATGTACCATTCAAGGTCACTTATTGCCTAGGTTCATTATTCAAACTTTCACTCCGATCGCATGATTACGACACAAGAAATAAAAACTTAATTTTAAAATTTCGCACAGCCGCCATCTTGAGGTTATGTAAACAATTGGAATTAAATTAGATGGCAGTACATTACAATCTGCAAAATCATTTACTGTACCACATTTCACTGCGCTCAGAGAGTTAACTCACGAGAAAAGTCTATTAAAATATTTCAAATTCGCTTGGTCGCCATGTTCGTTTTGTACTTTACAGGTTTATGAATTATACATAGGTAAACTTGTATCAGTACCCTTTATCACCGTACAAAATTGCAGGGTGATATCTGTAATAGTTTCGGGGATATAGAATGTCAGTGAAATATTTCGCACAGCCACCATTTTGAGGTTATGTAAACAATTGAACTAAATTAGACTCCAGTGCATTGCAATGTGTATAAATATTTGCTGTACCAAGTTCCATTACGTTTGGATAGTTAAATCGCGAGAAAAGTCTATTTAAAGGCTCCACTTCGCTTGGCCGCCATGTTGGTTATGTAGTAACCAGGTTTTTGAAAGTTTCATAGGTGAACTTCTAGTAGTACCCTTTATCACCGTACACAATTTCAGGGCGATATCCGTTATAGTTTCGGAGATACTGAATGCTAGTGAAATATTTCGCACAGCCGCCATGTTGAATTGGTGAGACGTAACAAAATTCGATGGGCACGGTCGACGTCGCCGGGAATAGTGCTATGAACTTACTGAGTTTCACTGAAATCGCTCCAGCCGTTTAGATTTTATTAGGGGGACACACACACACACACACCTCACACACACACACACACACACACACACACACACGGACAAAAGGTGATCTCATAAGCCTATTTTTTCAAAATTGAAAATAGGCTAAAAATGGACTCCAAATGACAAGAAGGTTACCGTCCCCGTAAGACAATAAAATGTTTAAAATATGTTTAAAATGAAGAAAAACTAAGTTAATTAATCTCCAATTATAAAATATTTCACGCGATAAATGAGGTCTGATCCTTCTACGAAAACCTGCATATTCTGCCTATTTTCGCCTATCTCCAAGTTTGTCCGGTGAAATCTACCTCCGCCTTCCGGCTTGCCGAGAGGACTTTTATTTTTCACTTCGAATAGGAAGAATAATAAGAATATAGCAAGTGATCAGGACAAAGAGTTATAACTATACCCTTACATTTAGGAGAAAGTAGGCTATAAGTTCTTTCCTGAACACCTCGTTTCTAATCGTACCGGTATCGCATCGAAATTTAATATTTTTCAGTTGGTCAACACGATTGTACCCAATTGTAATGACAATCCTCTCCAACAATTTAATAACAATCACAAAAATATCACCCTAAGCAAGCAAACTTGAAGTTCAAACACCACCAACAATATGTTAACAAACACATCACGTATTACTAAAAATTCTGGACAAGTTGCGCTAGTTTAATAACTATTGTAACTAAATAAGTGTATATATTGTAAATACCATCACCTATAGGCTACTTGTGGACATAAATTCAATAACTTAAATGTAAAAGATCTGATGATGATCGCCTGAAGATCTAAACTGGTCATCCAAATGTATATATTAACCTCATGTAAATTTCTTTCAGGGTTAGGAAATCACCCCTTTACCATTGGGTGCAATCGCGTCGACCGACTGAAAAGCATTACATTTTGATAACTATAGCAACCCGGAAAAATATCTTCTAAAACGATAATCGTTAACCTATCCTATAATAAACGTGTTTGGAATTTTCTGGAAAAACAGCTCTTGTTGGAAGTCAGTCAGTAAGTGTCGTATGTTTCAACGTTACAGTGAGGTCAAATCTCTTTCTGAAGAATTAAGGTATTTTAAGTGAATGAATGTTTAGTTACTCATCCATAAGGAGGAGATGGTTGAAGAGTATCCCCCGCAAGAGATACCTAGGCAGGTAACTCACTCTGCCTGCTGTGAGCTTTATCGATTCAATCTTACGCCCTCTTCATTAAGCGTGTGTGAGGCTTGTTAACCTTTAGAAAGTGATCTCAATGCGCTAACTATTTAGGGTAATAGCCTAACCTTCCCTACACCTTCAGTTCCCCTTCATTTAAAGGAGGTGTAAATAACTTTAATGGCCGGGCGCGAAAGGACTTGAAGGATTCCTGACTTCGTTGTTAAGTCCCTTGGTAATACTTAATACCTTATCGTCACCAACATATTCTCCACGTAAGAGAGGACTAACAAAATGAGGATACTATCTTCTATCGGTCAATGTTCTCTATGAAATATAATACGTTTTTAGGAAGATAGGCAAGAGTTACACATTGTTATTATTTCAGAATTGAATTGATTATATCCTGACTTATCCTTCATTGAAAATTTAAATAACATTTTATGAATGTCGTTAATATACAACGAAATACAGACTCACCCTAACCTATGAGTTTATGTTACGGATTATGACTTAAAATTACACTTTTGAACAATTGTAACCATTTTATATGATGTTTCACTGTCGCTTAATTAAAACTGGTTGAATTGACACAAAGCCATCCTGAAGAAATGCTTAATTTAGTTATTTCGTCCTGTGCTAACTGAGATGTAAGTATGTAGCGTACAACGTTCTAATCAAAATTTCCCTTTGAAACTCACCATACAAAGAAAATTATTTTTAGTATGTTTAACAATATCCATAAGAATAATGTCCTGTTTATGGACAACAATATTTACATAATTCGCCGTGTTAGTAGTATGAGGAAAACATTTGCAAGTGTACCAGTTCAAAGAGAAACGTATTAAAAGTAATCAAACACACCCATGGAAATGCTTTTTACAGCTATATTGCATGCTATCCTAAGTTATTGGACCATCCTTGACACTAATGGGTACCATTTCGAGCAAACTTTGTTGCCTAACAGACACTATGTACAGATAAAACAGGCATTCTGCATGATTTATCAATGCGGTAATATGGTTTTATTAGAAATGCTGTCTCATTACTTATTTTCCTCCTGTCCTTAGCTACTGTATGTTTACGTAAGGCTTCATGTTCGTGCAATCACATACAGTAAATACGGTTTAACCGGGAACATTTAATATTAATTCTGTTAATTTTTACTATACCAATTTTGTTCTGCAATTAAGTGCATATTTACCTCCGTAGCCATATTCTGCAATACGATAACAGGATAGCATTAAACTTAAAGGCAGAAAATATTGTTATCAAAAATAAACATTAAAATAATTTTAATTTTAATTAAATAATTTCGCTACTATTTAAATATCAGTCTTACTTTTAACCTTTATGACCACTGATATTCCAAACGAATATTAAGAACAATTTATTGTAATTTTGTCAGAAATATGGTCATCCTCACACAAGAATTAAATATTTTGACAGAGCCGTGAATCAAATCCAAACACCAGTGGACGATAGCCAAGTGGTGGCCATGAAAAACTAGCTAGGGTAGAAATGTTCACCTAATTCACGGATGGAAGCTCTAGACCGCACATTTTAGCAACAAGAAGAAAGGATAATACCGTATTATTTTCCAGAATCAAACTGTGGAGATGGATGTACAGTAAATTTCGAATTAGTAATTTACGGAATCATAGGCTTTGCAAGTTCATTGAGCAGTTATGAAGTGAAGAAGAAATGTCCCCTATATTCCATTGTGATATTCATCGGATACCAATATTGGCACTGTATTTTTGGTTCTTAAAGTTTCAGAAATTTTCGATCGGATTGAAAACTGGTAACTTTGCTGGCCAGCTAATGAGTGACTGACTTTATGAACTATCCCCTATCAATCATAGATGAAGTTTCCCTGTGAAACAGGTATTTTTTGTTGAAACGGTTTCATTAAGGATCTGTTAAACTCCTAGTCGTCTTAAATTCGGATATTATCCTTTTTATTCCACAGCAAACAGACTTCAATGAAACATCGCCTATGAAAGTGGATAAAATTAAGTTTTCAATTATTCGTGTGGAATATTTTTTGATGGATTAGTTTTAATGGTTTTGATGTATAATGCATCTGGCACGTCACAACGTGAATCGCACACCTGTTAACATGAAAGGACGATCTATCAAGGGAATAGCTTATGTTCTTTCATTTGCTATTGGCAAAATGTGACAGTAGTTTTTTTTTTGTGAATTACGAGATTTGACTGCTGCTTCTTTCGTTGTTCTCGAATTGAAACTTGCCCGCGATGCGTGTGACATTTCTTGTATTGAGTATGTGAAGAGAATCAATAATCGATTCGTGTGAATCAACCTTCCAGAGTATGACACGTGTCAATGTGTTCCGGAAATAACATGAACATACGATCGTGCATTGTGAACAATCAGGCGTGGCCTGGGTTCTTTGCTGCGTAACGGAAATTGGATCCATGGAGACGTTCAAGGATATTATCGTGTGACTATACTTGGATTGTTTACATATGATTTAGTCAACACCAACCAACTGATGAGGCTAAATATAATGTAAATGTACAATGGTCCATAGAGAATTAGTTATTGTTGTTTTAAGGGGCGAAACTACGAGGTCATCTGCCCCTATAGAGAATGAATGTATTAAATTTTATTCTTTTATTCTTTCATTCTTTTTTATTTTTTAACGTTTGGCTAAACTGGACCAATTTGGAAATGCAAAGATGTTGGCCAGCTCTATTCGTACTCAACAACAGTGCTGATTGCATACAACTTAAATGTGTTGCTACATTTTAAAATAAGAAACAATATATACATAAACACACGAATGTAAGAGTTAAATCGCACATATTTTGAAATTTATTGGCTTATCATTTGTAACGCCTCAGTCGGTCAACACGAATTCACCCAATGACTGGGCAGGGTACAATGTATTATATATAATTAGTAAATAGCACTCCCGGAATAATTACATGCATTAGTTTATGATCACTCTTATAATAGGGCAAAACTAATGCATGTAATTGTTTCTAAGAGTGTTGTTTACATATTATATACATTGTACCCCACCCAGTAATTGGGCAATTCGGTGTTGACAGACTGAAGAGTTACAAATAACAGTTTGTCTAGGAAACACTTAACCTTCTATCCGATTGGTACCACACATGGAAGTTGAAACCAAACCCAGATAAATGCAGCTCTTTAACAATTACCCTGCGGAATTCTCCAGTACCTACAACATATTCCTTACATGACAGACCCATTACCGCAGTTGCGCATCAGCGAGATCTCGGGATCATATTCGACAACCAGTTAAGATTTAATGAACACATACAAAATTCATTATCCTAAGCCATGAAATTCCTTGGCATACTCTACCGCTTCTCAGAAATATCAAATCCGAAAGCTCTTCGCCTCTATTACATCTCGATAATCCAGCCCATTGTAAACTACTGCTCTCCCGTTTGGACAACTTCTTGCCCGTCAAACATAGCTAAATTAAACAGAATTAAATCCTTATTTGATTCCATTGTAAGGAAAGGAATGCCAAGGTTTAGACACTTCACCGCTAAGCAGGTACATTCGGTCATAAACATCCCTCCCCTCAAAATGACACGACAGGTAACTGACCTGTCCTTCCTACACTCTACTTTAAATGGCCATGACCATTCGGACCACCTGCTGTCACTTTTCAAACTGAGAGCCCCTTGCCTTTCTACAAGGCTCAGAAATACTCTCCACATGCCACACATTAAACAATCCATCATCCAAATATTCTTCCAAAACCGCTTATCATCCCTGTACATTGCAAGTAAACGCGAGCTGGGCATATCCACAACAAAGGGGCGTTCCTGAACCAGGTGAACACGAACTTAAACGGTACGTAGAGCGGTTATCTTGGCCAATGACGACAAGGCTACGAACAAGGGCATTCTACCGGTTCTTGATCTGGACTTGTTTTGTTAGGAGACTTGTTAAATTTAATATTATATTTTACTTTTGTTATTTGATTGCTATTTGAACCAGCGTGTAGGGCTCGCATAGCTGTAGTTTGCGGTTTGATTAATAAAATAATCACTGAAATAATAGCTTCAATACTTTACCTTATTGGCTTTTCAAATCATCCATAAATCTGAACGTATGAAGATAGAACGATGAGCAATGACTGTTACATTGATTACAATTACTTCCTGTTTACCATCTAGTAATGGTGAGGGCGATTATGAAGATGATTAAAATCCTATAAAAATGGGGAGTATAGAGTTATTTCTTCTAACGTTAAACAACGTATAGACGTAAAGTTAATATACAACCAACCTTAGGCACAACGAAGCCCACAGCGCAGCGTAGTGTGAATGATGTATTCATAACAATATTACAAATGTTAGAAAACTTTCTATATTCTACTGATCAGATGTTACCCTGATAGTTTGCATGCTGTATTTGCAGTGCGTGTGTTACATAAAATGAACGAGAGACGTACTATATTGTTTTATACGTTATTTTTTTCTACCCAAATGAAGTACATTACACATCAGTTGTTACGTCCACCTTCTCGACATAATCTCTTTGAAACTTAATGCACTTTTGCCATCGATGTGTTAGCCTCTCCAGACAAGAAATTAAGTACATCTTTTAAACGGTTTGAATGGCATTGCCCTCGAAACTATAGGAAATCTGTTGAGAAATGTCATCCATGTAAAACTGGAGCAAGTTTGAGATTTCATTTATCTAACAGGGGTAGGTAGGTATCATTTCTTACTTTTGTAATATGTGTTTCCACCTCATACACAAGCGGCTTCGGTGGCGTAGTCGGTAGCATGCTGAACTGCTGTGCCAAAGATAGCGGGTTCAAACCCGGCCGGAGTTGTCGGATTTTTTAAGAGCGTTAAAAATCCTTCATTATGCCTTCCTTCGGAGGGGAAGTAAAGCCGGCGGTCCCATATCATAGATTTATGGCATGTGAAAGATCCTTTCGTCACCTCCGTAGCGTAGCGGTCAGCATGGTTAGATGCCGCCCCGGAGGTCCTGGGCCATCCTCGAAGTGGTTTTCCGTGGTTTCCCACTTCGTCTTCAGGCAAATGCCGGGATGGTACCTACTGTAAGGCCACGGCCGCCTCCTTCCCCCTTCCTCGCCTATCCATCCCAATCTTCCATCCCTTCCCATCTCTCATGAGGCCTCTGTTCGCTTTGCAGGTAAGGTCGCCTGGGCGAAGTGTTGATCACACCTCCCCAGTTGTATCCATCCCGACCAGATGTTCCAGGCTCCAGGACACTGCCCATATAGGCGGTAGTGGTGAGTTCCCTCGCTGAGTCCGTGGGAACCACCAACCTAGAGGGTAAATTGACTATATAAAAATATGAAATAAATAAATAAAAAGATCCTTTCACAGACTAAACTTGTGTAAAGCAAACATTGTTAGGTTAGATTTCGTCAGAATGCTCTATCAAAGTTCCAACGTTCACCACTAGGTAACATTGATATCTGGTGGCGAAAGTTGAAACTACTTGAAATTAAACGGAACTTGTAGCTCACCCTTTAGGGTGTCCGCTGGAAGCAGCTACAGACTCAGGCGAGCCGAACATGTCCTCGGACACTCCCGGCATAAAAGCCATACGATAAATAATAAAATAATTCAATTATGTACAATTACGAAGATTTTCTTCAATTTGTTGCCTCTTGAAATGCTGAGTCCAATATTGCATTGGATTCTAATCCTACAGTATGTAAGCATCCGCCAAATGACTAGACAGTTCGTAAAATAAGCCTACTAAACAGTATGACTGGCATATTACCTAAACCCAATTACACTTTTCGTAACCCTTCTGTTATTCCTCATGGATTTAACGAACAGAAATTTACTTTTTGTATGGCAATATATCTTAGGCATGTGGATGCAATGACCTGTCGATGAGGCTCACGAGGTGGGAATACTGAGCACTATTGCAGCCCTCAAACATCAACACAACGATTTAAATTGCAAGTATATATCTTCCAAATGACACTATTGATTTGTGAGCGTCATCCTCTCCCAAGTAATCCTATGCAAGAGGATCCCAATTACAGTATATTGAGAGGAGAATATTAAAATTCACATAACACATATATGGACAAATGCTATGTGAAATATACAAGATCCAGAAGATAACGCTAATCGTTTAACACCCAATGTTAACGGCTTCGTTGAGTAGGATAACAAATAGTGAACTCATCAGATCCGATGAAGTAAGTGACTTCTTATTATGTGTTCCAAGGAACTTGGGCTTGTGACATACATTTTACTAAGAAATATCTTCACAAGTATAAATGTTCTACGATGGCGTTGCCTTGCTTGCGGTACTATGTACGTCATGCATCATTCATTGAGCCTCAACTTACTTGCTTCTGTCATCTATGTGTTAGAATAATTGCGAGTATATCATTGCTCCAAGGACACACTTCACCTTTTAATAACAGTGAAATGACAAGTAAATTGTTCTACGTCGACGTTTGTTGGCTAGAGACACTATGCACGTTACGAATTATTCATTGAGCCGCAACTTACCTGACTCTGTCGTCCGTGTGTTAAAATAATTGGATAACTGCATGTATAGCATTGCACCAAGGTCACACTTCACCATTTACTAAAACTTAAATGGCAGTAAATTGTTCTACGACGACGTTTGTTGGCTAGAGACACTATGCACGTTACGAACTGGCATTCGTTTTCACCACTTGTTCTTAGAGATTGTGAATGCTCTCAAGACGATGATTTATTCTCATGACGAGTCGGCGGCAAACCTCAGCTATTATAAAAATTAGCGGTGGAGGCAACTGTCTGTTCAGGTCATTCTAACAAAGGCATGCGAACAGTAGACTAAATGTCATGTGGAAAGAAGTGTTTAAGGATTGTTGAAATCAATACTGTGTAGCAGCATGGGTCTTCTAGTATGTTTATTATTTCTAGGTGTATACTACTCAGCACAGAATAACGAAATCATAATATTTCATTTGATTCAGTTAACTTTCTGCTCCAGAGAAAGTGGGCACATTTTCAATAACCAATTTGAATTATTTGATCGCCCTATTCCCGGAGTGTATATGTTAAATGGGAGCAACGTGCTTGCTGGATTTGTGAGATTCATTGTGTGGGCAGTATTAGCCGCAAGCTGTCGTGTGGAACCAACCGAACCGAACAGAATGGTGGGATTCTGCTTCAGCAATACATCCTATTTAATTATTTCCAACGTAAAATTGAAGCGAGCGCGACTTAATATCGTCCTGCATTACATGGATTCTCTTCTTGTGCCTACGAATGTGTAATTTAATTTATTATTCATGGAAAGGATTTGGTTTTAGATCCTACGGGGCGGGGTACTTTCAACTCAGGACATCCATATATCTCATTGATACTTCATTGCTCATATTGTGAATGCCCTGTCTCCGGGATCATTTCCATTGTCAATTTGGTTTGGCTCAGACCGTCAAGAAACATTATGAGCCACCTACAGGCTAGGTCAGAGGTGGTCAGCTGGGTGCCCGTTTACCCTGGCCCAGTGCAGTCGGACAGGCGTGACGTAAATGCAGATGGCTTACCAGCATGCATATGTCACAGTGTAGCGAGACGGAGCTAGAGAGCGTGCTCAGTCTCGCAAGCATTGCGAGCGGCGATAGGGAATCAGGGGTGGCAGGTTCAATCTAAAACTGATTTGTTAATGACAATGTATTTACATTACAAAAATGCAGATATTCTAGTGTGTACATTATGAAGTACAGTATATGCTCCTTGTTTTGCTGTAAGCGAGGGAATGTCTACTACTGATGTGCAGTCGCAGACCGGCTCTAGGATAGCTATCTGTCATTTGTGATCGATGTCTAGACTTGAAAAGCTTTAAAGCGGAGAAAAGTTGTTCACATAAATATGTAGAACCTAATATGCGCATTAGAGCTGCCGCTCAACGTTATATTCATTTGCTATCACAGAATGTCCACATACTAAACATTTAGTACGTTCTCCAATATTGGCACAAAAAGCAATGTCCTTCCCCTTGCGATTTTTGTTGCACGATATTTGCAGTAGAACTTGGTCTCTTCTCAGCTGACATCATAGGCCTATTCGTAGCACCAGCTGTCACTGCAGTGACGCAATCGGTTGGTTTACCCTGCCTAGACTGAACGCAGCTACTCTGCCCGCTCGCTGCCCGTGCACGGAGCGGGCGCCCACTTGGCGAAATGCCCGGTTTGAGCAAGCCTGTGCTTCGGTAAATACGAGTAAAATGGTAATGCTTACAAGTACCTCGTTTTATACCATTTATTGCGACCTTAAGTACTCGGTGGAATTACATTATTAGTTACAAATGATATCGTTCGTGCTTCCACTTATGTAGCCTATTTTTATAATTATTGTTTTCATCTGTTTGAATATCTATGACTTTAGTCATTTTTCTAAGTTTTCCCGTATTGATTTTGATATGTTATGCAAATGTCCACTTTACAATACAAAATTATCTTGTTATATATCACTTGATGTCAATATATATTTTGAGACATGATTCGGCTCTGTGAGCCTTCTTCAGTCAAAATCACTAAAAATTCTCCTAAATCAGTCTAATGTTTGGTCTCTCAATAAAAATTTGTAAAACATTTTTACATCATCAAGATGATTAAAACACATGAATATAAAATGATTAAAGAATTAAAACAAAATTAAAAACAAGATGTTCAGCAAAGAACATATAGCCTACTTTCTCCTAACTGTATGGGTATTTATGACTCTTTGTCCTCATCCCTAACACAATCACCTCTACCACCATGTATTGTTTGTTTTCTTTTATATTGATAACTAGCCAGTAAGTGTCAAAATCAATATTATATGATTGAATAACAAAAGTACTAACTTATTGTAATGCATTCACGTCCGTTAATCTCTATATTAAGCCAGCCTGCAAAGTTAAGAATCTTTCGTTTTGGGCATCTTCCCCTTTAAAAATCTGCGCCGATCACAGTAGGTTGGTGCTGCGACCTATCAGTGAATTAATCTTTATCTTGTACGCCTATGCACTGCCATCGTAATGTACTTCGATAGCAGTGGCCTATGGGTGTTGAATGAGTAGGCAGTTTAAAGTAGCCAAGAGGGAGGCGATCCAGCTGGCAGTGTTTAAAGGTAATCGGAGCGCGATCGTGGCTAATAGTTGAACTACCAGTATTACAAAATAGCCGTACTTCAGGAGGCCAGGTATTTACACAGCGGTATGTTTGGAACAATATTACCCACATAACCCCCAAGAGGACAGCACCGTACAGAGGCATTAAGAAGGCTGTGGTTAATGACAACGTGTATCTAGTTCTTCTATTCTCCTTTTCCTAATGTCTTCTGTTTATGTGCGATGCTGGGGATGTGATTTTATTAATACATGAGTGTATACATTAGCCTCTCCTTTGAGCTAAATGACATCTTATTCAGTATCTGTGGAAAGAGCTCGTGCACATCATTTGTAAAAGAATTCAAGAAAAAAAGTTAACTGTAGCAGTATTCGATCCCCAGTCAACTGCGTGACAGACTAACACGCTAGCCCAGAGCAAACCCTATGCTTAACGTCATGGTGTTCTTAACTGACATGTTAGATACAACTTGTTGGCAAATAATGACTTTAAATAAACGATTTCTTCACTGCAGTACATCTTCATTAAAGATCATTTCATACAAAGTTTATATTATTGTATCAGTAGAGTATATCACATACAACATACTAAAACTACTGAAATATAAGACAGGCACATGAGGACAGCTGCCATCTTGTCGTGTGATACAGACGGCTCAGCTCTTTTAAGCCACTCATACAGTACAATATTATAATATTAAATTATAATAAATAACGGATCACGACCTTCAGGATAACTTAAACCACCCTAGGCTCGATAATCGGAATTGGTGGGTCTTAAGCTATTGATTAAAATAATTGCATAATTCACACGGCCGCCATCCTGAAATGGTACGGCGGATGACCTTGAATTTTGGGTGAAAGACGCGTCCTATATAAAGGTATGTTGTCACCAAATTTGGTAGAGATCGGATGATTAGTTTAGCCGTAATTTGATTTTACGTTTTCAACGTTTGAGTGGTCGCCATTCTGTTTTGCTAAAGATGGCGGCGATATAAAGCATGACACTGAGGTGCCCTTTGCTAGTGCTACCTCTGTACCAAATTTCGTTCAATTCGGTTTCACCGTGTTCGAATTGATAGGGGGGGGGGACAGACATTCAGAGTACACACACTCACACACACACACACACACACAGACTCACACACACACATACACACACACAGACAGACACACAATTTTTCGCCCAGTGTTGATCTCATAAGTCTACTTTCATTTTTTGCAAAAATCGAAAGTAGGCTAATGTACAAAATTTCGAAACGTGGGACATATTCTTGTTGATCCATTTTCAAACAGGGGACCTGGAACAATAAAAAAATACCTAACAATCTACGGTTCCTACTTGAAAACATGAAAAGATGAATCTAGTTGGGTAAAAAACTTACCCCATTGTACGAGCGTCTTGAAAAAAGATCGTGTCTAAATATGTCATGTAGAAACATCTGTTTGTTAACTACTTATTGGGCCGGTTGCCTAGAATGTAGTGCCTTTAAGACAGCAATTGTTATTATATAACTACTCATATCCTATGAAGGTACCAACAGCTGAAATCTATCGGATTATTTTAAAATATGAGTGAAGTTCAAACGATATTTTATTTGTATGTTTCGTTAGCATTACAGCTTGGTATTGCCTGGAATTGGATTGTAAAGTAGTTCCCTGTCCTTACAGAGGAAATATATAATATTTCCCCCACTCTCCAACACTCAGAATATATTCTGAAATCTGGTTAGCCTATCCAGACCTTTGGATATCCAGACAACAAAGATCATTCAACAGATTATAGGCTATCATGTAATTTCGTCTTATGCAAATTTATTTTGAATTTCTTCAAGCCTACCTGTCCTCAAATCAACTTATAGGCTTCTTGGATTCGGACGATGACGATGATGATGATGATGTGGATATGAGGATAATATGATTTTAAGAGGCCTAACATCTCGTTTAGAACTTTATTCAAGCCACGAATATATTTTTCCTTCAATGCTTAACTGTTCCAATTAATTAACATCCCCCTTTGTCCCCTCCCCTCTCTCCAATATTTTGAATAAATATAACTTTTTCTTGTGAAATTAAACGTAAAATTACGATCCCCAAATAATTCAACTAACTTTTAAACAGTTATTCTTTTTCTTCAAGCGTATGCCCTATAGTGCTGGGAGTGTCCGAGGACATGTTCGGCTCGCCAGAATTTGAAGCTGCTTCTATGTGGACACCCATGGGGTTAGCTACAAGTACCATCGCGTGTGGAGTGTTGTTTGTGGAGGAAAGTGTGAATGCAAGGCCGAGGAATTGGAAGGTAGTGGCTGTTGCCTATAGTTGGGGACCAACCTCGGCATTTGCTTGGGAGGAAAATGGGAAACCACAGAAGACCATCTTAAAGTTTGCCAGCGTGGTGGGGGAATTCGAAATTCCACGCCTCCCGGATGTGAGCGACTGACTCCAGCCACGCCGTAACGACCACGGCTAACCCACCCGGTTTTTAACCAGTTGCTAGTAGCCCATTCGCTGGTCAGATCATTTTAACACCCCGTTTGTCCAATACGTATATGATTTTCGACACGAAATGTTATATCGTATGATTCATATTAAATGTAAAAAGGAGGACCTGTGGATTATGATAGTGAAAATGATTATCTCTCAAAACTACAAGCTTCTTTCTTTCTTTCTTTCTTTCTTTCTTTCTTCATTTTTTTCTTTCTTTCATTCTTTCTTTCTTTCTTTCTTTCTTTCTTTCTTTCTTTCTTTGTGTTTAGGTTTCAAATCGATTAAGCTTCAAGCGTGCCAGACCTCGTGAATTAGTTGTGAGATACATCATGTAAAATATTTTGTATATTTTATATGTTATGAAATATGTCGGACGTTCCTGTATTTATAAAGTCATCACTTACCAGTTACTTGACTTACTTTCTAAACCCACAGCACACATAAATACCACATATCTTTGGAAATTCGTTCTATATCCATCCCAAATAGAGACTACTGTATTTTAAATCCATTTGGAAGAATTTTCATATGCAAGGACCATTTTCTTAACAAAACAAAAATTAAAAAGAATAACATATATCCATTCCGAGTTACTTTAGTAAAGAACCCAACATTTGATGTAGTAAAAGCTAAAATTTTAATAATATTAAAGAACTAGCAGAAGTACCCATTCTTCGAACGGTCTTCGGTATTAAGAACCAGGCGTATTCAATTGAGCTACTGTTCCAATGGTTAGGGACTTGGAACCTGTTTGTAGACAAAGGAAAATGATTAGTTAAAATGTTCTCTCAAACTAAATTGACCCAACGTGTTCTTCCTGACGTGAAAATAAAATTGAAAACCTCGTAGACGATTCGCTATACACGTCACATACAAACTGACCCTCACCGTTGTGTCAAGTCCCCAACCACAGGAAGACCACTTTTATAAATTATAAAGGCTTGTGGTGCATGAAAATTCAAGTTTGTTAGCCCCCAATGACCCAAATATTCCTAAAGGCAGCAAAAAATACTATTTCAAATCAGAAGTTTTTAAAAATAATGTTGCTCTTGGGAGATATAATAGACCTTCTGTACGACATATCGCACGTATAAGTCGTGTGAAAAAAATCTCGGGTACTTCTTGAACCCCTTAAGCGCATTGATGAATTTTACAGTTTTAGTTGGTTCCGTGATAACCATCTAGCCATTTTCAAACTTTCACAGAAATGTAATAAATGGACTGGCATTACTTCTTGCAGAAATAGATGGAAAGTTGGATGTTACCTCTTGAGATACTCTTGTCATGGTTACTGGCTTGCATTCCTTCATTAATTTATTAAATGAAATTAGTTTTCTGGGAATATCTAAGAAACTGTTTGTTTTATAGCCTTAAAATGTAGTTTTCGAGCACCCTTTACGGCTCTTTAGGGGCCCCGAGGTTTGTTTCTGACTCCAAGGGGTTGAAAATGAACTTTGTCTCGTCGTTGTACGCCATAATATAATAATAATAATAATAATAATAATAATAATAATAATAATAATAATAATAATAGTAATAATAATGAAAAAAAATCCACAGCCTGCTTCCAGTCTCCGACCGGGTCAGGAATGGAATGAATGAAGCCCCTATCTAGCGGCGAGGATATGAACTGTGCCGGCTGCCGAGGCCTGACGCACTCCTCTGGGGCAATGATTAAATGAATGATAGATGAAATGAAATGATAGTGGAGAGTGTTGCTGGAATGAAATTTTGACAGGGAAAACCGGAGTACCCGGAGAAAAACCTGTCTGCCTCCGTTCTGTCCAGCACAGATCTCACATGGAGTGACCGGGATTTGAACCACGGACTCAGCGGTGAGAGGCCGGCGTGCTGCCGCCTGAGCCACGGAGGCTAATAATAGTAATAATAATAATAATTATAATTATAATAATAATATCGAATACCTCGGGTGCCGGGTGCAAGCTTTGATATTTGACACCCAGAGGGTAGCTTGCATGTCGAATTTCGTTGTTCCTTGAAACAATATGAAAGTCAAGGAGGTTAAATATCTAAGCTCCTTGAACACTATAGCGCTCTCTAGTAGAGAAATGAGGAACTTTGTGTTGGCGGAAACTCCCGAGATTAATTTTGCCATTATGAACACGGCCTACAGAATTCAAATGGGTTCTTTGGCATGCCAACATCGTATGACATGCGTGTCGTATTTTTGCCGCCTTTCAAAAATCACTTACCACGGCCAGGAGCGAACCTGCAATCTTGGGGGTTAGTAGACCGACACGCTATCCACTCACCCACCGTGGCAAGCTAAATAATTATAATAAGTTAATAATATAACAATATAGGGATAGGGATATAATAGACCTTCTGTACCGTACCCGCACGTGTAAATCGCGCGAAAAAAATCTCGAGTACCCCTCGATCCCCTTAATCGCATTATATGTATTGATGAATTTTACAGCTTAATTTGGATCCGTTATAACCTTATAGCCGTTTGCAACCCTTCACAGTGAAGTAATAAATGGAATTGCATTGCGTCTTACAGAAAATGTATGGACCTCTGAGATTGTGTTGCCATGGTTACTGGCTTGCATTCATTCAGTAGGTTAATAAATGAAATTAGTTCTCTTGGAATATCTCAACAACTGTTGGTTTTAGGGCCTTAAAATGTGGTTTTCGGGGACCCTTTAGGGCTCCCGAGTTTCGTTTCTCACATTGAGGGGCTGAAAAAGAGCTTTGTCTCGCCCTTCTATGCCTATTTCAGCAAGTATTTTAAGGGGGTAAGCCCCCTTTTATGAGAGGTATGGAGAAGAGTTACATCAATGATTAGTGTTGTGTCTCTGATGGATATCTGTATCAAATTTTACGTTGATCCCCCCAGCCGTTGTCGAGTTATAAGCACACAAAATTGTCCACAGATAAACAGACATACAGACAGACAGACAGACAGACAGACAAACAAATTATTTTTGCGCGCTTCCGTCATAAAACAGTCTGAAACGCGCAAATAACGCAAATTTCGGTGGAAATTCAGAAATAACAGACAAACTTTCATTTTTATATATACAGAGAAGTCCACATTCAACTACACACATCAAAAAAAGTTTTGCATCACCTCGGTTCCCAGATCTCCGGCATATAGACGTTGACTGTGTATATTGTATCAAAGATACAGTCCCTTTGACTGTTCATAGATGTCACTAAAACTGCTCAAAGATGTAAACAACCATGCATGAGCAGGGCCTATTAGACGGAGGGGGTACGACAGCCGATCAGTTCCAGTCATTCCACCAGGACGAAGGTACGCTGCTCATGTTGTCTGTAGTTCTACCATGCCTAGAAGGTCAATACCGCAGTTCGATCGCGTCCGCATTGTTACTTTGTGTCAAGAAGGGCTCTCAACAAGGGAAGTTTCCAGGCGTCTCAGAGTGAACCAAAGCGATGTTGTTCGGACATGGAGGAGGTACAGAGATACAGGAACTGTCGATGACAGGCCTCGCTCAGGCCGCCCAAGGGCTACTACTGTAGTGGATGACCGCTACTTACGGATTGCCGCTCGGAGGAACCCTGACAGCAATGCCACCATGTTGAATAATGCGTTTCGTTCAGCCACAGGACGTCGTGTTTCAACTCAAACTGTGCGCAATAGGCTGCATGATGCGCAACTTCACTCCCGACGTCCATGGCGAGGTCCAGCTTTGCAACCCCGACACCATGCAGCGCGGTACAGATGGGCCCAACAACATGCTGAATGGACCCCACAGAATTGGCATCACGTTCTCTTCACCGATGAGTGTCGCATATGCCTTCAACCAGACAATCGTCGGAGACGTGTTTGGAGGCACCCTGGTCAGGCTGAACGTCTTAGACACACTGTCCAGCGAGTGCAGCAAGGTGGTGGTTCCCTGATGTTTTGGGGTGGCATTATGTGGGGCCGACGTACGCCACTGGTGGTCATGGAAGGCTCCGAAACGGCTTTACGATACCTGAATGACATCCTCCGACCCATAGTGCACCCATATCGGCAGAATATTGGAGAGGCATTTGTCTTCATGGACGACAATTCTCGACCTCATCGTGCACATCTTGTGAATGCGTTCCTTCAAGATAACGACATCGCTCGACTACAGTGGCCAGCATGTTCGCCAGACATGAACCCTATCGAACATGCCTGGGATATGTTGAAAAGGGCTGTTTATGGACGTCTTGACCCACCAACCACTCTGAGAGATTTACGCCGAATTGTCGTTGAGGAATGGGACAATTTGGACCAACAGTGTCTTGATGAACTTGTGGATAGTATGCCACGACGAATACAGGCATGCATCAATGCAAGAGGACGTGCTACTGGGTATTAGAGGTAGTGGTGTGTACTGCAATCTGGACCACAAATGCTGAAAGTCTAGCTGTATGATGGTACAACATGCAATGTGTGGGTCTCATGAGCAATAAAACGAGCTGAAATGTTGTTTGTGTTGATCTCTATTCCCTTTGTATTTAAAGGTTCCGGAACTCTTGGAACCGAGGTGATGCAAAACTTTTTTTGATGTGTGTATAATGGTTGAATGCGATTATTGTAATTTTCATATTAACAATTCGATTGAATATCCGCTGAAGAAGACACTAATGTGTGTTGGAACGTGTACAGTCTTAAAATTAAGCTACGATTAATTAAATTAAACATGATATTTACTATTCTACAGTGTTGATCAAAGCGTTTTCATCTCATTACTACATTGTTAGAGGCTTCGGTGGCGTAGTTGGTAGCATGCTGAACTGCTGTGCCCAAGATAGCGGCTTCAAACCCGGCCGAAGTCGTTGGATTTTTTAAGAGCGTTAAAAATCCTTCAGTATGCCTTCCTTCGGAGGGGAAGTAAAGCCGGTGGTCCCATGTCATAGATTTATGGCATGTAAAAGATCCTTCCACAGACTAAACTTGTGTGAAGCTAAATTGTTAGGTTGGATTTCGTCGGAACGCTCTATCAAAGTTCCAACGTTCACCACTAGGTATCATAGATATCTGGTAGCGAAATTTGGAACTGCTTGAAATTGAGCGGAACTTGTAGCTCACCCTATGTGTGTCCGCTTGCAGCAGCTACAGACTCAGGCGAGCCGAACATGTCCTCGGACACTCCCGGCGCTAAAGGCCATACGATAAATAAATGAATAACTACATTGTTAAACATCAATACGTATCCTTTAATCTTACATTAGCTATAATGGTTAATGTATTCGTATACCAAAAGCGTTTCAGATGAGATGCTCTACGTGTGTCGATATGATCCAATTTCGTCAAAAATTTAAATTGCACTGGTCGCGGTGCCCGAGACCACCAACGCACTACTTCATACCTTGCTGACATCGGGAGAGCGTGAGTTCAAATCCCAACTCGGCCGTCCAGAAAATAGTTTTCGTGGTTTCCCATTTTCACTTCCAGACAAATGCCTGGACGTTTACTTTCAATAGGTCCACGGCCGATTTCCTACATAAATCCCTTTCACGACCCTTCCTGAAAATTAAATAAAAGGGCATTGGCTGCATTAATATTATTTTTTTAAATTGCAGATAATTTTTGATATATCTTTTGTTTTGATTATTGATGTTATGTTCATATAAGTATCCTAACCTATACAGTTGCAAGTGGAGATAAATTTCCTCACTTCCGGAGCATTCCTTATGTTACACGTGCTCCCAGGTGGTGATAAATGACTAGCAGCGAAGCAGTCTGCCAGGCTATCCATAGGTGATCACATACCATGATGAACACAAATACACTCAAAGCACATGTTACAGAAATATTGGACTCTCTGTTTGGCATTTACAATTCAATATTGGGATTATCAGAAATACAAAATGTGATAATATGCCCTACTGATTAACACACATAACTGGCATGTGCAGCACTTTCCTCAGACATTCATGAAGAACTTCGAATGGCTGCTGCAGGATTTCTCCGATTAAGAAAGGTTTGCACAACGTGTAGGCCTATATCAGCAGCTACTACTGTAAGCTACTGTGTCAAACCATCTCCAGTCTATATGATATAGTCAGGATTCAAACCCGATACCAGTAGCGCAGAGGGCTGCGACACTCCCCCTGTACCATGGATGGGGAGGAGGGAAATGTAGAATATAATCCGTCATCAGAAATTGCCAACATGCACACTTATGCTCCTGCAAAAGTGAACGTAGTGTAAATGACACAATGAAGTACATTGTAGCAATCTTTCCGTAATGTAAGTTTAGGCGTTATTATTCCCGGATTAGCGAGGTCGGGGTCGACTTCTTTCTGGCGTGCAGTTTATTTGACCGGATGCCCTTCCTGACACCAACATCATGAGAGGGGTTATTGAGAGATCAAAGTCAATAAAAATGGATAACAAAGCTTCTATTATTACGCTTTAGGAATGGCGTAGGTGCTCCGGGGCTTGACGTGAGAGAATTAATGTAGAAACACATAGTGAAGTACCACTCAGGATAGCCACTCTTAACACAGGGACACAAACTTCGGATCTCCAATCTTTCAGCTCCCAATTGCAGCCTCAGAGCTGCTCGGCTGCGTGCTGGGTCCAAGCAAGTGTAATGCTCAGTTGATGATATCAACTTTGTAAAAATTTTCTAACACGTCATCAGGTGAATTTCAATTTACTGTAGATGTTGTGGTTGTTGTTATTCTTGGGGATTTGTTTAGCAGCTTTGCGACATCGTATTCATGTGTGTGTGTAAAATCTGTGGCATAGCTTGTGTGTCAATGTGATAGCTCCACTAATTTCTATTCACATAATTGGGGTCCGGGTTTTGCACGACGTGACTTTATTTAAATTTAGGTACCATCCCAGCATTTTCCTGGAGTATAACTGGTGAATCCACAGAAGACCACTTCTACAATGTTGTAATCCGACCGACCTCTTCTCAGTTCTGAGTTGTTGTTGATGATTGATTGAGAGGCTTTGCGACATCGTGATAATGAAGCCCCATGTACGTAGGTGTGTGTTGCATTTCTCTGATAACCTGTGTAATTATTGAGTGTATTTGTAATCCAAATGAGGATTGGGAAGGATGTGGCCTTACGTTAGGAACCATACCGGCATTTGCTTTGAGTAGCAGTAGAAAACTAAGGGAAACCACTTCCAAGATGGCTGAGTTTTGCCTCTCGAGGTTAAATGTACACCATTATATCCCCCAGACCAGAATTACATTTTTGACAAAGCCGGGAATCGAACACGCACCTTCGGGGCGATAGCCAAGAATGCCACCCGCTACACCACAAGATCTCAATTCTGCATTGGGAGGCTGAGTGTGTACCGTTCCGGTCCTTGAACCAGAGTCCAATTACTCTGCAGCGCCTGGAATTGAACCAGGCAGCCAAGAATGGTAAACACGATGTGGATCACACGTCCAATGAAATTAAGCTTCCAACACGGATTATGAACAGACATCAACAGGTATCTAATGGCAAGAGTGATTACCATATTTCACTAGTGAAGTGTAAGTGAATATAAAGGGGGATACATATTTCTCCTGGTGGAGTGCAAGGCGACAGCGATAGGACCTCACAGCGTAGGGCGTGCAAGAAACACCCAATACATCATCCTGACGTTATTAATGCATCAATTTCTGGAGTAAACTCAAGTGGACGGCTCGGCACTGTACACAATGAGCGCTACGTTGTTTATGTCGCCACCTCACTAAGCTTCTAGATGGATGGTGTGCGAGGTACACCACCTATATTCTGCACATGGTTGCTAGTGTACAAAACACTTCCTATAAACGAAACCAAACCCCGTGGCACTATAGGCCATGAAGTGCCTAGGAACACCAAGCGACTGCTGACCAGCCATTTGACTTGCAGAGTATGGGGTGACGCGTGACCAGCGCACCGGATCCGCTCGGCGGTTAATCTTGAACTCTGTGAAATGGGGCGCTGCCTCAGAGACAGCTACTCAAGTGTCCCCTTGAGGCTGAGTGCACCGCGTTCCAGCCCTCAAGTCAGTTTCTAAAATCACTGATGGAGTCGAGAAACATTTTTATTATTATTATTATTTAATCGAATAGCACTAATACAGAGCACGTAAAATGAAAATGAAAATCCACAGCCTGCTTTCAATCTCCGACCGGGTCAGGAATGGAATGAATGAAGCCCCCATCTAGCGGCGAGGATATGAACTGTGCCGGCTGCCTAGGCCTGCCGCACTCCTCTGGGGCAATGATTAAATGAATGACAGATGAAATGATAGTGGAGAGTTTTGCTGGAATTAAATTTTGACAGGGAAAACCGGAGTACCCGGAGAATAACCTGTCTGCCTCCGTTTTGTCTAGCACAGATCTCACATGGAGTGACCGGGATTTGAACCTCGGACCCAGCGGTAAGAGGCCGGCTTGCTGCCGCCTAAGCCACGGAGGCTGTAATATCAATACTTTAAATCTTGCCACATGTCTTTTTTGTCTCTGCCCACATTCGCTTCATCCTCTCTGATCTCTGCTTTCGGAGCTGTTCAATGTTCCGTGGCTGCTTTCGTCGTCTTTCCTGTTCCTCCCTGAAGATCACTTTTCGAATTTTGTCCCGAAATAAATTCCTATTATATGTATCTGTAATGTCAATGTCGGCTTCCTTAAGATCCTTTAATGTTTGTGTAAACCACGCTGGTTGAACTTTAACTTTTAAAATTTTATTAAAAATTTATTTTGTTAGCCTGTCATTATTCATTCTAATTAAATGCCCCAAAAAATGACATCCGTCGTTTATGCATGGTTTGAATTATGTTCTCCACATGAGTGTATATATTCTTGTTAGGTCGTGGTCTGTTATAGTCTGCTTCTGTTTTCCTTGGGCCAAGGATGCATCGAACCAATCTTTTTTCTATGAGCAAGATTTTGTTTATGTCACCTTTCCGCATTAACTTTAATGTTTCAGCTCCAAAGAGTGCTTCAGGTCTCACCACAGAATTGTAATGTTTAATTTTAGTGCCCCATGATAATGCCTTCTTCTTGTATACATTTCTGGTGATCTGAAATGCTACGTTCATTTTCTTTGCTCGGACCTCTAAGCATTTTATTCATTATTATTGATAGTTATCCATTCAATCAAATACTTAAATGAGTTAACTTTGTGTATTTTGTTTTGGTTTATGATTATTACAACAGGACAATCTTGAACATTCGTTATAAATTCTGTCTTGGGGAAGGAGATTTGTAAACCTATTTTTTCAGCTTGCTCCATTAAGTTTTCTACTTGGATCTTTGCATTTACTGGTGTGTCCGTGATCAGAGCAATTTCATCCGCGAAAGCCAAGAAATCTAAATGGATATTATCTTTTTTACTTCCCAAATGTATACCTTTCGTGTCTGATTTTCTCCATTCTCTAATCACCTTCTCAGGAGCACAATTAAAGAGCGAAGGCGACAACCCATCTCCCTGTCTGACACCTGTCTTAATTTGAATAGTTCTTAGTTTTTATTTATTCTATTTTCTAAAATTATTTATTAATTATTTTGCTTGATAAGCACAACGAGTTATAACTATTCCCATTCATTTAAGAAAAGGTAGGCTAAATGTTCTTTACTGAACATCTGATTTTTCTGTATTGCAATGTGTGTCATCATTTCTCTGATCAAGAAACATGTCATAATGCATTATACGAAAAAACGGAATGTTTCTCCCACTCATTATTATGGGTGGTTGGCTGGTTGGTTGGTTCCTCTGTTTAGAGGCTACGAAAACGCGGCCATGTAGCCCAGTGTACTTTGGGCGATTGAAAAATCTGTCTCATAACCGGTGTTAATTTTGATGGCTGTATGAGTGTGTGCTATTTGTAATTCTGGCAAGGACTGCAAACGATCAATTTCAAGTAGTTCCTACTTTTGCTACTAAAGCTACCTTCAACGACACCTAGCTATAAACTTGGCTACTATATGACACCGCAACCAGCACCTGGCGATGAACGTAGGAACTTAATAGAGTGTTAATCAAATCTAACCTACATATTTAGCTTCAAATAATTGTAGATAGTGGAAGGATTTTTACACACCATAAATCAATGACATGGGTCCACCGGCATTACTTCCCCTCCGAAGGAAGGCATACAGAGGTTTTTAACGATCTTGAAATATCCGACAACTTTGGGTGGGTTTGAACCCGCGATCTTGGGCATAGAGCTAAGAATGCTACCAACTAGGCCACCGAAGCCGCCCGTTATTATTGGTAAAATGTTCATATTGTTACAGTATTATATGGTTAATTTTAACCTGTAAACTAGATCATTCATTCAAATCAATACAACAGCACTTGGCATCAGTAGAACTGAGCAGCAAACTTGTATAGTCACGTACAGGAGTGAGACAAACGATCTTGCTTATCATTTGGGATGTTAAATCATTTCACTGAACTACTCACAACTCAAATCTGATCAACAACACTGATAAACAAACTGCTACTATGTTCTATGAATACACACATACAAAAAGCTCAGTAAGTTGGGCTGCCTACAGTACAGGAGCATCTGAAAAGCAAACCTGCAGTCAGCAAAGTCTCTGCTCCCAATATGCCGAGGGACGATTGAATCTGAAGGTGAATGCTTTAAGCGAGTGAAATTCAGCTTTCGCCTTTTGAGTATATAGACCCACTACACAACTGCAGCAAATACGTTGCTGACACTTCATGGGTTTCTATTGTAGATGTGCTTTTACTAAGTTCTTATTACATCCCAACGTATTAAACTGTGCACAGAAACATGTTTTGTATTTAGTTAATGCTACAGCTTGGCAGTACGCACATAACAATATCAGTCTGTTATTTTGAATAACTGTGAATGATTTTTGGTGAAGCTGTATAGGTCTTTCCTCTTGTGGAGATCATCCCACGCCTAATTTAACTTGTCCCTAACAATCGAGGACTTGAATTCCAAAATAAACTAATGATGGAGCGGTACAAAGACGGACGTTGAATTTTAGAAAATAATTTCATATTTGTGAAGGTCTTTCTAAGTTGAAACGGGTGAGGGGTCGTATATTTCATTTCGTAAGGAGACAGTATGGAGTTATTAGCCTACTTTCGATTTTTGCAAAAAATGAAAGTAGACTTATGAGATCAACACAGGGCGAAAAAAGTGTGTCTGTCTGTGTGTGTGTATGTGTGTGTGTGAGTCTGTGTGTGTGTGTGTATGTGTGTGTGTGAGTCTGTGTGTGTGTGTGTGTGTGTGTGTCTGTGTGTGTGTGTGAGTGTGTGTACTCTGAATGTCTGTCCCCCCCCCCATCAATTCAAACACGGTGAATGCGAATTGAACGAAATTTGGTATAAAGGTAGCACTAGCAAAGGACACCTCAGTGTCATGTTTTATATCGCCGCCATCTTGACGGAAACGTAATGGCGGCCACACAAATGTTCAAAGCTTAAATCAAATTACGACTAACGTAATCATCCGATCTCTACCAAATTTTGCAACAACATACCCTTATGGGGGGAGCATCCTTTGAAAAAACCATTAGGTCATCAGCGTAATAGTTTGCGGATGGCGGCCATCTTTGTGTGAAAATCGATTCCACCTATTAATTCGAAAACGGTGCAACCAAATGGAACGAAATTTGGTACAGAGGTAGTACTAACAAAAGGCACCTCAGTGTCATGTTTTACATCGCCGCCATCCTGACGGAAACGTAATGGCGGCCACACAAATGTTCAAAGCTAAAATCAAATTACGACTAACCTAATCATCCGATCTCTACCAAATTTTGCAACAACATACCTTTATGGGGGGAGCATCCTTTGACCAAACTAATAGGTCATCAGCGAATAGTTTGCGGATGGCGGCCATCTTTGTGTGAAAATCGATTCCCCCTATTAATTCGAACACGGTGCAACCGAATGGAACGAAATTTGGTACAGAGGTAGTACTAACAAAAGGCACCTCAGTGTCATGTTTTATATTGCCGCCATCTTGACGGAAACGTAATGGCGGCCACACAAATATTCAAAGCTTAAATCAAATTACGATTAACCTAATCATGCGATCTCTACCAAATTTTACAACAACATACCCTTATAGAGGAAGCATCCTTTGACCAAATGAATAGGTCATTAGCCTAACAGTTTGCGGATGGCAGCCATCTTTGTTAGAAAATAAATTCCCCCTATTAATTCAAACACGGTGAAAACGAATGGAACGAAATTTGGTACAGAGGTAGCACTAGCAAAGGGCATCTCACTGTCATGTTTTATATCGCCGCCATATTGACAGAAACGTAATGGCGGCCACACAAATGTTCAAAGCTTAAGTTAAATTACGACTAACCTAATCATCCGATCTCTACCAAATTTTGCAACAACATACCTTTATGGAGGGAGCACCGTTTGACAACTCTAATAGGTTATTAGCCTAATAGTTTGCGGATGGCGGCCATCTTTATCTCAAAATTGATTCCCCCTATTAATTCGAACACGGTGGAACCGAATGGAACGAAATTTGGTACAGAGGTATCACAAGCAAAGGGCACCTCAGTGTCATGTTTTATATCGCCACTATCTTGAAGAAACGTAATGACGGCCACACGAATGTTCAAAGCTTAAATCAAATTACGATTAACCTAATCATCCGATCTCTACCAAATTTTTCAACTACATACCTTTATGAAGGGAGCATCCCTTGACCAATCTAATAGGTCATCAGCGTAATAGTTTGCGGATGGCGGCCATCTTTGTGTGAAAACCGATTCCCCCTATTAATTCGAACACGGTGCAACCGAATGGAACGAAATTTGGTACAGAGGTAGCACTAACAAAGGGCATCTCACTGTCATGTTTTATATCGCCGCCATATTGACAGAAACGTAATGGCGGCCACACAAATGTTCAAAGCTTAAGTTAAATTACGACTAACCTAATCATCCGATCTCTATCAAATTTTGCAACAACATACCTTTATGGAGGGAGCACCGTTTGACCAATCTAATAGGTTATTAGCCTAATAGTTTGCGGATGGCGGCCATCTTTATGTCAAAATTGATTCCCCCTATTAATTCGAACACGGTGGAACCGAATGGAACGAAATTTGGTACAGAGGTAGCACTAGCAAAGGGCACCTCAGTGTCATGTTTTATATCGCCGCCATCTTGACTGAAACGTAATGACGGCCACACGAATGTTCAAAGCTTAAATCAAATTACGATTAACCAAATCATCCGATCTCTACCAAATTTTGCAACAACATACCTTTATGGGGGGAGTATCCTTTGACCAAACTAATAGGTCATCAGCGTAATAGTTTGCGGATGGCGGCCATCTTTGTGTGAAAATCGATTCCCCCTATTAATTCGAACACGGTGCAACCGAATAGAACGAAATTTGGTACAGAGGTAGTACTAACAAAAGGCACCTCAGTGTCATGTTTTATATCGCCGCCATCTTGACGGAAACGTAATGGCGGCCACCCAAATGTTCAAAGCTTAAATCAAATTACGATTAACCTAATCATCCGATCTCTACCAAATTTTGCAACAACATACCCTTATATAGGAAGCATCCTTTGACCAAATGAATAGGTCATTAGCCTAACTGTTTGCGGATGGCGGCCATCTTTGTGTGAAAATCAATTCCCCCTATTAATTCAAACACGGTGAAACCGAATGGAACGAAATTTGGTACAGTGGTAGCACTAGCAAAGGGCATCTCATTGTCATGTTTTATATCGCCGCCATATTGACAGAAACGTAATGGCGGCCACACAACTGTTCAAAGCTTAAGTTAAATTACGACTAACCTAATCATCCGATCTCTACCAAATTTTGCAACAACATACCTTTATGGAGGGAGCACCGTTTGACCAATCTAATAGGTTATTAGCCTAATAGTTTGCGGATGGCGGCCATCTTTATGTCAAAATTGATTCCCCCTATTAATTCGAACACGGTGGAACCGAATGGAACGAAATTTGGTACAGAGGTAGCACAAGCAAAGGGCACCTCAGTGTCATGTTTTATATCGCCGCCATCTTGACTGAAACGTAATGACGGCCACACGAATGTTCAAAGCTTAAATCAAATTACGATTAACCTAATCATCCGATCTCTACCAAATTTTTCAACTACATACCTTTATGGAGGGAGCATCCCTTGACCAATCTAATAGCTCATCAGCGTAATAGTTTGCGGATGGCGGCCATGTTTGTGTGAAAACCGATTCCCCCTATTAATTCGAACACGGTGCAACCGAATGGAACGAAATTTGGGACAGATGTAGTACTAACAGTGTACTCAGTGTCATGTTTTATATCGCCGCCATCTTGACGGAAACGTAATGGCGGCCACACAAATGTTCAAAGCTTAAATCAAATTACGATTAACCTAATCATCCGATCTCTACCAAATTTTGCAACATCATACCCTTATAGAGGAAGCATCCTTTGACCAAATGAATAGGTCATTAGCCTAACAGTTTGCGGATGGCGGCCATCTTTGTGTGAAAATCAATTCCCCCTATTAATTCAAACACGGTGAAACCGAATGGAACGAAATTTGGTACAGAGGTAGCACTAGCAAAGAGGATATCAGTGTCATGTTTTATATCACCGCCATATTGACATAAACGTAATGGCGGCCACACAAATGTTCAAAGCTTAAGTTAAATTATGACTAACATAACCATCCGATCTCTACCAAACATTGCAACAACATACCTTTATGGAGGGAGCATCCTTTGACCTATCTAATAGGTTATTAGCCTAATAGTTTGCGGATGGCGGCTAACTTTATGTCAAAATTGATTCCCCCTATTAATTCGAACACGGTGGAACCGAATGGAACGAAATTTGGTACAGAGGTAGCACTAGTAAAGGGCACCTCAGTGTCATGTTTTATATCGCCGCTATCTTGATTGAAACGTAATGGCGGCCACACAAATGTTCAAAGCTTAAATCAAATTACGATTAACCTAATCATCCGATCTCTACCAAATCTTGCAACTACATACCTTTATGGAGGGAGCATCCTTTTACCAAACTAATAGGTCATCAGCGTAATAGTTTGCGGATGACGGCCATCTTTGTGTCAGAATCGATTCCCCCTATTAATTCAAACACAGTGAAACCGAATGGAACGAAATTTGGTACAGAGATAGCACTAGCAAAGGGCATCTCAGTGTCATGATTAATATCGCCGCCATATTGACTGAAACGTAATGTCGGCCACACAAATGTTTAAAGCTTAAATCAAATTACGACTAACATAACCATCCGATCTCTACCAAACTTTGCAACAACATACCTTTATGGAGGGAGCATCCTTTGACCAATCTAATAGGTCATTAGCCTAATAGTTTGCGGATGGCGGCCATCTTTGTCAAAATTGATCCCCCCTATTAATTCGAACACGGTGGAACCGAATGAACGAAATTTGGTACAGAGGTAGCACTAGCAAAGGGCACCTCAGTGTCATGTTTTATATCACCACGATCTTGACGGAAACGTAATCGCGGCCACCCAAATGTTATAAGCTAAAATGTAATTACGACCAACCTAATAATCTAGTCTCTACCAATTTTTGCAACACCATATCTTTATGTGGGAAACATATTCTGACCAAACTGCAAGAACATCAGCCCAATAGTTTGCAGATGGTGGCCAAGTATGTGTGCAAATCGATTCCCCCTATCAATTCAAACACGGTGAAACCGAATTGAACGAAATTTGGTACAGAGGTAGCACTAGCAAAGGGCACCTCATATTCATGTTTAATATCCCTATAGCACGTTGAATTTCAACAAGCTACTACAACCAACATTCAATCATACTCCTTGAAAAGGACAAAGAGTTATAACAATACCCATGCATTTAGGAGAAAGTAGGCTATATGTTCTTTACTGAACATCTTGTTTTTTTCTTTGTCACGATAATCGGAAACATTGTGCGAGTGTTGATCCTAGACCATTATTTTAAAGAAGAGTTGTTAGTTCATTTTAAGGGCAGCGGCTTCGGTGGAGTAGTTGGTAGCATGCTGAGCTTCTATGCTCAAGATCGCGGGTTCAAACCCGGCCAAAGTCGTCGGATTTCTTAAGAACGTTAAAAATCCCTCAGTGTGCCTTCCTTCGGAGGGGAAGTAAAGCCGGCGGTCCCATGTCATAGATTTATGGCATCTTAAAGCACCTTCCACTAATTACACCTGTGTGAAGCTAAATTATATATAGGTTAAACATTTGACTAACGTTCTTAGGTTCCCACGTTCGTCGTCAAGAGCCGACTGCGGTGGCATCTGGTAATTTTCTGAACTAGTTGGTCGTTGACGGTGGCGTTTGGCGGCAAAAGTAGGAACTACTTGGCGTTTGGCGGCAAAAGTAGGAACTACTTGAAAAAATTAAATATCTGCACTCCTTACTTAAATTAAACAGATACACACACTAATACAGTCATCACAATTAACAACGGTTATCAGAAAGATTCAACACACACCCAAAGTATACGGGGCTACATGACCGCGTTGTTGCAGCCCCTAAACTGAGGAACCAAAACCAACCATTTTAAGGGCATAGAACATCTTGATAATTAGCCCCGTGTAGTGGGGTGTGTGTTGAACTTTTCTGATAATGTGTATTTACGTGATATGTGCAGCAATTGTATTTTTTATTTTTTATTTTTTTTTAGCGTATGGCTTTTAGTGCCGGGAGTGTCCGAGGACATGTTCGGCTCGCCAGTTTTTGTAACTGCTTCTAGACGGACACCCAATGGTTGAGCTACAAGTACCGTTGGGGAGGAAAGTTGGAATGGAAGGACGAGGAGTTGGAAGGTAGCGACTGTGACCTATAGTTAGGGACCAACCCCGGCATTTGCCTGGAAGGAAGATGGGAAACCACAGAAGACCATCTTCAAGGTTGCCGGCGGGGGGATTCGAACCTCCTCGCCTCCCGGATGTGAGCGACTGCCAACAGTCATGCCGTAACGACCACGGCTAACTCACCCGGTTGTAACTGTATTAAGGACAGGGATGAGGTCGGTGCCTCGGGACTTGAAATAAGGTTATGTAAGATTTAACGAGCACCGCGGAACTGTAATTTCAAGACATCAGAGTGCTGGAATTTTACTCCGAAAGGGATTCTAAATGGGCTTGACATTAACAGACAAACAAACAAACACTTGACAAGTTGCGCAAGTTTATAATAACTGCCGTTAGTAAATAATTGTAATAACCCCTGGCACTACAGCCCGTGAAGGCCCTAGGCCTACCAAGCGACCACTGACTAGTCTTTTGGCCTGCAGATATTGAAATGACGCGTGATCAGCGCATCGGGTCCCCTCGGTCGTTGATCTTGGTTTTCATGATCGGGGCGCTGCCTAACCGTCAGACAGCTACTCAATTGTCCTCATGAGGCTGAGTGCACCCCGTTCCAGCCCTCACGTCAGTTTCTAAACTCCCTGACGGGGCCGGGAATCGAACCCGGAGCATCCAGGTGAAAGGCAGGCGCGCTACCGCAACACCACGGGGCCGGCATGTAAATAAATGTACATATTATATAAATAATTCATGCTTTTGGGCTAATGCCGTGTGTATTTTTAATTTAAACCATACGTTTCGGAGAAACCTTGCCTCCTTTTTCAATGGAAATAAACAATGTGGCCAAAGAAAGTATATCAATGAGATTACAAAAAATATAGATAAATTCCTCTGTTCGTCACCAGAGAGCAGCTGCCAGAAATTACTGTATGGACCATGGCGGAACGGCGGACAGAGGAGTTAGTAACGAGAAGGTAAAGGGGGCGATGTGAAAATATAGAAACTCCTCGAAGAATGAGCAGGGGGGGGGGGGGAGGGTTAGATGGATATAAGGAAAACATAAACAAAAGGGAAGTGTATCTGAACGATACCTAACGTCATACAGTAAACGGCGAAAAAAACAGGTGGAAATTCCTCCAATGACGAACAAAGGAGATCAAATCCAGGCTCTGAGCCCCACAGGGAAAATGTACAATTTTAAATATGTGAAGAACAGAGAGACTGAGAGGAACTATCTCCCTAGATCATTAATAACTGGTAGCCAAGTGTCACTTAGCTGATATCCAGTGTCTCTGTTAAAATTATTGGGATTTTTACGAATTTCAACTGCCTCCCTTATAATTCTAGACCAGTTGTGCTTAACAAGGGCAAGCGCATGAGCATCCTTGAAACATACAACGTGCCCTGAAGACAGAGCATGTTCAGCTATAGCTGATTTGTCAGGTTGGTTTAGACGGATGTTCCTTTGATGCTCTTTGATGCGAGTGGCAATGGACCGTTTTGTTTGTCCAATGTAGACTTTTCCGCAAGTACATGGGACTTCATACACCCCAGGTTGTAGTATTGGGGACAATTTATCTTTGTTTAATGCTAAACGTTGACCAATTTTCGTATTAGTGCCGAAAACTGTTTTTATCTTGTGCTTGCGGAGAATCTTAGCAACGCGGTCAGTGGTGTTGTGAATATAAGGGAGGTAAGCAGTTCCTCTCACCGTCGGAGCTCTGAGAAGTTTGTCTATCCCTCCTTCTGGGATGTAGGGACCTATATATAGTGGATTCATTATAGCCATTACCCTTAAACATGGTTTGTAAGGCATGTAACTCTTCCTGAAGAGTTGATGCCTCACAAATACGTTCCGCTCTATTGGCTAGAGTTGTTATAATTCCTTGTTTTTGTGCTGGGTGGTGGTGGGAGTCCGCATGTAAATAACGGTTAGTGTGAGTTGGCTTACGGTAGACGCTGTGCCCCCTGGAGCCATCCGCTTTCCTCCCCACAAGAACATCCGTAAAAGGTAAGCATCCACCTGACTCTAGCTCCATTGTGAAGTGGATTGAAGGATGCAGCTGATTTAGGTGGTTCAGAAAGTGGTTCAGTTTCTCAGAACCCTCCTCCCACACCACGAACGTATCATCCACATACCTCCACCAAATCACAGGTTTGAAAGACGCCGAAGATATAGCCTCCCCCTCAAAATGTTTCATGAAAAAATTTGCCACGACAGGCGAGAGTGGACTTCCCATGGCCACACCATCAGTCTGCTCGTAATATTTACCATCCCACAAGAAATAACTGGAACACAAGCAGTGGTGGAATAATCGGGCAATGTCCTCAGGAAACAAATCCTTGATGCGTGACATGACCGAGTCCACCGGCACTCTGGTAAACAAGGACTCTACATCAAAACTCACCAAAATAGCATTTGGTTGACCGGCGATGGTTGACAATTTTTCGACGAAATGGGTTGAATCCCTAATGTAGGACTGTCTGCGCCCCAAGTGCGGCTGAAGCAACTTGCTGAGATATTGCGCAAGAGCATAAGTTGGAGAACCTATTGTGCTAACAATTGGTCGAAGAGAGACGTCTTGCTTATGGATTTTTTGGAAGACCATACAATCTCGGAGAAACAGCATCTCTCGGAATAAGACATCTTCCCTCTTCTTTTGGAATAGATGACAGTTTAACAAGCTTAGCAGTGGCATTGGATACACGAGAGGTTGGATCACGAGTGCACAGTCTGTAGACAGGATCAGATAACAGAATCGAGATTTTACTTTTATATTCAACGGTATCCATCACCACTGTCGCATTTCCCTTGTCAGCATGAAGAATAGAAATGGTGTCATTATTTCTTAGTTCCTTCAATGCCTTTCTTTCACCCCGAGTTAAATTGGGTGCGGGTACTTTAGAGGATCTTAATATCCTCACACTTTCTTGTCTAACTTCTTCAGCTTCATCTGGAGGAACATTTTGAGGGGAGGCTATATCTTCGGCGTCTTTCAAACCTGTGATTTGGTGGAGGTATGTGGATGATACGTTCGTGGTGTGGGAGGAGGGTTCTGAGAAACTGAACCACTTTCTGAACCACCTAAATCAGCTGCATCCTTCAATCCACTTCACAATGGAGCTAGAGTCAGGTGGATGCTTACCTTTTTTGGATGTTCTTGTGGGGAGGAAAGCGGATGGCTCCATTGGGCACAGCGTCTACCGTAAGCCAACTCACACTAACCGTTATTTACATGCGGACTCCCACCACCACTCAGCACAAAAACAAGGAATTATAACAACTCTAGCCAATAGAGCGGAACGTATTTGTGAGGCATCAACTCTTCAGGAAGAGTTACATGCCTTACAAACCATGTTTAAGGGTAATGGCTATAATGAATCCACTATATATAGGTCCCTACATCCCAGAAGGAGGGATAGACAACCTTCTCAGAGCTCCGACGTGAGAGGAACTGCTTACCTCCCTTATATTCACAACACCACTGACCGCGTTGCTAAGATTCTTCGCAAGCACAAGATAAAAACAGTTTTCGGCACTATGACGAAAATTGGTCAACGTTTAGCATTAAACAAAGATAAATTGTCCCCAATACTACAACCTGGGGTGTATGAAGTCCCATGTACTTGCGGAAAAGTCTACATTGGACAAACATAACGGTCCATTGCAACTCGCATCAAAGAGCATCAAAGGAACATCCGACTAAACCAAACTGACAAAACAGCTGTAGCTGATCATGCCCTGTCTTCAGGGCACGATGTATGTTTCAAGGATGCTCATGCGCTTGCCCTTGTTAAGCACAACTGGTCTAGAATTATAAGGGAGGCAGTTGAAATTCGTAAAAATCCCAATAATTTTAACAGAGACACTGGATATCAGCTAAGTGACACTTGGCTACCAGTTATTAATGATCTAGGGAGATAGTTCCTCTCAGTCTCTCTGTTCTTCACATATTTAAAATTGTACATTTTCCCTCTAGGGCTCAGAGCCTGGATTTGATCTCCTTTGTTCGTCACTGGAGGAGTTTCCATCTGCTTTTTTTCGCCGTTGACTGTATGACGTTAGGTATCGTTCAGATACACTTCCCTTTTGTTTATGTTTTCCTTATATCCATCTAACCCACCTCCCCTCCCCCTCCTCATTCTTCGAGGAGTTTCTATATTTTCACACCGCCCCCTTTACCTTCTCGTTACTAACTTCTCTGTCCGCCGTTCCGCCATGGTCCATACAGTAATTTCTGGCAGCTGCTCTCTGGTGACGAACAGAGGAATTTATCTATATTTTTTGTAATCTCATTGATATACTTTCTTTGGCCACATTGTTTATTTCCATTGAAAAAGGAGGCAAGGATTCTCCGAAACGTATGGTTTAAATTAAAAATACACACGGCATTAGCCCAAAAGCATGAATTATTTATATAATAATCCGGGCCGTGAAAGCCTTAATATGCAAATGTACATATTGTAAATACTACACACTTGTAGGATGTTGATGATAATTGTTGTTTTGAGGGGCCGTACATCTGGGTTATTGGCCCCTAATTGTCTGGGAGATAGCGAAAAAAGACAATTAGATTGACACCATAACGAAAAAAGAGATTGAAAATACTGACAAAAGATTGAAAAGGCACACAAAATGTAATTTAGAGTGGAAATACACACAAAATGAAGGTTAGAGTAAAAGAAAATTGACAAAGTGCCATTTAGATTCAAAATACTCACAAAATGCAATTTAGATTCAGAATACATACAAAATGCAGTTTGGATTGGCTATACTTACAAAATGGAATTGAGATTGAAAATACTTACAAAATGTAATTGACACTGAAAATACTTAGAAAATGCAATTGAAATTCAAAATACTTACACAATATTCAACCTTAAAAATGGAATTAAGATGAAAAATACTTACAAAATTCGGTTTAGGGTTTAAAACACTTACAAAATGCAATTGGAATCCAAGAAACGCACAAGAATGCCTCCCCTACATTTAAAGACTTACTAAAATGCAATTTAGATTTCCAATCCTTAGAAAATGCAATTTAGATTGAATATACTGTACTTACTTAATGCAATTTTGATTGAAAATACTTACGAAATGTAGTGTAGATTCGAAAAATTCCCAAAATATAATTTAGATACACGGGTATCCAATTCACAGAAACAGTGCGGGAATCTTAAAGAGAAAAGGAAATATAAAGAAAAAGAAGGATTATCCCTAGAAGAATGAGGGATCAGGAAAGATGAGGGAATGGCCAGTTAATACGGAAAGGAAGAGACTCCCTAGGCCTCGGATACCCTAATACCATCGGTGTAGAAAGAGAACAAGAGTTGACCAAGAGAGGTCGACAGGAAAGAAGATGGAGATGAGCCTGGTACAAGTAATTTGAATCAATACCGGACTCAGCTGTGGTCCCGTGGTCGCCAACCCATGTCCCAATATATGTAAGCCATAGATGTGAGGCATAGATTTAACGGCCTTATTATAAAGGATCTGATGATAATCGCCTGGCGATCAAAACTGGCCATCCAAGTGAATTTATTTATTAATCTCATGTAAAATTATCTTAAACTTTAGGGAAACACCCTTTAAAGTTGGGTACAATCGTGTTAACCAACTGAGGAGCATTAATTTTGATAGTCTACGGTAGCGTTAGGTGCTCCGAGTTTAAAATGAATGCACCAGCACCACATTTTCTTTCGATGAAGTATTTAAGAAACTAGCAAAACATTACTAAGCAATGTACATGTTTTGGTGCTTGCATTAGAAACTTCAAAATATGCATATAATTCCCTCACGTCATTACTACGCTCCATGCAGTTTATTCCATAACCCCCGATGAAGGCCCTTTGTTGCAGATGGTTAGAATTGAGGGAGAGAACAGTATATGTGGCTTCGATATTTTGCATAATGTTGGTCACTGAAAATGTTTGCCGAGTACGGCCTTGTTTATGTGATATAACCTGTGCGATGGGACCTCTCTGTTTATAAATGTGTGACCAATATGCAAATTTTACATACTACACCGATGTTAGCTACTCATTGTACTAATGGTAATTTTATACAAAGGTGAAAATATTACGGAGGAAAGGAAAATAACAATTCAGCGCATGGACCTTTGTGTGTGTGCTCTGTGTCTCGCCACGTGCTGTGGTAATTCTTCGCGTGGAGACATTTAATGAAATAAACATCAAACAATGACTGGGTAGAATGAAAATAGACTGTTCTAAAAAATAACGCATATGCCTACACGAAAGGTTTCATTAAAAACAAAATTTTATACTCAAGTGAAGCCTATGATGAGTCCATTTCTGTTAAAATATATCATATTATTACTAAAACGCGCCGGGAGGTCAGTGCACAAAAACAAGCGCCATTTCGCTGTCCACAATGGCTGTTCCTCTGGGAAGTATATTCATATGTGGTGCAGACACGCGTTTATTAAGCAGTATTAAAAACAGCAATGTATAAATGGAACTCTTCTATATTCAACTCGAATAATACTTTTCCATTAATTCTGCATGGTTATATCATATACACGTTCGATTACACATCTAGAAAGTGTTTTGGAATTCATGAGGACTCAGCTGAGTCTGGCTTTGCTTCCATTATATTGTTGTTTTTATTTTCATTGCTCCAGTAAAGCCTAGTTCACATCGGCATATTTGTTTGCATACTGTATGCAAACTGTTTGAAAACTGTATGAAGACTGTATGTATATTACTTTGGAGTCTGGAAACAGTCTCCATACAAGTCTGCATACAGTGTGCAGACTGTTTAGAAACATTGTATCCGATACAAGTATGTTACTTGGTTTGCGTCCACACCAGAATTAGACCTCTAGTCCACACAGTCAGTGCTTCTAGCGATGCCGAGTGAAGAAGACGTACTTTTGGCTTGTGCGTGTTTTGTATTGCTTAATTATGTGTCTACTCTACCAAGGAAGAGGAGGTGTTGGACACCCCGCCGATAGCCCCACTAAACTACATTATTTTGGCAATATAATGAGATCACTGTGTGGTCACCGGGTGAGTTAGCCGAGGTCGTTACAGCATGACTGCTGGCAGTCGCTCACATCCGGGAGGCGCGGAGGTTCGAATCCCCCCGCCGGCAACCTTGAAGATGGTCTTCTGTGGTTTCCCATCTTCATTCCAGGCAAATGCCGGGGTTGGTCCCCAAGTATAGGCCACAGCCGCTACCTTCCAATTCCTAGCCCTTACATTCCAACTTCCCCCACCCCCTCCCCCCAACGGTACTTGTAGCTCACCCATTGGGTGTCCGTCTCGAAGCAGCTACAAAACTGGCGAGCCGAACATGTCCTCGGACACTCCCGGCACTAAAAGCCATACGCTAAAAAAAATGTTTCAAGGCCTAATAAGTTTTGGTCCCTTCATTAGCCGATATGAATTAATAAATATCAAAGCTCCTTGTTATTAATAATAATAATGTTATTGGTTTTACGTCCCTTTTAACTACACTGGCTTTTAGAAATGCCGGGGTGCCGGAATTTTGCCCCGAAGGGGATCTTTAACGAGCCAGTAAATGTGCTGACACGGCTCCCTCGCATTTGCGCACCCTCAAATGCCAGCTGACTGCGCCAGGTTTCGAACCTGCAACCTTGGGATCAGCAAGCGAGAACGTTACCCCTGAGCCACGCAGCCAGACCCTTGTTATTAAACCTTATATGGTGCACCATAAAGAAGGATGGGAAATTGAAACTAAATTAACACAATATGATGTGGAAAAACGTGGCTAGCTGGATACGTCTGTGGTTTGTATCCGGTCTACAGAATCAAAACACGTCCGCACAGGAAGACTTGAGACAAAATACTTGTTTCTTGTTTGCGTGTTTTCCATTTCGTTGGAAAACAGAAAACATTGTATCTTGTTTATTGAAACACGAGATTTGTTTGTCATTTGTATGTCAATTGTATGCAAACTGTATGCGGACATTTTCTGAACATCAATCGAGTATGAAATGTGTCCCGATTGTATGTAGATTGTTTTCAAAAAGTATGCAAACATTCCGCATACAAATGAGAAACATTTGGAAAACAGTCTGCATACAATGTTTCTGGAAACAAATCTGCCGGTGTGGACGAGGCTTAAGCGGCTAGGCATATACTTGGCCCGTGATCTCGTCCTATGGCGGCGTATGGCAAGCGCATTTTCTCAGGTTAGGCAAGGTAGGCTAATACTACCGGGATATTTTGAAAACGAAAACGAAGTCTTCCTTCGGAGGGTAAGTAAAGGCGGCGGGTTCATGTCATAGATTTATGGCTTGTAAAAGAACCTACCACTGCAATTTATAGAGTGTAGCAAAATGTTTATGTTATGTTATAGCTGGCTGGTTAGATACGCTCTATCAAGTTCCAACGTTCGCCTCTAGGTGTTAGTGAGAGTAGCATCTGGTAGTCAACGTTGGAACTGCTTGAAATTGAACTTGTTGGGGGGACCACGGGCGTTATGGCCATTCGGCTGCAATTCTTATATAATTTGCTTAAAACCTAGGTACATATTCATCTCCTTTAAATGAAGTCCATCGAGTACTTTCCAATTTCTAGCGTCTCTCAAGTAATTATTGTTGTTGTGAAATGTTTATTCATATTAGTTAAAATGTCATCAATTAGTACATTAAGCAACGAGCCTATAATGGCACTAATTAAGACACGAGTATGTTTATAAAACGAGCATATGCGGTTATATAATTTCCATACGAGTGTCTTAATTACCATTATAGGCAAGTTGCATACGACTGTTTATGTTCGACGATAATTATTATAACTATTTTATGTTCGAACATAAATATTCATAAATATATGTCGAGATTTCGCCAGTTTTATGTACTGAACAGAGCGCATAAGACGCAGAGAATGCCTTGTATTTGACCATGGCCTCCTCGATTACCCTACTATGACAATAGGCCACGCAGTGAAATTTAAATTAGAAGGCCGTGGAACTCGGTGCAGGTGGGATGCTATCGTTATCTAATTGGTAAAACAACTGTTTCTTGAGCTGTGATTGGTGGTAGAAACTGTTTTATAATGAAAAATAGTGTTATAATGACCATTATTATGATACAGTTTTCTGACATATAATAGTCAGGGTCGAACATAAACTTCTTTTTGGTATGGTGCCTCACTTCATGGATAAAATACACACTCATACGGAAACTGTCCAGTGACTTGTGTATTGCAGTATGACAAACTATCGTTATTCGGTTTTTTTATATTAATAAAACCTCACGATAATGAATTACTGTGTTGTAATGTTTCCTCTTTACACACATACATTACATACATGATCAATAACATGTCCCTATAAGGTGATTAATCCCTAATCAAATTTAATCTGTTCAAATTAGAAAATTATTTTTCTATTTACAAACATAAGCCTGGATTTGTGCCTTCACAAGTTGAAATTTTCCCTACCACTGCTAAGACAGTGGCTTAAACTGTGACTAACTTCTAGTCGATGTGATGGAATATATGTGGCTGGACTGATAGAGATGGTGCTCACCTTCATTCGCGTCGTGTTGTTTACCAGTCCTCTTCTAGGAATTCCTATCAGATTGTCTAAAGGAATTCATCCTACTGTCCTGCAAGACTTTCGGTATATTTACTACTCGTATTTCTGATTTCACACGTTGATAGCTCACTACAAACATATTTCCGCTCTGAATGAATGACTTAGCGTATTGGTACTTAGGACTTGGCAGCGTGCTTATACACGTACAACTGATAAGCGGAATACCTTTGACTTGCGGCTACTTGAAATCACACTGCTGGTTATCACATATCACACGGCCTGAAATAATACTCTGTGCTGCAGAAATCATCATCCAAGGCAATCTGAGGGGTGAGAACTTCACAACAAGCTCATAAATACAGTTAGTCCACCCACGAGATAGTACCACTCTTACTCTCATACCAGCCTATCACATTTAAATCTAATGATGCTAAGTTCAAATGTACTCTTTGAATGTTTTCTTGCGTCCAGACTTCCCTGTTCTAACTTGGGAGACCATGTTCCATAATTTCACAATAGGTGACTAGCTGGGGTTTTTACTGTCACAAGGCCATGCAGAATATTGAACTAATTTTTCTATTAGGCCAAACCTCACGATATACTACAAACTATAATTCAATTAATGATGATAATAATAATGTTATTGGTTTTACGTCCCTTTTAACTGCTGTGTCTTTTAGGGACCCTGAGGTGCCGGATTTTGCCCCAAAGGGAATCATTAACGTTCCAGTAAATCTACTGACACGGCTCCCTCGCATTTGCGCCCCCTAAAATATCAACTGGGGGCTGCGTGGTGCAGTCGGTAGAGGTGCTGAGCTTCTAACTGAATTGGCGTGGATTCGATCCCCACCCAGGTAATGGATTTTAGAAACAAAACTCTCACTTTCGGAAACGCAAATATCCCTGGGGTTCACTCAGCCTACCCCAGAAATGAGTACTGGATTAATCCCAGGGAGCAAAGACGGCCGGGCCTGGAGCTGACAACTCCATCCAATCATAGTGCCGATGTCAAAAAAAGTGGAAGCCTCTACCTTCCACTACTCCCAGGGCCTCCATGGCCTGTACAGAGTTGGCTTTGCTTTGCAAATGTCAACTGCCTTCGCCTGGAATCAATCTTGCAACCATGGGGATAAATGATGAGGTGACGATATAGGCCTAATACACATGATGACATAATGATACAAGTAGTTCCGTGAAGAACTATACAGCCTATTTTCATATATCCTACTCACGTTAATTGCCTCTGTCAATATACAAAATTTCAGATTGATTACTGTAATAGATTCGTAGATATTGAGAACCGACTAAATATTTCGCATGGTCGCCATGTTGGATTTTATATATGTAGGTCCTAGAATTATGTACTGTTACATGAAGATTATTGTGTACGTGTAGCATTCAAAGTTCAATCGCATGATTAGGGCACAAGAGGTAACAACGAGACTTTAAAATTTCGCACAGCTGTCATATTGTCGTTATGGAAACAATTGAAAAAAATTAGATGCCAGTAGATTAACATTTGTATGAGTACTTACTGTACCAAGTTTCACTGCACTCGGATGGTTAAATTGAGAGAAACTTCCATGTGAATATTTTTACTTCGCGTCGCCGCCGTGTTAGATTTGTGATCACTAGGTTATTGAAAGTCCTATAGGTGATCTTATGTTCATAGCCCCTATGATCTTAAAAACATTCAGTTTGATTGCTATAATAGATTCGTAGATATTCAGAGCCGTCTTAATATTTTGGATGGTCGCCATGTTGGATTGTTAAATGTATAGGCCATAGAGTCATGTACCATTAAGGGAACATTATTGCGTAGGTTCATTATTCAAACTTTCATTCCGATCGCATGATTACGACACAAGGAATAAAACCTTAATTTTAAAATTCGCACAGCCGCCATCTTGTGGTTATGTAAACAATTGTACTAAATTAGATACCAGTGCATTGCAATGTGTATAAACATTTCCTGTACCAAGTTTCATTGCGTTTGGAACAATAGATCGCGAGAAATGTCTATTTAAAATTCGCAAATTCGCTTGGCCGCCATGTTGGTTTTGTAGTCACCAGTTTTTCAAGAGTCACATAGGTCAAGTTCTAGTAGTTCCCTTTATCATCGTCAAAAATTCTACGGTGATATCGGTAATAGTTTCGGAGATATTGAATGCTGGTGAAATATTTCGCTCAGCCGCCATGTTGGATTGGTGAGACGTAACAAAATTTGAAGGGCACGGTCGGGGTCTTCCAGAATAGTGCTCTGAACTTACCGAGTTTCATTGAAATCGCTCCAGCCGTTTAGATGTTATTAGGGACACAAATACACCATCACACATGCACACACACACGGACAAAAGGTGATCTCATAAGCCTATTTTTTTTTTCAAAATTTAAAATAGGCTACAAATGATACACACACTGTTGAATAAAATGATATGACACTTGAATAAAATATAATTATAAGGTCCAGAATGGACCGGTGCAACGTTTTACGTGGAATTCATGCCGAACGACGATCAACGTGGCGTCGTATTGTCAAACGTTGCACTGGTTGCGTAAAGCGATTAAAGAGAAGGGCCGGGGGAAATTGAGCGCCGGTGTGATTTTGTTTCACGATAACGCAACACCTCACAAGGCCCGCCAAACGAGCGAACTGCTGCAGCGATTCAAGTGGGAGGTCTGGCAACATCTACCCTACAGTCCCGACCTAGTGCCATGTGACTTTCATCTGTTCGGTAAGCTCAAAACGGAGCTCGGTGGTCAACGTTTCCAGACCGATGAGGAGGTGAAGGCCGCTGTCTCCGTGTGGTTGCAGAACGTTGGAGGAACTTTCTATGCATCCGGCATCGACAAGATGGTTGTGCGTACTCAGAAATGTTTGGAGTCTCTTGGAAACTATGTGGAAAAGTGACTTTACATTGTATGTCGTTATAGGCGTTTTGCTGTTGTGTAGGTGGTGTAATAAATGGTCATAACTGGTAAGTGCAACTTATTTTTTGATCAGCCCTTGTAACAGACACCCGTTCAGGATAGAAGACATGATGCTTTGATGTTGTGAACGTCAATATTCCGTAAGTTTATTCTAGTCCCACCCCTGCCATGTAGATAGAATCACCGCTCTCATGGAAGTAAATAATATGTGCAAATGTATGCAGCCACAACAAGACTTTCAAGTGTTCACTAAGTGAAGGAGTAGTGTAGCAGGCCATGAACTTTGTGTAGTGTAGCAGACACGATGAATTTCAAAGCGTATGGAGTATCGTTTTGTTTTGTAAAGAGAACCAACTTCCTTCCGATATGGAGATTTTCCTAGCATTCTGATAACTTCCATTATTATTACTGTCTATAAACATGTCTACAAAAGGTAACGCTGTATATTTATATCAAAGAGGATAACATTGATCAAATATGTTCAATACCTCAACGATGACGTCACCAGTACCACAGTGCTGTTTCATGATGTTCATCGGCCAATGGAGTTGATTACGGTATATAAAAATCAGGAAACCTGATTGGATATCTAAAAGCCAGGTAGTTTACAAACGATAAATATCACTCCCACATGTTATTACTTAGGCTTGGACATACCAGACAACCATATGTGTCGGTGGGTATAGCTATTATTACCATTATGAGTTTCATGAAGAGATAGCATGATTTGATTTGTCTGTTAGGTAGTCGACCCGGAGGCTGGTTGGATCGTAAGATGATTGATTGTTGTTTTAAGGGGCCAAACATCTAGGTTATCGGCCAAGGATCGTAAGAGAAAACGCCACCGTATGTTATGTGGATAGTGACCTAATCAAAAAAAGAGTCAGTCAGTCGGAGAGACTAGACTTTATATCATTTCAAATGACGCATGCTACAAATGCTACACATTTTAGAAAGGCTGGACTCTTTCAACAGACTCCATTACCCATTAACTTACGCTTCCCGCGCGGGGAACGGAGAGCGGGAGGTGCACTCTGCTGCATGACGTCACGCGCTCTCCGTCTCCGTATCGCATAACGCCATAGCCCAGGAGTAAACTCAGACTCGGTGCATATGCACTGAACAACATGATGACGTCATACGCTCAAGTGCAACCTTAGTACATTTCCTCTCCGTAACTGTAACGCATAACGGTAGATCAAAGCATAACGATGAAGTCGACAAGATCATTTGAAATGATAAAACAGGGAGCACTATATTAAGGCGAACTAGACAAGCAGCCGAGTGAGGTAGTTTGCCATTGCTTTCCTCACTGAGACAGTACAGCAGCATTGACCCTATAAGAAGAACCTTTTACTCCATCCATGGCTGTGAATGAGTCCTGAATGTCATTACTCGGCACCATTCTTATCTCAGTAGCTTCCGTATAATCATAGTCATAAACAAGATTGATACATCGGTAAGAATAAGATACATTTTGCTATATCCTGTGCCAATAATCAAGTACAAAAATACTGCATTCGTCAAGAGAGGTTGGTGGTTGGTTCCTTAGTTTAGGGGCTGAGACTAAGCGGTCATATAGCCCCGTGTACTTTGGGTGTGTGTAGAATCTGTCTGATAACCGGTGTTATGTGATGACTGTATTAGTGTGTGTTATCTGTTTCTTAATTCAAGTAAGGACTGCAGACATTGAATATCAAGTAGTTCCTACGTTTGCTGCCAAACGCCACCATCAACGACTAGTAGTTCAGAACTTTGCTACTAGATGCCACTGCAGTCGGCTCCTGGCGACAAACTTAGGAACCTGAGAGTTGCTTACATTTTTAACCTAATTTATCTTCACACAGGTGTAATTAGTGGAAGGTTCTTTAAGATGCCATAAATCTATGACATAAGACCGCCGACTTTACTTCGTCAGGTTTAGATAAATTCTTAGCATCCTTAACGAAAAGCAAATATTTGAATATCCTTGGCAATCACCATGATAAACAAGAAACTCATAGCAGTACTGTGTACTTTGCAATGTGTTGTGTTACAATCGTCTGTCATTGGAGGCCTTGAGATTCAGAATAATCGTGCTGGTCGGAATTAATGTTTCATTTCTCTGCTGACAAGATTTTTTGGTTAAGGACTTGCAACATAGTGGTCTTTTAGCCCCATGTTCATTGGTGTGTGCATAATTTCTCTCATAACTTGTGTTATTGCGGTGTATGTAGTAGTGTGTGTATTTGTACTTGAGACCAGGATGGGGAAGGTGACGGCCACTGCCCTAAGTTAGGAATCATCCCGGCATTTGCCTGGAAACCACAATGGAAACCACTTCTAAGATGGAATGAGATTCGGACCCTTCTCTCATGAGTCAAAGTATACCCCATTCCAGCCCTCAGACTAGTATTACATTTCATTTCAGAGCCAGTAATCAAACATCGGCCTCAATTGTGACAGCCAAGAATGCTAGCCATTACACCACGAGGTCGTAAAGTCTACAGTTGTACGTAGCTCAGTGCTTCACATTTTCTAAGTTGGTTCTTCAGTTTAGGGACTGCGACAACGCGGTCATGTAGCCCCATGTACTTTGGGTGCGTGTGGAATCTGTCTGATAACCGGTGTTAATTGTGATGGCTGTATTAGTGTGTGTATCTGTTTTCTAATTCAAGTAAGGAATGCAACTTGAATTTATCAAATAGTTCCTACTTTTGCCGCCAAACGCCATCGTCAACGACTACTAGGCCTAGTTCAGAACTTATCTACTAGACGTCACCGCAGTCGGCTCTTGGCAACGAACGTAGGAACCTAAGAACGTTGTTTACATTCTTAACCTATACAATTTAGCTTCACACAGGTGTAATTAGTGGAAGGTTCTTTAACATGCCATAAATCTATGACATGGGACCGCCGGATTTACTTACCCTTCGAAGGAATACTGAAGGATTTTAACGCTCTTAAAAAATCCGACGGCTTCGGTCGGGTTTGAACCCGCTCTCTTGGGCATAGAAGCTCAGCATGCTACCAACTACGCCACCGAAGCCGCACATTTTCTAAGAACTAACAAGACATGAGTTTTACATCTTAACTGTTGTTCATTGTTATTCATTTATGGGCTTGAAGTATCGCAGTCATCAACTCAACGTACTTGTGTGTGCGTGAGGAATAGGCCAGATATCTTGCGTTATTGTGATGCCATTTATCGCTTGTCACGCGAGCATCATCAGATCCAACGTATTCTGAGTTAAGTACTTGGGAGGAAAATATAGCCTACATTGCAATTATTTGTATATACGATAATTTGATAGAAATGAATTAGGGTGGCTACTGGTGCATTCCACCATGTGTATAGGGCGTTCGTCTCCACAAGTACCTATGTGTTTCTATAATTAATTGGATATACACTAAACTATTTTTTTGCTTTACTTAAGATCGCCTAATATTTGCATATCTTATATTAGTTACTATCAGATAACTTTTCGACTCATAAATTTAATTTAGGCTGCGGTATTACAATGTTGCACGAATTTTGGACAATCGTAGTGAACCTTCCATTGAGCTCACATGATTTATAGTAAGAACATATTTGTAAATGTGAAATTTTGAAGCCATTCTTTCGGTGTATCCTACAGTGTATAAGCTGTTAGTAAATATATTTCATTATTTTCCAGGAGTGTTATATAATATTTATTCATATACTAAATACAGTGTACCCCACCCAGCCTTTGGGCAAAATCGTGTTGACTGACTAAAGAGTTACAACTGACAGCAAGTAAATATTTAATTCTTACTCTCTCACTTAATCAATCACTTACTTACTTATTTACATATAAAAGTCATAAAGTTTATATGAAATATGATACTAAAGGCAATGAATGAACACCTTGCCGAAGCATACACAGTAAAATGCTTGATACATAAGAATAGACGATTCTATAAGCTATAGCCAATTGACACACCAGCAAATTACTGTTTATATCAAACAAATGTATTCAAATAAGTTGATGTTGAAACAAATTTCAAATATAAGAATGGGAATTTCTGGAACTTGGTAAATTAAATTTATTGTTTCGTAATTAAATTATTTGTGATATGTGAAATTAAAGAATCGCCCTTCTACTCTTCATTGATGTGAAGTGGACATATGAGACAATACATGAGTTGATGAATTGAAAGTACAAAATCGAATCAACGAATTGAAATCATATTAAGTTTAATGTTTTGTAAAGTAAGATCTGATGCATTGGTCAAGAAGCAACTCAAGACAGTGTGAGTTCCCACTTCTGTTTTCGAGGCTAACGCCCACGTGCTTTAAAGTACTCAGCACATGGATAGATATTTTTTTCGTACCGTAAATACCAGAGGACTAACCAACCAGAAAATACCTTCAAGTAATTTAAGATGAAACAAAAAAACACAAGCAGTTGTGCTTACGGAATGAAGCCGTGGAAAAATTCTAAAATGCCATTGTAATTTTTTTTTAGCTCTGTTGGAATCCATCTTTAGGTTTCAAGGGACGCCGTTCTCTGTTTTCTGATAGGTCGATCCTGAGGCTAAGAAATCAATAACTTAGATTTTTGATTGATCTACTCTATTTTTTCCTTACTTTTAATTATAAGCATTCTTCTAATGGTTTTACGACATCCTAATTTCCTTTTTATTGATTCTCATAAGCTACATATGCGTTACCCGAGACTGAAGTCCTAGTTGTTCTGAAAGTTAGAATAAATTAAAGAGAAATCATCCAATAATCTTAAACATTATTTATTTATTAGCCTACTTTCGATTTTTGCAAAAAATGAAAGTAGACTTATGAGATCAACACAGGGCGAAAAAAGTGTGTCTGTCTGTGTGTGTGTATGTGTGTGTGTGAGTCTGTGTGTGTGTATGTGTGTGTGTGAGTCTGTGTGTGTGTGTGTGAGTGTGTGTACTCTGAATGTCTGTCCCCCCCTATCAATTCGAACACGGTGAATGCGAATTGAACGAAATTTGGTACAAAGGTAGCACTAGCAAAGGACACCTCAGTGTCATGTTTTATATCGCCGCCATCTTTACTAAAACTGAATGGCGGCCACTCAAACGTTCAAAACGTAAAATCAAATAACGACTAACCAAATCATCCAATCTCTACCAAATTTGGTAACAACATACCTTCGTATAGGATGCGTCTTGTGACCAAACTACAAGGTCGTCCGCCATACCATTTCAGGATGGCGGCCGTGCGAATTATGCAAACTTTATAATCCATATCATGGGACCCACCAGTTCCGATTATCGAGCCGAGAATCGTTTTAACTGTTCTAAAGGAAGAGGCACGTACGAAATTAAAAGTTTATTTTGTAATACTATAGTGCAGACGTGATTTTAAAAAGCTCAGCTGATTCATTAATAAGACAAGATGGCAGCGGATATCTTGTGCCTGACTTATATTTCACTAATTTGAGTATTGAATGCAATATAGCGTACTGATAAAAAATAAATAAACTTTGTATGAAATGCTTTATATATAAATAATATACTCCAGTGATGAAATCGTTTAGTATAAATCATTATTTGCTAACAAGTTCTATGTAAGTCATTTTAAATAGAACGATATTCGTTGACACAATTAGCTCAGTGGTAGAGCGATAGCCTGTCGCTCAGATTCCTATGGTTCAAACCCGATCAGAGCTAGTTTTTTTGCTTGAAATGTTATATGTTTATTGTTTTGTAATGACTCAGATGTTTTAAAATTAAGCGTTATATTGTGCAAATTATGGTGTAAAATAGGCCTATATATTTAATTAAAACATAATTCGCCAGCAGATTTACTCGAGACATCTAGCTGCCAAAAAGGTAACTTCCAGATTTTATTGAAAAGTTTCTTCTTCTGGCCGCTAGAATGCACTCGCTCTGTTAGGATTATATTGTTCGATATTTCACCACTAGATGTCCCGACTAGTCTACGTGGGGATCCATTGATTACTATACCATTATCATTCTATGCGCATCGAATTTGAAGAATGACAAGTTGATACTACGATACATTTTAACTTTTTATTTTAAAGGGTTTGTAACAGCCTATTTTGCGTTACTTGAAAATGTTATTAAGCGTTATATTGTCCACATTATGGTGTAAAATATATATTTAATTAAAACATAATTCGCCAGCAGATTTACTCGAGACATCTAGCTGCCAAAAAGGTAACTTCCAGATTTTATTGAAAAGTTTCTTATTCTGGCCGCTAGAATGCACTCGCTCTGTTAGGATTATATTATCGAAAATATCCACATAGTTTGTATACACACGTCTCTGTAGGGTCATGGAAAGATTTGTTAATTCAATTAGGGTTGTGAAAGCCATGCACAACCAGACGTGTAAAGACATGCCTCAACTCAAAGTTGGATGTTGCCCACGGCAGGTCGTAATAATAATAATGTTATTGGTTTTACATCCCTTTTAACTACTGCTGCTTTTAGAGACACCGGGGTGCCGGAATTTTGGCCCGAAGGGGATCTTTAACGTGCCAGTAAATGTACTGACACGGCTCCCTCGCATTTGTGCACCCTCAAATGCCAGCTGACTGCGCCAGGATACGAACCTGCAACCTAGGGCCCAGCAAGCAAGAACGTTACCGCTGAGCCACGCCGCCAGTCCGGTCGATTATGTCTCCAGATCCATAACATTCTTGATATACTTCTTATCTTTCTTTCTTTCTTTCTTCAATGATGGTAGCAGTTTTTATCTAGGTCGTGGCGTTTGGTAGAGGTAAATCGTTTCTAAGGTCTTCAACAAAGAATAGTTCTATTATACTCTTTGATAATAACGAGTTATAACTATACTCATACATTTAGGAGAAAGTAGGCTATATGTTCTTTACTGAACATCTTGTTTTTTATGGTAATATCTGATAACAATTTTCAAATTTCGGTGACATAATAAAATCCCAAAAATCCACGAGGAAGTGAAGCTTACCTTGATAGATAGGGAAATCAGGTAGGTAATGAAATCATTTCAGTTCAGACGAGTCCGCATTCGAGACTCGATTCATGTATCCTGCATTCCAGACATTCATGTACGGAAAAATCTTACCATTCTTGAGAATGTTAAAAATCATACACAGAATATCTTATTATATAATACGATAAGGTGTATGTTTCACAAAACTCAAGCTCCTGAACCAGAGGGAGTTGTAATGTGCGGTTTGTACCAAAATCTTCCAAATCGTCTCAATAATACAGGAAAAATCTTGAAATTCTAGAAAAGTCTACGGAAATATATGTATTTGTTTATTAAGTGCTTTTAAACAAATAAACAAGACGACAGCCCCTGGCATCGCTTACAGCCCGCATAGCAACTAGCGCCGGGCGGGTAGTCTGTACACATGGTGCGCACACAGCCCATTATGCGAGAGTTCTGGAACGGGTTCGCTAGTAAACTTAATTCGGTGTAAAATGAAATCAAATCACATAATGATTGCTCTCTAATCATTAATGGCAAGGGTACATATTTGAAATCGCACAGCTTTAAATGGAGGATGTAATCTATACTAATATAATAAAGCTGAAGAGTTTGTGTGTTTGTGTGTTTAAACGCGTTAATCTCTGGAACTACCAGTCGGATTCGAATTTTTTTTATATATGATAGCCAGATTCAAGAGGAATCGTTTAGGCTATGTTCAATTACGGTGAGACCACTCCGTTCCCTGCATTTATGCCCTTTGGCACAAATCCCCACCGTTTCACCGATCTGAACCAAAATGTATATACTGTACTTACCCTTTGAAACCCTGCGAGTAACACTGTCTGCATGAAATTTATGACAGACCAGTCCATTCCCTGCATTTAGGCCCTTTGGCACAAATCTACACCTTTTCACCGATCTGAACCAAAATGGTTATACTTAGTCTTTGAAACTCTGCGAATAACACTGTTTACATGCAATTTCGGACAGACCACTCCATTCACTGCATTTATGCCCTTTGGCACAAATCTACACCGTTTCACCGATCTGAACCAAAATTTGTATACTTACCCTTTGGAACCCTGCGAGTAACACTGTCTGCATTAAATATTGGATAGACCACTCCATTCCTTGCATTTAGGCCATTTGACACAAATCTACACCGTTTCACCGATCTTAACCAAAATTTGTATACATAGGTTACCCTTTGGAACACTGCGGGTAACACTGTCCACTCAAAATTTCGGACAGACCACTCCATTCCCTGCATTTATGCCCTTTGGCAATTATCTACACCGTTTCACTGATCTGAACCAAAATTTGTATAGCCTACTTACCCTTTGGAACCTACGAGTAACACTGTCTGCATGAAATTTCGGACAGACCAATCCATTCCGTGCATTTAGGCCCTTTGGCACAAATCTACACCGTTTCACCGATCTGAACCAAATTTCACATACTTACCTTTTGGAACCCGACGAGTAACACTGTCTGCTTGATATTTCGGACAGACCACTCCATTCCCTGCATTTAGGTCCTTTGGCACAAATCTATACCGCTTCACCGATCTGAACCACATTTTTACACTTACCCTTTGGAACCCTGCGGGTGACACTGTCCACTTTAAATTTCGGACAGACCACTCCATTTCCTGAATTTAGGCCATTTATCACAAATCTTCACCGTTCCTCCTAAATGCACCAAATTTTGCATACACATTGAATCCCTGCTGGTAACACTGTCCACTTGATATTTTGGACAACGCTCTCCATTCCCTACATTTCGAATAACAAACAAACTGAACTTGAAAACCAAGTATTAAGGCCCTAGTAGTGTAACTGTAAGAGTATTTTAATAAGTCCATTGTTGACTGGAAATTCGGGCTGCATCACGTCGCCCCTACCAGTGTTCTGGTGCAGAATTGTGAAAATAGTTAAATCTTGAGCTGCTTATAAATTGCAGTCACGGGGAGTAATTAGTGAAAAAAGAATTCTTAGGCCCCTTAAAAGAGTTGTCATCATGAACATATTATGCAATAACACGACAGATAGACAATGACAGTCAGTGCAACAAGACAAAAGCTCCCAAGGATGCTCACCTTCGGAGCCTAACCACGAGCACGTCCCTGTGCAAACAGGAGGCCTTTAGTCTATAGGCTAATTGTATTATTATTATTATTTATTATAAGTGCAATGGTGTTGGGTGCAATACATTGAGGTTATCAGCTGCAATAAGCGTTGGTGCTTTCAAATTTACCTTAATTTATTCCGAAACTTATCGTTGAGCGCTATATGGCGATAGATGATGCAATTGCTACCTCAGGAGCTCGGGACAGCCGAATTTTTCCAAAGTGTTCTGATAATTTTCCTACGGCGCTATGCGACAAAAGACGACACTATTGGTCTCTACATTTCTAGCAGACAATGAGATATAGGCCCTAGTTAGTGCCTTTTATTTCACTTACTCCTCTCTCAAATCATTTTTAGAAATTTGTTCGTAAATTACATGTGTCAGTGCTGTATTTTGTAAATAACCGTTTCCCTATTCATTATTATCATTATTATCATTACGGAAAAATGACCTAAATGTTACATCCATTATACTGTACTGCTTATCACCCCCACTGCAACCACCACCACCTCCACAAAAAGTTATATTTAAAAATATTTCATTTCTGTTAGTTTAAGTATCATGTGCCAGTTCTGTAGTAGTATTCATTATCATCCATAAAACAAATAAATCCACCGGGCGTAGCCGGGCACGACTGCTAGTGATTAAAATATTTCAATTTGATTGTCTTGACAAAAGTGTTCTTCTCTTCCTATGTAGCTAGCAGTACGTTGGATAGTATTTGCGAATGTTCGTGTAATATTGAGGAGAAGCCCATAGCAGGACACAGGTTCGTTACTGGGACCAATCATTACCGTGGAACGTGCTAAGCTCTTTCCACAACTCCACCATTTTATGGAACACTAATTATTGTTGTGGTTTGTGTAATTGTGAAGCGAGAGCGAACAACAGAACCTGGATAATTACAACAACGTTAAACGGCTACTGAATTCACTGTAGAAACCTGGCGCTCGACGTGTCATTAGATCAGAACACCATACGATCTCCTCCATACAGTCAATGAATGTTGAATTACTAGGGAGAGTCAAATGAAAACCGTAAATATCATACATGCATGATAAGAGACCTGCCCAACACCTTGATTAACTTCCCTGCCACAGTGGTATTTAATTTTCCTATCAAGCGCTACCACTCTCAGGGTTCATATACTGTATAACTAAGAAAACCATCCATCTAAGGGTACCTTTATGGCTACAACAACGATATCTAGAATTACACCATCTCTCATCGTGTCAGTGGAGGAAGATTGGACGAGTTATTGGACCTGTTATCATATCATTATGAAGTACTTTACGCCTACATTACTTTCATAAAATGTAGCTCCATGAAAAACTACATTATATAGCCAATTTTCATATATACTCTTGGTGTTCTCTATAAGAAATTCTCCCGCCTATCGAAAGGATCGTCATGTTGGATTGTTATGTGTGTAGGCCATAGAGTTATGCACCATTGAATGCAGATCATTGCGGAGGTTCATTATTCAAACGTTTACTTCGATTGCATTATTACGACCAAGAAATTAAAACGAGATTTTAAAATTTCGCACAGCCGACATCTTGAGATTATGATAACATTTGAATTAATCTAGATGCCAGTGCATTAAAATGTGTAAATACATTTGCTTTAACATGTTTCACTGTGCTCGGATGGTTAGATCATGTGAAAAATCTATTAAATTGTTTCATCTTCGCTTGGCCGCCATGTTTTTTTTGCATTTTACAGGTTTTTGAAAGTCGCATTGGTGAACTTGTAGTAGTATTCTTTATCACTCTAGAGAAATTCAGGGTGATATCTGTAACCATTGCGTGGATATAGAATGTCAGTGAAATATTTCACGTGGCCGCCATGTTGAATTGGTGAAACGTATCAAAATTTGAATGACACGATCAATGTTGAACGAGGTATTAGTATGTACTTGCCGAGTTTCATTGAAATCGCATTTTCCGTTTAGATTTTATTAGGGACACACACATACACACACATGGTCAAAAGGTGATCTCATAAGCCTATTCTTTTCATAAATGAAAATAGGCTAAAAATGTAATAAGTTTAAAAAATCACTCGTATATCTAATTAATAGAAACTTGGTACACCATATTCACGACTAAATTTCTCGGCTAAAATCTCAAGTATTACAAACGATAACTTATGTTTTAATAGATCAATGCTCACCAAAACAACCATTGATATATGCTTATTCTCCATCTTGAATATTTAATAATACATACACCATACAACAATTTGAACACTTCTAAATAGTGAGAAAAGTTGTAGTGTATCAGAAATGTATTTTTATGAAGAAAAAAGTTCCTTGATATCGCATATTCACATTAACTAATTTACATAACCATTTCTTAATGTGTTCCTTGGTTCAATAACCTGAGGTGATTTTTTAAATTATTTTACAAATTTTCACACCTGAAGTAGTTATAAGGGCTTAAGTGACACCCTGCACTGATCACACTATCACTCGTAGTCGCAGAAAAGGAAAACTGCCAATCTAATCGAATAGATGTGGTTGTGTTTCCGATGAACGATCATCACTCTACCGAGTGTCATCACGCCGGCACCATATAAGGAACGTTTAGTGTGTCCTTTAAGTTTGTTTAAGTGAAGAAAACAATGAAATTAATTACAAATGCACCACAAATTCAGTGGTGAACCGGGTTCTAGTCTATGATATTAAAGGATGTTTTCAACATCGAGTTGCCTGAGGGGCTAGAACTGTCGATTTTTGATTCATTGGCTTTGTGAGATCGTGGTTATGTAGCTCCGTGTCTGATATGTCTTATTGTAATGGCTGTATAGTGCGTATGTTTTTAATTATTACTACAATTTGGATTCAAGGTGGCCGTAGTAGTAAGTTAGACACCATACCAGCATTTGCTGTGTGTTAAAAGTGGGAAACAAAAGAATACAATATTCTATGAGAGCTGAGGAGGGCAAAGAACCCTTCTCTTTATGAGTCTGAGTATACCCTGCTCCACTATACAGACCACAAATATATTTCTTGGCAGAGCCGGGATTCGAACGAATGGTTTCCGGTTACCCACCCCGAGGCCGTAGAGTGGTGTGGGTGCATTTTTTGCTGTGGAAGATGTTTCTTATAAGTTTAGTGATACTGCCATAGTACTTTATAGATTAATTGGGAATCCTTAATCCTCAAGTTGTTTACTATACCCAGTAGTTTTTTGCCTACTTTCGAGTTTTGCAAAATATTAAAGTAGACTTATGAGATCTACACAGGGCCAAAAATTGTGTGTATGTATGTGTGTATGTGTGTGTGAGTGTGTGTGTGTGTACTCTGAATGTCGTCCGCCCCCCCCCCCCCGTATCAATTCGAACACGGTGAAACCGAATTGAACGAAATTTGGTACAGAGGTGGAACTAGCAAAGAGCACCTCAGTGTCATGTTTTATATCGCCACCATCTTGACGGAAACGTAATGGCGACAACCCAAATCTTCAGAGCTTCAATCGAATTACGACTAACCTAATCATCCGATCTCTACCAAACTTTGCAACAAAATATACATAGCCTTTTGACTAAACTATAAGGTCATCAGCCCAATAGTTTGCAGATGGTGGCCATGTATGTGTGCAAATCGATTCCCCCTATCAATTCAAACACGGTGAAGACGAATTGAACGAAACTTGGTAGAGAGGTAACACTAGCAAAGGACACCTCAGTGTCATGTTTCATATCGCCGCCATCTTTACGAAAACGTAATGGCGGCCGACCAAATGTTAAAAGCTTAAATCAAATTACGACCAAACTTATCATCTGATACCTACCAAATGTTGCAACATTGTACCTTTCTGTATGAAAAATCTATTGACCAAACTACAACGACAGCAGCCCAATACTTAGAGGATGGCGGCCATGTATGTGTGCAAATTGATTCTACCTATCTATTCAAACACGGTGAAACCGAATTGAACAAAATGTGGTACAGGGGTAGCACTAGAAAAGGAAACCTCAGTGTCATGTTTTTTTTATATTGCTGCCATCTTGACTGAAACGTAATGGCGGCCACACAAATGTTCAAAGCTTAAATCAAATAACGACCAACCTAATAATCTGATCTCTACCAAATTTTGCAACAACATACCTTTATGCGGGGAGCATATTTTGACCAAACTACAAGATCATCAGCTCAATAGTTTGCAGATGGCGGCCATGTATGTGTGCAAATGGATCCCCCCTATCAATTCAAACACGGTAAAACCGAATTGAACTAAATTTGGTGCAGAGATAGCACTAGCAGGGATCACCTCAGTGTCATGTTTTACATCACCGCCATCTTGACGTAAACGTAATGGCGGCCACCCAAATGTTCAAAGCTTAAATCAAATTTCGACTAACCTAATCATCTGATCTCAACCAAATTTTTCAACAACATATATTCATATGGCGAGAGTCTTTTGATTAAACTACAAGGTCATCAGCCCAATAGTTTGCAGATGGTGGCCATGGAATATATGAAAATGGATTCCCCTATCAATTCAAACACGGTGAAACCGAATTGAACGAAATTTGGTACAGAGGTAGCACTAGCAAAGGGCACTCCAGTGTCATGTTTTATATCGTCGCCATCTTGACGGGAACGTAATGGAGGGCACCCAAATGTTAAAGGTTTAAATCAAATTACGACCAACCTTAATCATCTAATTTCTACTAAATTTTGCAACAACAAACCTTTATGAGAGAAGCGTTCTTTGACCAAGCTACAAGGTCATCAGTCCAATAGTTTGCAGTTGGAGGCCATGTATGTGTGCAAAACGATTCCCCATATCAATTCAAGTACGGCGAAACCGAATTGAATGACATTTTTTACAGAGGTAGAACTAGAAAAGGGCACCTCATATTCATGTTTAATATCCGTATAGCAAGTTGTTTTTCAACAAGCTAATACAACCAACAGTTAATGATGTTCCTTGAAAAGGACAAAGATTTATAACAATACCCATGCATTTAGGAGAAAGTAGGCTATATGTTCCTTACTGACCATCTTGTTTTAAACTAAAAGCCCACAGCAGTACTTTCTTATGATCTAAGTCTCGCCCTTACGAGCACGGTGCTGCTACGATGTTCACTCATGTGATTTCTCCGCCAACAATATCTTCCCTCGCAGATTTTCAACCCAACTGGAGTAGAGATCTTAGCACACAATCCTCCATTAGCACTTACTTCCAATTGGGTGGCCTCGGGGCTCTTCAGGAGGACCTATTACTGGAGGCACTTAGGTAATCAACTAATTGAGTGTTCTGTCCCAATGCTAATATTTCTTCAATTTGAAGACACCAAGTAATCCCAATGGAGACCTCTTTAGCGCACTCTTTCTACAGATGAGAAGATAGCAGGCGTGGCCATTTCAGGAGACGAACCGTACAAACACAAGGAATCCTCTCGAGCGTAAACTCTCCAATTGTGAGGTAAATTTACATACATGTTGATAGGACGGTATAGTTAAACGTATTGAATGTGGTGATATTTCTTACCAAAATCAAACGAGATTCCTACTTTTGCCGCCGAACGCCACCGTCGACGACTACTAGTCCAGAACTTATCTACCAGACGTTAGTTAGTTAGTTAGTTATTGTTGTTTTAAGGGGCGGAACTACGAGGTCATCTGCCCCTTATCTACCAGACGCCACCGCAGTCGGCTCTTGGCAACGAACGTAGGAACCTAAGAGCGTTGTTTACATTCTTAACCTATACAATTTAGCTTCACACAGGTGTAATTAGTGGAAGGTTCTTTAACATGCCATAAATCTATGACATGGGACCGCGCCGGCTTTACTTCCCCTCCGAAGGAAGGCACACTGAGGGATTTTTAACGCTCTTAAAAAATCCGACGACTTTGGCCGGATTTGAACCCGCAATCTTGGCATAGAAGCTCAGCATGCTACCGACTACGCCACCGAAGCTGCATGGGCAATCTCTACACGACACCTAAACTCAGGGCAGGGAAATGTTATTTATTTTGGGGTTTGAAGCTATTTTCAGTGTTGCCTTAGTAAACAAAAGTTTGGTGCTTTTCAGTCGGTCAACACGATTGTACCCAAATGAAATGGGTTATTCCCTAATCCTGTAAAATACATGAGATTAATAAATGCACTTGGATGACCAGTTTCCATGGTCAAGCGATCATCATCAGATCCATTACACCTAGGCTATAAAATCTGTCTGAATGTATGGATGAAAATATCAACAATATGTACACTTATTTAGTTGCAGTAGTAGTTGCTATAATGCAAATCGTCAGTATTTGTTAGTTTTAGTCGATGTGAGTTATTGTTGAGATACTTGAAGTGGTGATTGGCCTCCGTAATTTGCCTGTTTGGAGTGAATATGTGGATTTTTTAAATGGTCAATTCAGGTTGTATTGTACAGGCTACTTATCTGGTTGAGTCTTGCGCAGCCCTGTTGAGAGCAGTTCACTTGGTCACTGTTTGTACTCGAATGATTGGAAATTCCTGTGTGTGAGAGTCGGTTATTTCGCAGGGCTGTTCCCTCTCTCGCATTCCTAAGTGCTAGTCTTCCAAGAGTAGTCTATTCATTAATCTCATGTAATTTTTTCAGGATTAGAGAATAACCCATCTCTTTGGGTACAATCATGTTGACCGACTGAAAAGCACCAAACCTTTGAAAGGTTATATATAAAATGTTTTTTTTTGCCCTAGACTACATATTTTTTTTAAATAAAATAATAAATAAATTAAATGAACTTGACTATTGTAGCACTACTGCCATATTACAGTGGCAGTAAACACTACGGCGCTACACTATTATTATTTGCACCATGGTTTGTATTGCTTAATATTTCGCTACTGTGATGATGTTATTGCACATATTTAGCAGTAAAAAATGTCGTGTGAATGAATGAAAAATTTGAAAAATTAAATGTCAGTGCTAGAAACATTGTAGATATTTTTAAATTTAAGTCAACCCTTCCCTGGCACTATACCGCCCATGACGGGCTAAGGCAGACCAAGCGTCCGCTGCCCAGCCATTTGGCCTGCAGATATTGGGGTGACGCGTGATCATTGCGTCGGGTCCCCTCGGCCGTTAATCTTGGTATTCGTGATCGGGGCGCTGTCTCACTGTCAGACAGCTACTCAATTGTCCTCACGAGGCTTAGTGCATCCCGTTCCAACCCTCACGTCAGTTTTAGAAACCCTGACGGAGCCGGGGATCGAACCCGGGGCCTCTGGGTGAGAGGCAGGCGCGCTACCCCAACACCACGGGGTAATAGGTTAAAATGTAATCCACTATTATCATGCCATCTGAAATTATTATGAGCTGCCAAATCTTTAATAAGTAGTTTCTAACATTTTTGTGTCCGTAACTCCAACAACTTAGTCGTGGGATACTTTGTACCAATTAGCAATATTTTAAGAAGTGAGTCTAGTAAACGCTTTCAGGATGTTAATTCAGCATTATTCGTCATCACCAAAGCTTGAATGCATCAATACGCTTCTTGTCTATTGCCTTGAGGGTCCATGTTTCGCAACCATATGAGAAGACGGAAACCACGTGTGTTTCAACAAGGCGGATTGTTATACTGTTTATTATCGTCGTAAAGTGATCCGTGTTCGTATCTTATCTTCACAACTTTCCGTATCGCAGATGGTTCACCAAAGTTAGATGAAGGAATACACAACCTCCAATGCCCTTATTTGACCTGTGAGTTGTTCGATGGCGAATCAAAAAGTTAGTTACACTTCCCAGGTGTGGCCCTTTATTAAAGGACATACACATAGGCAACATGGCTATAACATCGTACAATGTAAGTTCACTTTTCCACATAGTCCCCAAGAAACTGTAAACAATTCTCGGAACGGCCAACCAACTTTTTGATTCCGGATTTGTAGATATCACCTCCAACGCTATGTAACTACCTGGATGCCGCTGCTTTCACCTCCCCACTTCACCTCTGAAACAAAGAGAATATCGATGGAATGGGTGCAAACCACATTACCACAACGAATGAAAGCCAAGGTCCAACCTTCAGCAGGAAAGGTAATGGCGACAGAGTTCATTGTCATGGAGGGTGTGGTGCACGTGGAATTTATGCCGAAAGGCATGCCAATCTGCCTCGTATTGTCGAACGTTGAACCTGTGAAAACAGCTGCATCCAGGAGGTTATATAGCGCTGGAGGTGATCTCTACAAATCCGGAATCGAAAGGTTGGTTGCCCGTTTCAAGAAATGTTTACAGTCTCTTGGAGACTATGTGGGAAAGTGAACTTGCATTGTATGTTGTCATAACCGTGTTGCCTATGCGTATGTCTTTTAATAAAGGGCCATAAGTGGGAAGAGTAACTTACTTTTTTTGATTCGCTAACGTACAACTCACAGGTCAAATGAGGGCATTGGAGGTTACGCTTTCCTTTGTCTAATTTGGTTGAACCATCTGCGATAACTGGAAGTGTAACTTACTTTTTGATTCGCCCTCGTATCAGTGCTCCTCGATCAATTATCCTAGATTCAAGATATCTTATTCTTAATCTGATAGTAACTGATACGAGGGTAGCACAAATGATTGCTGGAGCAAATAGATGGGAGCAATGTCATAAGGGTACTCGTAATGAAGTAATAGAGGCTAAGCTACAAATGAACATATTACATGAAGCTGTTCGTATCAGACGACTCAGATAGTGGGGACATGCGAGGAGAATGACGGAGAAGAGATTACCTAAGATGTTAATGAGCTTGACTATACTGAGTAAGAGAAGCAGAGGCAGACCTAATAGGTGATGAACGGTTTCAGTTTTAAGTGGTGTCAGTATGAGAGGTGAGGAGCATTGGAGGCCGCAGTGATGACTGCCAATTTGAGGCGTACTAGGCAAGATGAGGAGTGAGGTAGTTTGCCTCACTGAGTCAGAACAGCAGTACTAACCCTATGAGTAGAACCTTTCACAGCATCCACAGGCACTGACTGTGTCCTAAATGTCATTACTAAGCACCACCCATACCTCAGTAGCTTCCATATAATCACAGCCATGAGTGAGACTGAGACATCGGTAAAAAGCCACATTTTACTCTAGCCTGTGCCAACAGACAAATGCAAATGTACTGCAATCAACAAGACATGGCAAACAGGAATTAATGGAGAGTATGGAATGGATAAGGCTACATCAGAAGCTGGTCTTGAATATTTGATGCACGAGATGGCTCTGGCTCAACCGTACACCGTGAGTGTGAGGGTCAGCAACGATAACTTAGGACGACTGTGTATTCTCGGTGCTCCTGATACCTACTGTACGTGTAGTGTAAAGTTTCTCACAATATGGCAAACACACATTCTTCAGCGCTGTCAGATGTACAGTATTTCTCCATGGTCAATTGAAGAATTCCCGCTCTCACATGTCAACGTATGTAATCGATTGGATACTATTGAAGAATAAAGGAGGGTCGTGACAGTTGGAATTTTCATTGTATGGTAAATACATCACCCGAGTCACGAGGGCGTGTGGCTTCAGAGCTCCTCTCAAGGGTAGGCCTGTTCTTTCAAGTTGCTTTGTTCTATTCCATCTTAGGTTATATCCGTATCAAAGACGAATACTTCATACATTCTAGTTTAGTTAAAGGAAAATCAGATTATTTTGTGTTCATGCATGAGGTGTTTTACCACAGCAACAATATTGTTACAGTATATAGATTTCATTTGGGATTACCAAATGTCTGACATCTCGTTACTTAAAATACACAATTCATCAGTCACTTCAACAAAACAGGTTATCACACAAATTTACCTCTTATTCTTCTTCTCTATCCCATACACACACTACGTTCTTTCACTGGTTATAACTAAGATGTTTCTAGCCTTTACATAAAGTGACCAAATATTCACGCAATAGATAATGCTAAGTTCTTGAACGTATTTTTAGCCTACTTTCGATTTTTGCAAAAAATGAAAGTAGACTTATGAGATCAACACAGGGCGAAAAAAGTGTGTCTGTCTGTGTGTGTGTATGTGTGTGTGTGAGTCTGTGTGTGTGTGTGTGTATGTGTGTGTGTGAGTCTGTGTGTGTGTGTGTCTGTGTGTGTGTGAGTGTGTGTACTCTGAATGTCTGTCCCCCCCTATCAATTCGAACACGGTTAATGCGAATTGAACGAAATTTGGTACAAAGGTAGCACTAGCAAAGGACACCTCAGTGTCATGTTTTATATCGCCGCCATCTTTACTAAAACTGAATGGCGGCCACTCAAACGTTCAAAACGTAAAATCAAATAACGACTAACCAAATCATCCGATCTCTACCAAATTTGGTAACAACATACCTTCGTATAGGATGCGTCTTGTGACCAAACTACAAGGTCGTCCGCCATACCATTTCAGGATGGCGGCCTTGCGAATTATGCAAACTTTATAATCCATATCATGGGACCCACCAGTTCCGATTATCGAGCCGAGAATCGTTTTAACTATTCTAAAGGAAGAGGCACGTTCGAAATTAAAAGTTTATTTTGTAATACTATAGTGCAGACGTGATTTTAAAAAGCTGAGCCGATTCAGTAATAAGACAAGATGGCAGCGGATATCTTGTGCCTGACTTATATTTCACTAATTTGAGTATTGCATGCAATATAGCGTACTGATACAAAATAAATAAACTTTGTATGAAATGCTTTATATATAAATAATATACTCCAGTGATGAAATCGTTTAGTATAAATCATTATTTGCTAACAAGTTCTATGTAAGTCATTTTATATAGAACGATATTCGTTGACACAATTAGCTCAGTGGTAGAGCGTTAGCCTATCGGTCAAATGCCTATGGTTCAAACCCCTTCAGAGCTAGGTTTTTTGCTTGAAATGTTATATGTTTATTGTTTTGTAATGACTCAGACGTTTTAAAATTAAGCGTTATATTGTGCATATTATGGTGTAAAATATATATTTAATTAAAACATAATTCGCCAGCAGATTTACTCGAGACATCTAGCTGCCAAAAAGGTAACTGCATGCCGACCTACTTATTAACTTCCAGATTTTATTGAAAAGTTTCTTCTTCTGGCCGCTAGAATGCACTCGCTCTGTTAGGATTATATTGTTCGATATTTCACCACTAGATGTCACGACTAGTCTACGTGGGGCTCAATTGATTACTATACCATTGGCATTCTATGAGCATCGAATTTGAAGAATAACAAGATGATACTACGATACATTTTTACTTTTTATTTTAAAGGGTTTGTAACAGCCTATTTTGCGTTACTTGAAAATGTTATTTGAAGTAAAGAACAAAACGATTTCACCTAGTAACTGAATTCAAGCCGTTGGTGTTAGTTCAGGTTATTAATTACTACTTTTATTTCAGGCAAATAGCAATCGAAAATATCCACATAGTTTGTATACACACGTCTCTGTAGGGTCATGGAAAGATTTGTTAATTCAATTAGGGTTGTGAAAGCCATGCACAACCAGACGTGTAAAGACATGCCTCAACTCAAAGTTGGATGTTGCCCACGGCAGGTCGTATATGTAATAATAATAATAATAATAATAATAATAATAATAATAATAATAATAATGTTATTGGTTTTACATCCCTTTTAACTACTGCTGCTTTTAGAGACACCGGGGTGCCGGAATTTTGGCCCGAAGGGGACCTTTAACGTGCCAGTAAATGTACTGACACGGCTCCCTCGCATTTGTGCACCCTCAAATGCCAGCTGACTGCGCCAGGATACGAACCTGCAACCTAGGGCCCAGCAAGCGAGAACGTTACCGCTGAGCCACGCAGCCAGTCCGGTCGATTATGTCTCCAGATCCATAACATTCTTGATATACTTCTTTCTTTCTTTCTTTCTTTCTTTCTTTCTTTCTTTCTTTCTTTCTTCAATGAAGGTAGCAGTTTATATCTAGGTTGTGGCGTTTGGTAGAGGTAAATCGTTTCTAAGGTCTTCAACAAAGAATAGCTATTATACTCTTTGATAATAACATCGAGTTATAACTATACTCATACATTTAGGAGAAAGTAGGCTATATGTTCTTTACTGAACATCTTGTTTTTACTTTCCGCCAACATACATAGCCTAGTCATCAAAGTATAACATCGACTTGTTTTACAAGCTTTACGACGCCACGTTGTTTAATGACAGAATTGGATGATGATGATGATGATGATGAAGATGATGATGATGAAAAAGATGATGATGTTGATGAAGACGATGATGGTAATTATGATGATGATGAAGATGATGATGATGATGATGAAGATGATGATGGCGATGATGATGATGAAGATGATGGTAAAGGTGATGATGATGATGAAGATGATGATGATGGTGAAGATGATGATGAAGATGATTATGATGATGAAGAAGATAGTGATGATGATGAAGAAGGTGATGATAATGATGAAGACGATGATGATGATGAAGATGATGAAGACGATGATAATGATGATAATGATGAAGATGATGATGATGAAGATGAAGATTATGATGATGATGGTGATGATGATGAAGATTATGGTGATGATGATGATGATTATGATGATGATAATGATGATGATGATTATGATGATGCTTATGGTGATGATTATGATGATGATGATGATGATTATTATTGTGATGATGATGATGATAATGGTGATGATGATGATTATGATGATGCTTATGGTGATGATTATGATGATGATGATGATTATTGTGATGATGATGATGATAATGGTGATGATGATGATTATGGTGATGATGATGATGATGATTATGATGGTGATGATGATAATGATGATGATTATGGTGGTGATGATGATGATGATGATTATGGTGATGATGATGATGATGATGATGATGATTATGGTGATGATGATGTTTATGGTGTTGATGATGGTTATGGTGATGATGATGATGATGATGATGATTATGGTGATGATGTTTATGGTGTTGATGATGGTTATGGTGATGATGATGATGATGATTAAGGTGATGATGATGATAATGCTTATGGTGATGATGATGATGATGATGATGATGATGATGATGAGGATGATGATGATGATGATGATGATATGTGTAGATTAAGGCTTTCACGGTCTGGAATACTATTAAAATTATTCATGCTTTTGGGATATTGCCGTGTGAAAATAAAATTTAATTCTACACGTGTCGATAGGAACCTTGCCTCTTTTTCAATAGAATTAAAACAATGTAGCCAAAGAATGCGTGTTAATGAGCTTACAAAAAACTTGAGTAATGTCTCTGTTCGTCACCAGATAGCAGCCAGAAGCTACTGTATGGACCTTGGTAGAGAAAGCGTGCCATATTAATTAGAACGGCAGAAAGAGTAGTGAAGTAGGAGAAGGAAAAGAGGGCAGGTGAATAGAATTGTGACTCCTAGAACAATGATGACGTCCAAATAAGGGAAAAGGGCGAGGGTTGAGGGATGGATATAAGGAAACAGAAACAAAAAGGGAAGTGTATCTGTATGGTACCCAACGGCATACAGGGGTCGGCGAAAAAACAGATGGAAACTCCTCCAGGGGCGAACAATAGAGATCAAATCATGGTCCTGTAGCCATAGAGGAAACCGTACTGTTATTTATTTTATGTTCGACCCTGACTATTATTTGTCAGAAAACTGTACTATAATGAGACTCATTATAACACTATTTTTAGCCTACTTTTCACATTTTGCAAAAATGAGGAAAAAGTAGACTTATGAGATCGATCCGGGAAAATGTGTGTCTGTCTCTCTGTCTGTCTGTCTGGCTGTGTGTGTGTGTCCCCCCTATCAACTCCTAAACGGCTGCAGCAATCAAAACCAAATTTGGTATGAGTAAAGATGTGCACCGGAATATCTCACGTCCATATTTGAAAATGATGTCAGTGCTACCAACTGCTGAAAAAACGCACTAGAAATTCGAGCTCCATGTTGGATATCTTGCAAGGTATGCATGGGAGCTATTCCAAAATTGGCACACATGTAGATAATACTATTTCAGTTTAATTTCCAGGAGGCCAACCATGACAGTGTTGCCAAAATAATGTTAAGCCTTCTGATAGGTCCAATGTTTAAATGCATATAACTTCTACACTATCAATTGGATTTCAACCAAATTTTGTATGTAATATCTGTACATAAACAGATATGACTGAGCGTATTCTTAAGAGCCACCAGGGCTGCCAACTGTTAATAATTGCTCTCTCTATTTCATTATATCCAAATACCAATATACCAGAAAGTATGCAAGCCAACAGCTTTAAACTATGTACACGTATATTCTGACATTTTAGATTAATTTGGAGTAACTTATATACGTCAGTTCTACCAACATGATTATAAGCCTGCTGATAGTACTAATTTTTAAGTACATGTAACTTCTATACCATCAGTTGGATTTCGACCAAATTTCGTATGTGCTATGTGTACCATAACATACACACATCAAAAAAAGTTTTGCATCACCTCGGTTCCAAGAGTTCCGGAACCGTTAAGTACAAAGGGAATAGAGATCAACACAAACAACATTTCAGCTCGTTTTATTGCTCATGAGACCCACACATTGCATGTTGTACCATCATACAGCTAGACTTTCAGCATTTGTGGTCCAGATTGCAGTACACACCACTACCTCTAATACCCAGTAGCACGTCCTCTTGCATTGATGCATGCCTGTATTCGCCGTGGCATACTATCCACAAGTTCATCAAGACACTGTTGGTCCAAATTGTCCCACTCCTCAACGACAATTCGGCGTAAATCTCTCAGAGTGGTTGGTGGGTCAAGACGTCCATAAACAGCCCTTTTCAACATATCCCAGGCATGTTCGATAGGATTCATGTCTGGCGAACATGCTGGCCACTGTAGTCGAGCGATGTTATCTTGAAGGAACGCATTCACAAGATGTGCACGATGAGGTCGAGAATTGTCGTCCATGAAGACAAATGCCTCTCCAATATTCTGCCGATATGGTTGCACTATGGGTCGGAGGATGTCATTCAGGTATCGTAAAGCCGTTTCGGAGCCTTCCATGAGCACCAGTGGCGTACGTTGGCCCCACATAATGCCACCCCAAAACATCAGGGAACCACCACCTTGCTGCACTCGCTGGACAGTGTGTCTAAGACGTTCAGCCTGACCAGGGTGCCTCCAAACACGTCTCCGACGATTGTCTGGTTGAAGGCATATGCGACACTCATCGGTGAAGAGAACGTGATGCCAATTCCGTGGGGTCCATTCAGCATGTTGTTGGGCCCATCTGTACCGCGCTGCATGGTGTCGGGGTTGCAAAGCTGGACCTCGCCATGGACGTCGGGAGTGAAGTTGCGCATCATGCAGCCTATTGCGCACAGTTTGAGTTGAAACACGACGTCCTGTGGCTGAACGAAACGCATTATTCAACATGGTGGCATTGCTGTCAGGGTTCCTCCGAGCGGCAATCCGTAAGTAGCGGTCATCCACTACAGTAGTAGCCCTTGGGCGGCCTGAGCGAGGCCTGTCATCGACAGTTCCTGTATCTCTGTACCTTCTCCATGTCCGAACAACATCGCTTTGGTTCACTCTGAGACGCCTGGAAACTTCCCTTGTTGAGAGCCCTTCTTGACACAAAGTAACAATGCGGACGCGATCGAACTGCGGTATTGACCTTCTAGGCATGGTAGAACTACAGACAACATGAGCAGCGTACCTTCGTCCTGGTGGAATGACTGGAACTGATCGGCTGTCGTACCCCCTCCGTCTAATAGGCCCTGCTCATGCATGGTTGTTTACATCTTTGAGCAGTTTTAGTGACATCTATGAACAGTCAAAGGGACTGTATCTTGGATACAATATACACAGTCAACGTCTATATGCCGGAGATCTGGGAACCGAGGTGATGCAAAACTTTTTTTGATGTGTGTATATGACTGTAAGTATTGTTAAGAGCAATCAGGGCTGCCAACTGTTAATAAATGCTGTCTATATATTTTTTACCCTAATATCAATATATCAGGAAGTATGCAAGCCATCAGCTCTATACTTAGCACACGTATAGCACCTGATATTCTGGATTAATTTTGAGTAATTAATAAAAGGCAGTGCTGCCAACATGATTCTATGCCTGCTGATATGTCCAATTTTAAAATATATGTAACTTCTATACTAACAAATGGATTTCATCCAAAATTGGCACAACAAGATATCATAATATTTCAGATTATTTCTGACCAGCACACGCATGGTATTTTTGGAAACATGCTTTTACGCGTGCTGATAGATCTATTGTCTAACTGCATGTAACGTCCATTGGACTTCAACCAAATGTTGTATTCTGTACCTTAAAAGATGGAACTAAGAATATATCAGTCACCAGGGCTGCCAACTGTAGTGCTCTATTAGGCTACATTATACAAGGTATATTTTGAACTTATTAGATATTTCGATATTACCAACTTAATTTCGTCATTATTCTAGATAGATTCATATACTGTAGAATAATCATTGGCATGAAAAGTAGGTTGTATAGTTCTTCACGGAACTTCTTGTTCAATATGAAACAGTTTCTCCCACCAATCAGAGCTCAAGAAACAGTTGTTTGACCAATTAGATAATTACATGCGCTGAGTTCCATGGCCTTCTAATGTAAATTTCACTGCCTGGCCTAGTGTCATAATAGAGTAACCGAGGTGGCCATGGTCAAATAAAAGGCATTCCCAGCGTCTCATGCGCTCTGTTCAGTACATAAAACTGGCGAAATCTCGACAGATATTTATGAATATGTATGTTCGAACATAAAATACTTATAACAATTATCGTCGAACATGAACAGTCGTATGCTACTCGCCTATAATGGTAATTAAGACACCCGTATGGAAATTATAAAACTCGCATACGCTCGTCTTATAAACATACTCGTGTCTTAATTATTGCCATTATAGGCTCGTTGCATAATGTACAATATTTATTTATTTGTCGTATCACGAGCACTTATCTATACATATTAAATACAATTTTGACAACTAAATTATACATATTGACCCCCCCCCCCCCCCCCCAAAAAAAAAAGAAAATCATTGGTAAATAAAATTAAAAAGAAAGTCCCAAGTGGTGAAAATGGTCTATGTCGGTGACTTTCTGTCAAGCACGGTTCTTGGAGGAGATGCAGCGTTGGTATGCTGGCTCTTTGCCTTCAGAGATGACGCACCATGATGGAAGGAGTCAAACAGGAGCTACAACTGTGGCAGACGAATGAACATATACGGTTGCTGACCAGTAGTTAACCACTTTCAGAGACTCAGGTGTTGCTTGCATGAGGTCTTCCATAGTGCAATTGGAAATAGGTGAAGAAGTAGAGAAACTGAGAGGGGAACTATCTTCCCGGATCTTTAATAACTGGCAGCCGTATGACGTTGGGTACCGTACGGATACACTTCCCCTATTGTTTCTGGTTCCGTATATCCATCCCGCACCCCCTGCCCTTTCGCCTAATTTGGACACCCTCATTCTTCGAGGAGTCTCAATTATTTCCCCCGCCCACCTTTCCTTGTCGATCCTTACTACTCTCTCCGCCGCTCTAATTAATATGGCGCGTTTTTTCTATCAAGGTAGCTTCTGGCTGCTATCTGGTAACGAGCAGAGGAATTTCTCTAGTTTTTTGTAAGCTTACTGACAACAATTCTTTGGCCACATTGTTTTTATTCTATTGAAAGAGGAGGCAAGGCTACTCTCGAAACGTCTAGAATTTTAAATTTTATCATTTTAAATGATTATGTCGACTTTGCTGGGGTCTGTCGTTACATTACGTCGACGGGACGAAATGTACCGAGAATGCACTGAGGTGTTTGACGTCATAGTACTGCTTGAGCTTCCCCCTTTCCCCGCGCGCTCCAGTGAGCGTGACTCCTCCAGCCACCTACCTCCTTTGACCTTGGATTGCACCTTTTTCTTTTTTTTTTTTGCTAACGGACTTTGAGTTCACGCAGCATTTGTAGCATTTGTAGCATTTAAAATGATATAAAGTCTAGTCTAGTCTAGTCTTTTATTTTCACATGGCAATATTAAAAGTTTATAATTATACGCCGAATGCAGTATTGATTCGGCGTATAATTATAAACTTTTAATTCTACTGTCAATACGGATATTTAAAAAAAAAAAAATTCCAATGGCAAATGTGTTTGCATTACATGAAAATATCCCTAAAGCATGAGTAATTGTAATAGTATTCCGGGCCGTAGAAGCCTTAATCTACACATTGGAAGCCTCTATGGGGAGGGAGTTCTTCGACAAGCATCTAAATTTAGTAAGTTGAGTTGGAAAAAGACCTCTCTTCTTTAATCGTTGGCCTTCTTTCTTAGATGCAGGGATCATAACATCGTTCCTAACTGTATAAAATTGAAACAAACTATACAGTACATACTCACAAAGCTGTGCAAATTTATCAGCGCGCTAGCAAGGCACTCGTTATCCAGAACTCTCGTACTGAACTGAAGGCAGTTTCCCGTGAATTATTACACTACTTACATCTGCTTTTTAGTAGCATTCTCTCAGAGGAATTGTGGCTGTTCTTTGAACGTATCTCTGTAATTCAGGCTGAGAATAATTATTGTTGGGTGGTAGATAGACAGAGGACTAAGTTCTATCAATTTTTCTAGATACAAACAGCTCCTCGTACTGTCATTGATACTGGTAAACTTGTAGTCAATTTTTCTAAAACCCCTTTAGATGACTATCAAACAACTTAACTAAGCAGAGGTCTCAACTTTGCTCTCACATCCTCCTAAATTCCCACATCCGTTGAGGCTGCCATTTATAATGTACCTCCGGATGAAGCTGAAGAAGTTAGACACCAAGGTGTGAGGATATTGAGATCCTCTAAAGTACCCGCGCCTTGTTTAACTAGGGGTGAAGGGAGGGCATTGAAGGAACTGAGGAATAATGACACCGTTTCTTTTATTCATGCTGAAAAGGGAAATGCGACAGTAGTGATGGATACCTTGGAAAGAAAATGAAAATCCACAGCGTGCTTCCAGTCAACCGACCGGGTCAGGAATGGAATGAATGAAGCCCCATCTGGCGGCGAGGATATTAACTGTGCCGGCTGCCGAAGCCTCTCGCTCTCCTCTGGATACCTATGAATATGAAAGTAAAAATCTCGGTTCTGTTATCTGATCCCGTCTACAGACTGTGCACTCGTAATCCAACCACTCGTGTATCCAATGCCACTGCTAAGCTTGTTAAACTGTCATCAATTCCAAAAGAAGAGAGGAGGTGTATTATTCCGGCAGATGCTGTTCCGGTGAGACTGTATGGTCTTCCTAAATTTAATATACAAGACGTCCCTCTTCGACGAATTGTTAGCACAATGGGTTCTCCAACGTACGCTCTTGCGCAATATCTAAGCAAGTTGCTTCGGCCGCACTTGGGGCGCACACAGTCTTACATTAGGGATTCAACGCACTTCGTCGAGAAATTGTCAAATATCACCGTTCAACTTAATGATATTTTAGTGAGTTTTGATGTAGAGTCTTTGTTCATCAAAGTGCGGCGGCTTCGGTGGCGTAGTTCGTAGCATGCTGAGCTTCTATGCCCAAGGTCGCGGGTTCAGACCTGGCCGAAGTCGTCTGTTATTTTAAGAGCGTAAAAATCCCTCAGTATGCTTTCCTTCGGAGGGCAAGTAAAGCCAGCGGTCCCATGTCATAGATTTATGGCATGATAAAGAACCTTCCACTAATTACACTTTTGTGAAGCTAAATTATAAGTTAGATTTGACTAACGCTCTTAGGTTCCAACGTTCGTCACCAGGAACCGACTGCGGTGGCATCTAGTAACCAATTTCTGAACTAGTTGGTCGTTGACGGAGGCGTTTTGTAGCAAAATTTGGAACTACTTGAAAATCAAATGTCTCCAGTCCTCACTTGAATTTAAAAAAAAACAAAAAAAAAACAGATAACACACACTAATACAGCCATCGCAATTAACACCGGTTATCAGACAGATTCTACACACACCCAAAGTACACGGGGCTACATGACAACATTGTCCCAGCCCCTAAACTGAGGAATCAACAAACCACCAAAATGCCAGTGAACTCGGTGATGTCCCTCAGCAAGGATTTGTTTCCTGAGGACATTGCCCGATTAGCCTATTCTGCCACTGCTTGTGTTCCAGTTATTTCTTGTGGGATGGCAAATTTTACGAGCAGACTGATACACCATCAGTCTACTCGTAATTAGTGGAAGGTTCTTTATCATGCCATAAATCTATGACATGGGACCGCCGGCTTTACTTCCCCTCCGAAGGAAAGCATACTGAGTGATTTTTAACGCTCTTAAAATAACCATGGGAAGTCCGCTCTCGCCCACCGCTGCAAATTATTACATGGAACATTTTGAGGAGGAAGGTATATCTTCAGCGTCTTACAGACCGGTGATTTGGTGGAGGTATGTAGATGATACGTTCGTAGTGTGGGCGAAGGGTTCTGAGAAACTAAACCACTTTCTGAACCACCTAAATCAGTTGCATCCTTCAGTCCACTTCACAATGGAGCTAGAGTCAGGTGGATGATTACCTTTTTTGGATGTTCTTGTGAGGAGGAGGGTGGATGGCTCCATGGGGCACAGCGTCCACCGTAAGCCAACTTACACTAACCGTTAATTACATGCAGATTCCTACCACCACCCAAGCACAAAAACAAGGAATAATTACAACTCTAGCCAAAAGAACGGAACGTATTTGTGAGGCATCAACTATTCAGGAAGAGTTAGTTACATGCGTTACCGACCATGTGTAAGGGTAATGGTTGTAACGAATCCACTATACGTAGGTTCCTACATCCAAGAAGGGCGGATAACAACCTCCTCAGAGCTCTGACATGAGGTTAACTGTTCGCCTCCCTTATATTCACAACAGCACTGACGGCGTTGCTTAGTTTCTCCGCAAGCAAAAGATCAGTATAAACTATTTTTGTCACTGTGACAAAACTTGGTCAACGTTTAGGATTAAACAAAGATAAATTGTCCCCCATACTACAGCCTGGGGTGTATGAAGTCCCTTGTACTTGCGGAAAATTCTATATTGGACAAACAAAATAGTCTATTGCAACTCGCATCAAGGAGCATCAAAGGAACATCTGTCTAAACCAACCTGACAAACCAGCTATAGCTGAACATGCCCTGTCTTCAGGGCACGATGTATGTTTCAAGGATGCTCATGCGCTTGCCCTTGTTAAGCACAACTGGTCTAGAATTATAAGGGAGGCAGTTGAAATTCGTAAAATCCCCAATAACATTAACAGAGACACTTCCTCTCAGCTAAGTGACACTTGGCTGCTAGTTATTAAAGATCTGGGAAGATAGTTCCCTCTCAGTTTCTTTATTGCCTCACCTGTTACAAATTGTACGGTTTCCTCTGTGGCTACACGGCCATGATGTGATCGCCTTGTTCGTCACTGGAGAATTTTCCATCTGTTTCTTCGCCGAGGCCTGTATGACAATTTTTCCCCCGCCCCTTTTCCTCACATCGATTGGTAAAATTGCTTTAATAATGAAAATAAGTATATAGATCCGTTGATAACAATGAAACATTCTGGCTTATACGCTCCTCCTAATGATAGAACATACTCATGTACTGTATAGGCTTACTCTAACCCTTTATAGGGCAGACTATTTTGTTACTAATTTTTTCTTTATTTTTTTTAATTTAAATTTTCATTTCTGCTCAAATTTTCATTTTGATTTTAAATATTCAATATTATTATTTTAAATACATTTTAAAAATTATCTATTTTTAGCCTATTTTCATTTTATGAAAAAAAAAACAAGATGTTCAGTAAAGAATATATAGCCTGTCTTTTCAAGGAGTATAATTTAATGTTGGTTGTAGTAGATTGTTAAAATACAACGTATTATAAGGCTATTAAACATGGATATGAGGTGACCTTTGCTAGTGCTACCTCTGTACAAAATTTCATTCAATTCGGTTTCACCGTGTTTGAATTAATATGGTGAATCGATTTGTACACATACAAGGCCGCTATCTGCAACCTATTGGACTGATGACCTTGTAGCTTGGTCAAAGAACGCTCCTCACACGGAGGTATGTTGCTGCAAAATTTAGTAGAGATCATATGATAAGGTTGGTCGTAATTTGATTTAAGCTTTTAATATTTGGGTGGCCGCCATTACGTTTCCGTCAAGATGGCGACGATATAAAACATGACACTGAGTTGCCTTTTGCAAATGCTACCTCTGTACCAAATTTCGTTCAATTCGGTTTCACCATGTTTTAATTGATAGCGGCAATCGATTTGCACACATACTTGGCCGCTATCGGCAAACTATTGGGCTGATTACCTTTCGTTTGGTCAAAAGATGCTTACCACATATGTAAGCGGCAATATAAAACATGACACTGAGGTGCCCTTTGCTAGTGCTACCTCTATACCAAATTTCATTCAATTCGGTTTCACCGTGTTTGAATAGATAGGGGTAATCGATTTTCACACATACATGGCCACCATCCACAAATTATTTGGCTGATGACCTTGTAGTTCGGTCAAACGCTTCTTCGTATATACAGGTATAACGTTGCAAAATGTGGTAGAGATCGGATGATTAAGTTGGTCGTAATTTGATTTAAGTTTTTAACATTTGAGTGGCCGCCATTACGTTTTCATCAAGATGGCGGCAATATAATACATGCCACTGAGGTGCCCTTTGCTAGTGCTACCTCTGTACCAAATTTCATTCAATTCGGTTTCACCGTGTTTGAATAGATAGGGGTAATCGATTTTCACACATACATGGCCACCATCCGCAAATTATTGGGCTGATGACCTTGTAGTTCGGTCAAAAGCTTCTTTGTACATACAGGTATAACGTTGAAAAATGTGGTAGAGATCAGATGATTAAGTTGGTCGTAATTTGATTTAAGTTTTTAACATTTGAGTGGCCGCCATTACGTTTTCATCAAGATGGCGGCGATATAAAACATGCCACTGAGGTGCTCTTTGCTAGTGCTACCTCTGTACCAAATTTCGTTCATTTCGGTTTCACCGTGTTTGAATAGATAGGGGGAATCGATTTGCACATACACATGGCCGCCATCCACAAATTATTGGGTTGATGACCTTGTAGTTTGGTCGAAAAATTCTTCAGACATGAAGGTATAATGTTGCAAAAATAGTTAGAGATCAGATGATTAGGTTGGTCGTAATGTGATTTAAGCTTTTAATATTTGAGTGGCCGCCATCACGTTTTCGCCAAGATGGTGGCGATATAAAACATGACAATGAGGTTCATTTTTCTAGTGCTACCTCTGTACCAAATTTCGTTCAATTTGCTTTCACCGTATTTGAATTGATAGGGGGAAACCATTTGCACACATACATGGCCGCCATAAGCAATCTATTAGGCTGATGACCTTGTAGTTTCGTCAAACGACGCTCGCTATATAAATATACTAGCAGTAGTACCCGGCTTCGCCCGGTGGAAAGATGATAATATTTCAGTCTCCTTAACACTCAACGTCATAAATTATATTTATTTATGTATTCATTTCTTACATTATCAAACCCAGTGGCAATGTTTATACTTAAGTCACTATGGGAAGGCTCTGTAAAATAATGATCATTCTCGCGATATTTGTCTTCAGTCCGAGTCGAGATATGTCGTTAGCAGCCCCAGAATTCGTGACATCTCAGTCGTAGAAGACTTTATGTGGTGGTGATTAGAAATATAATGGACTTAAAATCTAGGTCATTTACCCCAAATGACGTTGAGGGCGTAACATCTAGGTAATTTGCCCTACTGATCAGGATGATATTGAAAATTACTACATAACTGACATATGAAACTTAGAAAATAATAGAAAAAGTTACTTTTAGGACTCACATTTCGGGAAAAACTTGATTATTTTTTGCCAAAGAGATCCCACTTAGATCGCTATCTGGTTAAAAGTTTCGTCTTGTTAAGGTTTAAACTGTACGATAAATGTCTGAAGCAATTCCTCAAAGAGAAGCTTCCAGATTTCGCAGTCGATATATCGTTAACGTTCCTGAGCATCCAGTTGTCTTTTCTTCTGACGCAAAACATCTTCTACATAGTGATGATGAACATAGAAGCGACTACTGGCACATGTAACTTATCAACGAATGGGAATAATTGATACTTTAAAGGAATGAGAGGTCATTTGCCCTTTTGATGAGGATCACAATGAAGACTACTACTACTACTACTGAACGGGTATATCAAACTTACAAACTAATGGAAATACGTATTTTTAAAATCACAGGCTAGGTAGACTCTGGTATTGCTTAGTAGTATAATGGACGTAACATCTAGGTCATTTGCCCCTTTGATGAGGATGATAATGAAGACGACTACTACTGAACGGGTATATCAAACTTACAAACTAATGGAAATACATATTTTTAAAATCACAGGCTAGGTAGACTCTGGTGTTGCTTAGTAGTATAATGGACGTAACATCTAGGTCATTTGGCCCTTTGATGAGGATGATAATGAAGACGATTACTACTGAACGGGTATATCAAACTTACAAACTAAAGGAAATACGCATTTTTAAAATCACAGGCTAGGTAGACTCTGGTGTTGCTTAGTAGTATAATGGACGTAACATCTAGGTCATTTGCCCCTTTGATGAGGATGATAATGAAGACGACTACTACTGAACGGATATATCAAACTTACAAACTAATGGAAATACACATTTTAAAAATCACAGGCGATGAAGACTGTGGTGTTACTTAGTAGTATAATGGACGTAACATCTAGGTAATTTGCCCTTTTGATGAGGATGGTAATGAAAACTACTGTTGAATTGACACGACAAACTTACAAACTACCGTGATAGAAAGAAATATTTCAAAATTCACAGGCGATGAAGACTTATTGTGTGTGGTGATTAGTGGTATAAAGGGTGTAACATCTAGGTCATTTGCCCTTATGATAATAATAAGGTAATGAAAAATGACTACTAAACGAACATGGTGTAATTTTAAATCTGATATAGGTAATTCAGATTACTACCGTCGATGTCTTCCAAAGTCTGAACGTTATATTCTGGCTTAGGCCTATACTCGATGCGTGTAGTGAAAGAGCTTATCGAGTACTGCTCGGGTCCAAGCTGCACGTAGCTGAGAATATCGCAAATTATGACGATATATGATGACAGACGTTCGGGGGGGTTCCCGGTCCTATTCACATTGACCGGTGAATCACTCATTCTTTCGTAACACTACAGCGGTTTGAGCAAAGACCCTGTATGAACATCAGCATAGTCAGCAATAACAGGTAACACGGCGGGGTCAGGACATTTTTCTCATGTCACCTCGCGATGAATGAGCAATCTATTCTCACCCCTGCCCCCTCTTCCCCCCTCCAACCACCAGGGTCACAACTTGTGGGACGTGGGTTTGCGACCACGGGACCCCAGCTGAGTCCGGCATTGCTTCTACTTACTGGTGCCGGGCACCTTTCAGTTCTCTTTCCTGTCAGCCTCCCTTGGTCAAACTCTTGTTCTCTTCCGACCCCGATGGTATCAGGTTATCCGAGGCTTAGCGACTCTTTCACTTTCCCGCCTTAATTGGCCCTTGTCTAATCATTCCTGATAGCCTCATTCTTTTCTTAATATCTCATATCTTCTGCTCAAGACCCTCAAGGAGGCAGGGTGTGTGTAGCCCTGGTGCACCCTGGATAGTGCTACATCCTCAAGGGCTCATGGCTGGTGAGTTCAGGAGCTGGCAACCCTGAAGGTTTCCTGAGCGGGTCCGGTTTTACCCCTTTTTTCCATTGCCTTTGGGACGGACCCTGTCCACTTTCCGGGAATGGAGTGGTCTGTCCGCAATTTCAAGCAGACAGTGTTACTCGCAGGGTACCAAAGGGTAAGTATACAAATTTTGGTTCTGATCGGTGAAACGGTGTAGATTTGGACCAAAGGGCCTAAATGCAGAGATTGGGTTGGACTGTCCGAAATTTCAAGTGGACAGTGTTACCCGCAGGGTTGCAAAGGGTAAGTATACACATTTTGGTTCTGATCGGTAAAACGGTGTAGATTTGGACCAAAGGGCCTAAATGCAGAGATTGGGTTGGTCTGTCCGAAATTTCAAGTGGACAGGGTTACCCCTAGGGTTGCAAAGGGTAAGTATACAAATTTTGGTTCGGATCGGTGAAACGGTGTAGAAGTTTGCCAAAGGGCCTAAATGCAGGAAATGGGGTGGTCTGTCCGAAATTTTAAGTAGACAGTGTTATTCACAGGGTTACATAGGGTAAGTATACAAATTTTTGTTGAGATCGGTGAAACGGTGTAGATTTGGGACAAAGGGCCTAAATGCAGGGAATGGGGTGGTCTGTCGGAAATTTCAAGTGGACAGGGTTACCCGCAGGGATCCGAAGGGTAAGTATACAAATTTTGGTTCAGATCGGTGAAACGGTGTGGATTTGTATACATAACAGACAGACAGACAGACAGACAGACAGACAGACAAACATTGAGCTTTATATATATAGAAGATGATGTTGCAAAATTTGGTAGAGATCGGATGATTAGGATAGTCGTAATTTGATTTAAGCTTTGAACATTTGGGTGGCCGCCATTACGTTTTCTTCAAGATGGCGGCGATATAAAAGTTGACACTGAGGTTCCCTTTGCTATTGCTACCTCTGTGCCAAATTTCGTTAAATTCGGTTTCATCGTGTTCGAATTGTTAGGGGGGGGGGAAAGACATTCAGAGTACACACACTCACACACAGACACACAGACACACAGTCACACAATTTTTCGCCCAGTGTTGATCCCATAAGTCTACTTTAATTTTTTGCAAAAATCGAAAGTAGGCTAAAAAAAAGATGTTCAGTAAAGAACATATAGCCTACTTTCTCCTAAATGTATGAGTATAGTTATAACTCGTTATTATCAAAGAGTATAATAGAACTATTCTTTGTTTAAGACCTTAGAAACGATTTACCTCTACCAAACGCCACAACCTAGATATAAACTGCTACCATCATTGAAGAAAGAAAGAAAGAAAGAAAGAAAGAAAGAAAGAAATAAAGATTAGAAGTATATCAAGAATGTTATGGATCTGGAGACATAATCGACCGGACTGGCTGCGTGGCTCAGCGGTAACGTTCTCGCTTGCTGGGCCCTAGGTTGCAGGTTCGTATCCTGGCGCAGTCAGCTGGCATTTGAGGGTGCACAAATGCGAGGGAGCCGTGTCAGTACATTTACTGGCACGTTAAAGATCCCCTTCGCGCCAAAATTCCGGCACCCCGGTGTCTCTAAAAGCAGCAGTAGTTAAAAGGGATGTAAAACCAATAACATTATTATTATTATTATTATTATTATTATTATTATTATTACATATACGACCTGCCGTGGGCAACATCCAACTTTGAGTTGAGGCATGTCTTTACACGTCTGGTTGTGCATGGCTTTCACAACCCTAATTGAAAAAAAAGGAAGGAAGATTGTAGTTTTACGTGACCGTGAATCTTGTGTTTTGAGCCACGGGACCTCCTTTTTACGTGGAATCCGAACCACAGGACATGGCATTTCACTTCGAAAATCTCACATGCTTTGACCGGGAATCGAAAACCCTAATTGAATTAACAAATCTTTCCATGACCCTACAGAGACGTGTGTATACAAACTACTATGTGAAATCGTTTTGTTCTTTACTTCAAAAAACATTTTCAAGTAACGCAAAATAGGCTGTTACAAACCCTTTAAAATAAAAAGTAAAAATGTATCGTAGTATCATCTTATTCATTTTTCAAATTCGATGCGCATAGAATGCCAATGGTATAGTAATCAATGGAGCCCCACGTAGACTAGTCGTGATATCTAGTGGTGAAATATCGAACAATATAATCCTAACAGAGCGAGTGCATTCTAGCGGCCAGAAGAAGAAACTTTTCAATAAAATCTGGAAGTTAATAAGTAGTTCGACGTGCAGTTACCTTTTTGGCAGCTAGATGTCTCGAGTAAATCTGCTGGCGAATTATGTTTTAATTAAATATATATTTTACACCATAATATGCACAATATAACGCTTAATTTTAAAACATCTGAGTCATTACAAAACAATAAACATATAACATTTCAAGCAAAAAACCTAGCTCTGATCGGGTTTGAACCATAGGCATTTGACCGATAGGCTAACGCTCTACCACTGAGCTAATTGTGTCAACGAATATCGTTCTATATAAAATGACTTACATAGAACTTGTTAGCAAATAATGATTTATACTAAACGATTTCATCACTGGAGTATATTATTTATATATAAAGCATTTCATACAAAGTTTATTTATTTTGTATCAGTACGCTATATTGCATGCAATACTCAAATTAGTGAAATATAAGTCAGGCACAAGATATCCGCTGCCATCTTGTCTTATTACTGAATCAGCTCAGCTTTTTAAAATCACGTCTGCACTATAGTATTACAAAATAAACTTTTAATTTCGAACGTGCCTCTTCCTTTAAAACAGTTAAAACGATTCTCGGCTCGATAATCGGAACTGGTGGGTCCCATGAGATGGATTATAAAGTTTGCATAATTCGCACGGCCGCCATCCTGAAATGGTATGGCGGACGACCTTGTAGTTTGGTCACAAGACGCATCCTATACGAAGGTATATTGTTTCCAAATTTGGTAGAGATCGGATGATTTGCTTAGTCGTTATTTGATTTTACGTTTTGAACGTTTGAGTGGCCGCCATTCAGTTTTAGTAAAGATGGCGGCGATATAAAACATGACACTGAGGTGTCCTTTACTAGTGCTACCTTTGTACCAAATTTCGTTCAATTCGCATTCACCTTGTTCGAATTGATAGGGGGGGGACAGACATTCAGAGTACACTCACTCACACACACACAGACAGACACACACACACACACACACAGACTCACACACACACATACACACACACACACACAGAGACTTACACACACACATACACACACACAGACAGACACACTTTTTTCGCCCTGAGCTGATCTCATAAGTCTACTTTCATTTTTTGCAAAAATCGAAAGTAGGCTAAAAATAGGCTTATGAGATCACCTTTTGCCCGTGTGTCTGTGCGTGAGTGATGGTGTGAGTGTGTGTCCCCCTAATAAGTTCTAAACGGCTGGAGCGATTTCAATGAAACTCGGTAAGATCATAGCACCATTAATGCCAACCCCGACCGTGCTCTTCAAATTTTATTGTGTCTCACCGATCCAACATGGCAGCTGTGCGAAATATTTCACCAGCATTCAATATCTCCGAAACTATTACCGATATCACCCTGAAATTTTGTACGATGATAATGGGAACTACTAGAAGATCACATATGAGACATTCAAAAACTTGGTAACTACAAAACCAACATGGCGGCCAAGTGAAATTGAGACTCTTAAATAGACTTTTCTCGCGATTTAACAATCCAAACGTAATGACACATGGTACAGCAAATGTTTATACACATTGTAATGCACTGGGGTATAATTTAATTCAATTGTTTTCATTACCTCAAAATGGTGGCTGTGCGAAATATTTCACTGGCATTTAATATCTCCGAAACTATTTATTATAACACCCTGAAATTTTGTACGGTGATCAAGGGCACTGCTATACGTTTATCTATGTAACTTTCAACAAGATGTTCAGTAAAGAACATATAGCCAACTTTCTCCTAAATGCATGGGTATTGTTATAACTCTTTGTCCATTTCAAGGAGTATAATTGAATGTTGCTTGTAGTAGCTTGTTGAAATACAACGTGCTATAGGGTTATTAAACATGAATATGAGGTGCCCTTTGTTAGTGCTACCTCTGTAAAACAAATCATTCAATTCGGTTTCACCGTGTTTGAATTGATCCGGGGAATGGATTTGCACACATACATGGCCGCTATTTGCAAACTATTGGGCTGATGACCTTGTAGTCAGTCATAAGATGCTTTCCACAAAAAGGCATGTTGTTGAGAAATCTGGTAGAGATCAAATTATTAGGATGGTCGAAATTTGATTTAAGCTTTTAACATTTGGGCGGCCGTCATTCCGTTTCCGTCAAGATGGCGGCGATATAAAACATGACACTGAGGTGCCTTTTGCTAGTGCTACCTCTGTACCAAATTTCGTTCAATTCGGTTTCCCCGTGTTTGAATTGATAGGGGGAATCGATTTGCACACATACTTGGCCACCATCTGCAAACTATTGGGCTGAAGATCTAGCAGTTTGGTCAGAATATGCTTCCCACATAAAGATTTGTTGTTGCAAAATTTGGTAGAGACTAGATTATTAGGTTGGTCGTAATTACATTTTAGCCGTTAACATTTGGGTGGCCGCGATTACGTTTCCGTCAAGTTGGCGGTGATATAAAACATGACACTGAGGTGGCCTTTTCTAGTGCTACCTCTGTACCAAATTTCGTTCCATTCGGTTTCACCGTGTTCGAATTAATAGGGGGAATCGATTTTCACACAAAGATGGCCGCCATCCGCAACATATTAGGCTAATGACCTATTAGTTTGGTCAAAGGATGCTCCCTCCATAATGGTATGTTGATGCAAAATTTGGTTGAGATCGGATGATTAGGTTAATCGTAATTTGATTTAAGCTTTGAATATTTGTGTGGCCACCATTACGTTTCCGTCAAGATGGCGGCGATATAAATCATGACACTGAGGTGCCCTTAGCTAGTGCTACCTCTGTACCAAATTTCATTCCATTCGGTTTCACCGTGTTCGAATTAATAGGGGTAATCGATTTTGACACAAAGATGGCCGCCATCCGCAAACTATTATGCTAATGACCTATTAGATTTGTCAAAGGATGCTCCCTCCATAAAGGTATGTTGTTGCAAAATTTGGTAGAGATCGGATGATTAGGTTAGTCGTAATTTGATTTAAGCTTTGAACATTTGTGTGGCCGCCATTACGTTTCCGTCAAGATGGCGGCGATATAAAACATGACATTGCGGTGCCCTTTGCTAGTACTACCTCTGTACCAAATTTCGTTCCATTCGGTTTTACCGTGTTCGAATTAATAGGGGCAATCGATTTTCACACAAAGATGGCCGCCATCCGCAAACTATTAGGCTGATGACCTATTAGTTTGCTCAAAGGATGCTGCCCCCATAAAGGTATGTTGTTGCGAAATTTGGTAGAGATCGGATGATTAGGTTAGTCGTAATTTGATTTAAGCTTTGAACATTTGTGTGGCCGCCATTACGTTTCCGTCACAATGGCGGCGATATAAAACATGACACTGAGGTGTCCTTTGCTAGTGCTATATTTGTACCATATTTCGTTGAATTTGCGCTCACCGTGTTCGAATTGATAGGGGGGGACAGACATTGAGAGTACACACACTCACACACACACACACACACACACACACACACACACACACCGACTCACACACATACACACACACACAGACAGACACACTTTTTTTTCGCCCTGTAGTGATCTCATAAGTCTTCTTTCATTTTTTGCAAAAATCGAAAGTAGGCTAAAAACCTGTAAAATACAAAACTAACATGGCGGCCAAGCGAATTTGAAACATTTTAATAGAATCTTCTCGTGATTTAACCGTCAGATCGCAGTGAAATTTGGTACGGTAAATGATTATTCATATTGTAATGCACTGGCATCTAATTTAGTTCAATTGTTTACATAACCTGAAGATGGCAGCGGTGCCAAATTTTAAAATTAAGTTTTTATTTCTTGTGTCGTAATCATGCGATCGAAGTGAAAGTTTGAATAATGAAGCTACGCAACAATTTTCCTTTAATGGTACATAACTCTATGTCCTATACATATAACAATGCAAAATGGCGAGCATCCGAAATATTTTGACGGTTCTCAATATCTATGTTTTTTTTTCAGCAATCAAACTGAAATATGTTCATGGAGGCTATGAACATAAGTTCGCCTATATGACTTTCAGTAACCTGGTGAGCACAAATCCAACATGACGGCGACACAAAATATAAATATTTAAATGGACGTTTCTCGTGATTTAACCATCCGATTGCAGTGGAACTTTGCACGTTAAACGCTTATACAAATGTTAATCCACTGGCATCTAATTTATTTCAATTGTTTTCATAACCAAAACATGAGCGAAATTCTAAAATCTCGTTTTTAGCCAACTTTCGATTTTTGCAAAAAATGAAAGTAGACTTATGAGATCACTACAGGGCCAAACATTGTGTGTCTGTCTGTGTGTGTGTATGTGTGTGTGTGAGTCTGTGTGTGTGCGTGTGTGTGAGAGAGTGTGTGTACTCTGAATGTCTGTCCCCCCCCCTATCAATTCGAACACGGTGAAACCGAATTGAACGAAATTTGGTACAGAGGTAGAACAAGCAAACGGCACCTCAGTGTCATGTTTTATATCGCCGCCATCTTTACCAAAACTGAATGGCGGCCACTCAAACGTTCAAAACGTAAAATCAAATAGCGACTAACCAAATCATCCGATCTCTACCAAATTTGGTATCAACATACCTTCATATAGGTCGCGTCTTGTGACCAAACTACAAGGTCATCCGCCGTACCATTTCAGGATGGCGGCCATGCGAATTATGCAAACTTTATAATCCGTATCATGGGACCCACCAGTTCCGATTATCGAGCCGAGAATCGATTTAACTAGTTGAAATTTTATGCAGCACCATAAAACTACACAGATATAATATTTGCTAATCAGAAATGTCACATCTACAAGAAATTTTGTTGTAATTAGGCTGAAAGTTTCAACTATTAGCACCATTGATAATAGCCTACAAACTTCTTTTTAAAGTAGGTGGTTAATTTACAGTATATAGACCACTAACCGAACTTATAATGGGTTAAAAAGGAAGTACTCTTATTCAGCATCAATTTTCACAAATACAGTGAATATCGGCAAAACAGACTTGACGATGAACCAAATGTTCTGATGTATATGCCTCGGCTGTAAGGTGTGGTAGCTATGAAGATGTAAAACGATTATCTCAGGACAGGAATGCGTGGAGAGCTGCACTAAACCAGTCAAAAGACAGAATACTCAAACAACAATACCGTGTCTCTCAAGATCTATTCGTAAATTCAAAATGTTGGATGTAGGATTTTTTTCAAATTGCTCTCATTTCCTACTAAAGAGATGAGAAAAAATGATGCATTCATGATCTAGAGTTTACATGCAAGTTTTTAAACGTTCATTACTGAGAAAACAACTGGAATTCCTTAAAATGAACTTCTTTTTCTGGTCGCAGAAAAATGGCAACCGTATGAGTGTGGTGAAAATTAACCTATGTTAAAAGTTAAATAATTGTGTACGTAAATCTCTAGTGGGGTGATGATCGTTATTTCCTAGGTTCATATATCGGGTTCACATTTGTCCATTTCATAGAGTAGTTATAAATTATAATTACCACGCAAGTTTATTTCTAAATATGAACATGCTCGTGAACTATTTAACTTAATCGATCACTGGAGGTTATTAATTGTATCAGTGCACGGTATTGATAAATTATGGAAAATATTCTAGATATAATCGATGCCATTGAGAATTCTCCTTTCACACATGTTTCTCCAATGACTCCGTACATTAATAGTTAGGCTATTAATCTTCACGTATTTGCGTGAAAGTGCAGAATGCAGATATATTGGCTACTTTTCACAATATAAGAAGGTTCATGCTCATAGAACTTCCCGATGGACATTGCACTAGCTTGTAATGTACATTCTTATAGGCTATATATTAATAACATTGTTTCCTCAATGTATGGAAGCCAGAAAATATTTCATACCAATTGTAATTTATTTTATTTTATTTTAACCGTCGACTTGTGCCTCTCTGGACTGCGTGTTAACAACCACTCTCATTTCAGTGTCTGCGTCTTGTTCGTCTGCCGGCTTTGACATCTTGCCAGTATATCTCGAGCCCATCTATCAGCTCGTTCTTCCGCTCCTCTGTTCTAACATCATGAAATAATAATAGACCCCATCGCCCAGAGGAAACCACTGCAATCAGCCACCCGAGTATTGGCGGGAAAACCATAACTATTCGGGTTAGGAGGAAATGCCTGCCCACCGCCGGATAATATATTGAGGCCCTCCAAGGCTAACAACCTTGGTTGCATTCATAATGAGCTATTTACCCCAAGCTAAATTAATGCTACTTAAGCATGATGGTAAAAAAAAAGACAGGAGATTAATGACGCAGGTGGCAACTTTTCGAAGAAATCCACCGTCGCCCACGAGCGATGCATGCATCCCATTCGGACTCTGGAGGGGGATGCAACGTCATGCTAAAAACGAGTCGGAGCGTCTTGGAAATCCTGAACAGTCGCGATAGCTGAAACCCAAATATAAGAGTTTTTTTTGGCAACGTTCAACATAAACTCTCTAATACAAACTGGTAAGATGAAACAGCTGACCAATACCCTTCACGAAAATAAAATCGCAATAATGGCCTTGCCAGAAACTCGCTTCACTGACGAAGGTACGTTTGAGTCTGATGGGTATCTGTTCTTCAAGAGCAAATCCCGTAAGATTGTAATGAAGAACACCCCTATCTTCGGTACAGCCTTTGCCGTCAACACCAGAATCGTTAGGCCAGTCTCGAATTTTGAAGCTGTTAACGATAGGTTATGCCTGCTATCTCTGCGCTGTGCAAACAAAACATATATGCTGGTCAAAGTACATGCTCCAACTAATGAACAAAACAGAAAAGAGTTGGAAGATACTGATAGATTTTGGAACCTCTTGGATGCTAGTTGGCAAAAATCCCGAAACACCATGTCAAGATCCTAATGGGTGATTTCAACGCACAGGTAGGACCTGAACGGAAATACAGGTATGTTTGGGCTCTATCCAGCGCACAATAGAACTAACAAAACTGGAGAACGCCTCATTGAACTATGTAATAACCATAACCTCCAGCTGATGTCAACACACTTTCGTCACCTACCTAGAAAACAGACTACATGGAGATGCCCGAACATAACATTAGGAGAGTTGTTCCCAATATACCATGTTGATATATCTCGAAGATCCAGTCCGGAAATCATGAACGTTACCGTAAGAAAGGGAATGAACATAGACTCAGATCACTATGTATCGATAATAAAGTTCAGGCCCATTCCACTCAACAAAAAGAAAAACAAACTACCACAATCCGCTTCGACACAAACAGGCTCAGCGATAAGGAGAATGAATTCAAAGAACTTGCCCAACCAGTGGAAAAAGACTTCAACAGCACGATAAAGCAGATGATACACGCTGCAAAAGAAGTAGCCGAAATCGAGAAGAGGAAGAAACACACAGGGTGGAACAATAACTGCGAGAAGACCTTAGAGGATCGTCTAAATGCTTGGATAAAGTACTACACCACCAAAGAGGAAGAAGATTGGAACATCTATATAGACCAACGAGTACAAACAGCAAAAATAATACGCAGCGAGAAACGCAAGTATGAAAAAGAACAAATAGACAAAATTGAACAAAAATTTCACAGAAATGAGACCCGTGAATACTACAGGGATTTAAAAAAGAAGATACAAAGATACTAGGCACCTTCCCTTTGTTTTCTAAGAAAAGATGGAACTCTAGCAACATCCAACGAAGAAAAACCTGTGAAATTTTAGTCGGGTATTTCAACGAGCTCCTAAATTGTGAAAAGCCACCCAACCCCATCAAAACAAAGAAACAAATGAGCCCCAACTTGCCATCTTCTCCACCAAATCGCGATGAAATCGAACGACACATAAAGAGGTTGGAAAATAACACGGCTCCTGCTGAAGACTCCATTATTGCAGAACTGTGGGAACATTCCCCAGAAGAAGCAATTGACATCCTACACCAAACCATTGTAGATTTATGGGAGACAGAACTACTCCCAGAGAACTGGAAATTAGCTTTGATCCATCCTTTACACAAGAAAGGAAATATAAGAGATGTGAAAAACTACCGTGGTATTTCTCTTCTGTCAGTAGCTTACAAGAATCTGTCACTTTCCATCCTTGAAAGACTGGAAAATCAAGTTGAACAAAAATTCGGGGAATACCAAGGTGGTTTTCGGAAAGGCCGATCCACTGCAGAACATATCATTAACCTAAAAACCATAATTAGGTACTATATGTTGAGAGATCGAACGTATGTTTCGACATTTGTAGACTTTAGGAAAGCTTGCGACTGCATCGACCATGATGTGATCATTAACATACTTGTAGAAATGGGAGTCGATGAGAAACTGCTGGCGATAATAAGAGCAACCCTATTTAATTCCACATCCAAAGTCAAATTCCAAGGATGTTTCTCTGAACCCTTTGAAATCAAAACAGGCGTTCGACAGGTAGATAACCTGTCACCTCTGTTGTTCAACTGCGTGCTTGGAAAGGTAATACAGAATTGGCGACAGAAGTTAAAATAAGGAGGCCTTTACAAACCTTTAAGGATCGGGACAAAGAAAAACGGAGTGGAAATAGATTGCTTAGCATTTGCCGATGATATAGCCCTGATGACAGAAGATTTCGAAAGTGCAACAGAACAGGTCAATATATTGAAGGAAGTAGCAGAACAAACAGGATTACAAATTTCCTTTCAAAAGACAGAAGTAATGTCGAACATCAAGGATGATACAGCACAACTAAACACCAAATATGGAACGATAAACCGTGTTATTAAATTTAAATGTCTTGGGGAATGGATCCAGCAAAATGGCTAGTCTGAAATGACATAGTCGCGGTCGGCTCGCGAAGCAAGCGACCGCAGCTGTGTTATACCCCCAGGTACCGGTGCGACTAGCGGTCCTCTGCCTGGATTTGAATCTAATTTGGGCTAGATAAAAAATCGGATTAATGAAATAATTTTTCTGAATTGATTAATATTTGGAAAAAATTGTTACTATATAATTTGACTTGATTAAGGGGTTTGACAATGGGGGATCTGACTTAATGTTCGCATATGACTTATGGGATTTAATTATTTAATGATTTGACTTAGCTATAGACTGTCGGACACCGTTCTCTAGTTCACTGTAATTTGGGATGATGTTCGCTTATTATGCTAGATGGAGCATAGCTACTTATCATCCCCGCTCGCCATGGTGTGGATGGTTTAATAGTCGTTTACAGCGGCAGCTTCAGCTTGGTAATAATATAATAATGGAAAAGATCTGAATCTGTTACGTTTTTAAAATTGATTCTTTTGGAAGTAAGAGAGACCACTAGTGGGTTGGTTTTTAAGTATGAAGGGAGAAGACAGACCAGAAGTAGGTTTTTGATTAGAAATAATAGTTCTTTATAATAAGCCTCGCTTCGATTTGGAGAATAAGTTATGAAAATTGGATTGGCACCATCCCGAGTGAGTCGGCCGTGGCCTACCCCACGGGCAGGCTCCCCGCGAAGCCGCGAGTCGAGTAAAAACAATTTAATTAGTTATCTGACTGTGTTATTGCTTTGAGATGTGAAGTTATGTAGCGGGGAGTTTGAATTTGGAAGCGCTCTTCCCTGATTGGCTGCTCGGGTCTTGAGGCAGCCAATCAGGGCCTGGCTGTGCCTGACTGCTTTGAAATACTTTTAAAAGTATATTCAATTGTGAAAGTTGTTGTTTAATGATTGTTTATTGTTAATGAGGACTGGTTTAACTGTATTTTATTGATTTTGGTGTGAGCTGAGTGTAATTATAGGCTGTATTCCAGTCTAAACGCAGGTCAGTCGTTTGAGGCTGATCGCGTTCGACCTGGCTTCATGTGATGGACTGGGTTCAAATTATTGGTGAAGATTGGTGTAATTTGAATTCCCTGGACATTAGGTTCATCATCCCACGCGAGCTGGCATAGCCTTTTACTCCCCAGGCAGACGAAACCATAAGTTGGGGTCTAGTGATGATCAGTTAGCCACGTGCATTTGGGTGTGCCTACATGGTGATAGCTGAGAGCTGCTGGATCAGACTCAGCAGTTGTGTAAGTGAAGTGGTGTGCGGAGCATGAGCATGAGGGGGTGTTATCTGTAGGGAGAGTAGAGATGGAATATGTTTGGCCTGTTGTTTGTTTTTCAATTGCCGGTGTTTTATGGCGCTTTTTATATATCTGCAACCTGGAAAGGAAGCTGCGTGCTTGCCTCAACAATTTACGCAAGTAGGGGAGTGATTTGGCACTTTGCATTCGGCATGCCGGTGGCTACCGCCGCAGCGATTACACTGGGATTCCTTCTTGCAATATCTTGCAGTATGGTGCAGGCGTTGGCATTTGAAACATTGCATAATTAGTGTTGGATGTGGTCTGGGAGGTGGGCGCCGCGACGCCTGTGCTTTTGTAGGTTTAGAATGGGGAGGGGGAGGCTGAGGGTCAGGTGTAGCAGCGTCCTTTGAGGAAGAAGTGACTGCTTGTGAAGGGGCTGAGTTTTCCTATGTTTGGAAGCTTTCGTGTTCTGTTCGTTTGGCAGAGTGATTTGTGAGGATTCAGTTTGAGTGTTAGTGATAGTTTGAGTTATTGGTCTGGTGAATTGAGTGTTTCTATGTTTGCGCTTGGGACGTAGCTATGTGTGCATATGATGTTTGAGACCTTGTCTCGGCTGTGTCTGGGACTGTTTGAGTATGCTCATGCAGCTATTCAGAAGAGCATGTTAGAGCATGTTTTACTGAGGTGAATGTTGCCATGGGAGGTGGAATCGTCTGAGTAGATTTTGAGCCTGTTTTGACGTGAGTTTGGATGGCTGACACGTCAGGTCTGTTTCTGAGTTTTCCTGCGTTTCTGTTGGTTTGAATGGGATGAGAATATGAGTGTTAAACACCTGCCATATTGTCAGGAAATTCCTTGATGGCAATAGCCTGGTCGAACACTCAGCAAGGCTCGATGATTCAGGTGGAAATTCAGCTTATGCTGTAAATGAAGGAGAGTCGTGAAGAGTGCGGGCACGACATGAATGTACACTAGTGTGAAGTCTCTGAACAGTGCATTCTACAAAATTACCCCAGTACTGATGGTTCCTTGCTCAGGCCGAACCAGGCTGTAACATAAAATGTAGCCGGTATTTGCCGTGATAATTATTTTAAACAATAAATGATAATAATAATATCCCTTAATTAAAATGTGTATTATCTAATAGGCCTATATTAGGAATTGCTCTTGGTAGGCACAACAGACACAATACGCAGCCAATTGCAATATTCTAAACTACTCACGATATTTGACAGAGCTTTTAAAAATAAAAAGTGATTCCCGATGAGTCGTTATTAGAACAGCTTCTATCTGTTCAAGCTTAAGTGTAAGTTTCTGTACTGAAACATTCATTCCACGTAATGATCGCTGTCTCAGATACGAACATAAACTCAAATGCAATGATCTGAGTGACATTGAATTAATGCCCACGGCGGTGAACTTGTCAAGCAGAGCTACTTAAAATTAGATGCTCCGGGAGAATTTATGGTAAATTGAATTGTTAATGGAAGTGGTTCCGCTGGGAAATAACACAAATGGAAATGGGATATATCCCCTGCAATAATGGGGGTGATGAGAAGCCAATTGTAGCTAGATGGGAGATAGCTGGATATTACGAGAACTGAAGAATTATGGCCCTCTAATGACAGTTTATTTTTGATAAACTAGCAGTAGCATATCACTCCTATCCTACTTTTATAAACTCACAAAGAAATTATTAAAAAGTGGTCTTATTAGATTACTTCTAGATGAAGTGTGTGTCTGGCTGTTCTATCCGCTTGTCTACCCTGTCTGTCTATTCCCCCGACATCACCCTATAAGCATCTAAACCCTCGTATATTGGAATTAAGGGCAAATGGAGCGTCATTTGAGAACACGAACTCTTCCATCAGAAAGCTGAGACTCATGATTAGGGTTATAAAACATAATATGTCCGAAATGATATTCAAAGATTCTCTTTCGATTGTGTGTCGTCATTTTATTTAACATCATATGTATTAACTGCATGCTCCATTACAATTGAAGTATTACTAAATGCATTTGTGATCTTATATGTAAGTATGACATAACTTTTCTGTACATTATGTAACCTATATCTCCATGATTGATTGTAGTGTGTCTATCCTAGAAATAATATGATTCAGTATTCTTTCTTGACATAATTATGTCCTACATCAGGTTATCAAAAGTGATGCTCTACACAAATAGGTTAATGAATTTGACATATTTATCATCAATTTCATTCATCCTTGCAGGCCAGTGGCCTCATGATTTGTTTACATTTGTCTTCATTTTTTCCCTTTTTTCGTATTTCACACTCATATAGGATGTGATCCACACTTTGCGATTCTTCGCGACACCGGTACGTCATATATGCTCTTGGATTTTAAACCTATTTTTCCATGCTCTGTCATCATAACCGTAATATTATGGCTTAGGAGAATTATTGAGGCAAGTCTCGCTTCAACGCTAGGGCATGTCCTGGGCCAATGTTCTAAAGGAGAACTGTTACGAAATTCCCGCCATCACAGAGTTCGATCATCAATTGGCACTTCCCTGAGGAAATTGAAATGGGAATTTTATGAGGAAGTGCACTGCATATCGGAAAATGGTAGTCACCGTAGAGCAGATATCGTTGCCATTGACAGGAAGAACGCAAGGGGTTTGGTCCTGGACCCCACGGTACGAATGGAAGTGGACATTCCGCAAGCCGTACGAGTCAACGAGGAAAAAGAGGCTATTTACCGACCATGCATACCTCACTTGAATGAGAGATATAACTTACCTAAAAATGCATGGAAAGTGAATGGCCTTCTATTCGGAGCTCGTGGAACATCTTACAAGTTCGTCGTGGATATTCTCAAGAAGCTTGGCATCATCGAGGATGACCTTGCGAATATCTGCTTGGACATATTGAGAGTTTCAATCAACATGCTACATAGCCATTTATATGGTATATCGTAATGAATTATGCACTGTAGAGCCAACAAAGTACCTACACTGTTTTTATTCTGGATCTTTTTGGTCTCCTGGAATGCCTGGCGGATGTCCTTGAGGATATATATATATAATCTAGTTTTTCTAGGGTATACACTGGTTGGTACGATTAGAGTTAGTCTGAGTTATTCTTATGACCTGAATGTTACGATAGACTGAATAATCCTCCTCTTCCTCCACCCCCCCCCCCCCCCCTTCTCCTCCTCCTCCTCCTCCAGTGTGTGGGGTCTTAAGATAGCAGTGCAACTATACACCAATAGCGCTCCCTCCAAATTTATTTCTAAACCCTCAACCTCCTACCTCCCGTGTAGCTATCATTCGGTTCAAAGCTAACTGGCAGGTTGAGTGGTATTGCTTGGTAAGCATCAGATTTCTCAACAACTTGCTGTAAATATTATGTGGTGCCGTGCTACGATGTTCGGTTTAATGCAATTTAATACAATAGGTTTGCTATGTTTTATTTCATTCGAGTGTGTATTAAGTACGTTTTACTCATGTGAGCCATTACTATGGCTTCTAACCTAAGTGAGTGATCGTATACAATCAGTGCTTGACAGGAAGAAGTGAATGGGAGTAGTAAATAAATAGTGCATTTAGCCTATTTTCAATTTTGAAAAAATAGGCTTATGAGATCACCTTTTGTCCGTGTGTGTGTGTGTGTGTGTGAGGGGTGTGTGTGTGTGTCCCCCTAATAAATTCTAAACGGCTTGAACGATTTCAATGAAACTCGGTAAGTTCATAGCACTATACCGGGCGACCTCGACCGTGCCCTTCAAATTTTGTTACGTCTCACCAATCCAACATGGCGGCTGTGCGAAATATTTCACCAGCATTCAATATCTCCGAAACTATTACCGACATCACACTGGAATTTACTACGTTGATAAAGGGAACTACTAGAAGTTCACCTATGTGACTTTTGAAAAACTGGTAACTACAAAACCAACATGGCAGCCACGCGAATTTGCGACTTTTAAATAGACGTTTCTCGCGATTTAACCAACCAAACGCAATAAAACTTGGTACAGTATATGTCTATACACATTATAATGCACCGACATCTAACTTGGTTCAATTGTTTACATAACCACAAGATGGCTGATGAGCGAATTATTTCACCGACATTCTATATCTCTGAAACTATTAGCTGTATCACCCTGAAATTTTGTACGGAGATAAAGGACACTACTGGAAGTTCATATATAAGACTTTCAAAAAGCGGTTAACTACAAAACGAACTTGGCGGCCAAGCGAATTTGAAAATTTTAAATAGACCTTTCTCGCGATTTAATGTTCCAAAAGCAATGAAATCTGGTACAGGAAATGTTTATACACATTGTAATACACTGGTATCTAATTTAGTTCAATTGTTTACATAACCTCAAGATGGCGGCTGTGCGAATTTTAAAATTAAGTTTTTATTTCTTGTGTCGTAATCAAGCAATCGAAGTGAAAGTTTGAATAATGAACCTACGAAATAATTTTCCTTTAATGGTACATGACTCTATCGCCTATACATTTAACCATCTAACATGACGACTCTGAATATCTACGAATCTATTATAGCAATCAATTTTTTTTTTATGTTCATAGGGGCTATGAACTTAAGTTCACCTATAGGACTTTAAATAACCTGGTGATCACAAGTCCAACATGGCGGCGACGCGAAGTATAAATATTGACATGGACGTTTCTCGCAATATAACCATCCGAGTACAGTGAAACTTGGTACAGTAAATCCTTATACGAATGGTATTCCACTGGCATCTAATTTATATCAATTATTTCCATAACCACAAGATGGCAGCTGTGCGAAATTTTAAAATCTCCTTGTTACTTCTTGTGTCCTAATCATGCGATTGAAGTTTGAATGCTACACGTACACAATAATCTTCATGTAACATTACATAACTCTAGGACCTACATATATACAATCCAACATGGCGACCATCCGAAATATTTAGTCGGTACTCAATATCTACGAATCTATTACAGCAATCAAACTGAAATTTTGTATGTTGATAGTGGCAATTAACATAGGTAGGATATATGAAAATAGGCTGTATAGTTCTTCACGGAACTACTTGTTTTCATTGGCCATATTGCTGTATCGTTGCTTGCATTCTGTAAGGTGTAAATGATCAGAATATATCTATTATTTTCTTTAAAAAGTTGTAATAATACGGTATTTGTTCTGATCCTACATTACCATTTTTGATACTAAGTCTACACGACACTGGTTGAGGGATAGAACTTGAACAGGAATACGGGATGAGAATTAGCATTTAAAATACGAAGGTGATGTCCGTACGAATGAAACGAAGGAAAATAGAATGCTAAGTAGGTGTAACTAAATCGGAGCAGGTAAATACTTGAGCTGTGTACTTTTCTCAGTATGGTAGTACCTCTTAAAAGAGTAGGCTATAGGCACAGAAATGCGAATGCAGTGAGTTCTCTGTTGCAATCTGTTGTATTCTGCAAGAAGTTGTCCTCATAAACTGCCTTCCAATACTCTATTAGCTCACAAATGATCACTAATCATAGATACTCCATCGGTCTTTCGTTGAACTAGTGTTGCTACCCATGTTTCTCTGATTCCAAAAGTTTCTTTCCTTCCTTAATAATCGCTCCTTTCTTGTCGTTCATCCCTTGAATGTTCCCCATATTTTTGGTAAAAGTTTTGTATTCATTACTCGACTATAGTGTAAATAGTGACGGGATACATCTGAAAAGCGAGGTATGACTCTATTCTTTACAGAGACGCCCTTCAGTCTACTACAGATACGTAATGTATTTAATAATAATATATACTGTATAACAGTATCGTAGCCAGGATTTTAGTGTTTAGGTCCTCATCTATTGCTGCAGCAGGTCATATATGTTTCTGTTTATAAATACTTTAGGGTTCATTTTTAGCTTAGGGCATAAATCTTCTGTCTGTTCATGACTGTCTGAATTCCACCCTTCGTTGCTTTGTTTTCAGGTAGTTCACACCTGTGTCAGTGTTTACATTTGTCTCTGTCGCTCAGATTTTCAATTATCAGTTATCCTAATACTGCTATTATGGCATATTCACACATTTCGGTCCAGAATGTTCTATACATTAATACCGTACTATATCTTGGTGGTTTTTAAATTGTTTATTTAACAGAAATATTTTTAGTCAATGGAATGAATACTGTATTTCCAAACAAACATCAGGAGTAGATAACAGGAAGAAGGCGCGAGAAAGAATCATGTCATCATAGTTGCAGAACAGAGAAGACACTCATAAAGGCATCAAACAAACAGGGTACCGGTATGTTGCAAAACATTTAGGTCTATTATTGTTAGTCTTATTTATACAGCGCTGTTTTAAGGTAAGCCTAACGGTCGCCGTGGACCTCATTCTTGTGCGTTATTATTAGTCTATTATTATTCAGAGGAAAATGTAATACTTTTTAAATTATTATGAATAAATACGAACCTTAAAAAATCGTTTACTTTCGAGTTTTGGCTTCTTTATGACAAAGAGGTCCATCGTCTAAACACTCGGTAATGTGACAAAAGGAATAAAGAAAATAGCAACTATCAAACAACTTGCGACTCTTCCCCAATACTACCACTAGCAATCTGTATCTCTCCTCTCGTTCAAACACAATACCACCATAAATCCCAACATTGGCAACAATCAACCTCGCTGCACCAGTATTGTATCCTGGGACATTTTAACACTGCTATTTCCAGGAAATGGAAATTAAAAGCTGATAAGAGAGAGTAAGCTGACAAGCTATAACTGGCCCCCTCCAGAGAGGTATCCAGCTAATTTGCAATCTCCTAATTTCTTGGTCGACTTTTGTCATCATCACCTGGTTGTATCACCAGTACTGAGGCACCTACTGTACTTGGTAAATCTCCTCACGTCACAATCCTAATATTGCTACCATGTTATTACAGCTCCTTCATGCAGTGCAGACGCGGAAAATGTCTGGACATGCTGAGAGTGTTAGGACATTCTTTGTCAACGCATTTATTGTATAACATTTCGTTGTGAAAATCCACAGCCTGCTTCCAGTCTCCGACCGGGTCAGGAATGGAATGAATGAAGCCCCCAATCTAGCGGCGAGGATATGAACTGTGCCGGCTGCCGAGGCCTGACGCACTCCTCTGGGGCAATGATTACATGAATGACAGATGAAATGAAATGATAGTGGAGAGTGTTGCTGGAATGAAATTGACAGGGAAAACCGGAGTACCCGGAGAAAAACCTGTCTGCCTCCGTTTTGTCCAGCACAAATCTCACATGGAGTGACCGGGATTTGAACCACGGGCCCAGCGGTGAGAGGCCGACGTGCTGCCGCCTGAGCCACGGAGGCTTAACATTTCGTTGTACGTTCTAAATTTATTCGAACCCTCTGCCCCTCTCCCTGGCTACGCCACTGATTAATCGCATATCCTCCCAGCCGAGTTTCAACCTTCACTGTGCGAGGGATCATTCCCCTACAATCGTAAGGACGGTGTCTGGGAGCTGAACACACTGTGAACAGATACAACTGGTGAAAGCCCCATCACCCAGGTTACAGCTAAATTGGGTATATTAAGGAAAGTTCAGGGAAGGGATTTTGGAAACAAGTCGACCGTGTACCTGTTTAAAGGGACCGTTCCGTCATTTGCCGGATGGTGAAAGTGAGAAACCACGAAAACCATTTTCAGGACGGACCAGGTGGGATTTGAGCTCACGGTATCTCTATGCCAACGAGGCAGATCTAGTGCGATTGCACGCTACCATGGCTGGTGCTGGTAAATACATACGGAAATAAATGCAGTAAGAAGAGGTTTTACAATGGAAGTTATGGGAAGATGCCCAGCAAACAAAAGATCCGGTGGCTCACACTCTGTATAACAGTCTGAAGAATGTTATTTCAGCTCCTACAAGCAGTGCAGACGCGGAAAATGTTGTCTGGGCATGCTGAGAGTGTTGGAACATTATTTGTCAACGCATGTACTGTATTTAACATTTCGTTGCACGCTCTAAATGTGTTCGAGCCATAATACAGTACAATATGAAGGATGATGCCCACCCAATTACTGGATTTATTTGGGGGGTGGGAGGGCGGACCCAGGTTTAGCCCTGGACAGTCGTGCAATCATGCCAACCGTGTCACATGGTGACAGAAACCCAAGCGAGTGGCAGCATCCCTACCCCACATTGCGTTTTAAACGTAGTAGTTGAAGCAGTATTAGTAGTAATGGCGGGTAACATAAGACGCTTGACTTCGCTTACGATGCATAGTGACAACATTTATTGTGTTATAGAGATGATCAATCTCATCATCTGGCAGACACTGCGCAAACAAGTAATTACTAGTGCAGTGCATAAGATTGTGTACTTGTTCCCTGACGTTCCCTTCAGGCTAGTAACATATTCCCACCAAAGAGAGCATTCGTTAGCAGTGAATCATATCTCACCAAACATCCACTCGGCTTCTTCGCCCCCAGCTGTTTGATGAAATGTGCGAGAACTCAAAGCGAAACCCTCTCTAACTGGTAATTTATTGACATGTAAAAGTACAATCTCTTCTCCAAGAATGTCTACAAACATGAGAATTAATGTAAGTTTAATCTCATCTAGGCCCCATCCTTACAAACCAAAGTTAATAAAACACAGTTAGATGGCGTATTCTAATCAAAGCAAAACTTACAAAGAATGTGAATATGCTTCCATTGTGTTGCTGTAACAATATCCATGAAAACCTTTAGCTTCAACGTTTGAGTATTTTTGTTACAGTATATGATGAGCTCCATTTAATGATAAGATTGGCTGTTTACACATTATGTTAATTTTTAGCACTTTAGATATTTGCATGTTTACCGAAGAGAAACGTAATTCCCTGCAAATCCTTCAGATTTCCTATGGACATGCATATGAACTTTCTTGTGGAAAATTAAATGTTGAGTCGACAATATTTGATTTATTTTACATTTGCATTAACCATGCATTTGTTGTTTCTGCTTTTAATAGATAAGACATAACAAAGTTTCTCAAAAATGTGGCCGCTATTTCAAAACGGTTGGCTATATAAACATATAATTGGCTCACGAGATAGCCAATCATAAAATCTGTAGCCTATCGAAAGAAAATTTCAGCTCTAGCGGCTAAGTACTGTAGATGTGAATGAAACACAGACAGGGAGATAAAATGACTAATTTTCAGGTTTTATATATTAGTATGATGAGATAGACTATCATTTCAAGTTGAAATGAAAGCATTTGTAGGTAATCGGCTATACTTCATTGTTTATTTATGTAATTATGCATTTATCGTTTGGCTTTTAGTGCCGGGAGTGTCCGAGGACATGTTCGACTCGCTTGAGTCTGTAGCTGCTTCCAGCGGACACCCTTAGGGTGAGCTACAAGTTCCGTTCAATTTCAAGTAGTTCCAACTTTCGCTACCAGGTATCAATGATACCTAGTGGTGAATGTTGGAACTTTGATAGAGCGTTCCGACGAAATCTAACCTAGAAATTTAGCTTCACAAAAGTTTAGACTGTGAAAGGATCTTTTACATGCCATAAATGTATGACATGTGACCGCCGGCTTTACTTCGCCTCCGAAGGAAGGCATACTGGATGATTTTAACGCTCTTAAAAAATCCGACGACCTTGGCCGGGTTTGAACCCGCTATCTTAGGAACAGCAGTTCAGCATGCTACCAACTACGCCACCGAAGCCGCTTCACTGTTGATTCGATAGTTCAGATAGGGTGTTTGTATATTTACATGTGTTCTGTAAAATTTCCTTTTATGATAAATTATACATTTTTTAAAAATTCTCTAAGAACCTTGATACATTTAGAATGCACTGGATTATTATTGCAGTGTATTGTTAGAGCTTCCAATAGAAATTAATTTACAACACTCTGTGGAGTAAATTATTCATTAGCTGGTGTAATGAACGCCATGACGAGCATATGCTGGAGAGTTTGCGTTCCACTTAGATCCTGGCGCCGCTCAACTCTCCTCAGGGACAAGAAGCAAAATAATTGAAATCGGAGGCAGAGCATTCTGTGAATTCTTGTGGGGGAGCAGGCAGGGTGGATCATTGAGGAACTCGGAGTTGCATTCCCCCCAGCCCAACAAGGGCGTGGCTAATGATTGCTATAGCAGGCTCTAGAGGGTAATATCTGGCAAGAGTAGAATCCACAAAGGTAATAAAGATAAATCTCTATTCCTATCCAGGTTTTATATCAGCAAAAAGGGAAGTTTCCATGGTTTTAAATTATTGATATACACTAAAAGGCATTGGTTGCATAAAAAACGTAATGGGAACATCACTATAATTTGAACCTGATTTTGCGTTGCTTCAGTGTAGCCTAATCTTTCCCTACAAGTGACAGCTATTCCGCAGTTGTGGAATGCATCGTACAACTATATCCAGATATGTACTGCAGTGAGCACGCTATGGTAAGTATGATTATTTTTCATGCTTCCTAATTGGGGTTCTTTGATATTCATATAATCATATCCACTCAGAATCATATCTGGTGAATTTGGTGGCTGTCCTAATAACTCCCATTGCCTGACACGCTGGCGATTAACCAGCCAGTGGTAGCTATATGAACAAAATGCTCACGTTTTTTGAAAATTAGTTTGCGTTTTAAACAGCTTGGGGTGTGAACTTTGTGCGTCGGAATAGGCTACCTTCCCACAGAGGTTTTGAGGGAAGGATGGATCCATTGTAACACACTCCATGACCTTGTGAAGATACAGGGAGGGGAAAATTGATACCTTCCCTCCGCAGTGAGCAATTGTGTGTTATTTACATTGACAAACTAACCACATTACAATAAGCCACGAGTTTAAATAGAGGCGGCTTCGGTGGCGTAGTTAGTAGTATGATGAGCTTGTATGCCCAAGATCACCGGTCCAAAACCCGCCTGAAATCACCGGATTTTCTTTAGGAGCGTCAAAAATCCCTCAAAATGCCTTCCATCGGAGGGGACGTAAAGCTGACGGGCCCCTGTCATAGATTTATGGCAAGTTAAAGAACCTTCCACTTACTACAATTTTGTTAAGCTAACTTTGTAGGTCAGATTTGATTAACGCTCTATTAATGTTCCAACGTTCGCCACCAGTACTGGTTGCGGTGGCATCTAGTAGGCAAGTTCACAGTTAGGTTCGTTGACGGTAGCATTTTTTGGTAGCAAAGGTAAGAACTACTTGAAATTGATCTTCTTCAGTTCTTACCTGAATTACAGATAAAAACACACTTATACAACCACCACAATTAACACCGGTTATCAGACAGATTCTACACACACTGCAAGTACACGGGGCTACATGACCGCGTTGTCGCAGCCCCAAAACTGAGGAACCAACCAACCAGTTTAAAATAGAAACCGATATAACAAAACAGTGTACACAACATTCATACCTGAAGACTGTCACAGTTATAAGTCAATAAATCACAGGTTGGTATACTTAAACTACGGTATATTAATAATAATGCAACAACTACGGAAGTGCTTCAGACCAACTGAGTAATAATATCTGCAAATAAGAATGACACGTTGCACAAGTTATTATAAACTTTCGTAATTTAAAGATTCTATACTATTCGTACTTAACTGTAATACATTCTCAACGTAGCTATTACACAAATGATACAATACACCTAAGTTGAATAAGGCAATTTAAACTTAATTGGTATTTGAATCTTACACAACCTCCATTGTCACATACTACTCGCCTTGGACTGATCTTACAACCTTCGTTAGCTTTCTCGTATGAATATTGTGGCGCCATCTACTTGTATTCCGAGGACAGTATTTCTAATGATAAATGGGTGTTCTTTTAGTTATAATAATAATAATATCGCATGGCCTCGGATGCCGGGTACAAGCTTTGTAATTTGACACAAAAAGGGTAGCATGCATGTCGAATTTCGTTGTTCCTTGAATCACTAAGAAAGTCAAGGAGGTTAGATATCTAAGCTCCTTGAACACTATAGCGCTTTCCAGTAGAGAAATGAGGGACTTTGTGTTGACGGAAACTCCCGAGATTAATTTTGCCATTATGAACACGGCCTACTGAATTCAAATGGGTTCTTTGACATGTCAACATCGTATAACATGCGTGTCGTATTTTTGCCGCCTTTCAAAAATCACTTACCACGGCCAGGAACGAACCTGCAATCTTGGGGTTAGTAGACCGACACGCTATCCACTCACCCGCCGTGGCAAGCTTCTTTTAGTTATAAATATTTCATAGTATATATTTTTTTTAGCGTATGGCTTTTAGTGCCGGGAGTGTCCGAGGACATGTTCGACTCGCCTGAGTCTGTAGCTGCTTCGAGACGGACACCCAATGGGTAAGCTACAAGTACCGTTGTGGAGGAAAGTTGGAATGGAAGGACGAGGAATTGGAAGGTAGCGGCTGTGGCCTATAGTGAGGGACCAACCCCGGCATTTGCCTGGAAGGAAGATGGGAAACCACAGAAGACCATCTTCAAGGCTGCCGGCGGGGGGATTAGAACCTCCTCGCCTCGCGGATGCGAGTGACTGCCAGCAGTCATGCCGTAACGACCACGGCTAACTCACCCGGTATAGTATATATGAATTGCCACCAATGGCCATAGCTTGGTATTTTAATTGAACGCCCGGGGCTCCCAACAAGTTCAGTTTCAAGTAATTCCAACTTTGACTACCAGATGCTACTGTGACTAACACCTAACAGCGAACGTTAGAACTTGATAGAGCGTTTCTAACAAGCCAAAAGTAACCTACACTTTTTTCTACACACTTCCAATTGCAGTGGTAGGTTCTTCTATGTGCCATAACTCTATGACATTGACCCACCGGCTTTGCTTTCCGTCCGAAAGAAACCGTATTGAAGGATTGTGACGCTAAATATTTCATATAATATTTATTTCATGTTAGGCTAGGCGATTATATACTAGTTTGGGCACCATTTGTGTTGACCGACTGAAAAGCTTTCTGTAATAGTTACACCCACATTCACCACAAAAACAGATTATTGAAAGTTTCAAAAGCATACTGAATAACACGGAGCTGATGAACCAGATATCCTAACACATGAAATAAATGAACAACGAGGTTACAAAATATAATTCCCAAAGCAGAAACTTGGTCTGATGCGCAAGGCATGTCGAAATCTCACAGCACGGTGTAATGTATTTATAAAATCCTGCTGTAGGCTTTTGTAAAGTAAGATTAATGGGGATGAAAACTTGAAACACAACTTCTCCATACTTCATGGGAACTCCAGAGTACATCGTGATTTATGAACCGCCGAACACAATTTACATCACTTAACTCAAAACAGTAATAAGTTACTTTTAAAAGTGTGAAGAGAGAGAGACCCTCAGATAATGTTCCAAGCATGAGATTCAGATATTTGGTATAAATACCTTGTGTTCGGACTAGGGATTATTGCTAGCGTGAATCTCCTGATCAGGCTGACACTCTACAGGGTGCTTCAGGAGGAATGGTAAATATTTCAGGAGGTGGTAGTATAGATGAATTGCAATAAAAAAAACTCCATATAACATGTGACCCATTTGTATCGCGTACAGAGATACAGCTGGTAGTATTTAACCCAAATAAATGTAAAGCCAAGGCAATTAAAGAGGACGCTCAAAGTTGATTTTCAAAAATTCCACCACCAACTTCAAAGCATTTTGCACTTCTCTTGATCACACACCGTGTAGCTCTTCGGAGGGCGTCTTGGCGTTCTTTGACGAGGACTGCACTATGCATAATCCGAACGACCACCTCTGATCCTGTGTTAACTTCTTCTTTGTAAACTTCACTTTCTACCATCCCCACAGAAAACAAGAAGTTCCGTGACGAACTAAAGAGCCTACTTTTCATGCCAATGATTATTCTACAGTATATGAACCTATCTAGAACGTATGTCTACCCCTTATTATTCCCGTTTTCCAACGGGGTCGGGGATGAGATGCGATGGAAGTCTTTGTGGCGATGGTTTTTACGGCTGGATGCCCTTCCTGACGCCAACCTTATGAGAGGAGTTAATGAGAGATGAAATGAATAATGGTGAATGAAACTGGGCAAGAATATGGAAGGAAGCGGCCGTGGCCTATCAGAAGGTACCGTCCCAGCATTTGCCTGGTGTTAAAAATGGGAAACCACGGAAAACCATTTCAAGGACGGCCGACGGTGGGGCTCGAACCCACGCGTCTACCGAGTCAGCAGAGAGCTTGGCCCCATGAACTAATGCTGCGCGTTAGCCAGCGTAGCCACTACTGTCGGTGTATGAACCTATCTAGAATAATGACGAAATTAAGTTGCTAATATCGAAATTTCCAATTAGTTCGAAATACTGTATACCTGGCATAATGTAGCCTAATAGAGCACTACAGTTGGCAGCCCTGATGACTGAATATATTCTTAGTTCCATCTCTTAAGGTACAAAATACAAAATTTGGTTGAAGTCCAATGAATAGCATGGACGTTACATGCAGTTTAACATTGGATCTAACAGCGCGCGTAAAATCATGTTGGCAACAATGTCATGCATGTATTGGTCCGAAATAATCTGAAATAATATGGTATATTGTTGTGCCAATTTTGAATGAAATCCATTAGTTAGTATAGAAGTTACATGCATTTTAAAATTGGACCTATCAGCAGGCTTAGAATCATGTTGGCAGCACTGACGTATATCAGTTACTCCAAATTCGTCTAGAATGCCAGGTACTATACGTGTGCAAAGTTTAGAGCTATTGGCTTGCATACTTTCTGATACTGTATATTGATATTAGGGTAACAAAAATAGGGACAGCACATATTAACAGTTGGCAGTCCTGGTTGCTCTTAAGAATACGCATAGTCATATCTGTTATGGTACACATCGCAAATACGAAATTTGGTTGAAATCCAAATGATAGTATGGAAGTTACATGTATTTAAAGTTGGACTTGTCAGCAGGCTTAGAATCATGTTGGTAGCACTGACGTATATAAGTTACTCCAAATTAATATAGAATGTCAGGTACTATACGTGTGCATAGTTTAAAGCTGTCGGCTTGCATACTTTCTGAACTATTTTTATTTGGATAAAAGAAATTGAGAGCATTTATTAACAGTTGGCAGCCCTGGTAGGTCTTAAGAATACGCTCAGTCATATCTGGTTAAGTACACATACAACATACGAAATTTGGTTGAATTCTAATTGATAGTGTAGAAGTTATATGCATTTAAAAATTGGACCTATCAGAAGGATTATAATCATTTTGGCAACACTGCCATGTTTGGCCTCCTGGAAATTAAACTGAAATATTATGATCTGTACGTGTGCCAATTTTGAAATAGCTCCCATTCATACTTTCCAAGATATCCAACATGGAGCTCAAATTTCAATTGCGATTTTTTAGCAGTTGGTAGCACTGACATCATTTTCAAATATGGCCTTGAGATATTCACGTATAGATCTTTACTCCTACCAAATTTTGTTTCGATTGCTGCAGCCGTTTAGGAGTTGATAGGGGGGGGGGGGGGACACACACACAGCCAGACAGACAGAAGGACGGACAGACAGACAGAGAAGGACAGACAGACAGACAGACAGACACACATTTGCCCGATCTCATACGTCTACTTTTTCTCATTTTTGCAAAATGTGAAAAGTAGGCTAAAAATCCAAAGGGGTGAGGTCCTGGGACCTTGGTGGACAATAAACGTGTCCAAAAAAAACCGGTGTGGCAACACACGAAACGAAAACTGCCCTGGTTACATACCAACACCATCTCGGTACGCAATACAAATGGGACACATGTAATATGGCTTTTTTTTAGCCTATTTTCAATTTTGAAAAAATAGGCTTATGAGATCACCTTTTGTCCATGTGTGTGTGTGTGTGTGTGTGTGTGTGTGTGTGTGTGAGGGGTGTTTGTGTGTCACCCTAATAACTTCTAAACGGCTGTAGTGATTTCAATGAAACTCGGTAAGTTCATAGCAATATTCCGGACGACCTCGACCGTGCCCATCAAATTTTGTTACGTCTCCCCAATCCCACATGGCGGCTGTGCGAAATATTTCACCAGCATTCAATATCTCCGAAACTATTCCCGATATCACCCTGGATTTTTTACGGTGATAAAGGGAGCTACTAAAAGTTCACCTATGTGACATTTGAAAAACTGGTAACTACAAAACCAACATGGCGGCCAGGCGAATTCGCGACTTTTAAATAGACGTTTCTCGCGATATAACCAATCAAACGCAATAAAACTTGGTACAGTATATCTTTATACACATTGTAATGCACCGACATCTAACTTCGTTCAATTGTTTCCATAACCACAAGATGGAGGATATGCGAAATATTTCACCGGCATTCTATATCTCTGAAACTATTAGCGGTATCTCCCTGAAATTTTGTACGGAGATAAAGGGGACTACTGGAAGGTCATCTGTAAGACTTTCAAAAACCAGTTAACTACAAAACGAACATGGTGGCCAAGCGAATTTGAAAATTTCAAATAGACCTTTCTCGAGATTTAATGTTCCAAACGCAATGAAATCTGGTACAGGAAATGTTTATACACATTGTAATGCACTGGTATCTAATTTAGTTCAATTGTTTACATAACCTCAAGATGGCGGATGTGCGAATTTTAACATTATGTTTATATTTCTTGTGTCGTAATCAAGCGATCGAAGTGAAAGTTTGAATAATGAACCTACGCAATAATTTTCCTTAAACGGTGCATGACTCTAAGGCCTATACATTTAACAATCCAACATGGTGACCATCCAATATATTTAGACGGCTTTGAATATCTACGAATCTATTATAGCAATCAAACTGATTTTTTTTAATGTTCATAGGGGCTATGAACTTAAGTTGACCTATAGGGTTTTAAATAACCTGGTGATCACAAATCCAACATGGCGGTGACGCGACGTATAAATATTCACATGGACGTTTCTCGCAATTTAACCATCCGAGTGCAGTGAAACTTGGTACAGTAAATCCTTATAAGAATGTTAATCCGCTGGCATCAAATTTATTTCAATTGTTTCCATAACCACAAGATGGCAGCTGTGCGAAATTTTAAAATCTCTTTGTTACTTCTTGTGTCCTAATCATGCGATTGAGTTTGAATGCTACACCTACACAATCATCTCCATGTAACAGTACATAACACTAGGACCTACATATATAAATTCCAACATGGCGACAATCCGAAATAATTAGTCGGTTCTCAATATCTACGAATCTATTACAGCAATCAAACTGAAATTTTGTATGTTGATAGAGGCAGTTAACATAAGTAGGATATATGAAAATAGGCTGTATAGTTCTTCACGGAACTACTTGTTAAAATTGCAATTGATCTATACTACTACCTCCTAAAATATTTACTATTCCTCCTGAAACACCCTGTATATATAAGGCTTGATCAAAAAGATTCTGTTTGACGGCCATACGGTCCACAATCGGTATGCCAATCAGGCAAAACCACCGTGAGCATTCAAGCACTCATCCCACCGATGAACCAGGTTGAAGTTCCCTTGGTGGTAAAACACTGTGTCCTGCTGCGTGAAGAAATCCGTAACTACCTGCTGCACATCCTGGTCCGATAGGAATCGTCGAACCTTCAAGGTCATTTTTAAGGGCAGAATAGTACAGAAGTAAATATATTTTATTTGTATTTATTTACATTAAATTATTTTAGCCTAGTTTTTTTTTACATTTTAATGCTCATAACTATTTTTATAATTTTAGAATTAAGATGATAACATTATTAAAAATTTCATTTTTATAAGCTTACCGGTATTTATTGTAAAAATTTAGATGCATATTAAGAATTATTAAACAATTAAAATAGTAAACAATCATAATTAAAAAGTAAAGAGAACTACGATAATAAAAATTAAAATTAAAAAATGCATTATTTTTATTACCAATTTTTTACTTTATATTCCAATTGTGTTTATTATAACATTTATCTACGAGATATACTGAAGCCTCCGTGGCTTAGGCGGCAGCACGCTGGCCTCTCACCGCTGGGTCCGTGGTTCAAATCCCGGTCACTCCATGTGAGATCTGTGCTGGACAAAACGGAGGCAGACAGGTTTTTCTCCGGGTACTCCGGTTTTCCCTGTCAAAATTTCATTCCAGCAACACTCTCCACTATCATTTCATTTTATCTGTCATTCATTTAATCATTGCCCCAGAGGAGTGCGTCAGGCCTCGGCAGTCGGTACAGTCCATATCGTCGCCGCTTGATGGCGGCTTCATTCATTCCATTCCTGACCCGGTCGGAGACTGGAAGCAGGCTGTGGATTTTCATTTTTCATCTAGGAGATAAACTAATAATATTTACATAACTGAAACATTAACACTTGCACAAGAATTAGTTGAAATATGATTGAAAGATTCAACCATCTGCAACTATGACAATATAAATTCTCCTTTTGGTAGGTGGTTAATATACTGACCACTAACCTATAGGGACCGAAGGCGTGATAATTGCATGGGGAGAATAATTCAGGAATATAGGGTGAGTGTCTCCCACTTGAGTTGGCGTACCTACTGCATTACGACTTTTGCGGCATGGCAACGTGCGTGAAAACTTAACACTGAATTGCATCAGGTACCAGCCGGTGTGCTTCTTGTTCAGCATTCAACGCCCGGGGTATCACTGGAGCAAAGCCCTCAAGCGGAAACGTTTTGACCACTCCTTAGAAAATTGTTGGCCATATCATAAGGAAAATATCTTCATTGCTATTCCACACTAAAATTCACTTCAGATATCTGTGTATGTGTTGAAATTGCAATGTTAGATGGCACATTTAGCCTACTTTCGATTTTTGCAAAAAATAGACAGTAGACAGGGCCAAAAATATTGTGTGTCTGTCTGTGTGTGTATGTGTGTATGTCTGCGTGTGTGTGTGTACTCTGCATGTTGTCCACCCCCCCCCCCCCCCCTTTAAATTCAAACACGGTGAATCCGAATTGAACGAAATTTGGTACAGAGGTAGCACTAGCAAAGGGCACCTCAGTGTCATGTTTTATATTGCAGCCATCTTTACCAAAATGTAATGGCGGCCACTCAAATGGTCAAAACTAAAATTAAATTACGACCAAACAGAAATTCATCGGATCTTTTCCAAATTTGGTAACAACATACCTTCATATGGGACGCGTCTTGTGGCCAAACAACAAGGTCATCAGCCGTACCATTTCAAGATGGCGGCCGTGTGAATTATGCAAACATTATAATACATAACATGGGACCCATCAGTTCCGATTATCGAATCGAGAATCGTTTAAACTCTTCTAAAGGACGTGCCCGTTCGAAATTAAAAGTTTATATTGTAATACTGTATTATAGTGCAGAAGTGGCTTTAAAAAATTGAGCCGTCTTGGTTACAGACAAGATGGCAGCTGATCTCTTGTCCTGATCTAGATTTTACTAATTTGAGTATGTTGCCATGTTTCCATGTCTCCCATAAGTCCAACCCCTCGTCCACGTCGTGGGAGACGGGTAATGGCACAAAGTAGGGGATCGCCTGTAGGGGCGAAGTACAGTGGGGAATTTGTGTGCCCCGGGACCGTTACGGTAGCTGTGAAGGTCCTACAGAAACCCTGAAATGTGACGGCTAACGGGGCTCTGGTGAAGCTACGATAGGCCCAGCAAGCCAGTGGTGGATGAAATCAAATGCTTTCAAAAATGGAACGAGCCTCGGACATGATGGATTTAATAGACGACGACACGGCTGTACACACGGACTAAGATTTGGAACTTTAAAACTAAGACCGCTGACGGGGAAGGTGGAGGAGATAGTGGATATGATGGAAAGAAGGAAGTTGGATTTATTGGGATTGGCAGAAACAAAGTGGAAAGGGGAAGGAAGGAGAGAACTGAGAAAAGGCTATAGACTGTACTGGAGTGGGAACGAAGAGGGAAAGAGGAATGGAGTGGGAGTAGTAGTACGAGAAGGTTTAAAAGAAGAAGTGAGGAGAATAAGTGATAGGATGATGAAAGTGAAAGTTGCACTCAGGGGAGAGACTGTAGAAATAGTGCAAGTGTATGCTCCACAAGTAGGCTGCGCCTCTGAAGAGAAGGAGGAGTTTGAAGAGGAATCGCAGAAGCAGCTGGTAGGAAGAAATATGATTGTTATGGGTGATCTCAATGCCCATGTAGGAAGAAAAAGACAAAGTTATGAGAGTGTTCCAGGACCAGAGGGTTGGGGCGGAAGAAATGAGGAAAGAAAGAGACTGTTGGACTTCTGCCAGAGGAACAGCCTGCTAGTTGGGAACTCCTGGTTTAAGAGAAGAGAGAGCCACACAATCACATGGTACAGTGATGACTTGACCAGGAAGTCGGTGGTCGACTATATACTGTATGAGAAAGAACTAAATAAGAATATCACGGACATCAAGGTTATACCATCGGAGAACCTGGATAGCGACCATCGATTGCTGGTAATGAACCTGAGAGGGAGTAAGGAGAAGAAAGGGACTGAGAACCAGGAAAGACGTATAAGGATATGGAAACTGAAAGAAGGGGATAGAAGGGTCGAGTACCTCAAATTGGTAAAGGAAGGAATTCCAACAGATGAAGAAAGAGGGGTGGAAGAGGAATGGGCTAGATTTAAGAAGACACTAGTAGGTGCAGCAGAAGCAGTATGTGGGAGGACAAGTAGTAAGAAGAGGTGGAAGGAAACACCATGGTAGAATGAGAAGACAAAAGATATAGTAAGAGAAAAGAATAGAGCCTTTAGGAGGTGGTATCAAAATAGGACGGTAGAGACAAGGGATGAGTACCAGGAAAGAAAGAAGGAGGCGAAGAGAGTAGTGGCTGAGGAGAGAAGAAAGTGGATGGAAGAGTGGACAAAGATGATGAAGGAGGATAGTGAAGGTACAAAAAAGGTCATGTATGGGATGGTAAACAAGTAGTTCCGTGAAGAACTATACAGCCTATTTTCATATATCCTGCTCATGTTAATTGCCTCTATCAACATACAAAATTTCAGTTTAATTGCTGTAATAGATTCGTAGATATTGAGAACCGTCTAAATATTTCAGATGGTCGCCAGGTTGGATTTTTAGTTTTGTACTATTACATTAAGATTATTGTGTACGTGTGGTATTCAAACTTCAATCGCATGATTAGAACACAAGAAGTAAAAACGTGATTTTAAAATTACGCACAGCAGCCATCTTGTTATTATGCAAACAATTGAAATAAATTAGATGCCAATGGATCAACATTTGTATAAGCATTTAACGTGCAACGTTTCACGGCGCTCAGATAGTTAATTCGCGAGAAACGTCCATTTAAATATTTATACTTCGCGTCGCCGCCATGTTGGATTTGTGCTCACCAGGTTACTGAAAGTCCTATAGGTGACCATATGTTCATAGTCTCTATGAACATTAAAAAAATCAGTTTGGTTGCAGTAAAAGATTCATAGATATTGAGAACCGTCTAAATATTTCCAAAGCTCGCCATTTAGGATTGTTATATGTATTAGGCCATAGAGTTATGTACCATTCAAGGACAATTATTGCCTAGGTTCATTATTCAAACTTTCACTTCGATCGCATGATTACGACACAAGAAATTAAAACTTAATTTTAAAATTTCGCACAGCCGCCATCTTGAGGTTATGTAAACAATTGAATTAAATTAGATGGCAGTACATTACAAGCTGCAAAATCATTTACTGTACCACATTTCACTGTGCTCAGAGAGTTAAATCACGAGAAAAGTCTATTAAAATATTTTAAATTCGCCTGGCCGCCATGTTCGTTTTGTACTTTACAGGTTTATGAAGAATACATAGGTAAACTTGTATCAGTACCCTTTATCACCGTACAAAATTGCAGGGTGATATCTGTAATAGTTTCGGAGATATAGAATGTCAGTGAAATATTTTGCACAGCCGCCATTTTGAGGGTATGTAAAAAATTGAACTAAATTACACTCCAGTGCATTACAATGTGTATAAACATTTGCTGTGCCAAGTTTCATTACATTTGGATTGTTAAATCGCGAGGAAAGTCTATTTAAGAGTCTCAACTTCGCTTGGCCGCCATGTTGGCTTTATACTCACCAGGTTTTTGAAAGTCTCATAGGTGAACTTCTAGTAGTGACCTTTATCACCGTACACAGTTTCAGGGTGATATCGGTAATAGTTTCGGAGATATTGAATGCTAGTGAAATAGTTCGCACAACCGCCATATGGATTGGTGAGACGTAACAAAATTTGAAGGGCACGGTCGAGGTCGCCGGGAATAGTGCTATGAACTTATCGAGTTTCATTGAAATCGCTCCAGCCGTTTAGATTTTATTAGGGGGACACACACACACACACCTCTCTCTCACACACACACACACACGCACACGCACACGGACAAAAGGTGATCTCATAAGCCTATTTTTTTCAAAATTGAAAATAGGCTAAAAATAAGAGGCGGAAGGATGCTACGGATTATGTTAGAATGGTGAACAAAAGGGGACAAGAGATAGAAAATAGGGAAGAACTGAAGAAAATGTGGAAAGAATATTTTGAAGAACTTCTGAACCCAAATGGAAAAGATGGTGAGGAGGAAGAAATCGGGGAAGAGGAAGATGAACTGCAAACAGGAAAGGACTTAACATGGAAAGAAGTGGAAGATGCAGTGAACAAGATGAAAGGAGGGAAGGCACCGGGTGTGGATGAGTTGAATGTGGAGATGGTGAGTGGAGCAGGAGAGGTGGGGATACAGTGGTTGTACCGAGTGATGAGAACAGCATGGAAGGAAAGGAAGACCCCAGAGGACTGGAAAAAAGGAATAATTGTCCCGATCTTCAAGAAAGGTAGTAGAACAGATTGCAGAAACTATCGGGGAATAACACTGATGAGTCACTGTGCAAAGATCTTCGAGAAAGTTTTGGAAAAGAGAATTAGGACAAGGATAGAAGGAGGGATGAGGGAAGAACGTGTGGATGAGTTGAATGTGGAGATGATGAGAGCAGCAGGAGAGGTGGGGATACAGTGGTTGTACCGAGTGATGAGAACAGCATGGAAGGAAAGAAGACCCCAGAGGACTGGAAAAAAGGAATAATTGTCCCGATCTTCAAGAAAGGTAGTAGAACAGATTGCAGAAACTATTCGGGGAATAACACTGATGAGTCACTGTGCAAAGATCTTCGAGAAAGTTTTGGAAAAGAGAATTAGGACAAGGATAGAAGGAGGGATGAGGGAAGAACAACATGGCTTCAGAGCAGGAAGGTCCAGTGGATTTGATTGTTGCTGTAAGGCAGTTACAAGAACAGCACTATGAGTATGGAACAGATCTATTGATGGCCTTCCTGGGCATTGAGAAAGCATATGACAGTGCATGCAGAAACAAAGTATGGAAGTCCCTGGATGATAGAGGAGTAGAGAAATAGACTATAAAGAGGATAAAGGTGATGTACAAGGGAAGCGTGAGCTGTGTGAAAATGGGAGGAGAGAGATCAGACTGGTTGGAACAGAGAAACGGCCTGAAACAAGGAAGTGCAATGTCACCGTTACTTTTCATTGTGGTGATGGATGACATAATGACCCGAGTGGCACAAGTAATTGGGGAATGAAAGATGAAAGCAATGGTGTTTGCAGATGATTTGATGATTTGGGGAAACAAGGAGGAGGAGGTACTGGAACAGTTGGACGTGTGGGAAGGAATAATACAAGGATATGGGATGAAATTTAGCATAAATAAGAGTGAGATGGTGATCACAACAAGGAAGAAGGAAAGAACCACAACGGGAATAACAATTGGTGGGGAACAGCTGAAGAAAGTGGAGAGTTTCAAGTATCTGGGAAGCCTGATACAAGATAATGGAAGAAACGATAGAGAAATAAATGAGCGGGGGAGGCAGGCAGAAGCATTTCGGAGGAGTGTGAGAAGCATGTTAAGGAGCAAGGATGTCCCTCAGAACAGCAAAAAGATTATATATCGGACGTACTATGTCCTTATCCTGACGTATGCCTCGGAGACCTGGGTTGTGAAAGGAAGGAAGAAGAGCAAAATACAGGCCAGTGAGATGAGGCTCTTGAGAAGCAGTATTGGAGCTACAAAGATGGACAGAATAAGAAATGAGAGGACCAGAGAATTAATGAAGGAGGAACCATTACAGGATGGTATAGAGAAATCTAGACTTAGATGGTATGGACATGTAAAACGAATTGAGGAGAAGAGGATATCCAGGAGAGTACACGAGACGAAGTGGGAAGGAAAGAGACCGAGAGGAAGACCGAGAGACAGGTGGCTGAAGGGCGTGGAAGAAAACGTGTAGAAGAGAGGAGAAGACTGGACAAGGGTGGAGGCTGAGAGATGGTGGGAAGACAGAAGACGTTGGAGAGGCTTGTGTTCCAAACAGACCCGGCCAGTGGCTGGAAACTGTGCAAGATGATGATGATGAGTATGTTGCATGCAATATAGCCTACAGATGTTAATAATAAGAACTTTGTACGAAATGAACTTTGTTTGAAATACACTCCAGTGAATAAATGGTTTAGTCAAAGTCATTATTTCCTAAGACGTTGTATATTAATCGATTGATAACATTGAACTTGGGAGGACATAATTAGGTCTGTAGTTAGAGCGTTGGTCTCTTACCCGGCCGGCTGGGGTTCTAATCCTAACAGAGTTATAATTTTTTGCTTGATATTTTTAAATTTATTGTTTTTTGAGTACTGAGGCGTTATACAATTGAGCGTTATATTGTGCAGTTTGCAATGGAAAATATATATTTAATTCAAACAAAGTTCTCCAATGGATCTGTATGAGTGACATCCACCAGCAACTAGTTGAACTACGTTATGCGGGAGCTATCCACTGCCTACTAGATGCGAGCTGCGCTCTATACCGTCAGATAGTGAACCCATGCCACTGATGTTATTGAAAATAGCCTCTTTTAGTCGATAAAGCGCACTGCCAAGTACAGGCGCGAATAAAAATTAGGTGTGCAGTAGGTATATTAAATGTGTTTCTCCCAGTGATACGTTTAGACCAACGAAGTTTCAATTATTGTTAGTAGTTGGTGTTAATATACTGAATTCCTACGTTGTTTGGAGTGTTTGCTGATGAAATTGCAAAATACTGGGGTAAATTATAAACTATGGTTTGAACGCCGCTGCTACAAATCCAGTGTGTCAATTTGCATTTCGAATAGGTAGAAGATAGGAGGTGATAAGGACAAAGAGTTATAACTATACACCATACATTTAGGAGATTGTTGGCTATGTGTTATTTCCTGAACATCTTGTTCAGTGTTGCCATAATAATCTATTATTAGAAGCTTTTCAGTCGGTGAACACAATTGTGTACAAATTAGATTGGGCAGAATAACAATTAGTTACATAGTGCCTGAAACAAATTGCATGATTTATTTAAACACTTAATAAAACACACGTCACAAAATTGTTGTCTAAATTGGATGACAAGTTTCGTTCGCCAAGTGAATATCATCAGGTCATTCTCACTTAGGCTTAATTGATGTTCAGTGGATATTCGTTCAAAAATTACAGAACACTTTTCAATTTTAGACCACCTCGTGGTGTAGCGGCTAACTTTCCTGGCTGTCGTCCCGGAGGTCCAAGTTCAATTCCTGGCTCTGCTGAAATTAAATGCTGGTCGGGGGACTGCAACGGGGTACACTCGGTCGCATGAGGCACAAGTGAGAAGAGGTGGGTTAGATTCCCACTTCGGCCAACCTAGATTGACATGACCCAAATAAACCGAAATCCAATTTCCAAGTTACAAACACCTTGAATTACTGTTTGCAATTCACGACTGATCAGCTTCCTGTACATCCATGTACTTTCGACAAGTTGGATTAGTTTTATCAGTCAACTTCAACTGCTACTGCTTCAACTAACCACGTGATTGGACCAAGTCCGTACTAACACAAGGGCTATTGCAATACGACTGTGGAGGACACGACGCCACCTTCAAACGCAGTATCTTGGTATTTAGGCAATGACGTGATACTTTTCATATCAAGCAGGTACTCAATTGTCCTCATGAGGCTGAGTGTAGAACTATTGAGTGTTAAGGTCAGTTCGAAAATCTCTAATGGAGCTCGCGGGAAGGAGATAAGCGTGTCAGAGATATCAGATATCTGATAACCCGGGTCATTGAGATGGCATGGTTTGTGTGTGCATTTTAACTTAATAATAATGTTATTGGCATTACGTCTCTTTTAACTACGCTGGCTTTTAGAGACGCTGGGGACCCGGAACTTTGCCCCAAAGAGGATCTTTAACGTGCCAGTAAATCTACTGACATGGCCTCTCAAATGCCAGCAGACTGCGCCATGATAAGAACCTGCAACAATGGGCCCAGCAAGTGAGAACGTTACCGCTGAGCCACGCAGCCAGTCATTTGTAATTTAGCGGAGAATTGAGATTGAAGTGACCGTGGCCTTAAGTTAGGAACCATCCAGGTATTTGCCTGGAGTAAAAGTGGGGAAACCACGGAAAAACCCCTCCAGGATGGGTGAGGTAGGATGGCTCAGTTTTGCCTCACAAGGCTGTGTATGTTCCGTTCCAGCCATCAGACAAGAATAAAATATCTTGGCATAGCCAGGAATCGAACCCGGGCCTCCTCGGTGATAGCCAAGAAATGCTAGCCACGACGCAACGAGGTGGACAAATTAATGATAATAATGAGATGTCTGACTAATGAACTGTGTTAATGTAAAAATCGTTATTGCAGCTGTATTTGCTCCTGTTGACAGCTAGATTTCTACGTCAGACCTACATTTAGCATACTATATCAGTCTTAAAGACTGACTATTTGACGTCAATTCAACAGTTCCTGAACGTCGTAGAGAGGTAGAAATATCTGTCTTTCAAAACAGTTGGAAGTGAGAGAGGAAATCCCTAGCCCGTGGCAAATAAAGCGGCACATTTATAGCAAGTACATTCTAATTAGCAGTGAGTGCAGACACCAGTTCCTCCTACTGCAAATGAGAATCATATTAATAATAGAGACGTCACGAAATATCACATACATTATTGGAGCTTCCTCTCTTTCCAAGTGCAGTCAATCTTCGCAATATGTTATATTATTGCAGTCCAGTCTAGATATTGCTTGCGAACAAGTCACCTCCATCATCCTCCATTAGCAGTTAGTACTGCGTTCTCCTCTGTTTCTTTGCCCCTCAAATTGGAATCGTTCAAAACTAAGTCTAACCATCGCGTGCTAGGTCTAACTCTGCTTCTCTTACCCTCTATTGTCGAGATCACTAACCTATCAGTTAATCTCCGCCCCTCCCCCCATTCCCATAACAAGATTCCACCGTCTGAATGGACTCATATGAACTATTTCATCTAATGCATTAATGAAAATTGTAAGAGATATGGTTTTAAAATATGGTATATAGGCTTTCACAGCCAAGGGATTGAAACTCAGCAATTTTTCTAGGTCTATACCATGTCTTGTGTGGGATTTCACCTAGGAACACCAAGCTGGCTCATCAGCGGGTTCTTGGTGTCCGTGCCCAACCCCCACAAGAGTAGCGAAATGGGCACTACCTCCCTTCATATGAACCGCACTTGCAATCTTTGTAATCCTTTATAGGGAGGTGAAAAGCTGCTTGAGCTTTTTGCTCTCGCATTAAAGAAGCGCAGGTGTGCTTCATAAGAAGAGAGGTAGTGGACAATTCGCTACTCCTGTGGGGGTCCGGGTATGGACACCAATAGTTCGCTGATGATTCAGTTTGGTGGTCCTAGGCGAAATCCCACACAAGACACGGTATGAAGCTTGAAAAATTGATGTGTTTTAGATCTTGTTTCATTAGTGTTTAGATTTTTAAAATTATTTAGATAGTTAACATTTTTAGAAATATTTTTGAACCCAACATTTTTATAAACTTAATTATTACTGCAACTTCATTTTCTCCTTCTATTTATATATCCTAATTACATTTGCTGATGAAGGTGATGTAACTGAAACCGGTACAGTGGAAAACATTAATAATAATTGGATACCTATCAGTAGAAAGGTGCTAAGTGCCATTTTTATGAACATTGAGTATTATAGTAAAAAGTGTTTAGTCAGTTTATTTGTGAGTATTTATTCTTCTAATTTGAATAACATACAGATATAGTATTCCTTACTATCCAGTGGCAGATACAGGTTCATAATATGAAAACTGTGGAATTCTGTTTGAGTGAAATGTTAGAAGTTGTGAAAGGTGCAAAGTCCACTAGTCTTTACGAATGTGCTACGTGCTAATTAAACAAAGATAACGGCTTTCCGTCACGCAAACACGTAACATACAGTTGTCCATGCATGAAACACGGAAACTCCAAGTTGATTCCACAAATTTCCAACGACTGACCTTGTGATTTGTTGATGGTCATTGCGAAGGCCATAAGCATGGGAAATTGCAACCGTTTAAAATCGAATGGCACGTCCGGTGGAAACATTGGGATGTGCGGAATCAAAACAACTTCTCCATCGATGACGTTGTTCATTTGTTTTTCCACAGCCAGTCGTGTTCCATTGCATAGTCGAAGTTGATTGATGTTACGCAACATGATGATGAGCCTACTTTCAATTGCAAATTGTGAGGTGGTAATCCAGGCAATTCCAGCGAATTCAAAAATTCTGTGAGATGGCTGACTACCTCATCCAAGTTGATAACTAAGTCAACCGATTTGAAGGAAAACAACTGTCCCGGAATGAAATTTTGAATGGACTTGTTGGGATCTTTATTTGTCTCTGCCAATATGGCTCGTTTGCTCAGCCAATTATGGTTTTTGAAGTTCTGCGCTACGTTCGGAAAAACACGCCGAATGAGCTCCTTCTTTGATTCGGTCAACTGACGTTCCAGGTTCATAGGAGCATCGCGTCGGCGCAATCGGTCATGCCCATTGTGTCGTGCTCGCTGGCGTTGTGTTTGATATTCACGAACTCATTGCATTCTGAATCTATTCGCTGTTCGATCATTTTCAGTCGCTCTCGAACGTAAGTCAGACATGCCCATACGACTATTTTCATTTTCTGTCGCTCTTTGTTCATCAGTGTGGTTTGCACGTCAAGTAGCTCGCCGCGCATTTAACTGGCTTCGACGACCTCTGTCAGCTCTTCCTCTCCTTGGCATTGCAATGGACACTGTAAAACGACACGGAATTTGAGTAATGTAATGGACACTGTAAAACGAAACGGAATTATTTTCATAGTAACTCAAATCTATCGAACTTACCTTGAGAACTTGAAAATATTGACATCCTTTCCGTTAGTAGTACGTTCTCACATTAGATATGTTGGTCGAAACACATTAATGTGAATTGTAATTGGATTATACAGTATGATTCTGTTACGTTAAGTATTATTTTATTGCACGTATTGATCAAAGGGATGTTATCTTTGCTCACAGAAGATTTTGAAGTGGATGCACTGTGTCACCATCTGTCCGTCAAGTTATTAGATTCAATATTGGCGTGGCTTTTTATTGTAAATTAATTTAAAAATACTGCCAATTTGATTTCGTTCAAACCACTTTCTAAACACTGTCTACCATAATGACAACAAACTGTAAAATTTTCACTGAAATCGGCGCAGTAGTTTTCGAGATTTTGCGAGACTAATGCACGGCAAAGCCGCGTGTCCAACAGGAAACAAACTGTGCTATCCGTACACAGGTTCCCACCAGAAGAACTGCTAATAATTGAGTATTCTAAGTTCTTTAAACAATTCTGTCAACGATGCACATATTGGAGGGAAATGAGAACAAATGATTGGCACATTGCACCTTTCTTCTGAAAGAGCTGCAGGACTTACCACTAGTGCCATCTTGTGATGCTCTTGGATGGTCCTTCGAAACCACTGAGGAGTTAGCCCTTTTGATAAGTAATGCTACATCGCACATAGCACCATTTTAGCAAAAAAATCGCTTTTTTCAAAAAATGACACTTAGCACCTTTCTACTGATAGGTATCCAATTTTATTGACTAAGGGTATCTTTTGGTTGTCTATCAAACTTTGTCAGCAAGGATCCCTTTATGGTCATGGATATTTTCCTGACTCTTCGCTCATCTAACGAGTTACTTTCTTACTTAACCTTTATCTCTTTATTACGAATACTCTCTTGGCATTGCTCCCATCAATTTCTTCCAAAAATCATTCGTTATAGCTCTATATCAGTTTCCTGCAACTTAAGAATGAGATATCCTGAACCCACTCTGCTCTCACTTCCGTTAAGAAAGCTTGGCCTAAATACTGCGCGATGTAAAGTGAGTTAAATCGCCATGCTAATTTGATTCTTCCAGAATATTGTAGACCACAACTTATGTATGAAAAATTTTGCATTTATAAGCCCTTCTGTGGTAAAGTTTCTACTTTAAATACGTCCATTCAACAACCCAGATTTAATGTTTGTAACTCCTAATGTAACCGTAATTCTCTTGACAGAGCTGGGAATCAAACCCTGGTCTTTGCGGTGACAGCCAAGAATACCAGTCACTACGCAACGATGTGGAAGCTAAGTGCCTTATGTGACAGTACCTTCACTTACAATTAGGCGATAAACAAATGACCTTACAACAACTGTTCAAGCGGCTTCGGTGGCATAGTTGGTAGCATGCTGAGTTTCTATGCCCAAGATCGCGGGTTCAAACCCAGCCGAAGTCGTCGAATTTCTTAAGAGCGTTAAAATTCCTCAGCATGCCCTCCTTCGGAGGAGAAGTAAAGCCAGCGGGCCCATGTCAGACAAGAATATTATTGTGGTGTGTGTAGCCTATTTTTAGCCTACTTTCGATTTTTGCAAAAAATGAAAGTAGACTTATGAGATCAACACAGGGCGAAAAAAGTGTGTCTGTCTGTGTGTGTGTATGTGTGTGTGTGAGTCTGTGTGTGTGTGTATGTGTGTGTGTGAGTCTGTGTGTGTGTGTGTGTGTCTGTGTGTGTGAGTGTGTGTACTCTGAATGTCTGTCCCCCCCTATCAATTCGAACACGGTGAATGCGAATTGAACGAAATTTGGTACAAAGGTAGCACTAGCAAAGGACACCTCAGTGTCATGTTTTATATCGCCGCCATCTTGACGGAAACGTAATGGCGGCCACACAAATGTTCAAAGCTTAAATCAAATTACGACTAACCTAATCATCCGATCTCTACCAAATTTTGCAACAACATACCTTTATGGGGGGAGCATTGTTTGACCAAACCAATAGGTCATCAGCGTAATAGTTTGCGGATGGCGGCCATCTTTGTGTGAAAATCGATTCCCCCTATTAATTCGAACACGGTGCAACCGAATGGAACAAAATTTGGTACAGAGGTAGTACTAACAAAAGGAACCTCAGTGTCATGTTTTATATCGCCGCCATCTTGACGGAAACGTAATGGCGGCCACACAAATGTTCAAAGCTTAAATCAAATTACGACTAACCTAATCATCCGATCTCTACCAAATTTTGCAACAACATACCATTATGGGGGGAGCGTCCTTTGACCAAACTATTAGGTAATCAGCGTAATAGTTTGCGGATGGCGGCCATCTTTGTGTGAAAATCGATTCCCCCTATTAATTCGAACACGGTGCAACCGAATGGAACGAAATTTGGTACAGAGGTAGTACTAACAAGAGGCACCTCAGTGTCATGTTTTATATCGCCGCCATCTTGACGGAAACGTAATGGCGGCCACACAAATGTTCAAAGCTTAAATCAAATTACGACTAACCTAATCATCCGATCTCTACCAAATTTTGCAACAGCATACCTTTATGGGGGGAGCATCGTTTGACCAAACTATTAGGTAATCAGCGTAATAGTTTGCGGATGGCGGCCATCTTTGTGTGAAAATCGATTCCCCCTTTAATTCGAAAACGGTGCAACCGAATGGAACGAAATTTGGTACAGAGGTAGTACTAACAAAAGGCACCTCAGTGTCATGTTTTATATCGCCGCCATCTTGACGGAAACGTAATGGCGGCCACACAAATGTTCAAAGCTTAAATCAAATTAGGACTAACCTAATCATCCGAGCTCTACCAAATTTTGCAACAACATACCTTTATAGGGGGAGCATCCTTTGACCAAACTATTACGTAATCAGCGTAATAGTTTGCGGATGGCGGCCATCTTTGTGTGGAAATCGATTCCTCCTATTAATTCGAACACGGTGCAACCGAATGGAACGAAATTTTGTACAGAGGTAGTACTAACAAGAGGCACCTCAGTGTCATGTTTTATATCGCCGCCATCTTGACGAAAACGTAATGGCGGCCACACAAATGTTCAAAGCTTAAATCAAATTACGACTAACCTAATCATCCGATCTCTACCAAATTTTGCAACAACATACCTATATGGGGGAAGCATCCTTTGACCAAACCAATGGGTCATCAGCGTAATAGTTTGCGGATGGCGGCCATCTTTGTGTGAAAATCGATTCCCCCTATTAATTCGAACACGGTGGAACCGAATGGAACGTAATTTGGTACAGAGGTAGCACTAGCAACGGGCACCTCAGTGTCATGTTTTATATCGCCGCCATCTTGACTGAAACGTAATGGCGGCCACACGAATGTTCAAAGCTTAAATCAAATTACGATTAACCTAATCATCCGATCCCTACCAAATTTTTCAACAACATACCCTTATAGAGGAAGCATCCTTTGACCAATCTAATAGGTCATTCGCCTAATAGTTTGCGGATGGCGGCTATCTTTGTGTCAGAATCGATTCCCCCTATTAATTCAAACACGGTGAAACCGTATGGAACGAAATTTGGTACAGAGATAGCACTAGCAAAGGGCATCTCAGTGTCATGATTAATATCGCCGCCATATTGGCAGAAACGTAATGGCGGTCACACAAATGTTTAAAGCTTACATCAAATTACGACTAACATAACCATCCGATCTCTACCAAACTTTGCATCAACATACCTTTATGGAGGAAGCATCGTTTGACCAATCTAATAGGTAATTAGCCTAACAGTTTGCAGATGGCGGCCATCTTTATGTCAAAATTGATTCCCCCTATTAATTCGAACACGGTGGAACCGAATGAACGAAATTTGGTACAGAGGTAGCACTAGCAAAGGGCACCTCAGTGTCATGTTTTATATCACCGCTATCTTGACGGAAACGTAATCGCGGCCACCCAAATGTTAAAAGCTAAAATGTAATTACGACCAACCTAATAATCTAGTCTCTACCAAATTTTGCAACACCATATCCTTATGTTGGAAACATATTCTGACCAAACTGCAAGAACATCAGCCCAATAGTTTGCAGATGGTGGCCAAGTATGTGTGCAAATCGATTCCCCCTATCAATTCAAACACGGTGAAACCGAATTGGACGAAATTTGGTACAGAGGTAGCACTAGCAAAGGGCACCTCATATTCATTTTTAATATCCCTATAGCACGTTGTATTTCAACAAGCTACTACAAGCAACATTCAATCATACTCCTTGAAAAGGACAAAGAGTTATAACAATACCCATGCATTTTGGAGAAAGTAGGCTATATGTTCTTTACTGAACATCTTGTTTATTGATACCAGGACAGAGAAGAAGGTGGTCGTATCCTTTATAGCAAAGTTTAGATGGAAATTGAGCTTCAGTTTTCTGAGTTTTGCCTCATGAGGCTGAGTGTATCCTGGTTCAACCCTCGCAATTTAATTACTTTACTTTCCAAAGCTAGAGCCGAACTCAATACTTCTGGAGTCGGACTTCAAATAAGTACCTCAGTACCACAGACGGTGGCACTTTACTTTAAAATGTATTGTTCTTTCCTTATTCGTCGTTTGTTGATTCATTTAGGGGCTTTGCGACATCGTGGTCAAGAGGCTCCGTGTACTTCTGTGCATGTGTGCGGAATCAATCTGATAACCTGTGTGGTTGTGACTGCTATACTATTAAGTGTGAATTTGCAAATGGGCTTAGTATTTGGGTGGAGCCTCCGTGGCTTAGGCGGCAACACACCGGCCTCTCACCGCTGGGTCCGTGGTTCAAATCCTGTTCACTCCATGTGAGATTTGTGCTGGACTAAGTGTAGGCAGACAGGTTTTTCTCCGGGTAATCCGGTTTTCCCTGTCACAACTTTCTTTCCAGCAACACTCTCCACTATCATTTCAATTCATCTGTCATTCATTTAATCATTGCCCCAGGGGAGTGTGACAGGCTTCGGCAGCCGGCACAGTTCATATCCTCGCCGCTAGATGGGGGTCTTCATTCATTCCATCCCCTGACCCGGTCGGTTGACTGGAAGCTGGCTTTGGATTTTCATTTTTCTTAGTATTTGGGGATGAGGCAACGATGGCCTTACTTTAGGTACCATCGCAGTATTCGACGGAAGATTATGGGGTTTGAAGCCATTTTACAGTGTTGCCTTAGTAAACAAAAGTTTGGTGCTTTTCAGTCGGTCAACACGAATGTACCCAAAAGAGTTGGGTTATACCCTAATCCTGAAAAAACACATGAGATTAATATTTTATCAGGATTAGGGTATAACCCAACCTTTTTGGGTACATTCGTGCTGACCGACTGAAAAGCACAAAACTTTTGTTTCTTTATTCGACTGAAGCACAAATAGGGAACCAGGGAATATTTGCTCTAGGATGGCTGAGGTAGGCGTCCTACCCAAACCTTCACGGCGACGGCCAAGAATGCTGGCCACAACGCTACAAGTTTGATAGTACTTGATTTACTGACAGGCAAGGAGTATTTTCACATGCTGATTAGTGTCGTTAAGTAACATCCTTCTATTGATTAACTGTAAATGAGATTAAGTTGGTGCAGGCGACTGAGATTGTTAAATGGTAATCTACTGATAATGTCAAACCATACAAGCATCCCTTGAGGGTTTGTTTCTCTCTGCACTCTTCAGAGGTATTAACAGCAAACAAGTCCTTCCATAACACTGTATTTACCGTGGTAAGATCGTGCGACCAGTAGGCCTATCTTGTTCATCTCTCATGCTCTCTTCACTTACCACAGTGGCAGCTGTAAGGAGATTACAAATCATGTCGTGTGAAATATTGCTCTGTTGCTACATTACGTGTTTGTCTGATGCACACATTTGGGAAGTATAATTACTAACTAGCACGTCATTCCATAGAGAGTTATATGAGTTTCATGTGACCCATGGCAATATTTTTACATCAAATATAAATGAGCTTAGTGAATATCTTCTACTACTATTCTGATAACATTATTTTAGTTAATTTACCACCGTTAACTACTCCAATGTTGAACTAGTATTTAAATAGTATGAAGAGCCATTAGTGTGTGGCTATAAAAAAAAGACTACTTACAACCCTCTAAAAAAAAGGTCTCCCTCATTGCTTAGAGAATCTGAAAAAAATAGTTAGCGTGTCCTATGACATAAATGACTGAAGTGTTATCGTCATAAATCTTACATGAATTATACCTCTTAAATAGTAATTCAAACGAAAACAGTAAAGTGATATAATCTTATTTAATATTGTACAGCCTCTCAGGGGTATGCACCCCTTGGAGTCCATCCCCCCGGCATCTGGCTAAATCCCCTAAATGGCAACCCTTGGAAAGCCGGCCCAACATCCATAAAACTTAGCAGGGACGGCTTGCCACTCTAAAAGCAGCCCAGTCCTTGCACAATAGTTACACATACCTACATACTAGTAACTGGGCCAACACATTGCTGACAACATAGCGCCAGAGGGTATAAGAAGGCATCCTAATGAGGTCAAAGGATCTCTCCATTGTCAGTGCTTCATCGAGACGGCCCGAGGCTACGCTGGTGTCAACCGAGGTGAGTCAGTCAATCGTGTTCAGAGTTCCTACTTATGTAACCCGTAACCCACAACTTGTATTACATTGTGAACATAATTTCATTCCCTACAAGGGACTCACACTCAGAATCACAGACCAATAAAACACTTGGTCCACACTCTACACTAGCATTACTGTTATACGCCTCTTTACATCCCAACGCCCTTCCTTACTCCCGTCACGTAAAGACGTGACAGACGGTAGCCCAATAGCGCTAACTCAGGTACCTTTGTGTTTCTCGAGCCGGCTCGGCTGCCAGCAAGCAGCGCGTGCCACTCGGCTGATACGAACAGAGTCAGTTACATAATAAGCAGTCAGCTGAGCTGAGCGACCAGCACAACGACCCTTTGCAGCGGGTCCCATCCCTCCAAACACTATTACATTATTCATAGAAACGCCCCCTAGTTCCTAGCACACCACAACACTCTACACTGGTCAGCTTACCCTGACAAGGGAAGCTACCCTTTTAGGCACCACCTTATAAATTAGTACAATAACTCTCCCTTTTAGATCCACCCCCAAATAAGGGATCTAAAACACTGGTGGAGGCGGGGTCCTACGCATAGAGAACAGGACTCAACCAACGAGCCCTCGTAGGTAAAACGACCCCTTCCGTACCGCAAAAAGCCAAGCAGACAGTGAAATTTTTTTTAACCTCATATTACGTCACACATTTTTTTCAATTAAATGTCCACATTTAGAACTACATTAAGAGACTTTGCACACCATTTGTCGGCTAGTACGACTCCACTCCTGCCGAAGCTAAAGATTAAGAACGGTGACTTAATAACTGACCAGACTGCAGTACAACTACTCAGGGACCTTGAATTCAAAACAGCACAGATCCGTGCTCAACACCCTGCCGCCGCAGCACAAGTTATACATTTTACACGGTCCCAGGCCAGTGAACACACACAAGAGTCACCAGTATCCAGCGCTAGTGAGGTAGATTGCCTGCCAACACTCCATCCCCTATTGTTGCAGCAACTGCAGATCACAGAGCAGAAAGCCAGTAACCTGCTCGAGCGCATTTCAGAGCTATTAGAGACAGACACTATTAAAGCCAATAATCACACGACAGAAGCGGTTCTTGACATCCACACTATTTTGGAAACAGTAAAACAGGATTTAGACAGAACCGTACACATAGTCGAATCCACACAATACGACAATACACCATCCATCAGCACAAGCATATCAGGTGACGAGCCACCTGGTAACGTAACACAGGTGTCGTACACGGGAAGCGAGGCTAATTCCCCTCTAAACAGCCCAAATACCTCAGCACACGACAGCGGGGTGAACGGCACAAACAGACCCGAAGCACTACACAGCCAACGAGACACAGCTGAAAGCGAGATGAATAGACACACTGAATACCCCATGATCCACCCCACAAAGTTCACGGGGGAAGGCCAGGATCCCGAGGAATACCTCAAGGCCTTCAATAGAACGGCCCGGATCAATGGTTGGAGCGAGGAAGTTAGGAAACGGCTCCTTCCTGCCTACCTCACAAAGGCGGCCATGACGTGGTATGAGCTCCATGAGGACACACTAGAAGCTGCCACATGGGAGGAAACCGCTTTACTCTTAAAAGAGGAGTTCCAGCTCATACCAGACGATGACGATCTCTATGACCAGATTAGACAGAGGTCACAGGGACCCAAAGAGAGCGCCCAGGCATACATCAATGTTAAATTGATAATGTGCGAAAAGTACAATGCAGCAATGACAAATAAACAGAAAGTCAAGCTGTTAATGCAGGGCCTCAGACCAGCCATAGTAGAAAAGCTATGCATAATGAACAACCTCACGGTCCAACATATGTTGAATAACATAAAGACCATAGAGGAGGGGAGAAAGATCACGGAAAAGGCTACGGAAAAAGCCGTGGATCTGCACTTCCAAACTCAGAAAGACGACACTAACGCCAAAATGGACGAATTAGTGGACAGGATGGAGAAACTGACCATAGCTGCCATCCAAGCGGGCGGGAGACCGCCAAGGGATGAGCAAGCAGACACACGAGAACACTATCATACTGAGAGGGACAGGGGGTACACAGAGAGGAGACGCTACGGGAGGGAAGAAAGTTACTACCCTCCACAGCGGCCAACAACACCTCCCCCACAGGATAGGCCACACTACCCTCCTCGGTACTCACCGATAGCATACACGGACACAGAGCCGACATACCCCTCAAGGCGGTCACCATCTCCGTACACACGGGAGTACTACCTTGAGGAGTACGACCACGACATCCCCCGACGAAACAGCCCGTCACCACATAGACAGTCCTACGCTGCCCCACAATACAGGGGAAATGGGGAATATCGGGAAAACCCGCCCCCACGCAGCCAAGGATATGCTGCCCCGCAATACAGGGGAAATGGGGAATATCGGGGGAACCCGCCCCCACGCAGCCAAGGTTATGCAGCCCCGCAGTACAGGGGAAATGGGGAATATCGGGACAACCCGCCCCCACGAAGCCAAGGCTATGCGGCCCCGCAGTACAAGGGAAATAGGGAACAGCGAGAAAACCCACCCTCGACCAGACAGGGGTATGCAGCTGACCAATATAGGGAAAAGGGGAACCGACGGGAACACCCGCCCCAGCAGCAGCAGACATACACCCCACCCTGGCGGAGACAGAATAACGGACAACAGGGCAATAACCGACAAGGAAGAAAACCCACTAGAGAAAGGGACAACATAGACAAACACACGAAGGGCCCAGAACACTACCCCCTCCCAGACGAATACCCGAGGGAGTTCAGGGATGAAGCACCCCGCCGGACAGACAGGGGGGCAATACTCCCTACACCTACTTACACACCGCAAACGGGGAGTTGGCGCAGCCACCCCGAGGGGGGGGGGCGCACATACAGTACAGGTAGGCGTACACCCACATTTTCAAAAAACGCCTAGACGGGGAGGTTCGGCTAGCTGATGAAGCAGCTGAGGTTCCTCCCCCAACACAGCACAAGAAAGGCCCTTCCCCCAAGAAAACTCGTAAGAGTAAGGGGAAGAAGCAGCCAGCTAAAGCTAAGGCTGACGATCCGCCCCCGGACCGTTTCCAAACACACCCCGTGCAAGGAGACGGCAACTGTCTGTTTAGGGCCATGAGCTTTCTAATCCGGAATACCGAGGATTATCATGGGGACTACAGACAGAAAACGGTCAAACATATCCTGGCCAACTGGAAAGAGTACCGGGACTTTGTGTCGGACGAGCGGGAAAACCCATTCCAGACCGGGGCGGATTACCGAAAATACATGGGCAAGGACGGCACATATGGCAGTGCCGTAGAGGTAACCGCTCTCGGCAAAGTGCTCAAAGCCAATATCCATGTATACACGGATGTGCACTCGCCTCCGCTATTCTCAACTGCGGGATTCAATAGGGACCTACACGTACTTTTCACAGGAAACCCTAAGGCGGGACATTACACACCCCTCACAAAATTAAAAACAAACAGCCCGAGAACACGCCCACACCCTCCAAACAGGAAACCCTACCCCCTTCACCACAACACAGGGGGGGAATTGACCACACACAGGCGCATGACGCGAGCTCGCTCGGCATGGGGAAGCCAGCAACAGGAGTCGAACTCGCGACCGCCTGGAACAAAAGTCGGGGTAACAAGGGCAAGCTCAGGGTCACATTTGCAGACACACCTTCCCGAGAGGAAGAAACCAACAACAACACAACTACACAAAGGCTGGGAACGGTTAATACATTAAACGTTCGCCAGCAGACTCCTAGTCTCACAGCAAGACCGGTTAAAGGAGATGGCAATGTACTTGGCAAACGCACTTTGCTGACCGGGGCAAAGTATTCAGGACAGGAAGTAAGCCGAGAGGCGAAGCGTGCCAGGTACGATAAACGGACAGATCCGTGCCTTCCCAGCACAAATGTCACGCCGGCAACAACAACAACAACAACATACATCTTACACAACACATCGGTGCAGGGCAGCGGATTTCAGGTATCGGCCCTCACGATACACGCCACCATAAATGGCCACAGAGTGCAGGCCCTAATTGATACCGGGGCAGCCGTAAGTTGTGTTAATAGACGACACATTGCCGAGGCGCAAATACAAGGTGTCACGGGAAACATTCGGTTGGTAGCGGCCAATGCTCAGGCGCTGGACAACATGGGGGTAGCGAACATACATATTAGGATAGACCATTTTGCCACAACGCACCCCATGTTCGTTATCGAACACCTTTCTGCGTCAGCCATAATTGGCATGGATTTTCTCGCTAGATATGAGGCTAGCATAAATTTCGCTAGTGGTCAGATGCTTTTAAAGCACGACCAGAGGCTCACCACACATCCCATGGTATACACCAGGAACAGAGATGGGATTCGAGCGGAGCGAGAAAACCACGAGCATCAGGCCCCTACACTGCACTCTATCAGCCAATACACAAACACACACACTGATAAGGCGGCCAACCAGAACCACAGGCAGGACCTGACTCCGGAGCAAAATAAAAGGCTCACGGAGCTCCTGGAGACCAACAGAGATATTTTTGCCCACTCAATGAAGGATCTCGCTGTGACAGACCTCATTGAACACCACGTCACACTCACTAGTGACCGACCAGTACACCAGCCTCCCTTCAGAGTGAGCCAGAAGGAGAGACATGCCATCGAGGCCCAGATCTCAGAGATGCTCGAGGCAGGGGTCATTGTTCCAGTTATTTCTAACTATTCCTCTCCAGTTCTGCTGACCAAAAAAAGGGACGGATCGCACCGATTTTGTACTGACTACAGGAGGCTCAATAAGTTGATCGAAAATGATAGTTATCCACTACCAAGGGCAGACACCTATTTGGACGCCCTTGGTGGAGCTAGCTGGTTCAGTTCGATGGATTGCTATAGCGGATTCTATTCAATCCCCGTCTATGAACCAGATAGGCACAAGCTGGCGTTCGTTACAGAGAACGGACTATTTACCTACACCCGTTTACCGATGGGTCTCCGTAACGCCAGCCAAACCTTCCAAAAGCTAGTGGATAAGACATTTTCAGGGCTTAAATGGCGTTCCGTATTGGTGTACGTGGATGACATAACGGTCTTCTCCAACACTTTTGACGAACACATCGTACATTTGGAGGAGGCTTTCGCAAGGATCAGAGAAGCTAAACTAAGGCTTAAACCTGCGAAATGTCAATTTGCCAGACAGCAAATTAACATATTGGGCCATATTGTCAACCGGGAGGGCATTATTCCCGATCCAGCCAAGACTGACGCAATAACGGGCATCCCAATGCCCACAAACTTGAAACAATTGCGCAGTTTTATTGGCTTGGCTTCGTACTATCGCAAGCATATCTATAGGTTTGCACACATCGCCCATCCCCTAACTGAACTCACACGGGAAAAAACGCCCTTCAGCATCACGCAGGAACACATAGATGCCTTCAACACACTGAAGCAACTATTGACCTCACCTCCATTGCTGCAACACTTCCATAGTGATAGGCCCACATTTTTACACGTGGATGCCAGCCTGTATGGGTTGGGAGCAGCCCTATTGCAGGAAGACGCCGAAGGGCGCAAATGGCCCGTCGCCTACGCTAGCAGGAAGCTAACGGCCGTTGAGACTAGATACTCTGCCACAGAGCGGGAAATGCTGGCATTTTCGTGGGGAGTGAACTATTTTAGAGTATACCTCTATGGTATCAAGTTCACGGTAGTGACTGACCACGCGAGCTTGCTTTTTTGGGACAAATTTAGAAACCCAAATTCGCGACTCAACAGGTTTATATTCCGCCTGTATGAATATGACTTCGTGGTCAAACACAAGAAAGGCGCTACACACCTAGACGCAGATGGGTTGTCTAGGCTGCCAGTAGCCGATCCCCCAGATGACAGTAAGGACCACGACTGGGACGATATGCCCACCTTTGCCCTGACGGTGGTTGACATCAAACAGGAGCAAGAAAGTGATCCGCACTTGAAACAGATTCTATTGGCACTAGAAAACTTGGATAAGGTGGACTCCAAGACAGCACGGCTGTCTAGGCGATTTTTCCTAGACAAAGACGGGGTACTGAAATTTAAGCCCACAGCCATGCACGATAGCGCACCTATAGCGGTTCCGGAATCATTGAGAGAAAATATCATGAGCGGACACCACAATAGCCCACTGGCAGGGGCACACTTAGGTACGCATAAAACTTACCTTAGAATCCGTGACAAGTACTATTGGGTAAACATGAAGGCCGACATAGATACCTTTGTCAAGACATGTCACACCTGCCAACGATTCAAAACAAGACCTGGCAAGCCTCATGGACTACTCAACCCAATTCCCGTGGGAGAGTTATTTCACAGAGTCGGAATAGATGTGAAAGGCCCCATTACAACAAGTCAGAAAGGTAATAAATATATCCTGGTGGCCACCGAGTATCTCACACGATACATGATTACAAAGGCTGTTCCCAAAGCAGACACGAACAGCATAGCCGAATTTCTATTTGACATAATTACACGATATGGCCTATTCCAAACCTTATTATCCGACAGAGGTACTATTTTCACCTCGAGAGTGCTCCAACAGTTTCTGCAGATACTCAGGATTAAGGCATACACTACCACGAGTTTTTCCCCGCAAACCAACGGACTCACGGAGAGTATGAACAAAATACTTGGAATAGCGCTGGCTAAATTTACAGAGGACGCAGGAACAGACTGGGATGAATACCTGCAAAGCATTACTTTTAGTTATAATACCTCTGTATCTACGGCTACGAAACACTCTCCACACTTCCTACTGCACGGATACACACCCAGAAGTCCCATAGACAATATATGTATCCCACAGGACGCCCACACAGACAATGCGGCTCGGCTAGAGCATTTGCAGATAGCCCGCATGGACGCTAGAAAAAACATAGCCGAGGCCCAGAAAAAGCAAAAAGAGCGGTACGATCGGAATAGAAAGACCGTGGAATACACACCCGGGCAATTGGTCATGGTCTCCAATCATGCCCGTAAGAAGAACGTGTCCGAATTCCTCCTGCCACGATGGGCAGGTCCCTTCAAAGTCTGCAGGAAGGTATCTGACCTAAATTATATAGTGAACGTGCGCCATGGGAGGAAACTCATAAAGGACACTATTCACGCCCGCCGGATGAAGGCATATCACACACGTAAAGCTCACACACCTACACGTAAAGGCGGGCACACTGCTAAAAGAAAAGGAAACGGTCCCGTTGGCAGACGTGGGAAGAAAGCCAAGAAATAGCCTTCAGACCTCACTGACCGAACCGGGATACGATCCTAACACTCACCAGAACTGTCCCGGAGACACAACCTTCATGGTGCCGGAAACAATTACTCTGGGTAAAAGACGGTCTCCAAACCCGCAACCTTCTGAATACCAGGAATATAAGGTTGAGTAGATATCCAGTTCTAGAATAGAATAATGGGAAAGCTAAGACAAATTGGGACAGTCCCACTAACAGCGGGTCATAAACGAAAAACAATACAATCGCCTCTGGCATCTGGTCACCAAACACGCGACTAGCGGACCAGACACACTCGCGTACAACGACATTTTCTCCAGGGATAAAGAACATACTTGAACCACGATACAGTAACACAAAATCTGGGGACGCACATGTAGGCAATGGAAGGTTCTTCTACAAGTACGGCCAACGCATATGAGATTTCCGAAGTGAAATGCCATGGCCTGTGGTTTGGATTCCAAGTAAAACGGAAATCCCGGGGCTCATGATCTCCAGATACGGTCACGTTAAACCACAAATTCCCCTCTTTTCTGTCACAATGCGAAAAGCACTCATCACAGTCACAGAGAGTAAGCGATTAAAAACACATGTGCCGGACATACAGCGTTATCAAGACAAGTAACGAGCGTGCGCGCAGGACATTGCAATCCGATACCGCCATACTCAGCAATAACGCAGGCCTCAGTGATAACCTGCACGCTTACAGACAACAGCTCTCAGAGCAGAGCGCACGACATCATTCACGCCCGATTTAGAGACCCTATATCTTCCAAAATTACACTACGAGGGGAAATCAAAAACGTACAAACTCTACGCAGGTATGCATGCTTTCATTTGCGCATTGCACATCCACGAGAACGTGCCATATTATATGCGGCACGGAAATGATCACACCAAGTCTTTACAGACAACCGGATTCGAACCCATGACCACACACCACACGCGTACCAAAAACTAACTATCCAATGGTATTTTTGGTACACGGAACACAAGCAAAAACCACACTGGGAAAGCCCCAAGCCCTGTAACACAACGCAAACATAAAACACAGAGAATGACATAAGGTCACGGGTCTGAGTTCCAGTAAAAATTTAGACACAAAGGAGAATAGCTATTCAGGCGTCCAATCATACTGAAATTGGCCCATACAAATGCATGAACAGGGAATACTACATTTCCTCCCACCAAAAACCAGACATAAAATTTCGAATTACACCAGGCATAGAGGAATACATTTCACAAACACAGGTAGGAAAATTTCGCAAGACACAGGTCTTAGAGAACAATGGCCACACGACGTCATTACCTAACTAGGACGAATTGCTACATTAGGCTAGGAATCTAAAACAATGACCACACTTGATTACGTGCAGAGAAGCACATACTAACTGCTGACAGCAGACTAGTTACACTGCAATAATGCGTTGACGAGACACTATTGCGTTGCGCCAGTGACCATGAAATTACAAACACATAACAATTATAACACCATACATTTTTTTTCCACACTGCAAAAACATTGTAGTTGCACTTAATGGAACCTAATCTTAAATCTGATCACCTTACGGTGTAGTGGCTAGCATTCTTAGCTGTCAAGCTTAAGGTCAGGTCTGTATCCCGAATCTGCCAGGAAATTTAAGGGGAGAAATATATCTTAAGGTGTCAAAATTGTAACAATATTAATTTTACGTATGTGGCTGTCATAAATCGTATGCAACAATTCTACACATTTTCATTATAACACACAGATTTTGCTATCAGAAAGAAACATATACATTTAAAATTTTCAAAAATCTAATCCTACCGTAACCATTTTTTATCTGGCAGGCGAGAGGGTAGCACCAGCTACGACCAAGAGCTCCACTAAAATAAGTTACCATATTAATTCCAGTGCATTCTCTAAATTTTTGTATTATATTGTGTTGTCTTAATTTGTATACACGTACATAATATTCATACGTAATTCACGACCCTTATAAATAAAACTAACTAACCTTACATAACTAGATTCAACTGCGAATCAAATTATAAACACCAATTGAATCGCTTATTTTGGAAAGGGGTCAAGTGACAAACTATGATGAAATGAGTTATTTGTGGGAACATATTTTTTAGGGGTAGACGCATATTTTAGTGCATAAAGGAGTCAAGATCTGGCCTGTTATTAGAGTAAGGCATCATGTTAAAAAGAGAGTTTTGTGCTGAAAGGGGTCAAGGGACGCTGGTTGACTCGTTTCTGTTCTAATATTGCAAATCCGTACAGAAGACCAATCAGGTTAAAATAAAGTAACAGACATTTCTTGTACCCTATGTATAGTTTTTTGACTAACAAACAGCTTCTGTTTCTGGTTCCCATCATTTTTAGCCTATTTTCAGTTTTGAAACAAGATGTTCAGTAAAGAACATATAGCCTACTTTCTCCTAAATGCATGGGTATTGTTATAACTCTTTGTCCTTTTCAAGGAGTATGATTGAATATTGGTTGTAGTAGCTTGTTGAAATACAACGTGCTATAGGGATATTAAACATGAATATGAGGTGCCCTTTGCTAGTGCTACCTCTGTACCAAATTTCGTTCAATTCGGTTTCACCGTGTTTGAATTGATAGGGGGAATCGATTTGCACACATACTTGGCCACCATCTGCAAACTATTGGGCTGATGTTCTTGCAGTTTGGTCAGAATATGTTTGCCACATATAGATATGGTGTTGCAAAATTTGGTAGAGACTAGATTATTAGGTTGGTCGTAATTACATTTTAGCTTTTAACATTTGGTTGGCCGCGATTACGTTTCCGTCAAGATAGCGGTGATATAAAACATGACACTGAGGTGCCCATTGCTAGTGCTACCTCTGTACCAAATTTCGTTCATTCGGTTCCACCATGTTAGAATTAATAGGGGGAATCAATTTTGAAATAAAGATGGCCGCCATCCGCAAACTATTAGGCTAATAACCTATTAGATTGGTCAAAGGATGCTCCCTCCATAACGGTATGTTGTTGCAAAGTTTGGTAGAGATCGGATGGTTATGTTAGTCGTAATTTAACTTAAGCATTGAACATTTGTGTGGCCGCCATTACGTTCCTGTCAATATGGCGGCGATATGAAAGATGACACTGAGATGCCCTTTGCTAGTGCTACCACTGTACCAAATTTCGTTCCATTCGGTTTCACCGTGTTTGAATTAATAGGGGGAATTGATTTTCACACAAAGATGGCCGCCATCCGCAAACTATTAGGCTAATGACCTAGTCATTTGGTCAAAGGATGCTTCCTCTAAAAAGGTATGTTGTTGCAAAATTTGGTAGAGATGGGATGATTAGGTTAATCGTAATTTGATTTAAGCTTTGAACATTTGTGTGGCCGCCATTACGTTTCCGTCAAGATGGCGGCGATATAAAACATGACACTGAGGTGCCTTTTTTGTACTACCTCTGTACCAAATTTCGTTCCATTCGGTTGCACCGTGTTCGAATTAATAGGAAGAATCGATTTTCACACAAAGATGGCCGCCATCCGCAAACTATTACGCTGATGACCTATTAGTATGGTCAAAGGATGCTCCCCCCATAAAGGTATGTTGTTGCAGAATTTGGTAGAGATCGGATGATTAGGAGAGTCGTAATTTGATTTAAGCTTTGAACATTTGTGTGGCCGCCATTACGTTCCCGTCAAGATGGCGGCGATATAAACCATGACACTGAGGTGCATTTTGTTAGTACTACCTCTGTACCAAATTTCGTTCCATTCGGTTGCACCGTGTTCGAATTAATAGGGGGAATCGATTTTCTCACAAAGATGGCCGCCATCCGCAAACTATTACGCTGATGACCTATTACTTTGGTCAAAAGATGCTCCCCCCATAAGGGAAAGTTGTTGCAGAATTTGGTAGAGATCGGATGATTAGGTTAGTCGTAATTTGATTTAAGCTTTGAACATTTGTGTGGCCGCCATTACGTTCCCGTCAAGATGGCGGCGATATAAAACATGACACTGAGGTGCCTTTTGCTAGTACTACCTCTGTACCAAATTTCGTTCCATTCGGTTGCACCGTGTTCGAATTAATAGGGGGAATCGATTTTCACACAAAGATGGCCGCCATCCGCAAACTATTACGCTGATGACCTATTAGATTGGTCAAAGGATGCTCCCTCCATAAAGGTATGTAGTTGCAAAATTTGGTAGAGATCGGATGATTAGGTTAATCGTAATTTGATTTAAGCTTTGAACATTCGTGTGGCCGCCATTACGTTTCAGTCAAGATGGCGTTGATATAAAACATGACACTGAGGTGCCCTTTGCTAGTGCTACCTCTGTACCAAATTTCGTTCCATTCGGTTCCACCGTGTTCGAATTATTAGGGGGAATCAATTTTGGCATAAAGATGGCCGCCATCCGCAAACTATTAGGCTAATAACCTATTAGATTGGTCAAAGGATGCTCCCTCCATAAAGGTATGGTGTTGCAAAGTTTGGTAGAGATCGGATGGTTATGTTAGTCGTAATTTAACTTAAGCTTTGAACATTTGTGTGGCCGCCATTACGTTTCTGTCAATATGGCGGCGATATAAAACATGACACTGAGGTGCCTTTTTTGTACTACCTCTGTACCAAATTTCGTTCCATTCGGTTGCACCATGTTCGAATTAATAGGGGGAATCGATTTTCACACAAAGATGGCCGCCATCCGCAAACTATTACGCTGATGACCTATTAGTTTGGTCAAAGGATGCTCCCCCCATAAAGGTATGTTGTTGCAAAATTTGGTAGAGATCGGATGATTAGGTTAGTCGTAATTTGATTCAAGCTTTGAACATTTGTGTGGCCGCCATTACGTTTCCGTCAAGATGGCGGCGATATAATACATGACACTGAGGTGCCTTTGGTTAGTACTACCTCTGTACCAAATTTCGTTCCATTCGGTTGCACAAGTGTTCGAATTAATAGGGGGAATCGATTTTCACACAAAGATGGCCGCCATCCGCAAACTATTACGCTGATGACCTATTAGTTTGGTCAAAGGATGCTCCCCCAATAAAGGTATGTTGTTGCAGAATTTGGTAGAGATCAGATGATTAGGAGAGTCGTAATTTGATTTAAGCCTTGAACATTTGTGTGGCCGCCATTACGTTTCCGTCAAGATGGCGGCGATATAAAACATGACACTGAGGTGCCTTTTGTTAGTACTACCGCTGTACCAAATTTCGTTCCATTCGGTTGCACCGTGTTCGAATTAATAGGGGGAATCGATTTTCTCACAAAGATGGCCGCCATCCGCAAACTATTACGCTGATGACCTATTAGATTGGTCAAAGGATGCTCCCTCCATAAAGGTATGTAGTTGCAAAATTTGGTAGAGATCGGATGATTAGGTTAATCGTAATTTGATTTAAGCTTTGAACATTCGTGTGGCCGCCATTACGTTTCCGTCAAGATGGCGGCGATATAAAACATGACACTGAGGTGCCTTTTGTTAGTACTACCGCTGTACCAAATTTCGTTCCATTCGGTTGCACCGTGTTCGAATTAATAGGGGGAATCGATTTTCTCACAAAGATGGCCGCCATCCGCAAACTATTACGCTGATGACCTATTAGTTTGGTCAAAGGATGCTCCCCCCATAAAGATATGTTGTTGCAGAATTTGGTAGAGATCGGATGATAAGGTTAGTCGTAATATGATTTAAGCTTTGAACATTTATGTGTGGCCGCCTTTACGTTTCCGTCAAGATGGCGGCGATATAAAACATGACACTGAGGTGCACTTTGCTAGTGCTACCTCTGTACCAAATTTCGTTCCATTCGGTTCCACCGTGTTCGAATTAATAGGGGGAATCAATTTTGACATAAAGATGGCCGCCATCCGCAAACTATTAGGCTAATAACCTATTAGATTGGTCAAAGGATGCTCCCTCCATAAAGGTATGTTGTTGCACAGTTTGGTAGAGATCGGATGGTTATGTTGGTCGTAATTTAACTTAAGCTTTGAACATTTGTGTGGCCGCCATTACGTTTCTGTCAATATGGCGGCGATATAAAACATGACACTGAGATGCCCTTTGCTAGTGCTACCTCTGTACCAAATTTCGTTCCATTCGGTTTCACCATGTTTGAATTAATAGGGGGAATTGATTTTCACACAAAGATGGCCGCCATCCGCAAACTATTAGGCTAATGACCTATTCATTTGGTCATAGGATGCATCCTCTATAAGGGTATGTTGTTGCAAAATTTGGTAGAGTTCGGATGATTAGGTTAATCGTAATTTGATTTAAGCTTTGAACATTTGTGTGGCCGCCATTAAGTTTCGTCAAGACGGCGGCGATACAAAACATGACACTGCGGTGCCTTTTGTTAGTACTACCTCTGTACCAAATTTCGTTCCATTCGGATGCACCGTGTTCGCATTAATTGGGGGAATCGATTTTCACACAAAGATGGCCGCCATCCGCAAACTATTACGCGGATGTCCTATTAGTTTGGTCAAAGGATGCTCCCCCCATAAAGGTATGTTGTTGCAAAATTTGGTAGAGATCGGATGATTAGGTTAGTCGTAATTTGATTCAAGCTTTGAACATTTGTGTGGCCGCCATTACGTTTCCGTCGAGATGGCGGCGATATAAAACATGACACTGAGGTGCCTTTTTTTTGTACTACCTCTGTACCAAATTTCGTTCCATTCGGTTGCACCGTGTTCGAATTAATAGGGGGAATCGATTTTCACACAAAGATGGCCGCCATCCGCAAACTATTACGCTGATGTCTTATTAGTTCGGTCAAAGGATGCTCCCCCCATAAAGGTATGTTGTTGCAGAATTTGGTAGAGATCGGATGATTAGGAGAGTCGTAATTTGATTTAAGCTTTGAACATTTGTGTGGCCGCCAATACGTTCCCGTCAAGATGGCGGCGATATAAAACATGACACTGAGGTGCCTTTTGCTAGTACTACCTCTGTACCAAATTTCGTTCCATTCGGTTGCACCGTGTTCGAATTAATAGGGGGAATCGATTTTCACACAAAGATGGCCGCCATCCGCAAACTATTACGCTGATGACCTATTAGATTGGTCAAAGGATGCTCCCCCCATAAAGGTATGTTGTTGCAAAATTTGGTAGAGATCGGATGATTAGGTTAGTCGTAATTTGATTCAAGCTTTGAACATTTGTGTGGCCGCCATTACGTTTCCGTCAAGATGGCGGCGATATAATACATGACACTGAGGTGCCTTTTGTTAGTACTACATCTGTACCAAATTTCGTTCCATTCGGTTGCACAAGTGTTCGAATTAATAGGGGGAATCGATTTTCACACAAAGATGGCCGCCATCCGCAAACTATTACGCTGATGACCTATTAGTTTGGTCAAAGGATGCTCCCCCAATAAAGGTATGTTGTTGCAGAATTTGGTAGAGATCAGATGATTAGGAGAGTCGTAATTTGATTTAAGCCTTGAACATTTGTGTGGCCGCCATTACGTTTCCGTCAAGATATCGGCGATATAAAACATGACACTGAGGTGCCTTTTGTTAGTACTACCGCTGTACCAAATTTCGTTCCATTCGGTTGCACCGTGTTCGAATTAATAGGGGGAATCGATTTTCTCACAAAGATGGCCGCCATCCGCAAACTATTACGCTGATGACCTATTAGTTTGGTCAAAGGATGCTCCCCCCATAAAGATATGTTGTTGCAGAATTTGGTAGAGATCGGATGATTAGGTTAGTCGTAATATGATTTAAGCTTTGAACATTTATGTGTGGCCGCCTTTACGTTTCCGTCAACATGGCGGCGATATAAAACATGACACTGAGGTGCACTTTGCTAGTGCTACCTCTGTACCAAATTTCGTTCCATTCGGTTCCACCGTGTTCGAATTAATAGGGGGAATCAATTTTGACATAAAGATGGCCGCCATCCGCAAACTATTAGGCTAATAACCTATTAGATTGGTCAAAGGATGCTCCCTCCATAAAGGTATGTTGTTGCACAGTTTGGTAGAGATCGGATGGTTATGTTGGTCGTAATTTAACTTAAGCTTTGAACATTTGTGTGGCCGCCATTACGTTTCTGTCAATATGGCGGCGATATAAAACATGACACTGAGATGCCCTTTGCTAGTGCTACCTCTGTACCAAATTTCGTTCCATTCGGTTTCACCATGTTTGAATTAATAGGGGGAATTGATTTTCACACAAAGATGGCCGCCATCCGCAAACTATTAGGCTAATGACCTATTCATTTGGTCATAGGATGCACCCTCTATAAGGGTATGTTGTTGCAAAATTTGGTAGAGTTCGGATGATTAGGTTAATCGTAATTTGATTTAAGCTTTGAACATTTGTGTGGCCGCCATTAAGTTTCCGTCAAGACGGCGGCGATACAAAACATGACACTGCGGTGCCTTTTGTTAGTACTACCTCTGTACCAAATTTCGTTCCATTCGGATGCACCGTGTTCGCATTAATTGGGGGAATCGATTATCACACAAAGATGGCCGCCATCCGCAAATTATTACGCGGTTGTCCTATTAGTTTGGTCAAAGGATGCTCCCCCCATAAAGGTATGTTGTTGCAAAATTTGGTAGAGATCGGATGATTAGGTTAGTCGTAATTTGATTCAAGCTTTGAACATTTGTGTGGCCGCCATTACGTTTCCGTCGAGATGGCGGCGATATAAAACATGACACTGAGGTGCCTTTTTTTTGTACTACCTCTGTACCAAATTTCGTTCCATTCGGTTGCACCGTGTTCGAATTAATAGGGGGAATCGATTTTCACACAAAGATGGCCACCATCCGCAAACTATTACGCTGATGTCCTATTAGTTCGGTCAAAGGATGCTCCCCCCATAAAGGTATGTTGTTGCAGAATTTGGTAGAGATCGAATGATTAGGAGAGTCGTAATTTGATTTAAGCTTTGAACATTTGTGTGGCCGCCAATACGTTCCCGTCAAGATGGCGGCGATATAAAACATGACACTGAGGTGCCTTTTGCTAGTACTACCTCTGTACCAAATTTCGTTCCATTCGGTTGCACCGTGTTCGAATTAATAGGGGGAATCGATTTTCACACAAAGATGGCCGCCATCCGCAAACTATTACGCTGATGACCTATTAGATTGGTCAAAGGATGCTCCCTCCATAAAGGTATGTTGTTGCAGAATTTGGTAGAGATCGGATGATTAGGTTAGTCGTAATTTGATTTAAGCTTTGAACATTTGTGTGGCCGCCATTACGTTCCCGTCAAGATGGCGGCGATATAAAACATGACACTGAGGTGCCTTTTGCTAGTACTACCTCTGTACCAAAGTTCGTTCCATTCGGTTGCACCGTGTTCGAATTAATAGGGGGAATCGATTTTCACACAAAGATGGCCGCCATCCGCAAACTATTACGCTGATGACCTATTAGATTGGTCAAAGGATGCTCCCTCCATAAAGGTATGTAGTTGCAAAATTTGGTAGAGATCGGATGATTAGGTTAATCGTAATTTGATTTAAGCTTTGAACATTCGTGTGGCCGCCATTACGTTTCGGTCAAGATGGCGTTGATATAAAACATGACACTGAGGTGCCCTTTGCTTGTGCTACCTCTGTACCAAATTTCGTTCCATTCGGTTCCACCGTGTTCGAATTATTAGGGGGAATCAATTTTGACATAAAGATGGCCGCCATCCGCAAACTATTAGGCTAATAACCTATTAGATTGGCAAAGGATGCTCCCTCTATAAAGGTATGTTGTTGCAAAGTTTGGTAGAGATCGGATGGTTATGTTAGTCGTAATTTAACTTAAGCTTTGAACATTTGTGTGGCCGCCATTATGTTTCTGTCAATATGGCGGCGATATAAAACATGACACTGAGATGCCCTTTGCTAGTGCTACCACTGTACCAAATTTCGTTCCATTCGGTTTCACCGTGTTTGAATTAATAGGGTGAATTGATTTTCACACAAAGATGGCCGCCATCCGCAAACTATTAGGCTAATGAACTATTCATTTGGTCAAAGGATGCTTCCTCTATAAGGGTATGTTGTTGCAAAATTTGGTAGAGTTCGGATGATTAGGTTAATCGTAATTTGATTTAAGCTTTGAACATTTGTGTGGCCGCCATTACGTTTCCGTCAAGACGACGGCGATACAAAACATGACACTGCGGTGCCTTTTGTTAGTACTACCTCTGTACCAAATTTCGTTCTATTCGGTTGCACCGTGTTCGCGTTAATTGGGGGAATCGATTTTCACACAAGGATGGCCGCCATCCGCAAACTATTACGCTGATGTCCTATTAATTTGGTCAAAGGATGCTCCCCCCATTAAGGTATGTTGTTGCAAAATTTGGTAGAGATCGGATGATTAGGTTAGTCGTAATTTGATTCAAGCTTTGAACATTTGTGTGGCCGCCATTACGTTTCCGTCAAGATGGCGGCGATATAAAACATGACACTGAGGTGCCTTTTGTTAGTACTACCGCTGTACCAAATTACGTTCCATTCGGTTGCACCGTGTTCGAATTAATAGGGGGAATCGATTTTCTCACAAAGATGGCCGCCATCCGCAAACTATTACGCTGATGACCTATTAGTTTGGTCAAAGGATGCTCCCCCCATAAAGATATGTTGTTGCAGAATTTGGTAGAGATCGGATGATTAGGTTAGTCGTAATATGATATAAGCTTTGAACATTTGTGTGGCCGCCATTACGTTTCCGTCAAGATGGCGGCGATATAAAACATGACACTGAGGTGCACTTTGCTAGTGATACCTCTGTACCAAATTTCGTTCCATTCGGTTCCACCGTGTTCGAATTAATAGGGGGAATCAATTTTGACATAAAGATGGCCGCCATCCGCAAACTATTAGGCTAATAACCTATTAGATTGGTCAAAGGATGCTCCCTCCATAAAGGTATGTTGTTGCAAAGTTTGGTAGAGATCGGATGGTTATGTTGGTCGTAATTTAACTTAAGCTTTGAACATTTGTGTGGCCGCCATTACGTTTCTGTCAATATGGCGGCGATATAAAACATGACACTGAGATGCCCTTTGCTAGTGCTACCTCTGTACCAAATTTCGTTCCATTTGGTTTCACCATGTTTGAATTAATAGGTGGAATTGATTTTCACACAAAGATGGCCGCCATCCGCCAACTATTAGGCTAATGACCTATTCATTTGGTCATAGGATGCATCCTCTATAAGGGTATGTTGTTGCAAAATTTGGTAGAGTTCGGATGATTAGGTTAATCGTAATTTGATTTAAGCTTTGAACATTTGTGTGGCCGCCATTAAGTTTCCGTCAAGACGGCGGCGATACAAAACATGACACTGCGGTGCCTTTTGTTAGTACTACCTCTGGACCAAATTTCGTTCCATTCGGATGCACCGTGTTTGCATTAATTGGGGGAATCGATTTTCACACAAAGATGGCCGCCATCCGCAAACTAATACGCTGATGTCCTATTAGTTTGGTCAAAGGATGCTCCCCCCATAAAGGTATGTTGTTGCAAAATTTGGTAGAGATCGGATGATTAGGTTAGTCGTAATTTGATTCAAGCTTTGAACATTTGTGTGGCCGCCATTACGTTTCCGTCGAGATGGCGGCGATATAAAACATGACACTGAGGTGCCTTTTTTGTACTACCTCTGTACCAAATTTCGTTCCATTCGGTTGCACCGTGTTCGAATTAATAGGGGGAATCGATTTTCACACAAAGATGGCCGCCATCCGCAAACTATTACGCTGATGTCCTATTAGTTTGGTCAAAGGATGCTCCCCCCACAAAGGTATGTTGTTGCAGAATTTGGTAGAGATCGGATGATTAGGAGAGTCGTAATTTGATTTAAGCCTTGAACATTTGTGTGGCCGCCATTACGTTTCCGTCAAGATGGCGGCGATATAAAGCATGACACTGAGGTGCCTTTTGTTAGTACTACCGCTGTACCAAATTTCGTTCCATTCGGTTGCACCGTGTTCGAATTAATAGGGGGAATCGATTTTCTCACAAAGATGGCCGCCATCCGCAAACTATTACGCTGATGACCTATTAGTTTGGTCAAAGGATGCTCCCCCCATAAAGATATGTTGTTGCAGAATTTGGTAGAGATCGGATGATTAGGTTAGTCGTAATATGATTTAAGCTTTGAACATTTATGTGTGGCCGCCTTTACGTTTCCGTCAAGATGGCGGCGATATAAATCATGACACTGAGGTGCACTTTGCTAGTGCTACCTCTGTACCAAATTTCGTTCCATTCGGTTCCACCGTGTTCGAATTAATAGGGGGAATCAATTTTGACATAAAGATGGCCGCCATCCGCAAACTATTAGGCTAATAACCTATTAGATTGGTCAAAGGATGCTCCCTCCATAAAGGTATGTTGTTGCACAGTTTGGTAGAGATCGGATGGTTATGTTGGTCGTAATTTAACTTAAGCTTTGAACATTTGTGTGGCCGCCATTACGTTTCTGTCAATATGGCGGCGATATAAAACATGACACTGAGATGCCCTTTGCTAGTGCTACCTCTGTACCAAATTTCGTTCCATTCGGTTTCACCATGTTTGAATTAATAGGGGGAATTGATTTTCACACAAAGATGGCCGCCATCCGCAAACTATTAGGCTAATGACCTATTCATTTGGTCATAGGATGCATCCTCTATAAGGGTATGTTGTTGCAAAATTTGGTAGAGTTCGGATGATTAGGTTAATCGTAATTTGATTTAAGCTTTGAACATTTGTGTGGCCGCCATTAAGTTTCCGTCAAGACGGCGGCGATACAAAACATGACACTGCGGTGCCTTTTGTTAGTACTACCTCTGTACCAAATTTCGTTCCATTCGGATGCACCGTGTTCGCATTAATTGGGGGAATCGATTTTCACACAAAGATGGCCGCCATCCGCAAACTATTACGCGGATGTCCTATTAGTTTGGTCAAAGGATGCTCCCCCCATAAAGGTATGTTGTTGCAAAATTTGGTAGAGATCGGATGATTAGGTTAGTCGTAATTTGATTCAAGCTTTGAACATTTGTGTGGCCGCCATTACGTTTCCGTCGAGATGGCGGCGATATAAAACATGACACTGAGGTGCCTTTTTTTTGTACTACCTCTGTACCAAATTTCGTTCCATTCGGTTGCACCGTGTTCGAATTAATAGGGGGAATCGATTTTCACACAAAGATGGCCGCCATCCGCAAACTATTACGCTGATGTCCTATTAGTTCGGTCAAAGGATGCTCCCCCCATAAAGGTATGTTGTTGCAGAATTTGGTAAAGATCGGATGATTAGGAGAGTCGTAATTTGATTTAAGCTTTGAACATTAGTGTGGCCGCCAATACGTTCCCGTCAAGATGGCGGCGATATAAAACATGACACTGAGGTGCCTTTTGCTAGTACTACCTCTGTACCAAATTTCGTTCCATTCGGTTGCACCGTGTTCGAATTAATAGGGGGAATCGATTTTCACACAAAGATGGCCGCCATCCGCAAACTATTACGCTGATGACCTATTAGATTGGTCAAAGGATGCTCCCCCCATAAAGGTATGTTGTTGCAAAATTTGGTAGAGATCGGATGATTAGGTTAGTCGTAATTTGATTCAAGCTTTGAACATTTGTGTGGCCGCCATTACGTTTCCGTCAAGATGGCGGCGATATAATACATGACACTGAGGTGCCTTTTGTTAGTACTACATCTGTACCAAATTTCGTTCCATTCGGTTGCACAAGTGTTCGAATTAATAGGGGGAATCGATTTTCACACAAAGATGGCCGCCATCCGCAAACTATTACGCTGATGACCTATTAGTTTGGTCAAAGGATGCTCCCCCAATAAAGGTATGTTGTTGCAGAATTTGGTAGAGATCAGATGATTAGGAGAGTCGTAATTTGATTTAAGCCTTGAACATTTGTGTGGCCGCCTTTACGTTTCCGTCAAGATGGCGGCGATATAAAACATGACACTGAGGTGCCTTTTGTTAGTACTACCGCTGTACCAAATTTCGTTCCATTCGGTTGCACCGTGTTCGAATTAATAGGGGGAATCGATTTTCTCACAAAGATGGCCGCCATCCGCAAACTATTACGCTGATGACCTATTAGTTTGGTCAAAGGATGCTCCCCCCATAAAGATATGTTGTTGCAGAATTTGGTAGAGATCGGATGATTAGGTTAGTCGTAATATGATTTAAGCTTTGAACATTTATGTGTGGCCGCCTTTACGTTTCCGTCAACATGGCGGCGATATAAAACATGACACTGAGGTGCACTTTGCTAGTGCTACCTCTGTACCAAATTTCGTTCCATTCGGTTCCACCGTGTTCGAATTAATAGGGGGAATCAATTTTGACATAAAGATGGCCGCCATCCGCAAACTATTAGGCTAATAACCTATTAGATTGGTCAAAGGATGCTCCCTCCATAAAGGTATGTTGTTGCACAGTTTGGTAGAGATCGGATGGTTATGTTGGTCGTAATTTAACTTAAGCTTTGAACATTTGTGTGGCCGCCATTACGTTTCTGTCAATATGGCGGCGATATAAAACATGACACTGAGATGCCCTTTGCTAGTGCTACCTCTGTACCAAATTTCGTTCCATTCGTTTTCACCATGTTTGAATTAATAGGGGGAATTGATTTTCACACAAAGATGGCCGCCATCCGCAAACTATTAGGCTAATGACCTATTCATTTGGTCGTAGGATGCACCCTCTATAAGGGTATGTTGTTGCAAAATTTGGTAGAGTTCGGATGATTAGGTTAATCGTAATTTGATTTAAGCTTTGAACATTTGTGTGGCCGCCATTAAGTTTCCGTCAAGACGGCGGCGATACAAAACATGACACTGCGGTGCCTTTTGTTAGTACTACCTCTGTACCAAATTTCGTTCCATTCGGATGCACCGTGTTCGCATTAATTGGGGGAATCGATTTTCACACAAAGATGGCCGCCATCCGCAAATTATTACGCGGATGTCCTATTAGTTTGGTCAAAGGATGCTCCCCCCATAAAGGTATGTTGTTGCAAAATTTGGTAGAGATCGGATGATTAGGTTAGTCGTAATTTGATTCAAGCTTTGAACATTTGTGTGGCCGCCATTACGTTTCCGTCGAGATGGCGGCGATATAAAACATGACACTGAGGTGCCTTTTTTTTGTACTACCTCTGTACCAAATTTCGTTCCATTCGGTTGCACCGTGTTCGAATTAATAGGGGGAATCGATTTTCACACAAAGATGGCCACCATCCGCAAACTATTACGCTGATGTCCTATTAGTTCGGTCAAAGGATGCTCCCCCCATAAAGGTATGTTGTTGCAGAATTTGGTAGAGATCGAATGATTAGGAGAGTCGTAATTTGATTTAAGCTTTGAACATTTGTGTGGCCGCCAATACGTTCCCGTCAAGATGGCGGCGATATAAAACATGACACTGAGGTGCCTTTTCCTAGTACTACCTCTGTACCAAATTTCGTTCCATTCGGTTGCACCGTGTTCGAATTAATAGGGGGAATCGATTTTCACACAAAGATGGCCGCCATCCGCAAACTATTACGCTGATGACCTATTAGATTGGTCAAAGGATGCTCCCTCCATAAAGGTATGTTGTTGCAGAATTTGGTAGAGATCGGATGATTAGGTTAGTCGTAATTTGATTTAAGCTTTGAACATTTGTGTGGCCGCCATTACGTTCCCGTCAAGATGGCGGCGATATAAAACATGACACTGAGGTGCCTTTTGCTAGTACTACCTCTGTACCAAAGTTCGTTCCATTCGGTTGCACCGTGTTCGAATTAATAGGGGGAATCGATTTTCACACAAAGATGGCCGCCATCCGCAAACTATTACGCTGATGACCTATTAGATTGGTCAAAGGATGCTCCCTCCATAAAGGTATGTAGTTGCAAAATTTGGTAGAGATCGGATGATTAGGTTAATCGTAATTTGATTTAAGCTTTGAACATTCGTGTGGCCGCCATTACGTTTCGGTCAAGATGGCGTTGATATAAAACATGACACTGAGGTGCCCTTTGCTTGTGCTACCTCTGTACCAAATTTCGTTCCATTCGGTTCCACCGTGTTCGAATTATTAGGGGGAATCAATTTTGACATAAAGATGGCCGCCATCCGCAAACTATTAGGCTAATAACCTATTAGATTGGCAAAGGATGCTCCCTCTATAAAGGTATGTTGTTGCAAAGTTTGGTAGAGATCGGATGGTTATGTTAGTCGTAATTTAACTTAAGCTTTGAACATTTGTGTGGCCGCCATTATGTTTCTGTCAATATGGCGGCGATATAAAACATGACACTGAGATGCCCTTTGCTAGTGCTACCACTGTACCAAATTTCGTTCCATTCGGTTTCACCGTGTTTGAATTAATAGGGTGAATTGATTTTCACACAAAGATGGCCGCCATCCGCAAACTATTAGGCTAATGAACTATTCATTTGGTCAAAGGATGCTTCCTCTATAAGGGTATGTTGTTGCAAAATTTGGTAGAGTTCGGATGATTAGGTTAATCGTAATTTGATTTAAGCTTTGAACATTTGTGTGGCCGCCATTACGTTTCCGTCAAGACGACGGCGATACAAAACATGACACTGCGGTGCCTTTTGTTAGTACTACCTCTGTACCAAATTTCGTTCTATTCGGTTGCACCGTGTTCGCATTAATTGGGGGAATCGATTTTCACACAAGGATGGCCGCCATCCGCAAACTATTACGCTGATGTCCTATTAATTTGGTCAAAGGATGCTCCCCCCATTAAGGTATGTTGTTGCAAAATTTGGTAGAGATCGGATGATTAGGTTAGTCGTAATTTGATTCAAGCTTTGAACATTTGTGTGGCCGCCATTACGTTTCCGTCAAGATGGCGGCGATATAAAACATGACACTGAGGTGCCTTTTGTTAGTACTACCGCTGTACCAAATTACGTTCCATTCGGTTGCACCGTGTTCGAATTAATAGGGGGAATCGATTTTCTCACAAAGATGGCCGCCATCCGCAAACTATTACGCTGATGACCTATTAGTTTGGTCAAAGGATGCTCCCCCCATAAAGATATGTTGTTGCAGAATTTGGTAGAGATCGGATGATTAGGTTAGTCGTAATATGATATAAGCTTTGAACATTTGTGTGGCCGCCATTACGTTTCCGTCAAGATGGCGGCGATATAAAACATGACACTGAGGTGCACTTTGCTAGTGCTACCTCTGTACCAAATTTCGTTCCATTCGGTTCCACCGTGTTCGAATTAATAGGGGGAATCAATTTTGACATAAAGATGGCCGCCATCCGCAAACTATTTGGCTAATAACCTATTAGATTGGTCAAAGGATGCTCCCTCCATAAAGGTATGTTGTTGCAAAGTTTGGTAGAGATCGGATGGTTATGTTGGTCGTAATTTAACTTAAGCTTTGAACATTTGTGTGGCCGCCATTACGTTTCTGTCAATATGGCGGCGATATAAAACATGACACTGAGATGCCCTTTGCTAGTGCTACCTCTGTACCAAATTTCGTTCCATTTGGTTTCACCATGTTTGAATTAATAGGTGGAATTGATTTTCACACAAAGATGGCCGCCATCCGCCAACTATTAGGCTAATGACCTATTCATTTGGTCATAGGATGCATCCTCTATAAGGGTATGTTGTTGCAAAATTTGGTAGAGTTCGGATGATTAGGTTAATCGTAATTTGATTTAAGCTTTGAACATTTGTGTGGCCGCCATTAAGTTTCCGTCAAGACGGCGGCGATACAAAACATGACACTGCGGTGCCTTTTGTTAGTACTACCTCTGGACCAAATTTCGTTCCATTCGGATGCACCGTGTTCGCATTAATTGGGGGAATCGATTTTCACACAAAGATGGCCGCCATCCGCAAACTATTACGCTGATGTCCTATTAGTTTGGTCAAAGGATGCTCCCCCCATAAAGGTATGTTGTTGCAAAATTTGGTAGAGATCGGATGATTAGGTTAGTCGTAATTTGATTCAAGCTTTGAACATTTGTGTGGCCGCCATTACGTTTCCGTCGAGATGGCGGCGATATAAAACATGACACTGAGGTGCCTTTTTTTGTACTACCTCTGTACCAAATTTCGTTCCATTCGGTTGCACCGTGTTCGAATTAATAGGGGGAATCGATTTTCACACAAAGATGGCCGCCATCCGCAAACTATTACGCTGATGTCCTATTAGTTTGGTCAAAGGATGCTCCCCCCACAAAGGTATGTTATTGCAGAATTTGGTAGAGATCGGATGATTAGGAGAGTCGTAATTTGATTTAAGCTTTGAACATTTTTGTGGCCGCCATTACGTTCCCGTCAAGATGGCGGCGATATAAACCATGACACTGAGGTGCATTTTGTTAGTACTACCTCTGTACCAAATTTCGTTCCATTCGGTTGCACCGTGTTCGAATTAATAGGGGGAATCGATTTTCTCACAAAGATGGCCGCCATCCGCAAACTATTACGCTGATGACCTATTAGTTTGGTGAAAAGATGCTCCCCACATAAAGGTATGTTGTTGCAGAATTTGGTAGAGATCGGATGATTAGGTTAGTCGTAATTTGATTTAAGCTTTGAACATTTGTGTGGCCGCCATTACGTTCCCGTCAAGATGGCGGCGATATAAAACATGACGCTGAGGTGCCTTTTGCTAGTACTACCTCTGTACCAAAGTTCGTTCCATTCGGTTGCACCGTGTTCGAATTAATAGGGGGAATCGATTTTCACACAAAGATGGCCGCCATCCGCAAACTATTACGCTGATGACCTATTAGATTGGTCAAAGGATGCTCCCTCCATAAAGGTATGTAGTTGCAAAATTTGGTAGAGATCGGATGATTAGGTTAATCGTAATTTGATTTAAGCTTTGATCATTCGTGTGGCCGCCATTACGTTTCAGTCAAGATGGCGTTGATATAAAACATGACACTGAGGTGCCCTTTGCTAGTGCTACCTCTGTACCAAATTTCGTTCCATTCGGTTCCACCGTGTTCGAATTATTAGGGGGAATCAATTTTGACATAAAGATGGCCGCCATCCGCAAACTATTAGGCTAATAACCTATTAGATTGGCAAAGGATGCTCCCTCTATAAAGGTATGTTGTTGCAAAGTTTGGTAGAGATCGGATGGTTATGTTAGTCGTAATTTAACTTAAGCTTTGAACATTTGTGTGGCCGCCATTATGTTTCTGTCAATATGGCGGCGATATAAAACATGACACTGAGATGCCCTTTGCTAGTGCTACCACTGTACCAAATTTCGTTCCATTCGGTTTCACCGTGTTTGAATTAATAGGGTGAATTGATTTTCACACAAAGATGGCCGCCATCCGCAAACTATTAGGCTAATGAACTATTCATTTGGTCAAAGGATGCTTCCTCTATAAGGGTATGTTGTTGCAAAATTTGGTAGAGTTCGGATGATTAGGTTAATCGTAATTTGATTTAAGCTTTGAACATTTGTGTGGCCGCCATTACGTTTCCGTCAAGACGACGGCGATACAAAACATGACACTGCGGTGCCTTTTGTTAGTACTACCTCTGTACCAAATTTCGTTCTATTCGGTTGCACCGTGTTCGCATTAATTGGGGGAATCGATTTTCACACAAGGATGGCCGCCATCCGCAAACTATTACGCTGATGTCCTATTAATTTGGTCAAAGGATGCTCCCCCCATTAAGGTATGTTGTTGCAAAATTTGGTAGAGATCGGATGATTAGGTTAGTCGTAATTTGATTCAAGCTTTGAACATTTGTGTGGCCGCCATTACGTTTCCGTCAAGATGGCGGCGATATAAAACATGACACTGAGGTGCCTTTTGTTAGTACTACCGCTGTACCAAATTACGTTCCATTCGGTTGCACCGTGTTCGAATTAATAGGGGGAATCGATTTTCTCACAAAGATGGCCGCCATCCGCAAACTATTACGCTGATGACCTATTAGTTTGGTCAAAGGATGCTCCCCCCATAAAGATATGTTGTTGCAGAATTTGGTAGAGATCGGATGATTAGGTTAGTCGTAATATGATATAAGCTTTGAACATTTGTGTGGCCGCCATTACGTTTCCGTCAAGATGGCGGCGATATAAAACATGACACTGAGGTGCACTTTGCTAGTGCTACCTCTGTACCAAATTTCGTTCCATTCGGTTCCACCGTGTTCGAATTAATAGGGGGAATCAATTTTGACATAAAGATGGCCGCCATCCGCAAACTATTTGGCTAATAACCTATTAGATTGGTCAAAGGATGCTCCCTCCATAAAGGTATGTTGTTGCAAAGTTTGGTAGAGATCGGATGGTTATGTTGGTCGTAATTTAACTTAAGCTTTGAACATTTGTGTGGCCGCCATTACGTTTCTGTCAATATGGCGGCGATATAAAACATGACACTGAGATGCCCTTTGCTAGTGCTACCTCTGTACCAAATTTCGTTCCATTTGGTTTCACCATGTTTGAATTAATAGGTGGAATTGATTTTCACACAAAGATGGCCGCCATCCGCCAACTATTAGGCTAATGACCTATTCATTTGGTCATAGGATGCATCCTCTATAAGGGTATGTTGTTGCAAAATTTGGTAGAGTTCGGATGATTAGGTTAATCGTAATTTGATTTAAGCTTTGAACATTTGTGTGGCCGCCATTAAGTTTCCGTCAAGACGGCGGCGATACAAAACATGACACTGCGGTGCCTTTTGTTAGTACTACCTCTGGACCAAATTTCGTTCCATTCGGATGCACCGTGTTCGCATTAATTGGGGGAATCGATTTTCACACAAAGATGGCCGCCATCCGCAAACTATTACGCTGATGTCCTATTAGTTTGGTCAAAGGATGCTCCCCCCATAAAGGTATGTTGTTGCAAAATTTGGTAGAGATCGGATGATTAGGTTAGTCGTAATTTGATTCAAGCTTTGAACATTTGTGTGGCCGCCATTACGTTTCCGTCGAGATGGCGGCGATATAAAACATGACACTGAGGTGCCTTTTTTTGTACTACCTCTGTACCAAATTTCGTTCCATTCGGTTGCACCGTGTTCGAATTAATAGGGGGAATCGATTTTCACACAAAGATGGCCGCCATCCGCAAACTATTACGCTGATGTCCTATTAGTTTGGTCAAAGGATGCTCCCCCCACAAAGGTATGTTATTGCAGAATTTGGTAGAGATCGGATGATTAGGAGAGTCGTAATTTGATTTAAGCTTTGAACATTTTTGTGGCCGCCATTACGTTCCCGTCAAGATGGCGGCGATATAAACCATGACACTGAGGTGCATTTTGTTAGTACTACCTCTGTACCAAATTTCGTTCCATTCGGTTGCACCGTGTTCGAATTAATAGGGGGAATCGATTTTCTCACAAAGATGGCCGCCATCCGCAAACTATTACGCTGATGACCTATTAGTTTGGTGAAAAGATGCTCCCCACATAAAGGTATGTTGTTGCAGAATTTGGTAGAGATCGGATGATTAGGTTAGTCGTAATTTGATTTAAGCTTTGAACATTTGTGTGGCCGCCATTACGTTCCCGTCAAGATGGCGGCGATATAAAACATGACGCTGAGGTGCCTTTTGCTAGTACTACCTCTGTACCAAAGTTCGTTCCATTCGGTTGCACCGTGTTCGAATTAATAGGGGGAATCGATTTTCACACAAAGATGGCCGCCATCCGCAAACTATTACGCTGATGACCTATTAGATTGGTCAAAGGATGCTCCCTCCATAAAGGTATGTAGTTGCAAAATTTGGTAGAGATCGGATGATTAGGTTAATCGTAATTTGATTTAAGCTTTGATCATTCGTGTGGCCGCCATTACGTTTCAGTCAAGATGGCGTTGATATAAAACATGACACTGAGGTGCCCTTTGCTAGTGCTACCTCTGTACCAAATTTCGTTCCATTCGGTTCCACCGTGTTCGAATTATTAGGGGGAATCAATTTTGACATAAAGATGGCCGCCATCCGCAAACTATTAGGCTAATAACCTATTAGATTGGTCAAAGGATGCTCCCTCCATAAAGGTATGTTGTTGCAAAGTTTGGTAGAGATCGGATGGTTATGTTAGTCGTAATTTAACTTAAGCTTTGAACATTTGTGTGGCCGCCATTATGTTTCTGTCAATATGGCGGCGATATAAAACATGACACTGAGATGCCCTTTGCTAGTGCTACCACTGTACCAAATTTCGTTCCATTCGGTTTCACCGTGTTTGAATTAATAGGGTGAATTGATTTTCACACAAAGATGGCCGCCATCCGCAAACTATTAGGCTAATGAACTATTCATTTGGTCAAAGGATGCCTCCTCTATAAGGGTATGTTGTTGCAAAATTTGGTAGAGTTCGGATGATTAGGTTAATCGTAATTTGATTTAAGCTTTGAACATTTGTGTGGCCGCCATTACGTTTCCGTCAAGACGGCGGCGATACAAAACATGACACTGCGGTGCCTTTTGTTAGTACTACCTCTGTACCAAATTTCGTTCCATTCGGTTTCACCATGTTTGAATTAATAGGGGGAATTGATTTTCACACAAAGATGGCCGCCATCCGCAAACTATTAGGCTAATGACCTATTCATTTGGTCATAGGATGCATCCTCTATAAGGGTATGTTGTTGCAAAATTTGGTAGAGTTCGGATGATTAGGTTAATCGTAATTTGATTTAAGCTTTGAACATTTGTGTGGCCGCCATTAAGTTTCCGTCAAGACGGCGGCGATACAAAACATGACACTGCGGTGCCTTTTGTTAGTACTACCTCTGGACCAAATTTCGTTCCATTCGGATGCACCGTGTTCGCATTAATTGGGGGAATCGATTTTCACACAAAGATGGCCGCCATCCGCAAACTATTACGCTGATGTCCTATTAGTTTGGTCAAAGGATGCTCCCCCCATAAAGGTATGTTGTTGCAAAATTTGGTAGAGATCGGATGATTAGGTTAGTCGTAATTTGATTCAAGCTTTGAACATTTGTGTGGCCGCCATTACGTTTCCGTCGAGATGGCGGCGATATAAAACATGACACTGAGGTGCCTTTTTTTTGTACTACCTCTGTACCAAATTTCGTTCCATTCGGTTGCACCGTGTTCGAATTAATAGGGGGAATCGATTTTCACACAAAGATGGCCGCCATCCGCAAACTATTACGCTGATGTCCTATTAGTTCGGTCAAAGGATGCTCCCCCCATAAAGGTATGTTGTTGCAGAATTTGGTAGAGATCGGATGATTAGGAGAGTCGTAATTTGATTTAAGCTTTGAACATTTTTGTGGCCGCCATTACGTTCCCGTCAAGATGGAGGCGATATAAACCATGACACTGAGGTGCATTTTGTTAGTACTACCTCTGTACCAAATTTCGTTCCATTCGGTTGCACCGTGTTCGAATTAATAGGGGGAATCGATTTTCTCACAAAGATGGCCGCCATCCGCAAACTATTACGCTGATGACCTATTAGTTTGGTCAAAAGATGCTCCCCCCATAAAGGTATGTTGTTGCAGAATTTGGTAGAGATCGGATGATTAGGTTAGTCGTAATTTGATTTAAGCTTTGAACATTTGTGTGGCCGCCATTACGTTCCCGTCAAGATGGCGGCGATATAAAACATGACACTGAGGTGCCTTTTGCTAGTACTACCTCTGTACCAAAGTTCGTTCCATTCGGTTGCACCGTGTTCGAATTAATAGGGGGAATCGATCTTCACACAAAGATGGCCGCCATCCGCAAACTATTACGCTGATGACCTATTAGATTGGTCAAAGGATGCTCCCTCCATAAAGGTATGTAGTTGCAAAATTTGGTAGAGATCGGATGATTAGGTTAATCGTAATTTGATTTAAGCTTTGAACATTCGTGTGGCCGCCATTACGTTTCAGTCAAGATGGCGTTGATATAAAACATGACACTGAGGTGCCCTTTGCTAGTGCTACCTCTGTACCAAATTTCGTTCCATTCGGTTCCACCGTGTTCGAATTATTAGGGGGAATCAATTTTGACATAAAGATGGCCGCCATCCGCAAACTATTAGGCTAATAACCTATTAGATTGGCAAAGGATGCTCCCTCTATAAAGGTATGTTGTTGCAAAGTTTGGTAGAGATCGGATGGTTATGTTAGTCGTAATTTAACTTAAGCTTTGAACATTTGTGTGGCCGCCATTATGTTTCTGTCAATATGGCGGCGATATAAAACATGACACTGAGATGCCCTTTGCTAGTGCTACCACTGTACCAAATTTCGTTCCATTCGGTTTCACCGTGTTTGAATTAATAGGGTGAATTGATTTTCACACAAAGATGGCCGCCATCCGCAAACTATTAGGCTAATGACCTATTCATTTGGTCAAAGGATGCTTCCTCTATAAGGGTATGTTGTTGCAAAATTTGGTAGAGTTCGGATGATTAGGTTAATCGTAATTTGATTTAAGCTTTGAACATTTGTGTGGCCGCCATTACGTTTCCGTCAAGACGGCGGCGATACAAAACATGACACTGCGGTGCCTTTTGTTAGTACTACCTCTGTACCAAATTTCGTTCCATTCGGTTGCACCGTGTTCGCATTAATTGGGGGAATCGATTTTCACACAAAGATGGCCGCCATCCGCAAACTATTACGCTGATGTCCTATTAGTTTGGTCAAAGGATGCTCCCCCCATTAAGGTATGTTGTTGCAAAATTTGGTAGAGATCGGATGATTAGGTTAGTCGTAATTTGATTCAAGCTTTGAACATTTGTGTGGCCGCCATTACGTTTCCGTCAAGATGGCGGCGATATAAAACATGACACTGAGGTGCCTTTTGTTAGTACTACCGCTGTACCAAATTTCGTTCCATTCGGTTGCACCGTGTTCGAATTAATAGGGGGAATCGATTTTCTCACAAAGATGGCCGCCATCCGCAAACTATTACGCTGATGACCTATTAGTTTGGTCAAAGGATGCTCCCCCCATAAAGATATGTTGTTGCAGAATTTGGTAGAGATCGGATGATTAGGTTAGTCGTAATATGATTTAAGCTTTGAACATTTGTGTGGCCGCGATTACGTTTCCGTCAAGATGGCGGCGATATAAAACATGACACTGAGGTGCACTTTGCTTGTGCTACCTCTGTACCAAATTTCGTTCCATTCGGTTCCACCGTGTTCGAATTAATAGGGGGAATCAATTTTGACATAAAGATGGCCGCCATCCGCAAACTATTAGGCTAATAACCTGTTAGATTGGTCAAAGGATGCTCCCTCCATAAAGGTATGTTGTTGCAAAGTTTGGTAGAGATCGGATGGTTATGTTGGTCGTAATTTAACTTAAGCTTTGAACATTTGTGTGGCCGCCATTACGTTTCTGTCAATATGGCGGCGATATAAAACATGACACTGAGATGCCCTTTGCTAGTGCTACCTCTGTACCAAATTTCGTTCCATTCGGTTTCACCATGTTTGAATTAATAGGGGGAATTGATTTTCACACAAAGATGGCCGCCATCCGCCAACTATAAGCTAATGACCTATTCATTTGGTCATAGGATGCATCCTCTATAAGGGTATGTTGTTGCAAAATTTGGTAGAGTTCGGATGATTAGGTTAATCGTAATTTGATTTAAGCTTTGAACATTTGTGTGGCCGCCATTAAGTTTCCGTCAAGACGGCGGCGATACAAAACATGACACTGCGGTGCCTTTTGTTAGTACTACCTCTGTACCAAATTTCGTTCCATTCGGATGCACCGTGTTCGCATTAATTGGGGGAATCGATTTTCACACAAAGATGGCCGCCATCCGCAAACTATTACGCTGATGTCCTAATAGTTTGGTCAAAGGATGCTCCCCCCATAATGGTATGTTGTTGCAAAATTTGGTAGAGATCGGATGATTAGGTTAGTCGTAATTTGATTCAAGCTTTGAACATGTGTGTGGCCGCCATTACGTTTCCGTCGAGATGGCGCCGATATAAACCATGACACTGAGGTGCATTTTGTTAGTACTACCTCTGTACCAAATTTCGTTCCATTCGGTTGCACCGTGTTCGAATTAATAGGGGGAATCGATTTTCTCACAAAGATGGCCGCCATCCGCAAACTATTACGCTGATGACCTATTAGATTGGTCAAAGGATGCTCCCTTCATAAAGGTATGTAGTTGCAAAATTTGGTAGAGATCGGATGATTAGGTTAATCGTAATTTGATTTAAGCTTTGAACATTCGTGTGGCCGCCATTACGTTTCAGTCAATATGGCGTTGATTTAAACCTTACACTGAGGTGCCCTTTGCTAGTGCTACCTCTGTACCAAATTTCGTTCCATTCGGTTCCACCGTGTTCGAATTATTAGGGGGAATCAATTTTGACATAAAGATGGCCGCCATCCGCAAACTATTAAGCTAATAACCTATTAGATTGGTCAAAGGATGCTCCCTCTATAAAGGTATGTTGTTGCAAAGTTTGGTAGAGATCGGATGGTTATGTTAGTCGTAATTTAACTTAAGCTTTGAACATTTGTGTGGCCGCCATTATGTTTCTGTCAATATGGCGGCGATATAAAACATGACACTGAGATGCCCTTTGCTAGTGCTACCTCTGTACCAAATTTCGTTCCATTCGGTTTCACCGTGTTTGAATTAATAGGGTGAATTGATTTTCACACAAAGATGGCCGCCATCCACAAACTATTAGGCTAATGACCTATTCATTTGGTCAAAGGATGCTTCCTCTATAAGGGTATGTTGTTGCAAAATTTGGTAGAGTTCGGATGATTAGGTTAATCGTAATTTGATTTAAGCTTTGAACATTTGTGTGGCCGCCATTACGTTTCCGTCAAGACGGCGGCGATACAAAACATGACACTGCGGTGCCTTTTGTTAGTACTACCTCTGTACCAAATTTCGTTCCATTCGGTTGCACCGTGTTCGCATTAATTGGGGGAATCGATTTTCACACAAAGATGGCCGCCATCCGCAAACTATTACGCTGATGTCCTATTAGTTTGGTCAAAGGATGCTCCCCCCATTAAGGTATGTTGTTGCAAAATTTGGTAGAGATCGGATGATTAGGTTAGTCGTAATTTGATTCAAGCTTTGAACATTTGTATGGCCGCCATTACGTTTCCGTCAAGATGGCGGCGATATAAAACATGACACTGAGGTGCCTTTTGTTAGTACTACCTCTGTACCAAATTTCATTCCATTCGGTTGCACAGATGTTCGAATTAATAGGGGGAATCGATTTTCACACAAAGATGGCCGCCATCCGCAAACTATTACGCTGATGACCTATTAGTTTGGTCAAAGGATGCTCCCCCCATAAAGGTATGTTGTTGCAGAATTTGGTAGAGATCAGATGATTAGGAGAGTCGTAATTTGATTTAAGCCTTGAACATTTGTGTGGCCGCCATTACGTTTCCGTCAAGATGGCGGCGATATAAAACATGACACTGAGGTGCCTTTTGTTAGTACTACCTCTGTACCAAATTTCGTTCCATTCGGTTCCACCGTGTTCGAATTAATAGGGGGAATCAATTTTGACATAAAGATGGCCGCCATCCGCAAACTATTGGGCTAATAACCTATTAGATTGGTCAAAGGTTGCTCCCGCCTTAAAGGAATGTTGTTGCAAAGTTTGGTAGAGATCGGATGGTTATGTTAGTCGTAATTTAACTTAAGCTTTGAACATTTGTGTGGCCGCCATTACGTTTCTGTCAATATGGCGGCGATATAAGACATAACACTGAGATGCCCTTTGCTAGTGCTACCTCTGTACCAAATTTCGTTCCATTCGGTTTCACCGTGTTTGAATTAATAGGGGGAATTGATTTTCACACAAAGATGGCCTCCATCCGCAAACTATTAGGCTAATGACCTATTCATTTGGTCAAAGGATGCTTCCTCTATAAGGGTATGTTGTTGCAAAATTTGGTAGAGGTCGGATGATTAGGTTAATCGTAATTTGATTTAAGCTTTGAACATTTGTGTGGCCGCAATTACGTTTCCGTCAAGATGGCGGCGATACAAAACATGACACTGCGGTGCCTTTTGTTAGTACTACCTCTGTACCAAATTTCGTTCCATTCGGATGCACCGTGTTCGCATTAATTGGGGGAATCGATTTTCACACAAAGATGGCCGCCATCCGCAAACTATTACGCTGATGTCCTATTAGTTTGGTCAAAGGATGCTCCCCCCATAAAGGTATGTTGTTGCAAAATTTGGTAGAGATCGGATGATTAGGTTAGTCGTAATTTGATTCAAGCTTTGAACATTTGTGTGGCCGCCATTACGTTTCCGTCGAGATGGCGGCGATATAAAACATGACACTGAGGTGCCTTTTTTTTTGTACTACCTCTGTACCAAATTTCGTTCCATTCGGTTGCACCGTGTTCGAATTAATAGGGGGAATCGATTTTCACACTAAGATGGCCGCCAACTGCAAACTATTACGCTGATGTCCTATTAGTTCGGTCAAAGGATGCTCCCCCCATAAAGGTATGTTGTTGCAGAATTTGGTAGAGATTGGATGATTAGGAGAGTCGTAATTTGATTTAAGCTTTGAACATTTGTGTGGCCGCCATTACGTTCCCGTCAAGATGGCGGCGATATAAAACATGACACTGAGGTGCCTTTTGCTAGTACTACCTCTGTACCAAATTTCGTTCCATTCGGTTGCACCGTGTTCGAATTAATAGGGGGAATCGATTTTCACACAAAGATGGCCGCCATCCGCAAACTATTACGCTGATGACCTATTAGATTGGTCAAAGGATGCTCCCTCCATAAAGGTATGTAGTTGCAAAATTTGGTAGAGATCGGATGATTAGGTTAATCGTAATTTGATTTAAGATTTGAACATTCGTGTGGCCGCCATTACGTTTCAGTCAAGATGGCGTTGATATAAAACATGACACTGAGGTGCCCTTTGCTAGTGCTACCTCTGTACCAAATTTCGTTCCATTCGGTTCCACCGTGTTCGAATTATTAGGGGGAATCAATTTTGGCATAAAGATGGCCGCCATCCGCAAACTATTAGGCTAATAACCTAATAGATTGGTCAAAGGATGCTCCCTCCATAAAGGTATGGTGTTGCAAAGTTTGGTAGAGATCGGATGGTTATGTTAGTCGTAATTTAACTTAAGCTTTGAACATTTGTGTGGCCGCCATTTCGTTTCTGTCAATATGGCGGCGATATAAAACATGACACTGAGGTGCCTTTTTTGTACTACCTCTGTACCAAATTTCGTTCCATTCGGTTGCACCATGTTCGAATTAATAGTGGGAATCGATTTTCACACAAAGATGGCCGCCATCCGCAAACTATTACGCTGATGACCTATTAGTTTGGTCAAAGGATGCTCCCCCCATAATGGTATGTTGTTGCAAAATTTGGTAGAGATCGGATGATTAGGTTAGTCGTAATTTGATTCAAGCTTTGAACATTTGTGTGGCCGCCATTACGTTTCCGTCAAGATGGCGGCGATATAATACATGACACTGAGGTGCCTTTTGTTAGTACTACCTCTGTACCAAATTTCGTTCCATTCAGTTGCACAAGTGTTCGAATTAATAGGGGGAATCGATCTTCACACAAAGATGGCCGCCATCCGCAAACTATTACGCTGATGACCTATTAGTTTGGTCAAAGGATGCTCCCCCAATAAAGGTATGTTGTTGCAGAATTTGGTAGAGATCAGATGATAAGGAGAGTCGTAATTTGATTTAAGCCTTGAACATTTGTGTGGCCGCCATTACGTTTCCGTCAAGATGGCGGCGATATAAAACTAGACACTGAGGTGCCTTTTGTTAGTACTACCGCTGTACCAAATTTCGTTCCATTCGGTTGCACCGTGTTCGAATTAATAGGGGGAATCGATTTTCTCACAAAGATGGCCGCCATCCGCAAACTATTACGCTGATGACCTATTAGTTTGGTCAAAGGATGCTCCCCCCATAAAGATATGTTGTTGCAGAATTTGGTAGAGATCGGATGATTAGGTTAGTCGTAATATGATTTAAGCTTTGAACATTTATGTGTGGCCGCCTTTACGTTTCCGTCAAGATGGCGGCGATATAAAACATGACACTGAGGTGCACTTTGCTAGTGCTACCTCTGTACCAAATTTCGTTCCATTCGGTTCCACCGTGTTCGAATTAATAGGGGGAATCAATTTTGACATAAAGATGGCCGCCATCCGCAAACTATTAGGCTAATAACCTATTAGATTGGTCAAAGGATGCTCCCTCCATAAAGGTATGTTGTTGCACAGTTTGGTAGAGATCGGATGGTTATGTTGGTCGTAATTTAACTTAAGCTTTGAACATTTGTGTGGCCGCCATTACGTTTCTGTCAATATGGCGGCGATATAAAACATGACACTGAGATGCCCTTTGCTAGTGCTACCTCTGTACCAAATTTCGTTCCATTCGGTTTCACCATGTTTGAATTAATAGGGGGAATTGATTTTCACACAAAGATGGCCGCCATCCGCAAACTATTAGGCTAATGACCTATTCATTTGGTCATAGGATGCATCCTCTATAAGGATATGTTGTTGCAAAATTTGGTAGAGTTCGGATGATTAGGTTAATCGTAATTTGATTTAAGCTTTGAACATTTGTGTGGCCGCCATTAAGTTTCCGTCAAGACGGCGGCGATACAAAACATGACACTGCGGTGCCTTTTGTTAGTACTACCTCTGTACCAAATTTCGTTCCATTCGGATGCACCGTGTTCGCATTAATTGGGGGAATCGATTTTCACACAAAGATGGCCGCCATCCGCAAACTATTACGCTGATGTCCTATTAGTTTGGTCAAAGGATGCTCCCCCCATAATGGTATGTTGTTGCAAAATTTGGTAGAGATCGGATGATTAGGTTAGTCGTAATTTGATTCAAGCTTTGAACATTTGTGTGGCCGCCATTACGTTTCCGTCGAGATGGCGGCGATATAAAACATGACACTGAGGTGCCTTTGTTTTGTACTACCTCTGTACCAAATTTCGTTCCATTCGGTTGCACCGTGTTCGAATTAATAGGGGGAATCGATTTTCACACAAAGATGGCCGCCATCCGCAAACTATTACGCTGATGTCCTATTAGTTCGGTCAAAGGATGCTCCCCCCATAAAGGTATGTTGTTGCAGAATTTGGTAGAGATCGGATGATTAGGAGAGTCGTAATTTGATTTAAGCTTTGAACATTTTTGTGGCCGCCATTACGTTCCCGTCAAGATGGCGGCGATATAAACCATGACACTGAGGTGCATTTTGTTAGTACTACCTCTGTACCAAATTTCGTTCCATTCGGTTGCACCGTGTTCGAATTAATAGGGGGAATCGATTTTCTCACAAAGATGGCCGCCATCCGCAAACTATTACGCTGATGACCTATTAGTTTGGTCAAAAGATGCTCCCCCAATAAAGGTATGTTGTTGCAGAATTTGGTAGAGATCGGATGATTAGGTTAGTCGTAATTTGATTTAAGCTTTGAACATTTGTGTGGCCGCCATTACGTTCCCGTCAAGATGGCGGCGATATAAAACATGACACTGAGGTGCTTTTTGCTAGTACTACCTCTGTACCAAAGTTCGTTCCATTCGGTTGCACCGTGTTCGAATTAATAGGGGGAATCGATTTTCACACAAAGATGGCCGCCATCCGCAAACTATTACGCTGATGACCTATTAGATTGGTCAAAGGATGCTCCCTCCATAAAGGTATGTAGTTGCAAAATTTGGTAGAGATCGGATGATTAGGTTAATCGTAATTTGATTTAAGCTTTGAACATTCGTGTGGCCGCCATTACGTTTCGGTCAAGATGGCGTTGATATAAAACATGACACTGAGGTGCCCTTTGCTAGTGCTACCTCTGTACCAAATTTCGTTCCATTCGGTTCCACCGTGTTCGAATTATTAGGGGGAATCAATTTTGACATAAAGATGGCCGCCATCCGCAAACTATTTGGCTAATAACCTATTAGATTGGCAAAGGATGCTCCCTCTATAAAGGTATGTTGTTGCAAAGTTTGGTAGAGATCGGATGGTTATGTTAGTCGTAATTTAACTTAAGCTTTGAACATTTGTGTGGCCGCCATTATGTTTCTGTCAATATGGCGGCGATATAAAACATGACACTGAGATGCCCTTTGCTGGTGCTACCACTGTACCAAATTTCGTTCCATTCGATTTCACCGTGTTTGAATTAATAGGGTGAATTGATTTTCACACAAAGATGGCCGCCATCCGCAAACTATTAGGCTAATGAACTATTCATTTGGTCAAAGGATGCTTCCTCTATAAGGGTATGTTGTTGCAAAATTTGGTAGAGTTCGGATGATTAGGTTAATCGTAATTTGATTTAAGCTTTGAACATTTGTGTGGCCGCCATTACGTTTCCGTCAAGACGGCGGCGATACAAAACATGACACTGCGGTGCCTTTTGTTAGTACTACCTCTGTACCAAATTTCGTTCTATTCGGTTGCACCGTGTTCGAATTTATAGGGGGAATCAATTTTGACATAAAGATGGCCGCCATCCGCAAACTATTAGGCTAATAACCTATTAGATTGGTCAAAGGATGCTCCCTCCATAAAGGTATGTTGTTGCACAGTTTGGTAGAGATCGGATGGTTATGTTGGTCGTAATTTAACTTAAGCTTTGAACATTTGTGTGGCCGCCATTACGTTTCTGTCAATATGGCGGCGATATAAAACATGACACTGAGATGCCCTTTGCTAGTGCTACCTCTGTACCAAATTTCGTTCCATTCGGTTCCACCGTGTTCGAATTAATAGGGGGAATCAATTTTGACATAAAGATGGCCGCCATCCGCAAACTATTAGGCTAATAACCTATTAGATTGGTCAAAGGATGCTCCCTCCATAAAGGTATGTTGTTGCACAGTTTGGTAGAGATCGGATGGTTATGTTGGTCGTAATTTAACTTAAGCTTTGAACATTTGTGTGGCCGCCATTACGTTTCTGTCAATATGGCGGCGATATAAAACATGACACTGAGATGCCCTTTGCTAGTGCTACCTCTGTACCAAATTTCGTTCCATTCGGTTTCACCATGTTTGAATTAATAGGGGGAATTGATTTTCACACAAAGATGGCCGCCATCCGCAAACTATTAGGCTAATGACCTATTCATTTGGTCATAGGATGCATCCTCTATAAGGATATGTTGTTGCAAAATTTGGTAGAGTTCGGATGATTAGGTTAATCGTAATTTGATTTAAGCTTTGAACATTTGTGTGGCCGCCATTAAGTTTCCGTCAAGACGGCGGCGATACAAAACATGACACTGCGGTGCCTTTTGTTAGTACTACCTCTGTACCAAATTTCGTTCCATTCGGATGCACCGTGTTCGCATTAATTGGGGGAATCGATTTTCACACAAAGATGGCCGCCATCCGCAAACTATTACGCTGATGTCCTATTAGTTTGGTCAAAGGATGCTCCCCCCATAAAGGTATGTTGTTGCAAAATTTGGTAGAGATCGGATGATTAGGTTAGTCGTAATTTGATTCAAGCTTTGAACATTTGTGTGGCCGCCATTACGTTTCCGTCGAGATGGCGGCGATATAAAACATGACACTGAGGTGCCTTTGTTTTGTACTACCTCTGTACCAAATTTCGTTCCATTCGGTTGCACCGTGTTCGAATTAATAGGGGGAATCGATTTTCACACAAAGATGGCCGCCATCCGCAAACTATTACGCTGATGTCCTATTAGTTCGGTCAAAGGATGCTCCCCCCATAAAGGTATGTTGTTGCAGAATTTGGTAGAGATCGGATGATTAGGAGAGTCGTAATTTGATTTAAGCTTTGAACATTTTTGTGGCCGCCATTACGTTCCCGTCAAGATGGCGGCGATATAAACCATGACACTGAGGTGCATTTTGTTAGTACTACCTCTGTACCAAATTTCGTTCCATTCGGTTGCACCGTGTTCGAATTAATAGGGGGAATCGATTTTCTCACAAAGATGGCCGCCATCCGCAAACTATTACGCTGATGACCTATTAGTTTGGTCAAAAGATGCTCCCCCCATAAAGGTATGTTGTTGCAGAATTTGGTAGAGATCGGATGATTAGGTTAGTCGTAATTTGATTTAAGCTTTGAACATTTGTGTGGCCGCCATTACGTTCCCGTCAAGATGGCGGCGATATAAAACATGACACTGAGGTGCCATTTGCTAGTACTACATCTGTACCAAAGTTCGTTCCATTCGGTTGCACCGTGTTCGAATTAATAGGGGGTATCGATTTTCACACAAAGATGGCCGCCATCCGCAAACTATTACCCTGATGACCTATTAGATTGGTCAAAGGATGCTCCCTCCATAAAGGTATGTAGTTGCAAAATTTGGTAGAGATCGGATTATTAGGTTAATCGTAATTTGATTTAAGCTTTGAACATTCGTGTGGCCGCCATTACGTTTCAGTCAAGATGGCGTTGATATAAGACATGACACTGAGCTGCCCTTTGCTAGTGCTACCTCTGTACCAAATTTCGTTCCATTCGGTTCCACCGTGTTCGAATTATTAGGGGGAATCAATTTTGACATAAAGAAGGCCGCCATCCGCAAACTATTAGGCTAATAACCTATTAGATTGGCAAAGGATGCTCCCTCTATAAAGGTATGTTGTTGCAAAGTTTGGTAGAGATCGGATGGTTATGTTAGTCGTAATTTAACTTAAGCTTTGAACATTTGTGTGGCCGCCATTATGTTTCTGTCAATATGGCGGCGATATAAAACATGACACTGAGATGCCCTTTGCTAGTGCTACCACTGTACCAAATTTCGTTCCATTCGGTTTCACCGTGTTTGAATTAATAGGGTGAATTGATTTTCACACAAAGATGGCCGCCATCCGCAAACTATTAGGCTAATGACCTATTCATTTGGTCAAAGGATGCTTCCTCTATAAGGGTATGTTGTTGCAGAATTTGGTAGAGATCGGATGATTAGGAGAGGCGTAATTTGATTTAAGCTTTGAACATTTGTGTGGCCGCCATTACGTTTCCGTCAAGACGGCGGCGATACAAAACATGACACTGCGGTGCCTTTTCTTAGTACTACCTCTGTACCAAATTTCGTTCCATTCGGTTGCACCGTGTTCGCATTAATTGGGTGAATCGAATTTCACACAAAGATGGCCGCCATCCGCAAACTATTACGCTGATGTCCTATTAGTTTGGTCAAAGGATGCTCCCCCCATTAAGGTATGTTGTTGCAAAATTTGGTAGAGATCGGATGATTAGGTTAGTCGTAATTTGATTCAAGCTTTGAACATTTGTGTGGCCGCCATTACGTTTCCGTCAAGATGGCGGCGATATAAAACATGACACTGAGGTGCCTTTTGTTAGTACTACCGCTGTACCAAATTTCGTTCCATTCGGTTGCACCGTGTTCGAATTAATAGGGGGAATCGATTTTCACACAAAGATGGCCGCCATCCGCAAACTATTACGCTGATGTCCTATTAGTTCGGTCAAAGGATGCTCCCCCCATAAAGGTATGTTGTTGCAGAATTTGGTAGAGATCGGATGATTAGGAGAGGCGTAATTTGATTTAAGCTTTGAACATTTTTGTGGCCGCCATTACGTTCCCGTCAAGATGGCGGCGATATAAACCATGACACTGAGGTGCATTTTGTTAGTACTACCTCTGTACCAAATTTCGTTCCATTCGGTTGCACCGTGTTCGAATTAATAGGGGGAATCGATTTTCTCACAAAGATGGCCGCCATCCGCAAACTATTACGCTGATGACCTATTAGTTTGGTCAAAAGATGCTCCCCCCATAAAGGTATGTTGTTGCAGAATTTGGTAGAGATCGGATGATTAGGTTAGTCGTAATTTGATTTAAGCTTTGAACATTTGTGTGGCCGCCATTACGTTCCCGTCACGATGGCGGCGATATAAAACATGACACTGAGGTGCCTTTTGCTAGTACTACATCTGTACCAAAGTTCGTTCCATTCGGTTGCACCGTGTTCGAATTAATAGGGGGTATCGATTTTCACACAAAGATGGCCGCCATCCGCAAACTATTACCCTGATGACCTATTAGATTGGTCAAAGGATGCTCCCTCCATAAAGGTATGTAGTTGCAAAATTTGGTAGAGATCGGATGATTAGGTTAATCGTAATTTGATTTAAGCTTTGAACATTCGTGTGGCCGCCATTACGTTTCGGTCAAGATGGCGTTGATATAAAACATGACACTGAGGTGCCCTTTGCTAGTGCTACCTCTGTACCAAATTTCGTTCCATTCGGTTCCACCGTGTTCGAATTATTAGGGGGAATCAATTTTGACATAAAGATGGCCGCCATCCGCAAACTATTTGGCTAATAACCTATTAGATTGGCAAAGGATGCTCCCTCTATAAAGGTATGTTGTTGCAAAGTTTGGTAGAGATCGGATGGTTATGTTAGTCGTAATTTAACTTAAGCTTTGAACATTTGTGTGGCCGCCATTATGTTTCTGTCAATATGGCGGCGATATAAAACATGACACTGAGATGCCCTTTGCTGGTGCTACCACTGTACCAAATTTCGTTCCATTCGGTTTCACCGTGTTTGAATTAATAGGGTGAATTGATTTTCACACAAAGATGGCCGCCATCCGCAAACTATTAGGCTAATGAACTATTCATTTGGTCAAAGGATGCTTCCTCTATAAGGGTATGTTGTTGCAAAATTTGGTAGAGTTTGGATGATTAGGTTAATCGTAATTTGATTTAAGCTTTGAACATTTGTGTGGCCGCCATTACGTTTCCGTCAAGACGGCGGCGATACAAAACATGACACTGCGGTGCCTTTTGTTAGTACTACCTCTGTACCAAATTTCGTTCTATTCGGTTGCACCGTGTTCGAATTTATAGGGGGAATCAATTTTGACATAAAGATGGCCGCCATCCGCAAACTATTAGGCTAATAACCTATTAGATTGGTCAAAGGATGCTCCCTCCATAAAGGTATGTTGTTGCACAGTTTGGTAGAGATCGGATGGTTATGTTGGTCGTAATTTAACTTAAGCTTTGAACATTTGTGTGGCCGCCATTACGTTTCTGTCAATATGGCGGCGATATAAAACATGACACTGAGATGCCCTTTGCTAGTGCTACCTCTGTACCAAATTTCGTTCCATTCGGTTCCACCGTGTTCGAATTAATAGGGGGAATCAATTTTGACATAAAGATGGCCGCCATCCGCAAACTATTAGGCTAATAACCTATTAGATTGGTCAAAGGATGCTCCCTCCATAAAGGTATGTTGTTGCACAGTTTGGTAGAGATCGGATGGTTATGTTGGTCGTAATTTAACTTAAGCTTTGAACATTTGTGTGGCCGCCATTACGTTTCTGTCAATATGGCGGCGATATAAAACATGACACTGAGATGCCCTTTGCTAGTGCTACCTCTGTACCAAATTTCGTTCCATTCGGTTTCACCATGTTTGAATTAATAGGGGGAATTGATTTTCACACAAAGATGGCCGCCATCCGCAAACTATTAGGCTAATGACCTATTCATTTGGTCATAGGATGCATCCTCTATAAGGATATGTTGTTGCAAAATTTGGTAGAGTTCGGATGATTAGGTTAATCGTAATTTGATTTAAGCTTTGAACATTTGTGTGGCCGCCATTAAGTTTCCGTCAAGACGGCGGCGATACAAAACATGACACTGCGGTGCCTTTTGTTAGTACTACCTCTGTACCAAATTTCGTTCCATTCGGATGCACCGTGTTCGCATTAATTGGGTGAATCGATTTTCACACAAAGATGGCCGCCATCCGCAAACTATTACGCTGATGTCCTATTAGTTTGGTCAAAGGATGCTCCCCCCATAAAGGTATGTTGTTGCAAAATTTGGTAGAGATCGGATGATTAGGTTAGTCGTAATTTGATTCAAGCTTTGAACATTTGTGTGGCCGCCATTACGTTTCCGTCGAGATGGCGGCGATATAAAACATGACACTGAGGTGCCTTTGTTTTGTACTACCTCTGTACCAAATTTCGTTCCATTCGGTTGCACCGTGTTCGAATTAATAGGGGGAATCGATTTTCACACAAAGATGGCCGCCATCCGCAAACTATTACGCTGATGTCCTATTAGTTCGGTCAAAGGATGCTCCCCCCATAAAGGTATGTTGTTGCAGAATTTGGTAGAGATCGGATGATTAGGAGAGTCGTAATTTGATTTAAGCTTTGAACATTTTTGTGGCCGCCATTACGTTCCCGTCAAGATGGCGGCGATATAAACCATGACACTGAGGTGCATTTTGTTAGTACTACCTCTGTACCAAATTTCGTTCCATTCGGTTGCACCGTGTTCGAATTAATAGGGGGAATCGATTTTCTCACAAAGATGGCCGCCATCCGCAAACTATTACGCTGATGACCTATTAGTTTGGTCAAAAGATGCTCCCCCCATAAAGGTATGTTGTTGCAGAATTTGGTAGAGATCGGATGATTAGGTTAGTCGTAATTTGATTTAAGCTTTGAACATTTGTGTGGCCGCCATTACGTTCCCGTCAAGATGGCGGCGATATAAAACATGACACTGAGGTGCCTTTTGCTAGTACTACATCTGTACCAAAGTTCGTTCCATTCGGTTGCACCGTGTTCGAATTAATAGGGGGTATCGATTTTCACACAAAGATGGCCGCCATCCGCAAACTATTACCCTGATGACCTATTAGATTGGTCAAAGGATGCTCCCTCCATAAAGGTATGTAGTTGCAAAATTTGGTAGAGATCGGATTATTAGGTTAATCGTAATTTGATTTAAGCTTTGAACATTCGTGTGGCCGCCATTACGTTTCAGTCAAGATGGCGTTGATATAAGACATGACACTGAGGTGCCCTTTGCTAGTGCTACCTCTGTACCAAATTTCGTTCCATTCGGTTCCACCGTGTTCGAATTAATAGGGGGAATCAATTTTGACATAAAGATGGCCGCCATCCGCAAACTATTAGGCTAATAACCTATTAGATTGGCAAAGGATGCTCCCTCTATAAAGGTATGTTGTTGCAAAGTTTGGTAGAGATCGGATGGTTATGTTAGTCGTAATTTAACTTAAGCTTTGAACATTTGTGTGGCCGCCATTATGTTTCTGTCAATATGGCGGCGATATAAAACATGACACTGAGATGCCCTTTGCTAGTGCTACCACTGTACCAAATTTCGTTCCATTCGGTTTCACCGTGTTTGAATTAATAGGGTGAATTGATTTTCACACAAAGATGGCCGCCATCCGCAAACTATTAGGCTAATGACCTATTCATTTGGTCAAAGGATGCTTCCTCTATAAGGGTATGTTGTTGCAAAATTTGGTAGAGTTCGGATGATTAGGTTAATCGTAATTTGATTTAAGCTTTGAACATTTGTGTGGCCGCCATTACGTTTCCGTCAAGACGGCGGCGATACAAAATATGACACTGCGGTGCCTTTTCTTAGTACTACCTCTGTACCAAATTTCGTTCCATTCGGTTGCACCGTGTTCGCATTAATTGGGTGAATCGATTTTCACACAAAGATGGCCGCCATCCGCAAACTATTACGCTGATGTCCTATTAGTTTGGTCAAAGGATGCTCCCCCCATTAAGGTATGTTGTTGCAAAATTTGGTAGAGATCGGATGATTAGGTTAGTCGTAATTTGATTCAAGCTTTGAACATTTGTGTGGCCGCCATTACGTTTCCGTCAAGATGGCGGCGATATAAAACATGACACTGAGGTGCCTTTTGTTAGTACTACCGCTGTACCAAATTTCGTTCCATTCGGTTGCACCGTGTTCGAATTAATAGGGGGAATCGATTTTCTCACAAAGATGGCCGCCATCCGCAAACTATTACGCTGATGACCTATTAGTTTGGTCAAAGGATGCTCCCCCCATAAAGATATGTTGTTGCAGAATTTGGTAGAGATCGGATGATTAGGTTAGTCGTAATATGATTTAAGCTTTGAACATTTGTGTGGCCGCCATTACGTTTCCGTCAAGATGGCGGCGATATAAAACATGACACTGAGGTGCACTTTGCTAGTGCTACCTCTGTACCAAATTTCGTTCCATTCGGTTCCACCGTGTTCGAATTAATAGGGGGAATCAATTTTGACATAAAGATGGCCGCCATCCGCAAACTATTAGGCTAATAACCTATTAGATTGGTCAAAGGATGCTCCCTCCATAAAGGTATGATGTTGCAAAGTTTGGTAGAGATCGGATGGTTATGTTGGTCGTAATTTAACTTAAGCTTTGAACATTTGTGTGGCCGCCATTACGTTTCTGTCAATATGGCGGCGATATAAAACATGACACTGAGATGCCCTTTGCTAGTGCTACCTCTGTACCAAATTTCGTTCCATTCGGTTTCACCATGTTTGAATTAATAGGGGGAATTGATTTTCACACAAAGATGGCCGCCATCCGCCAACTATAAGCTAATGACCTATTCATTTGGTCATAGGATGCATCCTCTATAAGGGTATGTTGTTGCAAAATTTGGTAGAGTTCGGATGATTAGGTTAATCGTAATTTGATTTAAGCTTTGAACATTTGTGTGGCCGCCATTAAGTTTCCGTCAAGACGGCGGCGATACAAAACATGACACTGAGGTGCCTTTTGTTAGTACTACCTCTGTACCAAATTTCGTTCCATTCGGATGCACCGTGTTCGCATTAATTGGGGGAATCGATTTTCACACAAAGATGGCCGCCATCCGCAAACTATTACGCTGATGTCCTATTAGTTTGGTCAAAGGATGCTCCCCCCATAATGGTATGTTGTTGCAAAATTTGGTAGAGATCGGATGATTAGGTTAGTCGTAATTTGATTCAAGCTTTGATCATGTGTGTGGCAGCCATTACGTTTCCGTCGAGATGGCGGCGATATAAAACATGACACTGAGGTGCCTTTTTTTTGTACTTCCTCTGTACCAAATTTCGTTCCATTCGGTTGCACCGTGTTCGAATTAATAGGGGGAATCGATTTTCACACAAAGATGGCCGCCATCCGCAAACTATTACGCTGATGTCCTATTAGTTTGGTCAAAGGATGCTCCCCCCATAAAGGTATGTTGTTGCAGAATTTGGTAGAGATCGGATGATTAGGTGAGTCGTAATTTGATTTAAGCTTTGAACATTTTTGTGGCCGCCATTACGTTCCCGTCAAGATGGCGGCGATATAAACCATGACACTGAGGTGCATTTTGTTAGTACTACCTCTGTACCAAATTTCGTTCCATTCGGTTGCACCGTGTTTGAATTAATAGGTGGAATTGATTTTCACACAAAGATGGCCGCCATCCGCCAACTATTAGGCTAATGACCTATTCATTTGGTCATAGGATGCATCCTCTATAAGAGTATGTTGTTGCAAAATTTGGTAGAGTTCGGATGATTAGGTTAATCGTAATTTGATTTAAGCTTTGAACATTTGTGTGGCCGCCATTAAGTTTCCGTCAAGACGGCGGCGATACAAAACATGACACTGCGGTGCCTTTTGTTAGTACTACCTCTGTACCAAATTTCGTTCAATTCGGATGCACCGTGTTCGCATTAATTGGGGGAATCGATTTTCACACAAAGATGGCCGCCATCCGCAAACTATTACGCTGATGTCCTATTAGTTTGGTCAAAGGATGCTCCCCCCATAAAGGTATGTTGTTGCAAAATTTGGTAGAGATCGGATGATTAGGTTAGTCGTAATTTGATTCAAGCTTTGAACATTTGTGTGGCCGCCATTACGTTTCCGTCGAGATGGCGGCGATATAAAACATGACACTGAGGTGCCTTTGTTTTGTACTACCTCGGTACCAAATTTCGTTCCATTCGGTTGCACCGTGTTCGAATTAATAGGGGGAATCGATTTTCACACAAAGATGGCCGCCATCCGCAAACTATTACGCTGATGTCCTATTAGTTCGGTCAAAGGATGCTCCCCCCATAAAGGTATGTTGTTGCAGAATTTGGTAGAGATCGGATGATTAGGTTAGTCGTAATTTGATTCAAGCTTTGAACATTTGTGTGGCCGCCATTACGTTTCCGTCGAGATGGCGGCGATATAAAACATGACACTGAGGTGCCTTTGTTTTGTACTACCTCTGTACCAAATTTCGTTCCATTCGGTTGCACCGTGTTCGAATTAATAGGGGGAATCGATTTTCACACAAAGATGGCCGCCATCCGCAAACTGTTACGCTGATGTCCTATTAGTTCGGTCAAAGGATGCTCCCCCCATAAAGGTATGTTGTTGCAGAATTTGGTAGAGATCGGATGATTAGGAGAGTCGTAATTTGATTTAAGCTTTGAACATTTTTGTGGCCGCCATTACGTTCCCGTCAAGATGGCGGCGATATAAACCATGACACTGAGGTGCATTTTGTTAGTACTACCTCTGTACCAAATTTCGTTCCATTCGGTTGCACCGTGTTCGAATTAATAGGGGGAATCGATTTTCTCACAAAGATGGCCGCCATCCGCAAACTATTACGCTGATGACCTATTAGTTTGGTCAAAAGATGCTCCCCCCATAAAGGTATGTTGTTGCAGAATTTGGTAGAGATCGGATGATTAGGTTAGTCGTAATTTGATTTAAGCTTTGAACATTTGTGTGGCCGCCATTACGTTCCCGTCAAGATGGCGGCGATATAAAACATGACACTGAGGTGCCTTTTGCTAGTACTACATCTGTACCAAAGTTCGTTCCATTCGGTTGCACCGTGTTCGAATTAATAGGGGGTATCGATTTTCACACAAAGATGGCCGCCATCCGCAAACTATTACCCTGATGACCTATTAGATTGGTCAAAGGATGCTCCCTCCATAAAGGTATGTAGTTGCAAAATTTGGTAGAGATCGGATTATTAGGTTAATCGTAATTTGATTTAAGCTTTGAACATTCGTGTGGCCGCCATTACGTTTCAGTCAAGATGGCGTTGATATAAGACATGACACTGAGGTGCCCTTTGCTAGTGCTACCTCTGTACCAAATTTCGTTCCATTCGGTTCCACCGTGTTCGAATTATTAGGGGGAATCAATTTTGACATAAAGATGGCCGCCATCCGCAAACTATTAGGCTAATAACCTATTAGATTGGCAAAGGATGCTCCCTCTATAAAGGTATGTTGTTGCAAAGTTTGGTAGAGATCGGATGGTTATGTTAGTCGTAATTTAACTTAAGCTTTGAACATTTGTGTGGCCGCCATTATGTTTCTGTCAATATGGCGGCGATATAAAACATGACACTGAGATGCCCTTTGCTAGTGCTACCACTGTACCAAATTTCGTTCCATTCGGTTTCACCGTGTTTGAATTAATAGGGTGAATTGATTTTCACACAAAGATGGCCGCCATCCGCAAACTATTAGGCTAATGACCTATTCATTTGGTCAAAGGATGCTTCCTCTATAAGGGTATGTTGTTGCAAAATTTGGTAGAGTTCGGATGATTAGGTTAATCGTAATTTGATTTAAGCTTTGAACATTTGTGTGGCCGCCATTACGTTTCCGTCAAGACGGCGGCGATACAAAACATGACACTGCGGTGCCTTTTCTTAGTACTACCTCTGTACCAAATTTCGTTCCATTCGGTTGCACCGTGTCGCATTAATTGGGTGAATCGATTTTCACACAAAGATGGCCGCCATCCGCAAACTATTACGCTGATGTCCTATTAGTTTGGTCAAAGGATGCTCCCCCCATTAAGGTATGTTGTTGCAAAATTTGGTAGAGATCGGATGATTAGGTTAGTCGTAATTTGATTCAAGCTTTGAACATTTGTGTGGCCGCCATTACGTTTCCGTCAAGATGGCGGCGATATAAAACATGACACTGAGGTGCCTTTTGTTAGTACTACCGCTGTACCAAATTTCGTTCCATTCGGTTGCACCGTGTTCGAATTAATAGGGGGAATCGATTTTCTCACAAAGATGGCCGCCATCCGCAAACTATTACGCTGATGACCTATTAGTTTGGTCAAAGGATGCTCCCCCCATAAAGATATGTTGTTGCAGAATTTGGTAGAGATCGGATGATTAGGTTAGTCGTAATATGATATAAGCTTTGAACATTTGTGTGGCCGCCATTACGTTTCCGTCAAGATGGCGGCGATATAAAACATGACACTGAGGTGCACTTTGCTAGTGCTACCTCTGTACCAAATTTCGTTCCATTCGGTTCCACCGTGTTCGAATTAATAGGGGGAATCAATTTTGACATAAAGATGGCCGCCATCCGCAAACTATTAGGCTAATAACCTATTAGATTGGTCAAAGGATGCTCCCTCCATAAAGGTATGATGTTGCAAAGTTTGGTAGAGATCGGATGGTTATGTTGGTCGTAATTTAACTTAAGCTTTGAACATTTGTGTGGCCGCCATTACGTTTCTGTCAATATGGCGGCGATATAAAACATGACACTGAGATGCCCTTTGCTAGTGCTACCTCTGTACCAAATTTCGTTCCATTCGGTTTCACCATGTTTGAATTAATAGGGGGAATTGATTTTCACACAAAGATGGCCGCCATCCGCCAACTATAAGCTAATGACCTATTCATTTGGTCATAGGATGCATCCTCTATAAGGGTATGTTGTTGCAAAATTTGGTAGAGTTCGGATGATTAGGTTAATCGTAATTTGATTTAAGCTTTGAACATTTGTGTGGCCGCCATTAAGTTTCCGTCAAGACGGCGGCGATACAAAACATGACACTGAGGTGCCTTTTGTTAGTACTACCTCTGTACCAAATTTCGTTCCATTCGGATGCACCGTGTTCGCATTAATTGGGGGAATCGATTTTCACACAAAGATGGCCGCCATCCGCAAACTATTACGCTGATGTCCTATTAGTTTGGTCAAAGGATGCTCCCCCCATAATGGTATGTTGTTGCAAAATTTGGTAGAGATCGGATGATTAGGTTAGTCGTAATTTGATTCAAGCTTTGATCATGTGTGTGGCAGCCATTACGTTTCCGTCGAGATGGCGGCGATATAAAACATGACACTGAGGTGCCTTTTTTTTGTACTACCTCTGTACCAAATTTCGTTCCATTCGGTTGCACCGTGTTCGAATTAATAGGGGGAATCGATTTTCACACAAAGATGGCCGCCATCCGCAAACTATTACGCTGATGTCCTATTAGTTTGGTCAAAGGATGCTCCCCCCATAAAGGTATGTTGTTGCAGAATTTGGTAGAGATCGGATGATTAGGTGAGTCGTAATTTGATTTAAGCTTTGAACATTTTTGTGGCCGCCATTACGTTCCCGTCAAGATGGCGGCGATATAAACCATGACACTGAGGTGCATTTTGTTAGTACTACCTCTGTACCAAATTTCGTTCCATTCGGTTGCACCGTGTTTGAATTAATAGGTGGAATTGATTTTCACACAAAGATGGCCGCCATCCGCCAACTATTAGGCTAATGACCTATTCATTTGGTCATAGGATGCATCCTCTATAAGAGTATGTTGTTGCAAAATTTGGTAGAGTTCGGATGATTAGGTTAATCGTAATTTGATTTAAGCTTTGAACATTTGTGTGGCCGCCATTAAGTTTCCGTCAAGACGGCGGCGATACAAAACATGACACTGCGGTGCCTTTTGTTAGTACTACCTCTGTACCAAATTTCGTTCAATTCGGATGCACCGTGTTCGCATTAATTGGGGGAATCGATTTTCACACAAAGATGGCCGCCATCCGCAAACTATTACGCTGATGTCCTATTAGTTTGGTCAAAGGATGCTCCCCCCATAAAGGTATGTTGTTGCAAAATTTGGTAGAGATCGGATGATTAGGTTAGTCGTAATTTGATTCAAGCTTTGAACATTTGTGTGGCCGCCATTACGTTTCCGTCGAGATGGCGGCGATATAAAACATGACACTGAGGTGCCTTTGTTTTGTACTAACTCGGTACCAAATTTCGTTCCATTCGGTTGCACCGTGTTCGAATTAATAGGGGGAATCGATTTTCACACAAAGATGGCCGCCATCCGCAAACTATTACGCTGATGTCCTATTAGTTCGGTCAAAGGATGCTCCCCCCATAAAGGTATGTTGTTGCAGAATTTGGTAGAGATCGGATGATTAGGAGAGTCGTAATTTGATTTAAGCTTTGAACATTTTTGTGGCCGCCATTACGTTCCCGTCAAGATGGCGGCGATATAAACCATGACACTGAGGTGCATTTTGTTAGTACTACCTCTGTACCAAATTTCGTTCCATTCGGTTGCACCGTGTTCGAATTAATAGGGGGAATCGATTTTCTCACAAAGATGGCCGCCATCCGCAAACTATTACGCTGATGACCTATTAGTTTGGTCAAAAGATGCTCCCCCCATAAAGGTATGTTGTTGCAGAATTTGGTAGAGATCGGATGATTAGGTTAGTCGTAATTTGATTTAAGCTTTGAACATTTGTGTGGCCGCCATTACGTTCCCGTCAAGATGGCGGCGATATAAAACATGACACTGAGGTGCCTTTTGCTAGTACTACCTCTGTACCAAAGTTCGTTCCATTCGGTTGCACCGTGTTCGAATTAATAGGGGGAATCGATTTTCACACAAAGATGGCCGCCATCCACAAACTATTACGCTGATGACCTATTAGATTGGTCAAAGGATGCTCCCTCCATAAAGGTATGTAGTTGCAAAATTTGGTAGAGATCGGATGATTAGGTTAATCGTAATTTGATTTAAGCTTTGAACATTCGTGTGGCCGCCATTACGTTTCGGTCAAGATGGCGTTGATATAAATATGACACTGAGGTGCCCTTTGCTAGTGCTACCTGTGTACCAAATTTCGTTCCATTCGGTTCCACCGTGTTCGAATTATTAGGGGGAATCAATTTTGACATGAAGATGGCCGCCATCCGCAAACTATTAGGCTAATAACCTATTAGATTGGCAAAGGATGCTCCCTCTATAAAGGTATGTTGTTGCAAAGTTTGGTAGAGATCGGATGGTTATGTTAGTCGTAATTTAACTTAAGCTTTGAACATTTGTGTGGCCGCCATTATGTTTCTGTCAATATGGCGGCGATATAAAACATGACACTGAGATGCCCTTTGCTAGTGCTACCACTGTACCAAATTTCGTTCCATTCGGTTTCACCGTGTTTGAATTAATAGGGTGAATTGATTTTCACACAAAGATGGCCGCCATCCACAAACTATTAGGCTAATGAACTATTCATTTGGTCAAAGGATGCTTCCTCTATAAGGGTATGTTGTTGCAAAATTTGGTAGAGTTCGGATGATTAGGTTAATCGTAATTTGATTTAAGCTTTGAACATTTGTGTGGCCGCCATTACGTTTCCGTCAAGACGGCGGCGATACAAAACATGACACTGCGGTGCCTTTTGTTAGTACTACCTCTGTACCAAATTTCGTTCCATTCGGTTGCACCGTGTTCGCATTAATTGGGTGAATCGATTTTCACACAAAGATGGCCGCCATCCGCAAACTATTACGCTGATGTCCTATTAGTTTGGTCAAAGGATGTTCCCCCATTAAGGTATGTTGTTGCAAAATTTGGTAGAGATCGGATGATTAGGTTAGTCGTAATTTGATTCAAGCTTTGATCATGTGTGTGGCAGCCATTACGTTTCCGTCGAGATGGCGGCGATATAAAACATGACACTGAGGTGCCTTTTTTTGTACTACCTCTGTACCAAATTTCGTTCCATTCGGTTGCACCGTGTTCGAATTAATAGGGGGAATCGATTTTCACACAAAGATGGCCGCCATCCGCAAACTATTACGCTGATGTCCTATTAGTTTGGTCAAAGGATGCTCCCCCCATAAAGGTATGTTGTTGCAGAATTTGGTAGAGATCGGATGATTAGGTGAGTCGTAATTTGATTTAAGCTTTGAACATTTTTGTGGCCGCCATTACGTTCCCGTCAAGATGGCGGCGATATAAACCATGACACTGAGGTGCATTTTGTTAGTACTACCTCTGTACCAAATTTCGTTCCATTCGGTTGCTCCGTGTTTGAATTAATAGGTGGAATTGATTTTCACACAAAGATGGCCGCCATCCGCCAACTATTAGGCTAATGACCTATTCATTTGGTCATAGGATGCATCCTCTATAAGAGTATGTTGTTGCAAAATTTGGTAGAGTTCGGATGATTAGGTTAATCGTAATTTGATTTAAGCTTTGAACATTTGTGTGGCCGCCATTAAGTTTCCGTCAAGACGGCGGCGATACAAAACATGACACTGCGGTGCCTTTTGTTAGTACTACCTCTGTACCAAATTTCGTTCCATTCGGATGCACCGTGTTCGCATTAATTGGGGGAATCGATATTCACACAAAGATGGCCGCCATCCGCAAACTATTACGCTGATGTCCTATTAGTTTGGTCAAAGGATGCTCCCCCCATAAAGGTATGTTGTTGCAAAATTTGGTAGAGATCGGATGATTAGGTTAGTCGTAATTTGATTCAAGCTTTGAACATTTTTGTGGCCGCCATTACGTTTCCGTCAAGACGGCGGCGATACAAAACATGACACTGCGGTGCCTTTTGTTAGTACTACCTCTGTACCAAATTTCGTTCCATTCGGTTGCACCGTGTTCGCATTAATTGGGTGAATCGATTTTCACACAAAGATGGCCGCCATCCGCAAACTATTACGCTGATGTCCTATTAGTTTGGTCAAAGGATGCTCCCCCCATTAAGGTATGTTGTTGCAAAATTTGGTAGAGATCGGATGATTAGGTTAGTCGTAATTTGATTCAAGCTTTGAACATTTGTGTGGCCGCCATTACGTTTCTGTCAATAAGGCGGCGATATAAAACATGACACTGAGATGCCCTTTGCTAGTGCTACCTCTGTACCAAATTTCGTTCCATTCGGTTTCACCATGTTTGAATTAATAGGGGGAATTGATTTTCACACAAAGATGGCCGCCATCCGCCAACTATAAGCTAATGACCTATTCATTTGGTCATAGGATGCATCCTCTATAAGGGTATGTTTTTGCAAAATTTGGTAGAGTTCGGATGATTAGGTTAATCGTAATTTGATTTAAGCTTTGAACATTTGTGTGGCCGCCATTAAGTTTCCGTCAAGACGGCGGCGATACAAAACATGACACTGAGGTGCCTTTTGTTAGTACTACCTCTGTACCAAATTTCGTTCCATTCGGATGCACCGTGTTCGCATTAATTGGGGGAATCGATTTTCACACAAAGATGGCCGCCATCCGCAAACTATTACGCTGATGTCCTATTAGTTTGGTCAAAGGATGCTCCCCGCATAATGGTATGTTGTTGCAAAATTTGGTAGAGATCGGATGATTAGGTTAGTCGTAATTTGATTCAAGCTTTGATCATGTGTGTGGCAGCCATTACGTTTCCGTCGAGATGGCGGCGATATAAAACATGACACTGAGGTGCCTTTTTTTTGTACTACCTCTGTACCAAATTTCGTTCCATTCATTCATTCATTCATTCATTCATTCATTTATTTGCAATGGGGGGTGTGTCCCCCGGTGGCAAATTGGATATACATAACAAATACATAATTATACATAAAAATACATAATTACACATAACAATACATAATTATACATAACAATTCAATAACAATTATACACCAATTAAACTGGAGTATTTACACAAATAGTCAGTCTTTTCTTAAACACACCTATATGTTTGGGAAAAGGCTCTAAGACTGCGGCAGGTAGAGAGTTCCAGTTATCAATGGCACGGTTTACAAAAGAATATTTACCATAATTTGTTCGCTGTGGTCGGCCCTTAACTTTGAAAGGATGATCGCTCCTACTCATGTAAGTGGGCTTTCCCAATCGTTTGCTAAGCTCACCCCATGCTGGTTGATTTGTATACGTGTTGTACATAGCGTAGAGTCTAGATTTCATCCTCCTAGCCTCCAGTGATTCCCACCCAAGTTTCTTTAACATACGGCTCACACTGCTCCTGGGATTAAAGTCACTGAGCACAAATCTAGCGGCCTTTCTTTGTACCATTTCCAACTCATTGATGAGCCCTACTTGATATGGATCCCAAACCGCCGAGGCATATTCCAGAATAGGTCTTACAAGTGACAAATAGCCTAATTCTTTAGCAGAGGTACTACTTCCTTTTAATACCCTCATTACAAAGTGCAGGGATTTGTAAGCTTTTGAAACTACACATCCTACATGACTACTCCATTTCATATCATTCCTTACGTGAACGCCCAAATATTTGCAAGAATCTTCTTCTACAAGTATTTCCGAGCCAATGTTATATTGAAAATCGTGCCTTCGCACTTTCCCTATTTTTAAGAGACTACATTTTCTTGTGTTTATTTTCATTTTATTTACAATCGCCCACTTATAGACCAGGTTCAGGTCCTCTTGCAGCACTGCATTGTCTTGTGAGTCGTGTATCTTTCGATATATTACACAATCATCCGCAAACAATCGACAGTCACTGAGAATTCCATTTGGTAAGTCATTTATAAACGCCAAAAACAACAAAGTTCCGATTACGCTGCCCTGAGGGATACCCGACGTTACGGTAATTTCATCCGAGAATACGCCTTCAACTTTCACTTTCTGGGAACGACCAGTCAAAAATTCTTGGATCCATAAAATTACTCTTCTATCAATCTTCGTCGAAGCTAATTTATGGAGTAGCATGTCATGCGGCACGACATCAAATGCCTTCGCAAAATCTATCACCACGGCGTCGACTGAAACTCCATGGTCTAACGATTCGCTAATGTCTTGAAAAAGTGATAGCATCTGACTCTCGCATGAGTAACCTTTCCGAAATCCATGCTGCCTATCATTAAACCATGATAATGTTTCCCACTGTTCCCTCAAGTAGTCGCAAATGAGATGCTCCATCTGCTTACAAACGATGGACGTAAGGCTAACCGGCCTGTAGTTGCCCAATTCAAGTCTGCGCCCTCCCTTAAATATTGGGACTACCGTAGCTCTTTTCCAGTCATCTGGGATTTGCGCATTGTTTATGGACACATTAAATATCACCTCCAAGTATCGTGCCACGGCCCTACCTCCTAATTTAAGTACTTCACTAACAATATTATCAGGACCCTTTGATACATTGAAACGCAGTTTTTGTATTAGCTTTACAATTGCTGACTGGTTTATTTGGAACAGGGGAGCCCCTGATTCGTCGTTAAGGTCCAACACACAGCTATTGGATTTATTGAACACACTACCGTAAAAGACATTTAATTCATTAGCAATGGCCTGTTTCTCAGTAATTAATTTACCGTCACCGGACATTATCATCGACAAATTATTTGAATTTCCCTTTCTTCTCCTAACATAACTGTAAAAATTTTTCCACCCACCCCCTCCCGAACCAAGTAAACCTTGCATATAACTGTCATGAGCAGCCCTCTTTTTTAAGACGAGCTCTCTTGATAAGGACTTAAATTTCAACATATACTTGTCACTATCATGTCTTTTATTGTATAATTTCCTAATTTTCCGTTTTAGTCTCCTAATTTCTCGTGTGTAATACTCAGGGTCTGGGTTCTGTTTCAGCAATTTAAATGGGACAAATTTATCAACAGCGCTATTTAAAATTTTCAAAAAGTTAGTCCACAGGATATTAATGTGATTTCCTTCCGATGCCCATCCTACAAATAGCTCATTCAAATACCCCTGAAACTTGCCCTGATCCGCCCTGCGATACTGGAATATGATCTTTTTCGCTACATCAGAGTCTAATTTTGTAACGTCACCATATCTAATATTTAATTCAACCCCAGAATGGTCACTAATTCCTGGTACTTTCAGACAGTTAATATACAGCTCTACAGGCCTTACGAGATAAACATCTAAGGTATTATTGTCTCTAGTTGGGAAGTCAACTACTTGGGAAAATCCCCCCTCCCTTAAGAATTTATTTGCAGCGCTCTGAGCTTGACCACAGCTAGTTGACTCACCAGACCAGTCTACTTTGGGGAGGTTTAAATCTCCAGCAATTATTATGCTCTTTTTCATAGCATTACCCGTACAAGTTTTATCATACAGTGTTTCGAGGAGAGAAAAGTTATCTTTCGGTGCTCTATACGCCCCTATCACCTGAAGAGGGAATTTATTTCCTTTATCCGAAATTTGTACACATAACATTTCATGATCCATATCAGCCCACTTTAAGAAACTAGCTATATTTTTGCGCACTCAAATAAATAGCCCACCACCTCGCTTCCCCCGATCCCTTCTGTACATTTCGTAGGTCCCTTGAATTATTTCGCTACTATTTATGTCCTCATATAACCAAGATTCAGTTGCAATGACAATGTCCGGAGAATACGTCTCTACAAGATTCCAAAATTCAATTAATTTATTTCCTAAACTCTGACAATTAACCTGCAGTAATCTTAGAGTCTTACCTCCGCAGCAAATATCTTGAAGTAGCTCCTTCTGTTCCCATCGGCTGGCAACCTCTGGACCTGCTCCTCCTCACAAAAGCCGGCACGAACCGATGACCCTGTCATGTAGGCTCCCTAGGTTGTAAGCGCCCCGTCGATTTAGATGCAGCCCGTCTCGGGCGAAGTCACGGCCACCAATCCAGCAGTCAGCTTCTACGTACACTAATCCCAGTTGTGCACATACCCAGTCCATGCGGTCATTTACAGTCTTAACTCGCCTTAACGGAACATCTCCTCGCCGAACAATGCCACTCATTATAATTTTTGCATTTCTAAACTTGCTTTTAGCTTTTCTGCCTAGTTCGTAGAGCTCCCCCATGATGTAATCAGCTGTAGCCCTCTTCTTCAAATCGTTCGTCCCAACATGGAGCAACAACACTTTAACTTTTTCACAGTCCTCTATATTTGTTTCTTCCACTTGTTGGGCAAGCTGGTCAATTTTAATCCCCGGATAACACCGCACTTTCGCACCTGATTTCCTCGAGATATTCGCACTCCATCGTATCATCGAATCACCCATTATGATAACGTCATCCTCAGTTTGCTCCTGCACGCCCTCTTCCACACTGATCCCAGTAGAAAGCCGTTCAGTCACATCCTTCACCGTTTCTTCTGATTCACGAAGCTTAGCTCTAAGTTCCTGTATTATTTGATCCCTTGCTTTGATTTGCACCCTCAAACAGTCCGGCGTATCACATACTTTACAAAACCAATTTCCGACATCACAATCATCCTTCTTGACCTTAATACAGCCGAAGTGAAACCATTTCTCACATAGTCCACACTCAACACCATTCTTCAATGTTTTACTGCACGTCGAACACTTTAAAACTGTCACTGGATCATTTGCCTGATTCACATTTGGAGTAACAGGCCCTGGATTCACTTCCACTCCACCAATAACTAGCAATGCAGCTATCACTAGGGCTATGAACCACAAGTTGCTAGGTCCCGTACGCACACACAAACACCGGAAATCCCGACTACCCTTCACATACCACAGTCCGATCCTCGCCCGATAACATTCCAGAGAACAACCCATTCCAGCACACCTGAGAGCTTGGGAAAAACACGACCTTTCACTTTGACTGCCAACTGCAGTGTTGCACCGTGTTCGAATTAATAGGGGGAATCGATTTTCACACAAAGATGGCCGCCATCCGCAAACTATTACGCTGATGTCCTATTAGTTTGGTCAAAGGATGCTCCCCCCATAAAGGTATGTTGTTGCAGAATTTGGTAGAGATCGGATGATTAGGTGAGTCGTAATTTGATTTAAGCTTTGAACATTTTTGTGGCCGCCATTACGTTCCCGTCAAGATGGCGGCGATATAAACCATGACACTGAGGTGCATTTTGTTAGTACTACCTCTGTACCAAATTTCGTTCCATTCGGTTGCACCGTGTTTGAATTAATAGGTGGAATTGATTTTCACACAAAGATGGCCGCCATCCGCAAACTATTAGGCTAATGACCTATTCATTTGGTCAAAGGATGCTTCCTCTATAAGGGTATGTTGTTGCAAAATTTGGTAGAGTTCGGATGATTAGGTTAATCGTAATTTGATTTAAGCTTTGAACATTTGTGTGGCCGCCATTACGTTTCCGTCAAGACGGCGGCGATACAAAACATGACACTGCGGTGCCTTTTTTTAGTACTACCTCTGTACCAAATTTCGTTCCATTCGGATGCACCGTGTTCGCATTAATTGGGGGAATCGATTTTCACACAAAGATGGCCGCCATCCGCAAACTATTACGCTGATGTCCTATTAGTTTGGTCAAAGGATGCTCCCCCCATAAAGGTATGTTGTTGCAAAATTTGGTAGAGATCGGATGATTAGGTTAGTCGTAATTTGATTCAAGCTTTGAACATTTGTGTGGCCGCCATTACGTTTCCGTCGAGATGGCGGCGATATAAAACATGACACTGAGGTGCCTTTGTTTTGTACTACCTCTGTACCAAATTTCGTTCCATTCGGTTGCACCGTGTTCGAATTAATAGGGGGAATCGATTTTCACACAATGATGGCCGCCATCCGCAAACTATTACGCTGATGTCCTATTAGTTCGGTCAAAGGATGCTCCCCCCATAAAGGTATGTTGTTGCAAAATTTGGTAGAGATCGGATGATTAGGTTAGTCGTAATTTGATTCAAGCTTTGATCATGTGTGTGGCAGCCATTACGTTTCCGTCGAGATGGCGGCGATATAAAACATGACACTGAGGTGCCTTTTTTTTGTACTACCTCTGTACCAAATTTCGTTCCATTCGGTTGCACCGTGTTCGAATTAATAGGGGGAATCGATTTTCACACAAAGATGGCCGCCATCCGCAAACTATTACGCTGATGTCCTATTAGTTTGGTCAAAGGATGCTCCCCCCATAAAGGTATGTTGTTGCAGAATTTGGTAGAGATCGGATGATTAGGTGAGTCGTAATTTGATTTAAGCTTTGAACATTTTTGTGGCCGCCATTACGTTCCCGTCAAGATGGCGGCGATATAAACCATGACACTGAGGTGCATTTTGTTAGTACTACCTCTGTACCAAATTTCGTTCCATTCGGTTGCACCGTGTTTGAATTAATAGGTGGAATCGATTTTCACACAAAGATGGCCGCCATCCGCCAACTATTAGGCTAATGACCTATTCATTTGGTCATAGGATGCATCCTCTATAAGAGTATGTTGTTGCAAAATTTGGTAGAGTTCGGATGATTAGGTTAATCGTAATTTGATTTAAGCTTTGAACATTCGTGTGGCCGCCATTACGTTTCAGTCAAGATGGCGTTGATATAAGACATGACACTGAGGTGCCCTTTGCTAGTGCTACCTCTGTACCAAATTTCGTTCCATTCGGTTCCACCGTGTTCGAATTATTAGGGGGAATCAATTTTGACATAAAGATGGCCGCCATCCGCAAACTATTAGGCTAATAACCTATTAGATTGGCAAAGGATGCTCCCTCTATAAAGGTATGTTGTTGCAAAGTTTGGTAGAGATCGGATGGTTATGTTAGTCGTAATTTAACTTAAGCTTTGAACATTTGTGTGGCCGCCATTATGTTTCTGTCAATATGGCGGCGATATAAAACATGACACTGAGATGCCCTTTGCTAGTGCTACCACTGTACTAAATTTCGTTCCATTCGGTTTCACCGTGTTTGAATTAATAGGGTGAATTGATTTTCACACAAAGATGGCCGCCATCCGCAAACTATTAGGCTAATGACCTATTCATTTGGTCAAAGGATGCTTCCTCTATAAGGGTATGTTGTTGCAAAATTTGGTAGAGTTCGGATGATTAGGTTAATCGTAATTTGATTTAAGCTTTGAACATTTGTGTGGCCGCCATTACGTTTCCGTCAAGACGGCGGCGATACAAAACATGACACTGCGGTGCCTTTTGTTAGTACTACCTCTGTACCAAATTTCGTTCCATTCGGTTGCACCGTGTTCGAATTAATAGGGGGAATCGATTTTCTCACAAAGATGGCCGCCATCCGCAAACTATTACGCTGATGACCTATTAGTTTGGTCAAAGGATGCTCCCCCCATAAAGATATGTTGTTGCAGAATTTGGTAGAGATCGGATGATTAGGTTAGTCGTAATATGATTTAAGCTTTGAACATTTGTGTGGCCGCCATTACGTTTCCGTCAAGATGGCGGCGATATAAAACATGACACTGAGGTGCCCTTTGCTAGTGCTACCTCTGTACCAAATTTCGTTCCATTCGGTTTCACCATGTTTGAATTAATAGGGGGAATTGATTTTCACACAAAGATGGCCGCCATCCGCCAACTATAAGCTAATGACCTATTCATTTGGTCATAGGATGCATCCTCTATAAGGGTATGTTGTTGCAAAATTTGGTAGAGTTCGGATGATTAGGTTAATCGTAATTTGATTTAAGCTTTGAACATTTGTGTGGCCGCCATTAAGTTTCCGTCAAGACGGCGGCGATACAAAACATGACACTGAGGTGCCTTTTGTTAGTACTACCTCTGTACCAAATTTCGTTCCATTCGGATGCACCGTGTTCGCATTAATTGGGGGAATCGATTTTCACACAAAGATGGCCGCCATCCGCAAACTATTACGCTGATGTCCTATTAGTTTGGTCAAAGGATGCTCCCCCCATAATGGTATGTTGTTGCAAAATTTGGTAGAGATCGGATGATTAGGTTAGTCGTAATTTGATTCAAGCTTTGATCATGTGTGTGGCAGCCATTACGTTTCCGTCGAGATGGCGGCGATATAAAACATGACACTGAGGTGCCTTTTTTTTGTACTACCTCTGTACCAAATTTCGTTCCATTCGGTTGCACCGTGTTCGAATTAATAGGGGGAATCGATTTTCACACAAAGATGGCCGCCATCCGCAAACTATTACGCTGATGTCCTATTAGTTTGGTCAAAGGATGCTCCCCCCATAAAGGTATGTTGTTGCAGAATTTGGTAGAGATCGGATGATTAGGTGAGTCGTAATTTGATTTAGGCTTTGAACATTTTTGTGGCCGCCATTACGTTCCCGTCAAGATGGCGGCGATATAAACCATGACACTGAGGTGCATTTTGTTAGTACTACCTCTGTACCAAATTTCGTTCCATTCGGTTGCACCGTGTTTGAATTAATAGGTGGAATTGATTTTCACACAAAGATGGCCGCCATCCGCCAACTATTAGGCTAATGACCTATTCATTTGGTCATAGGATGCATCCTCTATAAGAGTATGTTGTTGCAAAATTTGGTAGAGTTCGGATGATTAGGTTAATCGTAATTTGATTTAAGCTTTGAACATTTGTGTGGCCGCCATTAAGTTTCCGTCAAGACGGCGGCGATACAAAACATGACACTGCGGTGCCTTTTGTTAGTACTACCTCTGTACCAAATTTCGTTCCATTCGGATGCACCGTGTTCGCATTAATTGGGGGAATCGATTTTCACACAAAGATGGCCGCCATCCGCAAACTATTACGCTGATGTCCTATTAGTTTGGTCAAAGGATGCTCCCCCCATAAAAGTATGTTGTTGCAAAATTTGGTAGAGATCGGATGATTAGGTTAGTCGTAATTTGATTCAAGCTTTGAACATTTGTGTGGCCGCCATTACGTTTCCGTCGAGATGGCGGCGATATAAAACATGACAGTGAGGTGCCTTTGTTTTGTACTACCTCTGTACCAAATTTCGTTCCATTCGGTTGCACCGTGTTCGAATTAATAGGGGGAATCGATTTTCACACAAAGATGGCCGCCATCCGCAAACTATTACGCTGATGTCCTATTAGTTCGGTCAAAGGATGCTCCCCCCATAAAGGTATGTTGTTGCAGAATTTGGTAGAGATCGGATGATTAGGAGAGTCGTAATTTGATTTAAGCTTTGAACATTTTTGTGGCCGCCATTACGTTCCCGTCAAGATGGCGGCGATATAAACCATGACACTGAGGTGCATTTTGTTAGTACTACCTCTGTACCAAATTTCGTTCCATTCGGTTGCACCGTGTTCGAATTAATAGGGGGAATCGATTTTCTCACAAAGATGGCCGCCATCCGCAAACTATTACGCTGATGTTCTATTAGTTTGGTCAAAGGATGCTCCCCCCATAAAGGTATGTTGTTGCAGAATTTGGTAGAGATCGGATGATTAGGAGAGTCGTAATTTGATTTAAGCTTTGAACATTTTTGTGGCCGCCATTACGTTCCCGTCAAGATGGCGGCGATATAAACCATGACACTGAGGTGCATTTTGTTAGTACTACCTCTGTACCAAATTTCGTTCCATTCGGTTGCACCGTGTTCGAATTAATAGGGGGAATCGATTTTCTCACAAAGATGGCCGCCATCCGCAAACTATTACGCTGATGACCTATTAGTTTGGTCAAAAGATGCTCCCCCCATAAAGGTATGTTGTTGCAGAATTTGGTAGAGATCGGATGATTAGGTTAGTCGTAATTTGATTTAAGCTTTGAACATTTGTGTGGCCGCCATTACGTTCCCGTCAAGATGGCGGCGATATAAAACATGACACTGAGGTGCCTTTTGCTAGTACTACCTCTGTACCAAAGTTCGTTCCATTCGGTTGCACCGTGTTCGAATTAATAGGGGGAATCGATTTTCACACAAAGATGGCCGCCATCCGCAAACTATTACGCTGATGACCTATTAGATTGGTCAAAGGATGCTCCCTCCATAAAGGTATGTAGTTGCAAAATTTGGTAGAGATCGGATGATTAGGTTAATCGTAATTTGATTTAAGCTTTGAACATTCGTGTGGCCGCCATTACGTTTCGGTCAAGATGGCGTTGATATAAAACATGACACTGAGGTGCCCTTTGCTAGTGCTACCTCTGTACCAAATTTCGTTCCATTCGGTTCCACCGTGTTCGAATTATTAGGGGGAATCAATTTTGACATAAAGATGGCCGCCATCCGCAAACTATTAGGCTAATAACCTATTAGATTGGCAAAGGATGCTCCCTCTATAAAGGTATGTTGTTGCAAAGTTTGGTAGAGATCGGATGGTTATGTTAGTCGTAATTTAACTTAAGCTTTGAACATTTGTGTGGCCGCCATTATGTTTCTGTCAATATGGCGGCGATATAAAACATGACACTGAGATGCCCTTTGCTAGTGCTACCACTGTACCAAATTTCGTTCCATTCGGTTTCACCGTGTTTGAATTAATAGGGTGAATTGATTTTCACACAAAGATGGCCGCCATCCACAAACTATTAGGCTAATGAACTATTCATTTGGTCAAAGGATGCTTCCTCTATAAGGGTATGTTGTTGCAAAATTTGGTAGAGTTCGGATGATTAGGTTAATCGTAATTTGATTTAAGCTTTGAACATTTGTGTGGCCGCCATTACGTTTCCGTCAAGACGGCGGCGATACAAAACATGACACTGCGGTGCCTTTTGTTAGTACTACCTCTGTACCAAATTTCGTTCTATTCGGTTGCACCGTGTTCGAATTAATAGGGGGAATCAATTTTGACATAAAGATGGCCGCCATCCGCAAACTATTAGGCTAATAACCTATTAGATTGGTCAAAGGATGCTCCCTCCATAAAGGTATGTTGTTGCACAGTTTGGTAGAGATCGGATGGTTATGTTGGTCGTAATTTAACTTAAGCTTTGAACATTTGTGTGGCCGCCATTACGTTTCTGTCAATATGGCGGCGATATAAAACATGACACTGAGATGCCCTTTGCTAGTGCTACCTCTGTACCAAATTTCGTTCCATTCGGTTCCACCGTGTTCGAATTAATAGGGGGAATCAATTTTGACATAAAGATGGCCGCCATCCGCAAACTATTAGGCTAATAACCTATTAGATTGGTCAAAGGATGCTCCCTCCATAAAGGTATGTTGTTGCACAGTTTGGTAGAGATCGGATTGTTATGTTGGTCGTAATTTAACTTAAGCTTTGAACATTTGTGTGGCCGCCATTACGTTTCTGTCAATATGGCGGCGATATAAAACATGACACTGAGATGCCCTTTGCTAGTGCTACCTCTGTACCAAATTTCGTTCCATTCGGTTTCACCATGTTTGAATTAATAGGGGGAATTGATTTTCACACAAAGATGGCCGCCATCCGCAAACTATTAGGCTAATGACCTATTCATTTGGTCATAGGATGCATCCTCTATAAGGATATGTTGTTGCAAAATTTGGTAGAGTTCGGATGATTAGGTTAATCGTAATTTGATTTAAGCTTTGAACATTTGTGTGGCCGCCATTAAGTTTCCGTCAAGACGGCGGCGATACAAAACATGACACTGCGGTGCCTTTTGTTAGTACTACCTCTGTACCAAATTTCGTTCCATTCGGATGCACCGTGTTCGCATTAATTGGGGGAATCGATTTTCACACAAAGATGGCCGCCATCCGCAAACTATTACGCTGATGTCCTATTAGTTTGGTCAAAGGATGCTCCCCCCATAAAGGTATGTTGTTGCAAAATTTGGTAGAGATCGGATGATTAGGTTAGTCGTAATTTGATTCAAGCCTTGAACATTTGTGTGGCCGCCATTACGTTTCCGTCGAGATGGCGGCGATATAAAACATGACACTGAGGTGCCTTTGTTTTGTACTACCTCTGTACCAAATTTCGTTCCATTCGGTTGCACCGTGTTCGAATTAATAGGGGGAATCGATTTTCACACAAAGATGGCCGCCATCCGCAAACTATTACGCTGATGTCCTATTAGTTCGGTCAAAGGATGCTCCCCCCATAAAGGTATGTTGTTGCAGAATTTGGTAGAGATCGGATGATTAGGAGAGTCGTAATTTGATTTAAGCTTTGAACATTTTTGTGGCCGCCATTACGTTCCCGTCAAGATGGCGGCGATATAAATCATGACACTGAGGTGCATTTTGTTAGTACTACCTCTGTACCAAATTTCGTTCCATTCGGTTGCACCGTGTTCGAATTAATAGTGGGAATCGATTTTCTCACAAAGATGGCCGCCATCCGCAAACTATTACGCTGATGACCTATTAGTTTGGTCAAAAGATGCTCCCCCGATAAAGGTATGTTGTTGCAGAATTTGGTAGAGATCGGATGATTAGGTTAGTCGTAATTTGATTTAAGCTTTGAACATTTGTGTGGCCGCCATTACGTTCCCGTCAAGATGGCGGCGATATAAAACATGACACTGAGGTGCCTTTTGCTAGTACTACCTCTGTACCAAAGTTCGTTCCATTCGGTTGCACCGTGTTCGAATTAATAGGGGGAATCGATTTTCACACAAAGATGGCCGCCATCCGCAAACTATTACGCTGATGACCTATTAGATTGGTCAAAGGATGCTCCCTCCATAAAGGTATGTAGTTGCAAAATTTGGTAGAGATCGGATGATTAGGTTAATCGTAATTTGATTTAAGCTTTGAACATTCGTGTGGCCGCCATTACGTTTCGGTCAAGATGGCGTTGATATAAAACATGACACTGAGGTGCCCTTTGCTAGTGCTACCCCTGTACCAAATTTCGTTCCATTCGGTTCCACCGTGTTCGAATTATTAGGGGGAATCAATTTTGACATAAAGATGGCAGCCATCCGCAAACTATTAGGCTAATAACCTATTAGATTGGCAAAGGATGCTCCCTCTATAAAGGTATGTTGTTGCAAAGTTTGGTAGAGATCGGATGGTTATGTTAGTCGTAATTTAACTTAAGCTTTGAACATTTGTGTGGCCGCCATTATGTTTCTGTCAATATGGCGGCGATATAAAACATGACACTGAGATGCCCTTTGCTAGTGCTACCACTGTACCAAATTTCGTTCCATTCGGTTTCACCGTGTTTGAATTAATAGGGTGAATTGATTTTCACACAAAGATGGCCGCCTTCCGCAAACTATTAGGCTAATGAACTATTCATTTGGTCAAAGGATGCTTCCTCTATAAGGGTATGTTGTTGCAAAATTTGGTAGAGTTCGGATGGTTAGGTTAATCGTAATTTGATTTAAGCTTTGAACATTTGTGTGGCCGCCATTACGTTTCTGTCAAGACGGCGGCGATACAAAACATGACACTGCGGTGCCTTTTGTTAGTACTACCTCTGTACCAAATTTCGTTCTATTCGGTTGCACCGTGTTCATATTAATTGGGGGAATCGATTTTCACACAAAGATGGCCGCCATCCGCAAACTATTACGCTGATGTCCTATTAGTTTGGTCAAAGGATGCTCCCCCCATTAAGGTATGTTGTTGCAAAATTTGGTAGAGATCGGATGATTAGGTTAGTCGTAATTTGATTCAAGCTTTGAACATTTGTGTGGCCGCCATTACGTTTCCGTCAAGATGGCGGCGATATAAAACATGACACTGAGGTGCCTTTTGTTAGTACTACCGCTGTACCAAATTACGTTCCATTCGGTTGCACCGTGTTCGAATTAATAGGGGGAATCGATTTTCTCACAAAGATGGCCGCCATCCGCAAACTATTACGCTGATGACCTATTAGTTTGGTCAAAGGATGCTCCCCCCATAAAGATATGTTTTTGCAGAATTTGGTAGAGATCGGATGATTAGGTTAGTCGTAATATGATTTAAGCTTTGAACATTTGTGTGGCCGCCATCACGTTTCCGTCAAGATGGCGGCGATATAAAACATGACACTGCGGTGCACTTTGCTAGTGCTACCTATGTACCAAATTTCGTTCCATTCGGTTCCACCGTGTTCGAATTAATAGGGGGAATCAATTTTGACATAAAGATGGCCGCCATCCGCAAACTATTAGGCTAATAACCTATTACATTGGTCAAAGGATGCTCCCTCCATAAAGGTATGTTGTTGCAAAGTTTGGTAGAGATCGGATGGTTATGTTGGTCGTAATTTAACTTAAGTTTTGAACATTTGTGTGGCCGCCATTACGTTTCTGTCAATATGGCGGCGATATAAAACATGACACTGAGATGCCCTTTGCTAGTGCTACCTCTGTACCAAATTTCGTTCCATTTGGTTTCACCATGTTTGAATTAATAGGTGGAATTGATTTTCACACAAAGATGGCCGCCATCCGCCAACTATTAGGCTAATGACCTATTCATTTGGTCATAGGATGCATCCTCTATAAGGGTATGTTGTTGCAAAATTTGGTAGAGTTCGGATGATTAGGTTAATCGTAATTTGATTTAAGCTTTGAACATTTGTGTGGCCGCCATTAAGTTTCCGTCAAGACGGCGGCGATACAAAACATGACACTGCGGTGCCTTTTGTTAGTACTACCTCTGGACCAAATTTCGTTCCATTCGGATGCACCGTGTTCGCATTAATTGGGGGAATCGATTTTCACACAAAGATGGCCGCCATCCGCAAACTATTACGCTGATGTCCTATTAGTTTGGTCAAAGGATGCTTCCCCCATAAAGGTATGTTGTTGCAAAATTTGGTAGAGATCGGATGATTAGGTTAGTCGTAATTTGATTCAAGCTTTGAACATTTGTGTGGCCGACATTACGTTTCCGTCAAGATGGCGGAGATATTAATCATGACACTGAGATGCCCTTTGCTAGTGCTATCTCTGTACCAAATTTCGTTCCATTCGGTTCCACCGTGTTCGAATTAATAGGGGGAATCAATTTTGACATAAAGATGGCCGCCATCCGCAAACTATTAGGCTAATAACCTATTAGATTGGTCAAAGGATGCTCCCCCCATAAAGGTATGTTGTTGCAGAATTTGGTAGAGATCGGATGATTAGGAGAGTCGTAATTTGATTTAAGCTTTGAACATTTTTGTGGCCGCCATTACGTTCCCGTCAAGATGGCGGCGATATAAACCATGACACTGAGGTGCATTTTGTTAGTACTACCTCTGTACCAAATTTCGTTCCATTCGGTTGCACCGTGTTCGAATTAATAGGGGGAATCGATTTTCTCACAAAGATGGCCGCCATCCGCAAACTATTACGCTGATGACCTATTAGTTTGGTCAAAAGATGCTCCCCCCATAAAGGTATATTGTTGCAGAATTTGGTAGAGATCGGAAGATTAGGTTAGTCGTAATTTGATTTAAGCTTTGAACATTTGTGTGGCCGCCATTACGTTCCCGTCAAGATGGCGGCGATATAAAACATGACACTGAGGTGCCTTTTGCTAGTACTACCTCTGTACCAAAGTTCGTTCCATTCGGTTGCACCGTGTTCGAATTAATAGGGGGTATCGATTTTCACACAAAGATGGCCGCCATCCGCAAACTATTACCCTGATGACCTATTAGATTGGTCAAAGGATGCTCCCTCCATAAAGGTATGTAGTTGCAAAATTTGGTAGAGATCGGATGATTAGGTTAATCGTAATTTGATTTAAGCTTTGAACATTCGTGTGGCCGCCATTACGTTTCAGTCAAGACGGCGTTGATATAAAACATGACACTGAGGTGCCCTTTGCTAGTGCTACCTCTGTACCAAATTTCGTTCCATTCGGTTCCACCGTGTTCGAATTATTAGGGGGAATCAATTTTGACATAAAGATGGCCGCCATCCGCAAACTATTAGGCTAATAACCTATTAGATTGGCAAAGGATGCTCCTTCTATAAAGGTATGTTGTTGCAAAGTTTGGTAGAGATCGGATGGTTATGTTAGTCGTAATTTAACTTAAGCTTTGAACATTTGTGTGGCCGCCATTATGTTTCTGTCAATATGGCGGCGATATAAAACAGGACACTGAGATGCCCTTTGCTAGTGCTACCACTGTACCAAATTTCGTTCCATTCGGTTTCACCGTGTTTGAATTAATAGGGTGAATTGATTTTCACACAAAGATGGCCGCCATCCGCAAACTATTAGGCTAATGACCTATTCATTTGGTCAAAGGATGCTTCCTCTATAAGGGTATGTTGTTGCAAAATTTGGTAGAGTTCGGATGATTAGGTTAATCGTAATTTGATTTAAGCTTTGAACATTTGTGTGGCCGCCATTACGTTTCCGTCAAGACGGCGGCGATACAAAACATGACACTGCGGTGCCTTTTGTTAGTACTACCGCTGTACCAAATTTCGTTCCATTCGGTTGCACCGTGTTCGAATTAATAGGGGGAATCGATTTTCTCACAAAGATGGCCGCCATCCGCAAACTATTACGCTGATGACCTATTAGTTTGGTCAAAGGATGCTCCCCCCATAAAGATATGTTGTTGCAGAATTTGGTAGAGATCGGATGATTAGGTTAGTCGTAATATGATTTAAGCTTTGAACATTTGTGTGGCCGCCATTACGTTTCCGTCAAGATGGCGGCGATATAAAACATGACACTGAGGTGCACTTTGCTAGTGCTACCTCTGTACCAAATTTCGTTCCATTCGGTTCCACCGTGTTCGAATTAATAGGGGGAATCAATTTTGACATAAAGATGGCCGCCATCCGCAAACTATTAGGCTAATAACCTATTAGATTGGTCAAAGGATGCTCCCTCCATAAAGGTATGTTGTTGTAAAGTTTGGTAGAGATCGGATGGTTATGTTGGTCGTAATTTAACTTAAGCTTTGAACATTTGTGTGGCCGCCATTACGTTTCTGTCAATATGGCGGCGATATAAAACATGACACTGAGATGCCCTTTGCTAGTGCTACCTCTGTACCAAATTTCGTTCCATTCGGTTTCACCATGTTTGAATTAATAGGGGGAATTGATTTTCACACAAAGATGGCCGCCATCCGCCAACTATAAGCTAATGACCTATTCATTTGGTCATAGGATGCATCCTCTATAAGGGTATGTTGTTGCAAAATTTGGTAGAGTTCGAATGATTAGGTTAATCGTAATTTGATTTAAGCCTTGAACATTTGTGTGGCCGCCATTAAGTTTCCGTCAAGACGGCGGCGATACAAAACATGACACTGAGGTGCCTTTTGTTAGTACTACCTCTGTACCAAATTTCGTTCCATTCGGATGCACCGTGTTCGCATTAATTGGGGGAATCGATTTTCACACAAAGATGGCCGCCATCCGCAAACTATTACGCTGATGTCCTATTAGTTTGGTCAAAGGATGCTCCCCCCATAATGGTATGTTGTTGCAAAATTTGGTAGAGATCGGATGATTAGGTTAGTCGTAATTTGATTCAAGCTTTGATCATGTGTGTGGCCGCCATTACGTTTCCGTCGAGATGGCGGCGATATAAAACATGACACTGAGGTGCCTTTTTTTTGTACTACCTCTGTACCAAATTTCGTTCCATTCGGTTGCACCGTGTTCGAATTAATAGGGGGAATTGGTTTTCACACAAAGATGGCCGCCATCCGCAAACTATTACGCTGATGTCCTATTAGTTTGGTCAAAGGATGCTCCCCCCATAAAGGTATGTTGTTGCAGAATTTGGTAGAGATCGGATGATTAGGTGAGTCGTAATTTGATTTAAGCTTTGAACATTTTTGTGGCCGCCATTACGTTCCCGTCAAGATGGTGGCGATATAAACCATGACACTGAGGTGCATTTTGTTAGTACTACCTCTGTACCAAATTTCGTTCCATTCGGTTGCACCGTGTTTGAATTAATAGGTGGAATTGATTTTCACACAAAGATGGCCGCCATCCGCCAACTATAAGGCTAATGACCTATTCATTTGGTCATAGGATGCATCCTCTATAAGGGTATGTTGTTGCAAAATTTGGTAGAGTTCGGATGATTAGGTTAATCGTAATTTGATTTTAGCTTTGAACATTTGTGTGGCCGCCATTAAGTTTCCGTCAAGACGGCGGCGATACAAAACATGACACTGCGGTGCCTTTTGTTAGTACTACCTCTGGACCAAATTTCGTTCCATTCGGATGCACCGTGTTCGCATTAATTGGGGGAATCGATTTTCACACAAAGATGGCCGCCATCCACAAACTATTACGCTGATGTCCTATTAGTTTGGTCAAAGGATGCTCCCCGCATAAAGGTATGTTGTTGCAAAATTTGGTAGAGATCGGATGATTAGGTTAGTCGTAATTTGATTCAAGCTTTGAACATTTGTGTGGCCGCCATTACGTTTCCGTCGAGATGGCGGCGATATAAAACATGACACTGAGGTGCCTTTTTTTGTACTACCTCTGTACCAAATTTCGTTCCATTCGGTTGCACCGTGTTCGAATTAATAGGGGGAATCGATTTTCACACAAAGATGGCCGCCATCCGCAAACTATTACGCTGATGTCCTATTAGTTTGGTCAAAGGATGCTCCCCCCATAAAGGTATGTTGTTGCAGAATTTGGTAGAGATCGGATGATTAGGAGAGTCGTAATTTGATTTAAGCTTTGAACATTTTTGTGGCCGCCATTACGTTCCCGTCAAGATGGCGGCGATATAAACCATGACACTGAGGTGCATTTTGTTAGTACTACCTCTGTACCAAATTTCGTTCCATTCGGTTGCACCGTGTTCGAATTAATAGGGGGAATCGATTTTCTCACAAAGATGGCCGCCATCCGCAAACTATTACGCTGATGACCTATTAGTTTGGTCAAAAGATGCTCCCCCCATAAAGGTATGTTGTTGCAGAATTTGGTAGAGATCGGATGATTAGGTTAGTCGTAATTTGATTTAAGCTTTGAACATTTGTGTGGCCGCCATTACGTTCCCGTCAAGATGGCGGCGATATAAAACATGACACTGAGGTGCCTTTTGCTAGTACTACCTCTGTACCAAAGTTCGTTCCATTCGGTTGCACCGTGTTCGAATTAATAGGGGGAATCGATTTTCACACAAAGATGGCCGCCATCCGCAAACTATTACGCTGATGACCTATTAGATTGGTCAAAGGATGCTCCCTCCATAAAGGTATGTAGTTGCAAAATTTGGTAGAGATCGGATGATTAGGTTAATCGTAATTTGATTTAAGCTTTGAACATTCGTGTGGCCGCCATTACGTTTCAGTCAAGATGGCGTTGATATAAAACATGACACTGAGGTGCCCTGTGCTAGTGCTACCTCTGTACCAAATTTCGTTCCATTCGGTTCCACCGTGTTCGAATTATTAGGGGGAATCAATTTTGACATAAAGATGGCCGCCATCCGCAAACTATTAGGCTAATAACCTATTAGATTGGCAAAGGATGCACCCTCTATAAAGGTATGTTGTTGCAAAGTTTGGTAGATATCGGATGGTTATGTTAGTCGTAATTTAACTTAAGCTTTGAACATTTGTGTGGCCGCCATTATGTTTCTGTCAATATGGCGGCGATATAAAACATGACACTGAGATGCACTTTGCTAGTGCAACCTCTGTACCAAATTTCGTTCCATTCGGTTTCACCGTGTTTGAATTAATAGGGTGAATTGATTTTCACACAAAGATGGCCGCCATCCGCAAACTATTAGGCTAATGACCTATTCATTTGGTCAAAGGATGCTTCCTCTATAAGGGTATGTTGTTGCAAAATTTGGTAGAGTTCGGATGATTAGGTTAATCGTAATTTGATTTAAGCTTTGAACATTTGTGTGGCCGCCATTACGTTTCCGTCAAGACGGCGGCGATACAAAACATGACACTGCGGTGCCTTTTGTTAGTACTACCTCTGTACCAAATTTCGTTCCATTCGGTTGCACCGTGTTCGCATTAATTGGGGGAATCGATTTTCACACAAAGATGGCCGCCATCCGCAAACTATTACGCTGATGTCCTATTAGTTTGGTCAAAGGATGCTCCCCCCATTAAGGTATGTTGTTGCAAAATTTGGTAGAGATCGGATGATTAGGTTAGTCGTAATTTGATTCAAGCTTTGAACATTTGTGTGGCCGCCATTACGTTTCCGTCAAGATGGCGGCGATATAAAACATGACACTGAGGTGCCTTTTGTTAGTACTACCGCTGTACCAAATTTCGTTCCATTCGGTTGCACCGTGTTCGAATTAATAGGGGGAATCGATTTTCTCACAAAGATGGCCGCCATCCGCAAACTATTACGCTGATGACCTATTAGTTTGGTCAAAGGATGCTCCCCCCATAAAGATATGTTGTTGCAGAATTTGGTAGAGATCGGATGATTAGGTTAGTCGTAATATGATTTAAGCTTTGAACATTTGTGTGGCCGCCATTACGTTTCCGTCAAGATGGCGGCGATATAAAACATGACACTGAGGTGCACTTTGCTAGTGCTACCTCTGTACCAAATTTCGTTCCATTCGGTTCCACCGTGTTCGAATTAATAGGGGGAATCAATTTTGACATAAAGATGGCCGCCATCCGCAAACTATTAGGCTAATAACCTATTAGATTGGTCAAAGGATGCTCCCTCCATAAAGGTATGTTGTTGCAAAGTTTGGTAGAGATCGGATGGTTATGTTGGTCGTAATTTAACTTAAGCTTTGAACATTTGTGTGGCCGCCATTACGTTTCTGTCAATATGGCGGCGATATAAAACATGACACTGAGATGCCCTTTGCTAGTGCTACCTCTGTACCAAATTTCGTTCCATTCGGTTTCACCATGTTTGAATTAATAGGGGGAATTGATTTTCACACAAAGATGGCCGCCATCCGCCAACTATAAGCTAATGACCTATTCATTTGGTCATAGGATGCATCCTCTATAAGGGTATGTTGTTGCAAAATTTGGTAGAGTTCGGATGATTAGGTTAATCGTAATTTGATTTAAGCTTTGAACATTCGTGTGGCCGCCATTACGTTTCAGTCAAGATGGCGTTGATTTAAACCTTACACTGAGGTGCCCTTTGAAAGTGCTACCTCTGTACCAAATTTCGTTCCATTCGGTTCCACCGTGTTCGAATTATTAGGGGGAATCAATTTTGACATAAAGATGGCCGCCATCCGCAAACTATTAGGCTAATAACCTATTAGATTGGTCAAAGGATGCTCCCTCTATAAAGGTATGTTGTTGCAAAGTTTGGTAGAGATCGGATGGTTATGTTAGTCTTAATTTAACTTAAGCTTTGAACATTTGTGTGGCCGCCATTAAGTTTCTGTCAATATGGCGGCGATATAAAATATGACACTGAGATGCCTTTTGTTAGTACTACCTCTGTACCAAATTTCATTCCATTCGGTTGCACAGATGTTCGAATTAATAGGGGGAATCGATTTTCACACAAAGATGGCCGCCATCCGCAAACTATTACGCTGATGACCTATTAGTTTGGTCAAAGGATGCTCCCCCCATAAAGGTATGTTGTTGCAGAATTTGGTAGAGATCAGATGATTAGGAGAGTCGTAATTTGATTTAAGCCTTGAACATTTGTGTGGCCGCCATTACGTTTCCGTCAAGATGGCGGCGATATAAAACATGACACTGAGGTGCCTTTTGTTAGTACTACCTCTGTACCAAATTTCGTTCACTTCGGTTGCACCGTGTTCGAATTAATTGGGGGAATCGATTTTCTCACAAAGATGGCCGCCATCCGCAAACTATTACGCTGATGACCTATTAGTTTGGTCAAAGGATGCCCCCCATAAAGATATGTTGTTGCAGAATTTGGTAGAGATCGGATGATTAGGTTAGTCGTAATTTGATTTAAGCTTTGAACATTTGTGTGGCCGCCATTACGTTTCCGTCAAGATGGCGGCGATATAAAACATGACACTGAGGTGCCCTTTGCTAGTGCTACCTCTGTACCAAATTTCGTTCCATTCGGTTCCACCGTGTTCGAATTAATAGGGGGAATCAATTTTGACATAAAGATGGCCGCCATCCGCAAACTATTGGGCTAATAACCTATTATATTGGTCAAAGGTTGCTCCCGCCTTAAAGGAATGTTGTTGCAAAGTTTGGTAGAGATCGGATGGTTATGTTAGTCGTAATTTAACTTAAGCTTTGAACATTTGTGTGGCCGCCATTACGTTTCTGTCAATATGGCGGCGATATAAGACATAACACTGAGATGCCCTTTGCTAGTGCTACCTCTGTACCAAATTTCGTTCCATTCGGTTTCACCGTGTTTGAATTAATAGGGGGAATTCATTTTCACACAAAGATGGCCTCCATCCGCAAACTATTAGGCTAATGACCTATTAATTTGGTCAAAGGATGCTTCCTCTATAAGGGTATGTTGTTGCAAAATTTGGTAGAGTTCGGATGATTAGGTTAATCGTAATTTGATTTAAGCTTTGAACATTTGTGTGGCCGCCATTACGTTTCCGTCAAGATGGCGGCGATACAAAACATGACACTGAGGTGCCTTTTGTTAGTACTACCTCTCTACCAAATTTCGTTCCATTCGGTTGCACCATGTTCGCATTAAGTGGGGGAATCAATTTTCCCACATAGATGGCCGCCATCCGCAAACTATTACGCTGATGTCCTAATAGTTTGGTCAACGGATGCTCCCCCCATTAAGGTATGTTGTTGCAAAATTTGGTAGAGATCGGATGATTAGGTTAGTCGTAATTTGATTCAAGCTTTGAACATTTGTGTGGCCGCCATTACGTTTCCGTCAAGATGGCGGCGATATAAAACATGACACTGAGGTGCCTTTTGTTAGTACTACCTCTGTACCAAATTTCGTACCATTCGGTTGCACAGATGTTCGAATTAATAGGGGGAATCGATTTTCACACAAAGATGGCCGCCATCCGCAAACTATTACGCTGATGACCTATTAGTTTGGTCAAAGGATGCTCCCCCCATAAAGGTATGTTGTTGCAGAATTTGGTAGAGATCAGATGATTAGGAGAGTCGTAATTTGATTTAAGCCTTGAACATTTGTGTGGCCGCCATTACGTTTCCGTCAAGACGGCGGCGATATAAAACATGACACTGAGGTGCCTTTTGTTAGTACTACCTCTGTACCAAATTTCGTTCCATTCGGTTGCACCGTGTTCGAATTACTTGGGGGAATCGATTTTCTCACAAAGATGGCCGCCATCCGCAAACTATTACGCTGATGACCTATTAGTTTGGTCAAAAGATGCTCCCCCCATAAAGATATGTTGTTGCTGAATTTGGTAGAGATCGGATGATTAGGTTAGTCGTAATTTGATTTAAGCTTTGAACATTTGTGTGGCCGCCATTACGTTTCCGTCAAGATGGCGGCGATATAAAACATGACACTGAGGTGCCCTTTGCTAGTGCTACCTCTGTACCAAATTTCGTTCCATTGGGTTTCACCGTGTTTGAATTAATAGGGGGAATTGATTTTCACACAAAGATGGCCTCCATCCGCAAACTATTAGGCTAATGACCTATTCATTTGGTCAAAGGATGCTTCCTCTATAAGGGTATGTTGTTGCAAAATTTGGTAGAGTTCGGATGATTAGGTTAATCGTAATTTGATTTAAGCTTTGAACATTTGTGTGGCCGCCATTACGTTTCCGTCATGATGGCGGCGATACAAAACATGACACTGAGGTGCCTTTTGTTAGTACTACCTCTGTACCAAATTTCGTTCCATTCGGTTGCACCATGTTCGCATTAATTGGGGGAATCAATTTTCCCACATAGATGGCCGTCATCCGCAAACTATTACGCTGATGTCCTAATAGTTTGGTCAAAGGATGCTCCCCCATAAAGGTATGTTGTTGCAAAATTTGGTAGAGATCGGATGATTAGTTTAGTCGTAATTTGATTCAAGCTTTGAACATTTGTGTGGCCGCCATTACGTTTCCGTCAAGATGGCGGCGATATTAATCATGACACTGAGATGCCCTTTGCTAGTGCTATCTCTGAACCAAATTTCGTTCCATTCGGTTCCACCGTGTTCGAATTAATAGGGGGAATCAATTTTGACATAAAGATGGCCGCCATCCGCAAACTATTAGGCTAATAACCTATTAGATTGGTCAAAGGATGCTCCCTCCATAAAGGTATGTTGTTGCAAAGTTTGGTAGAGATCGGATGGTTATGTTGGTCGTAATTTAACTTAAGCTTTGAACATTTGTGTGGCCGCCATTACGTTTCTGTCAATATGGCGGCGATATAAAACATGACACTGAGATGCCCTTTGCTAGTGCTACCTCTGTACCAAATTTCGTTCCATTCGGTTTCACCGTGTTTGAATTAATAGGGGGAATTGATTTTCACACAAAGATGGCCGCCATCCGCAAACTATTAGGCTATTGACCTATTCATTTGGTCAAAGGATGCTTCCTCTATAAGGGTATGTTGTTGCAAAATTTGGTAGAGTTCGGATGATTAGGTTAATCGTAATTTGATTTAAGCTTTGAACATTTGTGTGGCCGCCATTACGTTTCCGTCAAGACGTCGGCGATACAAAACATGACACTGCGGTGCCTTTTGTTAGTACTACCTCTGTACCAAATTTCGTTCCATTCGGATGCACCGTGTTCGCATTAATTGGGGGAATCGATTTTCACACAAAGATGGCCGCCATCCGCAAACTATTACGCTGATGACCTATTAGTTTGGTCAAAGGATGCTCCCCCCATAAAGGTATGTTTTTGCAGAATTTGGTAGAGATCAGATGATTAGGAGAGTCGTAATTTGATTTAAGCTTTGAACATTTGTGTGGCCGCCATTACGTTTCCGTCAAGATGGCGGCGATATAAAGCATGACACTGAGGTGCCTTTTGTTAGTACTACCTCTGTACCAAATTTCGTTCCATTCGGTTGCACCGTGTTCGAATTAATAGGGGGAATCGATTTTCTCACAAAGATGGCCGCCATCCGCAAACTATTACGCTGATGACCTATTAGTTTGGTCAAAGAATGCTCCCCCCATAAAGATATGTTGTTGCAGAATTTGGTAGAGATCGGATGATTAGGTTAGTCGTAATTTGATTTAAGCTTTGAACATTTGTGTGGCCGCCATTACGTTTCCGTCAAGATGGCGGCGATATAAAACATGACACTGAGGTGCCCTTTGCTAGTGCTACCTCTGTACCAAATTTCGTTCCATTCGGTTCCACCGTGTTCGAATTAATAGGGGGAATCAATTTTGACATAATGATGGCCGCTATCCGCAAACTATTGGGCTAATAATCTATTAGATTGGTCAAAGGATGCTCCCTCCATAAAGGTATGTTGTTGCAAAGTTTGGTAGAGATCGGATGGTTATGTTAGTCGTAATTTAACTTAAGCTTTGAACATTTGTGTGGCCGCCATTACGTTTCTGTCAATATATCGGCGATATAAAACATGACTCTGAGATGCCCTTTGCTAGTGCTACCTCTGTACCAAATTTCGTTCCATTCGGTTTCACCGTGTTTGAATTAATAGGGGGAATTGATTTTCACACAAAGATGGCCGCCATCCGCAAACTATTAGGCTAATGACCTATTCATTTGGTCAAAGGATGCTTCCTCTATAAGGGTATGTTGTTGCAAAATTTGGTAGAGTTCGGATGATTAGGTTAATCGTAATTTGATTTAAGCTTTGAACATTTGTGTGTACGCCATTACGTTTCCGTCAAGATGGCGGCGATACAAATCATGACACTGAGGTGCCTTTTGTTAGTACTACCTCTGTACCAAATTTCGTTCCATTCGGTTGCACCGTTTCGCATTAATTGGGGGAATCGATTTTCACACAAAGATGGCCGCCATCCGCAAATTATTACGCTGATGTCCTATTAGTTTGGTTAAAGGATGCTCCCCCCATAAAGGTATGTTGTTGCAAAATTTGGTAGAGATCGGATGATTAGGTTAGTCGTAATTTGATTCAAGCTTTGAACATTTGTGTGGCCGCCATTACGTTTCCGTCTAGATGGCGGCGATATAAAACATGACACTGAGGTGCCTTTTGTTATTACTACCTCTGTACCAAATTTCGTTCCATTCGGTAGCACCGTGTTCGAATAAATAGGGGGAATCGATTTTCACACAAAGATGGCCGCCATCCGCAATCTATTGCGCTGATGACCAATTGGTTTGGTCAAAGGATGCTCCCCCCATAACGGTATGTTGTTGCAAAATTTGGTAGAGATCGGATGATTAGGTTAGTCGTAATTTGATTTAAGCTTTGAACATTTGTGTGGCCGCCATTACGTTTCCGTCAAGATGGCGGCGATATTAATCATGACACTGAGATGCCCTTTGCTAGTGCTACCTCTGTACCAAATTTCGTTCCATTCGGTTTCACCGTGTTTGAATTAATAGGGGGAATTGATTTTCACACAAAGATGGCCGCCATCCGCAAACTATTAGGCTATTGACCTATTCATTTGGTCAAAGGATGCTTCCTCTATAAGGGTATGTTGTTGCAAAATTTGGTAGAGTTCGGATGATTAGGTTAATCGTAATTTGATTTAAGCTTTGAACATTTGTGTGGCCGCCATTACGTTTCTGTCAATATGGCGGCGATATAAAACATGACACTGAGGTGCCCTTTGCTAGTGCTACCTCTGTACCAAATTTCGTTCCATTCGGTTCCACCGTGTTCGAATTATTAGGGGGAATCAATTTTGACATAAAGATGGCCGCCATCCGCAAACTATTAGGCTAATAACCTATTAGATTGGTCAAAGGATGCTCTCTCCATAAAGGTATGTTGTTGCAATGTTTGGTAGAGATCGGATGGTTATGTTAGTCGTAATTTAACTTAAGCTTTGAACATTTGTGTGGCCGCCATTACGTTTCTGTCAATATGGCGGCGATATAAAACATGACACTGAGATGCCCTTTGCTAGTGCTACCTCTGTACCAAATTTCGTTCCATTCGGTTTCACCGTGTTTGAATTAATAGGGGGAATTGATTTTCACACAAAGATGGCCGCCATCCGCAAACTATTAGGCTATTGACCTATTCATTTGGTCAAAGGATGCTTCCTCTATAAGGGTATGTTGTTGCAAAATTTGGTAGAGATCGGATGATTAGGTTAATCGTAATTTGATTCAAGCTTTGAACATTCGTGTGGCCGCCATTACGTTTCCGTCAAGATGGCGGCGATATAAAACATGACACTGAGGTGCCTTTTGTTAGTACTACCTCTGTACCAAATTTTGTTCCATTCGGTTGCACCGTGTTCGAATTAATAGGGGGAATCGATTTTCACACAAAGATGGCCGCCATCCGCAAACTATTTCGCTGATGACCTATTAGATTGGTCAAAGGATGCCCCCTCCATAAAGGTATGTAGTTGCAAAATTTGGTAGAGATCGGATGATTAGGTTAATCGTAATTTGATTTAAGCTTTGAACATTCGTGTGGCCGCCATTACGTTTCAGTCAAGATGGCGTTGATATAAAACATGACACTGAGGTGCCCTTTGATAGTGCTACCTCTGTACCAAATTTCGTTCCATTCGGTTTCACCGTGTTCGAATTATTAGGGGGAATCAATTTTGACATAAAGATGGCCGCCATCCGCAAACTATTAGGCTAATAACCTATTAGATTGGTCAAAGGATGCTCCCTCTATAAAGGTATGTTGTTGCAAAGTTTGGTAGAGATCGAATGGTTATGTTAGTCGTAATTAAACTTAAGCTTTGAACATTTGTGTGGCCGACATTATGTTTCTGTCAATATGGCGGCGATATAAAACATGACACTGAGATGCCCTTTGCTAGTGCTACCTCTGTACCAAATTTCGTTCCATTCGGTTTCACCGTGTTTGAATTAATAGGGTGAATTGATTTTCACACAAAGATGGCCGCCATCCGCAAACTATTAGGCTAATGACCTATTCATTTGGTCAAAGGATGCTTCCTCTATAAGGGTATGTTGTTGCAAAATTTGGTAGAGTTCGGATGATTAGGTTAATCGTAATTTGATTTAAGCTTTGAACATTTGTGTGGCCGCCATTACGTTTCCGTCAAGACGGCGGCGATACAAAACATGACACTGCGGTGCCTTTTGTTAGTACTACCTCTGTACCAAATTTCGTTCCATTCGGTTGCACCGTGTTCGCATTAATTGGGGGAATCGATTTTCACACAAAGATGGCCGCCATCCGCAAACTATTACGCTGATGTCCCATTAGTTTGGTCAAAGGATGCTCTCCCCATTAAGGTATGTTGTTGCAAAATTTGGTAGAGATCGGATGATTAGGTTAGTCGTAATTTGATTCAAGCTTTGAACATTTGTGTGGCCGCCATTACGTTTCCGTCAAGATGGCGGCGATATAAAACATGACACTGAGGTGCCTTTTGTTAGTACTACCTCTGTACCAAATTTCGTTCCATTCGGTCGCACAGATGTTCGAATTAATAGGGGGAATCGATTTTCAAACAAAGATGGCTGCCATCCGCAAACTATTACGCTGGTGACCTATTAGTTTGGTCAAAGGATGCTCCCCCCATAAAGGTATGTTGTTGCAGAATTTGGTAGAGATCAGATGATTAGGAGAGTCGTAATTTGATTTAAGCCTTGAACATTTGTGTGGCCGCCATTCCGTTTCCGTCAAGATGGCGGCGATAGAAAACATGACACTGAGGTGCCTTTTGTTAGTACTACCTCTGTACCAAATTTCGTTCCATTCGGTTGCACCGTGTTCGAATTAATTGGGGGAGTCGATTTTCTCACAAAGATGGCCGCCATCCGCAAACTATTACGCTGATGACCTATTAGTTTGGTCAAAGGATGCTCCCCCCATAAAGATATGTTGTTGGAGAATTTGGTAGAGATCGGATGATTAGGTTAGTCGTAATTTGATTTAAGCTTTGAACATTTGTGTGGCCGCCATTACGTTTCCGTCAAGATGGCGGCGATATAAGACATAACACTGAGATGCCCTTTGCTAGTGCTACCTCTGTACCAAATTTCGTTCCATTCGGTTTCACCGTGTTTGAATTAATAGGGGGAATTGATTTTCACACAAAGATGGCCTCCATCCGCAAACTATTAGGCTAATGACCTATTCATTTGGTCAAAGGATGCTTCCTCTATAAGGGTATGTTGTTGCAAAATTTGGTAGAGTTCGGATGATTAGGTTAATCGTAATTTGATTTAAGCTTTGAACATTTGTGTGGCCGCCATTACGTTTCCGTCAAGATGGCGGCGATACAAAACATGACACTGAGGTGCCTTTTGTTAGTACTACCTCTGTACCAAATTTCGTTCCATTCGGTTGCACCATGTTCGCATTAAGTGGGGGAATCAATTTTCCCACATAGATGGCCGCCATCCGCAAACTATTACGCTGATGTCCTAATAGTTTGGTCAAAGGATGCTCCCCCCATAAAGGTATGTTGTTGCAAAATTTGGTAGAGATCGGATGATTAGTTTAGTCGTAATTTGATTCAAGCTTTGAACATTTGTGTGGCCGCCATTACGTTTCCGTCAAGATGGCTGCGATATAAAACATGACACTGAGGTGCCTTTTGTTAGTACTACCTCTGTACCAAATTTCGTTCCATTCGGTTGCACCGTGTTCGAATTAATTGGGGGAGTCGATTTTCTCACAAAGATGGCCGCCATCCGCAAACTATTACGCTGATGACCTATTAGTTTGGTCAAAGGATGCTCCCCCCATAAAGATATGTTGTTGGAGAATTTGGTAGAGATCGGATGATTAGGTTAGTCGTAATTTGATTTAAGCTTTGAACATTTGTGTGGCCGCCATTACGTTTCCGTCAAGATGGCGGCGATATAAGACATAACACTGAGATGCCCTTTGCTAGTGCTACCTCTGTACCAAATTTCGTTCCATTCGGTTTCACCGTGTTTGAATTAATAGGGGGAATTGATTTTCACACAAAGATGGCCTCCATCCGCAAACTATTAGGCTAATGACCTATTCATTTGGTCAAAGGATGCTTCCTCTATAAGGGTATGTTGTTGCAAAATTTGGTAGAGTTCGGATGATTAGGTTAATCGTAATTTGATTTAAGCTTTGAACATTTGTGTGGCCGCCATTACGTTTCCGTCAAGATGGCGGCGATACAAAACATGACACTGAGGTGCCTTTTGTTAGTACTACCTCTGTACCAAATTTCGTTCCATTCGGTTGCACCATGTTCGCATTAAGTGGGGGAATCAATTTTCCCACATAGATGGCCGCCATCCGCAAACTATTACGCTGATGTCCTAATAGTTTGGTCAAAGGATGCTCCCCCCATAAAGGTATGTTGTTGCAAAATTTGGTAGAGATCGGATGATTAGTTTAGTCGTAATTTGATTCAAGCTTTGAACATTTGTGTGGCCGCCATTACGTTTCCGTCAAGATGGCGGCGATATAAAACATGACACTGAGGTGCCTTTTGTTAGTACTACCTCTGTACCAAATTTCGTTCCATTCGGTTGCACCGTGTTCGAATTAATTGGGGGAATCGATTTTCTCACAAAGATGGCCGCCATCCGCAAACTATTACGCTGATGACCTATTAGTTTGGTCAAAGGATGCTCCCTCCATAAAGGTATGTTGTTGCAATGTTTGGTAGAGATCGGATGGTTATGTTAGTCGTAATTTAACTTAAGCTTTGAACATTTGTGTGGCCGCCATTACGTTTCTGTCAATATGGCGGCGATAAAAGACATAACACTGAGATGCCCTTTGCTAGTGCTACCTCTGTACCAAATTTCGTTCCATTCGGTTTCACCGTGTTTGAATTAATAGGGGGAATTGATTTTCACACAAAGATGGCCGCCATCCGCAAACTATTAGGCTATTGACCTATTCATTTGGTCAAAGGATGCTTCCTCTATAAGGGTATGTTGTTGCAAAATTTGGTAGAGTTCGGATGATTAGGTTAATCGTAATTTGATTTAAGCTTTGAACATTTGTGTGGCCGCCATTACGTTTCTGTCAATATGGCGGCGATATAAAACATGACACTGAGGTGCCCTTTGCTAGTGCTACCTCTGTACCAAATTTCGTTCCATTCGGTTCCACCGTGTTCGAATTATTAGGGGGAATCAATTTTGACATAAAGATGGCCGCCATCCGCAAACTATTAGGCTAATAACCAATTAGATTGGTCAAAGGATGCTCTCTCCATAAAGGTATGTTGTTGCAATGTTTGGTAGAGATCGGATGGTTATGTTAGTCGTAATTTAACTTAAGCTTTGAACATTTGTGTGGCCGCCATTACGTTTCTGTCAATATGGCGGCGATATAAAACATGACACTGAGATGCCCTTTGCTAGTGCTACCTCTGTACCAAATTTCGTTCCATTCGGTTTCACCGTGTTTGAATTAATAGGGGGAATTGATTTTCACACAAAGATGGCCGCCATCCGCAAACTATTAGGCTATTGACCTATTCATTTGGTCAAAGGATGCTTCCTCTATAAGGGTATGTTGTTGCAAAATTTGGTAGAGATCGGATGATTAGGTTAATCGTAATTTGATTCAAGCTTTGAACATTCGTGTGGCCGCCATTACGTTTCCGTCAAGATGGCGGCGATATAAAACATGACACTGAGGTGCCTTTTGTTAGTACTACCTCTGTACCAAATTTTGTTCCATTCGGTTGCACCGTGTTCGAATTAATAGGGGGAATCGATTTTCACACAAAGATGGCCGCCATCCGCAAACTATTACGCTGATGACCTATTAGATTGGTCAAAGGATGCTCCCTCCATAAAGGTATGTAGTTGCAAAATTTGGTAGAGATCGGATGATTAGGTTAATCGTAATTTGATTTAAGCTTTGAACATTCGTGTGGCCGCCATTACGTTTCAGTCAAGATGGCGTTGATATAAAACATGACACTGAGGTGCCCTTTGCTAGTGCTACCTCTGTACCAAATTTCGTTCCATTCGGTTTCACCGTGTTCGAATTATTAGGGGGAATCAATTTTGACATAAAGATGGCCGTCATCCGCAAACTATTAGGCTAATAACCTATTAGATTGGTCAAAGGATGCTCCCTCTATAAAGGTATGTTGTTGCAAAGTTTGGTAGAGATCGGATGGTTATGTTAGTCGTAATTAAACTTAAGCTTTGAACATTTGTGTGGCCGACATTATGTTTCTGTCAATATGGCGGCGATATAAAACATGACACTGAGATGCCCTTTGCTAGTGCTACCTCTGTACCAAATTTCGTTCCATTCGGTTTCACCGTGTTTGAATTAATAGGGTGAATTGATTTTCACACAAAGATGGCCGCCATCCGCAAACTATTAGGCTAATGACCTATTCATTTGGTCAAAGGATGCTTCCTCTATAAGGGTATGTTGTTGCAAAATTTGGTAGAGTTCGGATGATTAGGTTAATCGTAATTTGATTTAAGCTTTGAACATTTGTGTGGCCGCCATTACGTTTCCGTCAAGACGGCGGCGATATAAAACATGACACTGCGGTGCCTTTTGTTAGTACTACCTCTGTACCAAATTTCGTTCCATTCGGTTGCACCGTGTTCGCATTAATTGGGGGAATCGATTTTCACACAAAGATGGCCGCCATCCGCAAACTATTACGCTGATGTCCTATTAGTTTGGTCAAAGGATGCTCCCCCCATTAAGGTATGTTGTTGCAAAATTTGGTAGAGATCGGATGATTAGGTTAGTCGTAATTTGATTCAAGCTTTGAACATTTGTGTGGCCGCCATTACGTTTCCGTCAAGATGGCGGCGATATAAAACATGACACTGAGGTGCCTTTTGTTAGTACTACCTCTGTACCAAATTTCGTTCCATTCGGTTGCACAGATGTTCGAATTAATAGGGGGAATCGATTTTCAAACAAAGATGGCTGCCATCCGCAAACTATTACGCTGATGACCTATTAGTTTGGTCAAAGGATGCTCCCCCCATAAAGATATGTTGTTGGAGAATTTGGTAGAGATCGGATGATTAGGTTAGTCGTAATTTGATTTAAGCTTTGAACATTTGTGTGGCCGCCATTACGTTTCTGTCAATATGGCGGCGATATAAAACATGACACTGAGATGCCCTTTGCTAGTGCTACCTCTGTACCAAATTTCGTTCCATTCGGTTTCACCGTGTTTGAATTAATAGGGGGAATTGATTTTCACACAAAGATGGCCGCCATCCGCAAACTATTAGGCTATTGACCTATTCATTTGGTCAAAGGATGCTTCCTCTATAAGGGTATGTTGTTGCAAAATTTGGTAGAGATCGGATGATTAGGTTAATCGTAATTTGATTCAAGCTTTGAACATTCGTGTGGCCGCCATTACGTTTCCGTCAAGATGGCGGCGATATAAAACATGACACTGAGGTGCCTTTTGTTAGTACTACCTCTGTACCAAATTTTGTTCCATTCGGTTGCACCGTGTTCGAATTAATAGGGGGAATCGATTTTCACACAAAGATGGCCGCCATCCGCAAACTATTTCGCTGATGACCTATTAGATTGGTCAAAGGATGCCCCCTCCATAAAGGTATGTAGTTGCAAAATTTGGTAGAGATCGGATGATTAGGTTAATCGTAATTTGATTTAAGCTTTGAACATTCGTGTGGCCGCCATTACGTTTCAGTCAAGATGGCGTTGATATAAAACATGACACTGAGGTGCCCTTTGATAGTGCTACCTCTGTACCAAATTTCGTTCCATTCGGTTTCACCGTGTTCGAATTATTAGGGGGAATCAATTTTGACATAAAGATGGCCGCCATCCGCAAACTATTAGGCTAATAACCTATTAGATTGGTCAAAGGATGCTCCCTCTATAAAGGTATGTTGTTGCAAAGTTTGGTAGAGATCGAATGGTTATGTTAGTCGTAATTAAACTTAAGCTTTGAACATTTGTGTGGCCGACATTATGTTTCTGTCAATATGGCGGCGATATAAAACATGACACTGAGATGCCCTTTGCTAGTGCTACCTCTGTACCAAATTTCGTTCCATTCGGTTTCACCGTGTTTGAATTAATAGGGTGAATTGATTTTCACACAAAGATGGCCGCCATCCGCAAACTATTAGGCTAATGACCTATTCATTTGGTCAAAGGATGCTTCCTCTATAAGGGTATGTTGTTGCAAAATTTGGTAGAGTTCGGATGATTAGGTTAATCGTAATTTGATTTAAGCTTTGAACATTTGTGTGGCCGCCATTACGTTTCCGTCAAGACGGCGGCGATACAAAACATGACACTGCGGTGCCTTTTGTTAGTACTACCTCTGTACCAAATTTCGTTCCATTCGGTTGCACCGTGTTCGCATTAATTGGGGGAATCGATTTTCACACAAAGATGGCCGCCATCCGCAAACTATTACGCTGATGTCCCATTAGTTTGGTCAAAGGATGCTCTCCCCATTAAGGTATGTTGTTGCAAAATTTGGTAGAGATCGGATGATTAGGTTAGTCGTAATTTGATTCAAGCTTTGAACATTTGTGTGGCCGCCATTACGTTTCCGTCAAGATGGCGGCGATATAAAACATGACACTGAGGTGCCTTTTGTTAGTACTACCTCTGTACCAAATTTCGTTCCATTCGGTCGCACAGATGTTCGAATTAATAGGGGGAATCGATTTTCAAACAAAGATGGCTGCCATCCGCAAACTATTACGCTGGTGACCTATTAGTTTGGTCAAAGGATGCTCCCCCCATAAAGGTATGTTGTTGCAGAATTTGGTAGAGATCAGATGATTAGGAGAGTCGTAATTTGATTTAAGCCTTGAACATTTGTGTGGCCGCCATTCCGTTTCCGTCAAGATGGCGGCGATAGAAAACATGACACTGAGGTGCCTTTTGTTAGTACTACCTCTGTACCAAATTTCGTTCCATTCGGTTGCACCGTGTTCGAATTAATTGGGGGAGTCGATTTTCTCACAAAGATGGCCGCCATCCGCAAACTATTACGCTGATGACCTATTAGTTTGGTCAAAGGATGCTCCCCCCATAAAGATATGTTGTTGGAGAATTTGGTAGAGATCGGATGATTAGGTTAGTCGTAATTTGATTTAAGCTTTGAACATTTGTGTGGCCGCCATTACGTTTCCGTCAAGATGGCGGCGATATAAGACATAACACTGAGATGCCCTTTGCTAGTGCTACCTCTGTACCAAATTTCGTTCCATTCGGTTTCACCGTGTTTGAATTAATAGGGGGAATTGATTTTCACACAAAGATGGCCTCCATCCGCAAACTATTAGGCTAATGACCTATTCATTTGGTCAAAGGATGCTTCCTCTATAAGGGTATGTTGTTGCAAAATTTGGTAGAGTTCGGATGATTAGGTTAATCGTAATTTGATTTAAGCTTTGAACATTTGTGTGGCCGCCATTACGTTTCCGTCAAGATGGCGGCGATACAAAACATGACACTGAGGTGCCTTTTGTTAGTACTACCTCTGTACCAAATTTCGTTCCATTCGGTTGCACCATGTTCGCATTAAGTGGGGGAATCAATTTTCCCACATAGATGGCCGCCATCCGCAAACTATTACGCTGATGTCCTAATAGTTTGGTCAAAGGATGCTCCCCCCATAAAGGTATGTTGTTGCAAAATTTGGTAGAGATCGGATGATTAGTTTAGTCGTAATTTGATTCAAGCTTTGAACATTTGTGTGGCCGCCATTACGTTTCCGTCAAGATGGCTGCGATATAAAACATGACACTGAGGTGCCTTTTGTTAGTACTACCTCTGTACCAAATTTCGTTCCATTCGGTTGCACCGTGTTCGAATTAATTGGGGGAGTCGATTTTCTCACAAAGATGGCCGCCATCCGCAAACTATTACGCTGATGACCTATTAGTTTGGTCAAAGGATGCTCCCCCCATAAAGATATGTTGTTGGAGAATTTGGTAGAGATCGGATGATTAGGTTAGTCGTAATTTGATTTAAGCTTTGAACATTTGTGTGGCCGCCATTACGTTTCCGTCAAGATGGCGGCGATATAAGACATAACACTGAGATGCCCTTTGCTAGTGCTACCTCTGTACCAAATTTCGTTCCATTCGGTTTCACCGTGTTTGAATTAATAGGGGGAATTGATTTTCACACAAAGATGGCCTCCATCCGCAAACTATTAGGCTAATGACCTATTCATTTGGTCAAAGGATGCTTCCTCTATAAGGGTATGTTGTTGCAAAATTTGGTAGAGTTCGGATGATTAGGTTAATCGTAATTTGATTTAAGCTTTGAACATTTGTGTGGCCGCCATTACGTTTCCGTCAAGATGGCGGCGATACAAAACATGACACTGAGGTGCCTTTTGTTAGTACTACCTCTGTACCAAATTTCGTTCCATTCGGTTGCACCATGTTCGCATTAAGTGGGGGAATCAATTTTCCCACATAGATGGCCGCCATCCGCAAACTATTACGCTGATGTCCTAATAGTTTGGTCAAAGGATGCTCCCCCCATAAAGGTATGTTGTTGCAAAATTTGGTAGAGATCGGATGATTAGTTTAGTCGTAATTTGATTCAAGCTTTGAACATTTGTGTGGCCGCCATTACGTTTCCGTCAAGATGGCGGCGATATAAAACATGACACTGAGGTGCCTTTTGTTAGTACTACCTCTGTACCAAATTTCGTTCCATTCGGTTGCACCGTGTTCGAATTAATTGGGGGAATCGATTTTCTCACAAAGATGGCCGCCATCCGCAAACTATTACGCTGATGACCTATTAGTTTGGTCAAAGGATGCTCCCTCCATAAAGGTATGTTGTTGCAATGTTTGGTAGAGATCGGATGGTTATGTTAGTCGTAATTTAACTTAAGCTTTGAACATTTGTGTGGCCGCCATTACGTTTCTGTCAATATGGCGGCGATAAAAGACATAACACTGAGATGCCCTTTGCTAGTGCTACCTCTGTACCAAATTTCGTTCCATTCGGTTTCACCGTGTTTGAATTAATAGGGGGAATTGATTTTCACACAAAGATGGCCGCCATCCGCAAACTATTAGGCTATTGACCTATTCATTTGGTCAAAGGATGCTTCCTCTATAAGGGTATGTTGTTGCAAAATTTGGTAGAGTTCGGATGATTAGGTTAATCGTAATTTGATTTAAGCTTTGAACATTTGTGTGGCCGCCATTACGTTTCTGTCAATATGGCGGCGATATAAAACATGACACTGAGGTGCCCTTTGCTAGTGCTACCTCTGTACCAAATTTCGTTCCATTCGGTTCCACCGTGTTCGAATTATTAGGGGGAATCAATTTTGACATAAAGATGGCCGCCATCCGCAAACTATTAGGCTAATAACCAATTAGATTGGTCAAAGGATGCTCTCTCCATAAAGGTATGTTGTTGCAATGTTTGGTAGAGATCGGATGGTTATGTTAGTCGTAATTTAACTTAAGCTTTGAACATTTGTGTGGCCGCCATTACGTTTCTGTCAATATGGCGGCGATATAAAACATGACACTGAGATGCCCTTTGCTAGTGCTACCTCTGTACCAAATTTCGTTCCATTCGGTTTCACCGTGTTTGAATTAATAGGGGGAATTGATTTTCACACAAAGATGGCCGCCATCCGCAAACTATTAGGCTATTGACCTATTCATTTGGTCAAAGGATGCTTCCTCTATAAGGGTATGTTGTTGCAAAATTTGGTAGAGATCGGATGATTAGGTTAATCGTAATTTGATTCAAGCTTTGAACATTCGTGTGGCCGCCATTACGTTTCCGTCAAGATGGCGGCGATATAAAACATGACACTGAGGTGCCTTTTGTTAGTACTACCTCTGTACCAAATTTTGTTCCATTCGGTTGCACCGTGTTCGAATTAATAGGGGGAATCGATTTTCACACAAAGATGGCCGCCATCCGCAAACTATTACGCTGATGACCTATTAGATTGGTCAAAGGATGCTCCCTCCATAAAGGTATGTAGTTGCAAAATTTGGTAGAGATCGGATGATTAGGTTAATCGTAATTTGATTTAAGCTTTGAACATTCGTGTGGCCGCCATTACGTTTCAGTCAAGATGGCGTTGATATAAAACATGACACTGAGGTGCCCTTTGCTAGTGCTACCTCTGTACCAAATTTCGTTCCATTCGGTTTCACCGTGTTCGAATTATTAGGGGGAATCAATTTTGACATAAAGATGGCCGCCATCCGCAAACTATTAGGCTAATAACCTATTAGATTGGTCAAAGGATGCTCCCTCTATAAAGGTATGTTGTTGCAAAGTTTGGTAGAGATCGGATGGTTATGTTAGTCGTAATTAAACTTAAGCTTTGAACATTTGTGTGGCCGACATTATGTTTCTGTCAATATGGCGGCGATATAAAACATGACACTGAGATGCCCTTTGCTAGTGCTACCTCTGTACCAAATTTCGTTCCATTCGGTTTCACCGTGTTTGAATTAATAGGGTGAATTGATTTTCACACAAAGATGGCCGCCATCCGCAAACTGTTAGGCTAATGACCTATTCATTTGGTCAAAGGATGCTTCCTCTATAAGGGTATGTTGTTGCAAAATTTGGTAGAGTTCGGATGATTAGGTTAATCGTAATTTGATTTAAGCTTTGAACATTTGTGTGGCCGCCATTACGTTTCCGTCAAGACGGCGGCGATATAAAACATGACACTGCGGTGCCTTTTGTTAGTACTACCTCTGTACCAAATTTCGTTCCATTCGGTTGCACCGTGTTCGCATTAATTGGGGGAATCGATTTTCACACAAAGATGGCCGCCATCCGCAAACTATTACGCTGATGTCCTATTAGTTTGGTCAAAGGATGCTCCCCCCATTAAGGTATGTTGTTGCAAAATTTGGTAGAGATCGGATGATTAGGTTAGTCGTAATTTGATTCAAGCTTTGAACATTTGTGTGGCCGCCATTACGTTTCCGTCAAGATGGCGGCGATATAAAACATGACACTGAGGTGCCTTTTGTTAGTACTACCTCTGTACCAAATTTCGTTCCATTCGGTTGCACAGATGTTCGAATTAATAGGGGGAATCGATTTTCAAACAAAGATGGCTGCCATCCGCAAACTATTACGCTGATGACCTATTAGTTTGGTCAAAGGATGCTCCCCCCATAAAGATATGTTGTTGGAGAATTTGGTAGAGATCGGATGATTAGGTTAGTCGTAATTTGATTTAAGCTTTGAACATTTGTGTGGCCGCCATTACGTTTCCGTCAAGATGGCGGCGATATGAAACATGACACTGAGGTGCCCTTTGCTAGTGCTACCTCTGTACCAAATTTCGTTCCATTCGGTTCCACCGTGTTCGAATTAATAGGGGGAATCAATTTTGACATAAAGATGGCCGCCATCCGCAAACTATTGGGCTAACAACCTATTAGATTGGTCAAAGGTTGCTCCCGCCTTAAAGGAATGTTGTTGCAAAGTTTGGTAGAGATCGGATGGTTATGTTAGTCGTAATTTAACTTAAGCTTTGAACATTTGTGTGGCCGCCATTACGTTTCTGTCAATATGGCGGCGATATAAGACATAACACTGAGATGCCCTTTGCTAGTGCTACCTCTGTACCAAATTTCGTTCCATTCGGTTTCACCGTGTTTGAATTAATAGGGGGAATTGATTTTCACACAAAGATGGCCTCCATCCGCAAACTATTAGGCTAATGACCTATTCATTTGGTCAAAGGATGCTTCCTCTATAAGGGTATGTTGTTGCAAAATTTGGTAGAGTTCGGATGATTAGGTTAATCGTAATTTGATTTAAGCTTTGAACATTTGTGTGGCCGCCATTACGTTTCCGTCAAGATGGCGGCGATACAAAACATGACACTGAGGTGCCTTTTGTTAGTACTACCTCTGTACCAAATTTCGTTCCTTTCGGTTGCACCATGTTCGCATTAAGTGGGGGAATCAATTTTCCCACATAGATGGCCGCCATCCGCAAACTATTACGCTGATGTCCTAATAGTTTGGTCAAAGGATGCTCCCCCCATAAAGGTATGTTGTTGCAAAATTTGGTAGAGATCGGATGATTAGTTTAGTCGTAATTTGATTCAAGCTTTGAACATTTGTGTGGCCGCCATTACGTTTCCGTCAAGATGGCGGCGATATAAAACATGACACTGAGGTGCCTTTTGTTAGTACTAACTCTGTACCAAATTTCGTTCCATTCGGTTGCACCGTGTTCGAATTAATTGGGGGAATCGATTTTCTCACAAAGATGGGTGCCATCCGCAAACTATTACGCTGATGACCTATTAGTTTGGTCAAAGGATGCTCCCCCCATAAAGATATGTTGTTGGAGAATTTGGTAGAGATCGGATGATTAGGTTAGTCGTAATTTGATTTAAGCTTTGAACATTTGTGTGGCCGCCATTACGTTTCCGTCAAGATGGCGGCGATATAAAACATGACACTGAGGTGCCCTTTGCTAGTGCTACCTCTGTACCAAATTTCGTTCCATTCGGTTCCACCGTGTTCGAATTAATAGGGGGAATCAATTTTGACATAAAGATGGCCGCCATCCGCAAACTATTGGGCTAACAACCTATTAGATTGGTCAAAGGTTGCTCCCGCCTTAAAGGAATGTTGTTGCAAAGTTTGGTAGAGATCGGATGGTTATGTTAGTCGTAATTTAACTTAAGCTTTGAACATTTGTGTGGCCGCCATTACGTTTCTGTCAATATGGCGGCGATATAAGACATAACACTGAGATGCCCTTTGCTAGTGCTACCTCTGTACCAAATTTCGTTCCATTCGGTTTCACCGTGTTTGAATTAATAGGGGGAATTGATTTTCACACAAAGATGGCCGCCATCCGCAAACTATTACGCTGATGTCCTAATAGTTTGGTCAAAGGATGCTCCCCCCATAAAGGTATGTTGTTGCAAAATTTGGTAGAGATCGGATGATTAGTTTAGTCGTAATTTGATTCAAGCTTTGAACATTTGTGTGGCCGACATTACGTTTCCGTCAAGATGGCGGAGATATTAATCATGACACTGAGATGCCCTTTGCTAGTGCTATCTCTGTACCAAATTTCGTTCCATTCGGTTCCACCGTGTTCGAATTAATAGGGGGAATCAATTTTGACATAAAGATGGCCGCCATCCGCAAACTATTAGGCTAATAACCTATTAGATTGGTCAAAGGATGCTCCCTCCATAAAGGTATGTTGTTGCAAAGTTTGGTAGAGATCGGATGGTTATGTTGCTCGTAATTTAACTTAAGCTTTGAACATTTGTGTGGCCGCCATTACGTTTCTGTCAATATGGCGGCGATATAAAACATGACACTGAGATGCCCTTTGCTAGTGCTACCTCTGTACCAAATTTCGTTCCATTCGGTTTCACCGTGTTTGAATTAATAGGGTGAATTGATGTTCACACAAAGATGGCCGCCATCCGCAAACTATTAGGCTAATGACCTATTCATTTGGTCAAAGGATGCTTCCTCTATAAAGGTATCTTGTTGCAAAATTTGGTAGAGTTCGGATGATTAGGTTAATCGTAATTTGATTTAAGCTTTGAACATTTGTGTGGCCGCCATTACGTTTTCGTCAAGACGTCGGCGATACAAAACATGACACTGCGGTGCCTTTTGTTAGTACTACCTCTGTACCAAATTTCGTTCCATTCGGATGCACCGTGTTCGCATTAATTGGGGGAATCGATTTTCACACAAAGATGGCCGCCATCCGCAAACTATTACGCTGATGTCCTATTAGTTTGGTCAAAGGATGCTCCCCCCATAAAGGTATGTTGTTGCAAAATTTGGTAGAGTTCGGATGATTAGGTTAGTCGTAATTTGATTCAAGCTTTGAACATTTGTGTGGCCGCCATTACGTTTCCGTCGAGATGGCGGCGATATAGAACATGACACTGAGGTGCCTATTGTTAATACTACCTCTGTACCAAATTTCGTTCCATTCGGTTGCACCGTGTTCGAATTAATAGGGGGAATCGATTTTCACACAAAGATGGCCGCCATCCGCAAACTATTACGCTGATGACCTATTAGTTTGGTCAAAGGATGCTCCCCCCATAAAGGTATGTTTTTGCAGAATTTGGTAGAGATCAGATGATTAGGAGAGTCGTAATTTGATTTAAGCTTTGAACATTTGTGTGGCCGCCATTACGTTTCCGTCAAGATGGCGGCGATATAAAGCATGACACTGAGGTGCCTTTTGTTAGTACTACCTCTGTACCAAATTTCGTTCCATTCGGTTGCACCGTGTTCGAATTAATAGGGGGAATCGGTTTTCTCACAAAGATGGCCGCCATCCGCAAACTATTACGCTGATGACCTATTAGTTTGGTCAAAGAATGCTCCCCCCATAAAGATATGTTGTTGCAGAATTTGGTAGAGATCGGATGATTAGGTTAGTCGTAATTTGATTTAAGCTTTGAACATTTGTGTGGCCGCCATTACGTTTCCGTCAAGATGGCGGCGATATAAAACATGACACTGAGGTGCCCTTTGCTAGTGCTACCTCTGTACCAAATTTCGTTCCATTCGGTTCCACCGTGTTCGAATTAATAGGGGGAATCAATTTTGACATAAAGATGGCCGCCATCCGCAAACTATTGGGCTAATAATCTATTAGATTGGTCAAAGGATGCTCCCTCCATAAAGGTATGTTGTTGCAAAGTTTGGTAGAGATCGGATGGTTATGTTAGTCGTAATTTAACATAAGCTTTGGACATTTGTGTGGCCGCCATTACGTTTCTGTCAATATGGCGGCGATATAAAACATGACACTGAGATGCCCTTTGCTAGTGCTACCTCTGTACCAAATTTCGTTCCATTCGGTTTCACCGTATTTGAATTAATTTTGGGGAATTGATTTTCACACAAAGATGGCCGGCATCCGCAAACTATTAGGCTAATGACCTATTCATTTGGTCAAAGGATGCTTCCTCTATAAGGGTATGTTGTTGCAAAATTTGGTAGAGTTCGGATGATTAGGTTAATCGTAATTTGATTTAAGCTTTGAACATTTGTGTGTACGCCATTTCGTTTCCGGCAAGATGGCGGCGATATAAAACATGACACTGAGGTGCCCTTTTCTAGTGCTACCTCTGTACCAAATTTCGTTCCATTCGGTTCCACCGTGTTCGAATTAATAGGGGGGAATCAATTTTGACATAAAGATGGCCGCCATCCGCAAACTATTGGGCTATCAACCTATTAGATTGGTCAAAGGTTGCTCCCGCCTTAGAGGAATGTTGTTGCAAAGTTTGGTAGAGATCGGATGGTTATGTTAGTCGTAATTTAACTTAAGCTTTGAACATTTGTGTGGCCGCCATTACGTTTCTGTCAATATGGCGGCGATATAAGACATAACACTGAGATGCCCTTTGCTAGTGCTACCTCTGTACCAAATTTCGTTCCATTGGGTTTCACCGTGTTTGAATTAATAGGGGGAATTGATTTTCACACAAAGATGGCCTCCATCCGCAAACTATTAGGCTAATGACCTATTCGTTTGGTCAAAGGATGCTTCCTCTATAAGGGTATGTTGTTGCAAAATTTGGTAGAGTTCGGATGATTAGGTTAATCGTAATTTGATTTAAGCTTTGAACATTTGTGTGTACGCCATTACGTTTCCGTCAAGATGGCGGCGATACAAATCATGACACTGAGGTGCCTTTTGTTAGTACTACCTCTGTACCAAATTTCGTTCCATTCGGTTGCACCGTGTTCGCATTAATTGGGGGAATCGATTTTCACACAAAGATGGCCGCCATCCGCAAATTATTACGCTGATGTCCTATTAGTTTGGTCAAAGGATGCTCCCCCCATAAAGGTATGTTGTTGCAAAATTTGGTAGAGATCGGATGATTAGGTTAGTCGTAATTTGATTCAAGCTTTGAACATTTGTGTGGCCGCCATTACGTTTCCGTCTAGATGGCGGCGATATAAAACATGACACTGAGGTGCCTTTTGTTAGTAATACCTCTGTACCAAATTTCGTTCCATTCGGTAGCACCGTGTTCGAATTAATAGGGGGAATCGATTTTCACACAAAGATGGCCGCCATCCGCAAACTATTGCGCTGATGACCAATTGGTTTGGTCAAAGGATGCTCCCCCCATAAAGGTATGTTGTTGCAAAATTTGGTAGAGGTCGGATGATTAGGTTAGTCGTAATTTGATTTAAGCTTTGAACATTTGTGTGGCCGCCATTACGTTTCCGTCAAGATGGCGGCGATATTAATCATGACACTGAGATGCCCTTTGCTAGTGCTATCTCTGTACCAAATTTCGTTCCATTCGGTTTCACCGTGTTTGAATTAATAGGGGGAATCGATTCTGACACAAAGATGGCCGTCATCCGCAAACTATTACGCTGTTGACCTATTAGATTGGTCAAAGCATGCTCCCTCCATAAAGGTATGTAGTTGCAAAATTTGGTAGAGATCGGAGGATTAGGTTAATCGTAATTTGATTTAAGCTTTGAACATTCGTGTGGCCGCCATTACGTTTCAGTCGAGATGGCGTTGATATAAAACATGACACTGAGGTTCCCTTTGCTAGTGCTACCTCTGTACCAAATTTCGTTCCATTCGGTTCCACCGTGTTCGAATTAATAGGGGGAATCAATTTTGACATAATGATGGCCGCCATCCGCAAACTATTAGGCTAATAACCTATTAGATTGGTCAAAGGATGCTCTCTCCATAAAGGTATGTTGTTGCAATGTTTGGTAGAGATCGGATGGTTATGTTAGTCGTAATTTAACTTAAGCTTTGAACATTTGTGTGGCCGCCATTACGTTTCTGTCAATATGGCGACGATATAAGACATAACACTGAGATGCCCTTTGCTAGTGCTACCTCTGTACCAAATTTCGTTCCATTCGGTTTCACCGTATTTGAATTAATAGGGGGAATTGATTTTCACACAAAGATGGCCGGCATCCGCAAACTATTAGGCTAATGACCTATTCATTTGGTCAAAGGATGCTTCCTCTATAAGGGTATGTTGTTGCAAAATTTGGTAGAGTTCGGATGATTAGGTTAATCGTAATTTGATTTAAGCTTTGAACATTTGTGTGTACGCCATTTCGTTTCCGGCAAGATGGCGGCGATATAAAACATGACACTGAGGTGCCCTTTTCTAGTGCTACCTCTGTACCAAATTTCGTTCCATTCGGTTCCACCGTGTTCGAATTAATAGGGGGGAATCAATTTTGACATAAAGATGGCCGCCATCCGCAAACTATTGGGCTATCAACCTATTAGATTGGTCAAAGGTTGCTCCCGCCTTAGAGGAATGTTGTTGCAAAGTTTGGTAGAGATCGGATGGTTATGTTAGTCGTAATTTAACTTAAGCTTTGAACATTTGTGTGGCCGCCATTACGTTTCTGTCAATATGGCGGCGATATAAGACATAACACTGAGAAGCCCTTTGCTAGTGCTACCTCTGTACCAAATTTCGTTCCATTGGGTTTCACCGTGTTTGAATTAATAGGGGGAATTGATTTTCACACAAAGATGGCCTCCATCCGCAAACTATTAGGCTAATGACCTATTCGTTTGGTCAAAGGATGCTTCCTCTATAAGGGTATGTTGTTGCAAAATTTGGTAGAGTTCGGATGATTAGGTTAATCGTAATTTGATTTAAGCTTTGAACATTTGTGTGTACGCCATTACGTTTCCGTCAAGATGGCGGCGATACAAATCATGACACTGAGGTGCCTTTTGTTAGTACTACCTCTGTACCAAATTTCGTTCCATTCGGTTGCACCGTGTTCGCATTAATTGGGGGAATCGATTTTCACACATAGATGGCCGCCATCCGCAAATTATTACGCTGATGTCCTATTAGTTTGGTCAAAGGATGCTCCCCCCATAAAGGTATGTTGTTGCAAAATTTGGTAGAGATCGGATGATTAGGTTAGTCGTAATTTGATTCAAGCTTTGAACATTTGTGTGGCCGCCATTACGTTTCCGTCTAGATGGCGGCGATATAAAACATGACACTGAGGTGCCTTTTGTTAGTAATACCTCTGTACCAAATTTCGTTCCATTCGGTAGCACCGTGTTCGAATTAATAGGGGGAATCGATTTTCACACAAAGATGGCCGCCATCCGCAAACTATTGCGCTGATGACCAATTGGTTTGGTCAAAGGATGCTCCCCCCATAAAGGTATGTTGTTGCAAAATTTGGTAGAGGTCGGATGATTAGGTTAGTCGTAATTTGATTTAAGCTTTGAACATTTGTGTGGCCGCCATTACGTTTCCGTCAAGATGGCGGCGATATTAATCATGACACTGAGATGCCCTTTGCTAGTGCTATCCCTGTACCAAATTTCGTTCCATTCGGTTTCACCGTGTTTGAATTAATAGGGGGAATCGATTCTGACACAAAGATGGCCGTCATCCGCAAACTATTACGCTGTTGACCTATTAGATTGGTCAAAGCATGCTCCCTCCATAAAGGTATGTAGTTGCAAAATTTGGTAGAGATCGGAGGATTAGGTTAATCGTAATTTGATTTAAGCTTTGAACATTCGTGTGGCCGCCATTACGTTTCAGTCGAGATGGCGTTGATATAAAACATGACACTGAGGTTCCCTTTGCTAGTGCTACCTCTGTACCAAATTTCGTTCCATTCGGTTCCACCGTGTTCGAATTAATAGGGGGAATCAATTTTGACATAATGATGGCCGCCATCCGCAAACTATTAGGCTAATAACCTATTAGATTGGTCAAAGGATGCTCTCTCCATAAAGGTATGTTGTTGCAATGTTTGGTAGAGATCGGATGGTTATGTTAGTCGTAATTTAACTTAAGCTTTGAACATTTGTGTGGCCGCCATTACGTTTCTGTCAATATGGCGACGATATAAAACATGACACTGAGATGCCCTATGCTAGTGCTACCTCTGTACCAAATTTCGTTCCATTCGGTTTCACCGTGTTTGAATTAATAGGGGGAATTGATTTTCACACAAAGATGGCCGCCATCCGCAAACTATTAGGCTATTGACCTATTCATTTGGTCAAAGGATGCTTCCTCTATAAGAGTATGTTGTTGCAAAATTTGGTAGAGATCGGATGATTAGGTTAATCGTAATTTGATTCAAGCTTTGAACATTCGTGTGGCCGCCATTACGTTTCCGTCAAGATGGCGGCGATATAAAACATGACACTGAGGTTCCTTTTGTTAGTACTACCTCTGTACCAAATTTTGTTCCATTCGGTTGCACCGTGTTCGAATTAATAGGGGGAATCCATTTTCACACAAAGATGGCCGCCATCCGCAAACTATTACGCTGATGACCTATTGGTTTGGTCAAAGGATGCTCCCCCCATAAAGGTATGTTGTTGCAGAATTTGGTGGAGATCGGATGATTAGGTTAGTCGTAATTTGATTTAAGCTTTGAACATTTGTGTGGCCGCCATTTCGTTTCCGGCAAGATGGCGGCGATATAAAACATGACACTGAGGTGTCCATTGCTACTGCTACCTTTTTACCAAATTTCGTTCAATTCGCATTCACCGTGTTCGAATTGATAGGGGGGACAGACATTCTGAGTACACACACTCAAACACACACAGACCGACACACTCACACACACACACAGACTCACACACATACACACACACACACAGACTCACACACACACATACACACATACAGACAGACACACTTTTTTCGCCCTGTGTTGATCTCATAAGTCTACTTTCATTTTTTGCAAAAATCGAAAGTAGGCTAAAAATGGGCTTATGAGTTCACCTTTTGTCCGTGTGTGTGTGTGTGTGTGAGGTGTGTGTGTGTGTGTGTGTCCCTAATAAAATCTAAACGGTTGGAGCGATTTCAATGAAACTCGGTAAGTACATAGCACTATTCCCGGCGACCTCGACCGTGCCCTTCAAATTTTGTTACGTCTCGCCAATCCAACATGGCGGCTGTGCGAAATATTTCACTAGCATTCAATATCTCCGAAACTATTACCGATATCGCCCTGAAATTATGTACGGTGATAAAGGGCACTACTGACAGTTCACCTATCAGACTTTCAAAAACCTGGTGACTAAAGAACCAACATGGCGGTCAAGCGAACTTGAGACTTTTAAATAGACTTTTCTCGCGATTTAAATATCCAAATGTAATGAAACTTGGTACAGAAAATTTTTATACACATTGTAAAGCACTGCAGTATAATTTAGTTCAATTGTTTGCATAACCTCAAAATGGCGGCTGTACGAAATATTTCACTGACATTCTATATCTCCGAAACTTTTACAGATATCACCCTGAAATTTTGTACGGTGATAAAGGGTACTGATACAAGTTTACCTATGTATATTTCATAAACCTGTGAAGTACAAAACGAACATGGCGGCCAGGCGAATTTGAAACATTTTAATAGACTTTTCTCGTGATTTAACTCTCTGAGTGCAGTGAAATGTGGTACAGTAAATGATTTTGCAGATTGTAATGCACTGCCATCTAATTTAATTCAATTGTTTATAAAACCTCAAGATGGCGGCTGTGCGAAATTTTAAAATTAAGTTTTTATTTCTTGTGTCGTAATCATGCGATCGAAGTGAAAGTTTGAATAATGAACCTAGGCAATAATTGTCCTTGAATGGTACATAACTCTATGGCCTATACATATAACAATCCTAAATGGCGAGCTTCCGAAATATTTAGACGGTTCTCAATATCTATGAATCTTTTACAGCAACCAAATTGAATTTTTTTATGTTCATAGAGACTACGAGCATATGTTCACCTATAGGACTTTCAGTAACCTGGGGAGCACATATCCAACATGGCGGCGACGCGAAGTATAAATATTTAAATGGACGTTTCTCGCGAATTAACTATCCGAGTGCCGTGAAACGTTGCACGTTAAATGCTTATACAAATGTTGATCCACTGGCATCTAATTTATTTCAATTGTTTGCATATTCACAAGATGGCTGCTGTGCGTAATTTTAAAATCTCGTTTTTACTTCTTGTGTTCTAATCATGCGATTGAAGTTTGAATACCACACGTACACAATAATCTTAATGTAATAGTACATAACTAAAATCCAACCTGGCGACCATCTGAAATATTTAGACGATTCTCAATATCTACGAATCTGTTACAGCAATTGAACTGAAATTTTGTATGTTGATAGTGGCAATTAACATGAGCAGGATATATGAAAATAGGCTGTATAGTTCTTCACGGAACTACTTGTTTCATTACAAAACCGTCAGGGTCGGAAGAGAACAAGAGTTGACCAAGGGAGGCCGACAGTAAATATGCCAGAGAGAACCCCGGCACAATTAAGTGGAAGAATCGTGAACTCAGCTGGGGTCCCCTGATCGCTAACCAGCAACCCACAAGTTGTAAGACCCTGAAGGTGGGGGAGTGTCGTGATGTCGTAAGTGAACGAGAGGTGACCAAGGGTGGTCTACAGGAAAGATGACAGAAGGGAGCCCGTTATAAGTAAGTGAAAGCAATACCGCACTTTGCTGGGGTCCCGTGGTCACCAAACCCACATTCCATTAATCGTGAGCCCCTTTTTTGGGTATGATGAGTTCTACTACTATATAATGCAATGGCCCCCTACGGATACAGAATGTGCTGTGGAGTTAGAAGTAGAATAAATCAGTGTAGGCCTACTACCAACCAGATTATGTAAAGCTTTAAACAGGTTTCGTTAGTTACTATAATGGTTTTCTTGCAAATGTTATCTAATAACCTACACATATAAATAAACTGTTTTGCATACAAAGAAAAACAAGAGATCTGACCCTTTGAAGAATGAGGGTATCAGGAAAGATAAAACAAGGTCCAATTAAGGCGGGAATTCGAAAGACTTCTTAGTTTTGCTAAGAAACTATCCGTGCCTTACTTCTTTATTGCAGAACGGTGCCAAGTACAAGGTTCTTTTGTTGCAAGATCGAAAAAGTAAAACAAATATAATTTTTGTTATAACGTTTCAAATACATAAACACTCTAGCTATTGTACCCGGCTTTGCCCGGGAGGTGTCTTTTTATGTTATAGATAGATACATGCCAATATATTTCGCAGTGTGTATTCATTTTGCCCTTAAGTGAGTTTAGAACAAGGTTCTCCTCGATTCTGATGTTACTCAAGTTCAATATTAACTCACTGTAAATAGTTGAAAGGGACTGTACTGTGGAGTACAATAACGTAGCGGAGAATGGAACAATAGTAAAAAGGGATGTATATACACAATTCTTCGAGTACTCAGTCTCACAATTACTTTCCTCATAGTGTTTATTTTTGATGATATATACGCCTGACACACATCGCTCTGTATGCACAGAGGTAAAAATAAAACAACTAAAATATTTCAGTGAATCAATACGATTTTTCAACATACATTATTAAACTAGTTTCAATTAATGTTATACATAAAAACAATAATTATCAATTCTTTGTGTTGTATCGCATTGACAGAGGTTCCATATTATGACATGTTAATTAAAATAAAGGAACACCATCCATCAAAATGTCAACTACAATGGAATGTATTATTTGGTATTTATATAAATATATTTCTGTTCATTAATTATAAATGATGCAGTATTGAATTAGAAGGAATAGTCGGGAGGGAAATATTACATTACAGGTACACCTGATCATAAAAACATGATTTTAAATTTTCTGTTTAAACACACAAATTAGTCACCTTCTTCTTGTTCTACTTCCACCACTGTAGAGTTTTGAAGCCATTCTTTCAGTGTTGCCTATACAAAATTCTCATTTTCAGCTTTTCAGTCGGTCAACACGATTATGCCCAATTTATTATTTATTTATAGTATGGCTTTTAGTGCCGGGAGTGTTCGAGGACATGTTCGGCTCGCCAGAGACTGTAGATGCTTCAAGCGGACAGCCATAGGGTGAGCTACAAGTTCCGTTCTATTTCAAGTAGTTCCAACTTTCGCCACCAGATATCATGATACCCAGTGGTGAACGTTGGAAATTTGATAGAGCGTTCCAACGAGATCTAACCTAGAAATTTAGCTTCACACAAGTTGAGTCTGTGGAAGGATCTTTTACATGCCATAAATCTATGACTTGGGACCGCCGGCTTTACTTCCCCTCCAAAGGAAGGCATAATGAAGGATTTTAACTCTCTTAAAAATGCCGACGACTTCGGCCAGGTTTGAACCCGCTATCTTGGACACAGCAGTTTAAACACACAAATTAGTCACCTTCTTCTTGTTCTACTTCCACCACTGTAGAGTTTTGAAGCCATTCTTTCAGTGTTGCCTATACAAAATTCTCATTTTCAGCTTTTCAGTCGGTCAACACGATTATGCCCAATTTATTATTTATTTATAGTATGGCTTTTAGTGCCGGGAGTGTTCGAGGACATGTTCGGCTCGCCAGAGACTGTAGATGCTTCAAGCGGACAGCCATAGGGTGAGCTACAAGTTCCGTTCTATTTCAAGTAGTTCCAACTTTCGCCACCAGATATCATGATACCCAGTGGTGAACGTTGGAAATTTGATAGAGCGTTCCAACGAGATCTAACCTAGAAATTTAGCTTCACACAAGTTGAGTCTGTGGAAGGATCTTTTACATGCCATAAATCTATGACTTGGGACCGCCGGCTTTACTTCCCCTCCAAAGGAAGGCATAATGAAGGATTTTAACTCTCTTAAAAATGCCGACGACTTCGGCCAGGTTTGAACCCGCTATCTTGGACACAGCAGTTCAGCCTGCTACCAACTACAGCACCGAAGCCGCTATTATGCCCAATGAATGGACGGGGTTCAATATGGAAATACACTCCAGGAAAAAATTGCATGTGTTAGTTAATTATCACTATAGTACCATTTAATAATGATAAATAACTATACTAGATGTATGGTTTCCAGAAGTGTATTTACTCCCATTCATTGGGCATAATAGTGGCTTCCGACTTATGAGCAACAAATGGCAACTTCTACAACTCACACTACGAGTACTATTGCTACTATGACTGCTGCTACAACTATTGGTACTATTACTACACATTCTCTCAAGATTTTACAACTAGCGACCACAATAATTTCAAAACCTTGGTCCATTTTCTCTTTTCTCAGTGATCTACCATAATAGCAGTGCTACAAGGGACCCTCATTCAGCGGTGTGAGAGTTCCTGTGCAAGAAATCTGAGTGTTTTCCCTACGGCTGATATCCTAAACAAGACGCGATCAGTAATTTAAGCTGTTCGACCCGTTATAAACTCACCGACAACATTGTTGAGATCGATTTATATTTCATTTGTACTGTAACGGATATCATTTTTCATGCATGGTAACTTGTTTACTTTCTTGTTGCTCTATCTATTTGTTATACACAGGGTGGTTTTAAATAAACTTGCGTTACATTCGAGGGCAATCAGGAAAAACGAGTGATCGTAGGACAATAAAACGGTGTGGAAACCTTTGCCAGGACATTCGTAAGAGACATCCCTCCCTATATTAGACTCCTAAGGTCACATTCCAGTTTTGTACCGAAAATAAGGTCCCATTAACACCAACGTACACATATGGGGTACCTACAGGTTCAGCATAATCCAATGCGTAAGCGAAACGCACTCACTTACCCTGTAAATGCCTCACAATTAAATAAATACCTTTTAACATGTATATTTACAATGAAATAATGAATGAATGTAACACGGTAACCATGGTAACAGAATCGCACAGGTCCATCTATTTCTGTAAGACGCAATGCAATTCCAATTATTACATTACTGTGAAAGTTTCCAGACGGTTATACGGTTATCACTGAACCAAATTAAGCTGTAAAATTCATCAATACATACAGTATAATGTGCTTAAGGGGGTCAAGGGACACTCTAGATTCTTTTCACGCAATTTTCACGTGTGAATGTGGTACGAAAGGTCTTTTTCACCCGACTATAAAGGGTCTCCGAAAACCAAATTTAAAGGCCCTTAAATTAACAGTGTCTGTGATATTCCCAGAAAACTAACTTCGCTCTGATATACCTATGAAGGAATGACAAACCCCTAACCACTGCACCAGTAGCTGAATTGATAAAGTCTGATTATTCATACCAAGGATAAATCAGTCATAGCATTCATGATTGAGATTTTGCTAAGTGTATTCTTTACAACTAGAATATTCGCGGGCAAAGCCGCGACGGGTAATGCTAGTAACAAATAAACCGTTAAAAGGAACAAACACATTTTAATTTCCACATGAGCGGGAATCAGGTGTTAATGGCGTACCATGTTGATAGTCCAGGTTACAAACAATGCTCAATGTGACGACCATTAACACCTGTTACTAAAATGTGTTACTTTCAATGGTGTATTCGTTATGTCTCTTCCGCATGTCCTGCCAAAGCTTTCCACGCCGTTTCATTGTCCTACGATCACTCGTTTGTTCGGGGGGCCCTCGCATGTAACGCAAGTTTAATTATAACCACCCTGTATACACGATTATATTCATCACTTGTATGAAAATTATTAAATTGTTAGGTAGATCCTGTTAATTAGCCTGTTATCGAGTATTTAATAATTAGCATAACTTAAAGTTTATCTTTTCTCCTGTATCTTAGTAATCATTATTACACCCTCTATCTGAAAAGTTCGGTGAATGGGCTATATTACGAACGGATTGTTGGCTTGCCTGAAACAGCCGTTACTGTCCTTCGAAGTAATCCCCGTGGATGGTTATGCACTTCTGAGAACGACTGAACAAGTCCTGGAAACTCCTGGCATAGTCTTTTTTAGGAATAGCTTACAGTTTGGGTCGTCAAAACTCTAAATTGAAAGCAAGAGAGAAGCGTGAATTTATGAAACCTGCTTTGCACACCTGATAGACGGGCGGCAGTGAGAAGGGTGAATTTATGCAACCTAACGTGCTCACCTGTTCGACGGGTGGCAGGGAGAAGGGTGCATGTTCCGTGGAATGGAATGGTCATGAAAACCATCGTCATGGGTGACGAGACCTGGTGCATGAGGTACAACCTCGCAGGCAACCGTCAATGTATGGAGTATCGGGGTCCAAGGTAGCCGAAGAGCCATGAAGGGCCAGATGTTTTCGGAAATTTCGGACATCCAACGTAATGTGACGACCCAACTGAATGCTATCCCTCAGGAAGACTATGCCAGGACTTGTACGGCCGTTCTAAGAAGTGCATCACCATCCACGGGGATTACTTCGAAGGATAGTAACGGCTGTTTCAGGTAAGCCTACAATCCGTTCTTAATATAGACCCGTTCACCGAACTTTTCAGACGGAGGGTGTATCATTATTAGTCAGTAATGTGCCAATTAGACACGGCGGACTGGCTTCGAACTCGGGTCTTATCAAAGAAGACCAGGTCCATGATTCTGCACAGAATCGAATCATTGATCTCTGAGGGGGAACAGACACAGTGAACCCGAGGAACAATGAGTTATATCTGCATATAATTAGAATAGCAGGATTTCACGGCTAGAACGGGAATATCATAGCTTTTAAGGTGGATTATTGCAGAATATACCAGCCTATGTACGTTTTAGAAGTCAGAATACAAGAAAGCGAACCAGCGTGACAGTTGACAAATCGTGGTTAGCGAAGGGGCGTTACTAGGTGACGCCAAGGAACTAATTTTCGTCTGCACTGGAGGAGCGGCCAAAGATTAATGGCTCTGGGAACTACAGTCTCACAACGCGAAACAAGAGAGTGGGGGCAGTCTCCCACAGAATTTAATTGATTACAGCCAATTGGAGCAATGAATTGAAATGAAACTTACACCCAGATGCATGTATTCTAGGAAAGATAATTTAGGAGTGTTCTCACGCCTAAATTAAAGCCTGCATCTAAAAACGAACCTCTGCACAGACCTCATCCGCTACGGAGGAAGGATTTGTAGATGAGCCGAGGGGGAATTACCAGAGTAGCGTCAGGACGCCATGGAAGAAGGCAATTAATTATAATTATTTGGCCGAAGCGATCGCTTGCACGCGAGTGATTTTGGGACCTCCACACTTAGACAAACGAGGATCATACTTCACTTTGTCTGGAAATGTATTATATCAAGAAGGGAGTCGGTCCTGGACTTCCAGTGGACTATGTTTCACAAGGGAGCTTTATATAGGAGAAGCTTAGCAGGAAAGTCAGTTCGTCTTGACTCAACCTGTAAGCTGGCACGCTGTCGGATCACGCAAGGAAGTGCGCGGAATTTATAAAGTATTAACGCTCAAATGTATTAGCGGTGAACAATGGAAAGCGCATCATGCATCTTCATAACAGTAATTATGCATCGTATAAGATTTAGTCTACTATAGACGTTTAAGCAATAACATACGCGAGTATAGATTCAGTACAGCGTAGAGATAATTTAGGATGTTTATAGACAATGAACATAACCAGGAGGTGTTGTCATAGGTAAAATGACATATTATTGTAATGATCACTAGAGTTACGGGAGCCTGGAAGGCGTCACAAGTAGTCGTGACTTAGGATTGAACAGATTTGCAGTAGAGGAGGTATAAACTGTAGGTGACAGGAGTCGAACACACACACACGCAAGATAGACTTTCATGGAGACCAGTGGTTGTCAGGAGTTAGCTGCATCGCATCTCTGAGGTCAGGCGATAGTGGGAATCCAATCAAAGATCCATGTGTGAATATAGTGCGAGAATTGTGTATAAAGTTATATTACAGTGATTTTTAAAAGTGTTTATGTATAGAAGGTAAAATAATGTGTATTGCGTCAAAGTGGAAAAAGCCAGTAATGAAAAATATGATTACCATGTGTAAAGTTGATACAATGTGTCGTGTGAATAATATCATGATGGCTTAAGACGAGCATCATGGCGGGTGCGTGGCTGGCGTGCTGGACCAATCCAGCAAAAATGAGAGTGAGTACAAATTTAATATGTTGATAAGATTAAATAGCTCACCATACAACGAAGCATCACTCTAAGAGTAAGAATTAACAGTCATTTATGTACGAGTTCACACCTCTCGTATTTTGGTAAAATATGGCTTGGAGGGTGATTTGTTTACGGCCATTTAGGCGTAAGACATTGATGAAAGTAACGGTAATGTTAAATAATAATAATAATAATCTGGGGTCGGTAACAATAATAAATAAACGGGCATGTCAGGCCTACAGTACGTGCAAATTGTGTCATGTCTAGCGTAAGAATACTGTGTTATTGTAAACAGTAAGAAAGAAACGTGAAATATCCAGACAAAAGAGAGTTTTTCAGTGTCATTGAATTGTTGAATGAATGTTTATTATGGTATATTCTACAGGGTTGTATTTGAGAGCCATTAAGATAGTTAAATGTAAGGCAGTAAATTTATACTTGTTTGGAGCTACATAGAACTTTGGCTTATGAGTAATTGCAGAGAGGACGTGAGTGCTTTAAGAATTGAGTCATCTGTAAGAAATATAGTTTGATCCGCGTTCAGCCAGCATGTAACGTAGAATCAAGAGATTTACCTCAATAAGTTGCGGGGATCATCCAAAAATAGCTTGCGCGTTAGGCTAATCTAGTCGGCTAATCTTCGAAATCTACGAGATAGTATCGCCTTAGAGCATACTTGTGTTATTCGCCACAGAGCTGGGACAGAGTCTGTCTGTATCCACTGTTTGCAGAATTTTTGCCACCAGGGATAACAGTTAGAGACCCTGTGTGAGCCCATATATTAATTGATCTGCCCTTAGAGGTAAGACTAATGGTTCTTCGTATAGGAAAAGTCAATTTCCTCTTGTTATATGCATGCTGCACCAGTGAGAGAACTATGATACTCACTTTAGATGCGCGCAAAAGCCACTGATGACGGTCACAGAACGGCAAAGCTATTTCGTGATCCATTCCTTGCCATGAATATTAATTAAGAGCCGAGATGAACCCATTATACTCTAAATGTAGGTATTATATAATTAGATTGACTCAATTACTAAGGACACGACCCACTCAGGGTACCTCCTGCATGGCCACTCTAGTGAAGGAACTTGAGCCAGGTGGGGAGCAGGTAGTCCTCTAGACCGGCGGCCATCTTTCCGATGCCAGCCGTAACTAATTCATTGTCCGCATGGAAAGGAAGTCTATAGACCTGATCCTTTTATTTTAAAATTGTAGTGGGACACTGAAGAATCTCGATATTTCGAAAAGTAATTAATATACGCTTGTGATGATGTCAATTGAATTAAATGCATTATTTCCACACACATACCATGTTGGAATGTTGTGATTGGATAATATTTGGTCCAGTTATTCTCTGAGGAAGAATACTGCACCGAATAAATATAGGCATCTTTGTAAGGTGTATTTGCCCAGTTCACACTAATTTATTCATACGGGTAGCGTAATTTGAATGGCATGACACTTTTGTAACGATAATGTTTTGACCAGACCCAGAAAATCGTTGTATGGTGAAGCTATAAAACATCTCTATCCATGTGTATTTTGGAAGGGAAAGTGTACCACTTCAGCGTTTCAAATTGATGGGAAAAAGAATACGATTCGCACGACAAAACACTTATTAATCAAGGCATAAGATAATGAATTAATGTAACTGAAAGTAAATGCCTCGTGTAAAACGGATAAATGTTTAATAATTGCAGATTTAGTGTCATTTAAATATAATTTGTGTTTATTGTGTTGTGATATTCCAGTTTGTGTTAAATTGTGCCACGTGAAGAACACTATGGACACTCGCAAATGTCGAAGAGTATCAGTAATAGGATGTTTTTAATAGACTTGAGTGCGGTGAAGCACTAATTTTGAGGAGAAGAGACTCACAGATAATTTTGATTTTTGTTGTGGGAAGTAAATGTAAAGTATCTTTTTGGTGTTTTATGTTGTATTGCCATGATTTTCTATCATTAAATGTTATACAGTGAAACCCCTCATATCCGAACCCCTGAAATCCGAAATCCCGGGTAATCCGAACGAGGATCATTCGACAATTTGAAGTTTGAAAAAATACACGCAAAAAGGAGAAGCTTATATATTTAGTCATAAAACAATCATATACTCTGCATTATGACCGCATTTTACATAATTAGTTGAATATTTAACAAGAAGCACAGTTAGCATAGTGTAAAATTGCGTACATAGACTACTTATCCCATCCAGGATTGAGAAACGGAAACTTTGGTTATTATAATTCCGTAGGTAAAACAATGAAAGAGCAATGGAAACACACAAAATAACACTTAATCTTTTACTTGAAATCAGTTATCTTCAATATTGTAGAAGTGACGAAAACCTTCCGGCGGAGACAATTGCGCGCCAGCGTCGCACTAAGATGACATCGTTTGGCGTAGCTGCTGCGTGTTGTTCTACAAAGCGCAATGCGATGTCAACAGCAGATGCAGCTTCAGCATTGTCTGCCGAAGTTTCTTCTTCCTCACTGTCATTAGCTACATTGCCGTCATGTTGACTTTGGACCAGACTCACTATTTCATGTTCGCTGTTTGCCCCAAACCAGCCTGCCTCGCTCAATGTAGGCTACAGTCCTATACGAGGGCTGGTCATTATGTTATGGATATATTTCGGCTAATCCGAACAAATTGAAATCCGAACAGGCTACAGCCCCAATTAGTTCGGATTTGAGGGGTTATACTGTACTTAGGAATAAGTTGTTTCTTTCAAGTAGAGTAGTCACCTGACAGACTCAAATCCTGAACATGTGATCGTATGGTGGGTTGAACGCCCCATACCTCGAAAGACCGTGAGTTAGCTGGGATACGAACACATGTTCCATTTGATGACGATTGGGTACAGTAAGTAATACGTATCCATCGTGGATTTTATTTTCTGGAATATCAAGTTCCATCTTGTTTTTCTCACATTCTTGGAACCATCTCCATTTCGTTGCCTTTGGCTTTGTGAAATTCTAGATTTTCTTAGTTAGTCGGTCGTCAGTCATACGGAAGATGTACTCCTAGAACAGCAATCTTTCCTTTTTGATGGACGACATTTTTGGTTCCATCTTGGTGTAATTCTTCATTGGATCTAAATCATACTAGGCCTTCAATCCATCTGTTGCCTTAACTCTTCTGTAATATCTCGTTTTAATAATTTATAGACATGTCCTTGTCCACACAAAGTCAAAGTCTGCGAAGCATACAGCCCTTCCGGTTTAAGTAGTGAGCTATAATGCCTAAGCTTGGCATAATATACTCAACGCCTTCTTATTATAGCTGTTTTGCGGTGGATGGAACGCCCGATCCCTTTCTCAGATATTGAAATTCATGGTTTCTTATATTTTTAATTTTACTTAAGTTTATTATTTAAGAGGATGAAAGATGGTATTTCAATTGAAAATCCCTCACTCAAAATAGCCACAGAATATTATTGCAGTCAAAGATTGAACCAATTTCCATTAGGTTTCGAGTCTCTTCAAAGTACGTCTCTGAAGGTACATAGTTCTGAGTATAACTTGAGTTTAAAATGCTGTATTGTGGTTTCATTTATAACAAGTAGTTCCGTGACGAACTAATGAGCCTACTTTTCTTAAAATTTAAGATTCATGCCAATATATATAGACCTATCTATACTAATGACGAAATCAAATCTACTAACATTTCTAAGTACTGCAGTTTTAAATACACCTGAAATAGTGTAGCCTAATAGAGTAACTTACTATAATTGGCAGCCCTGGTGACCCTGAATACCTTCTTAGTTCCATCTCTTAAGGTATAGAATGCACATAAAAAATTTGGTCGAAGTCTAATGGATATTATGGACGTTACATGCTGTTTGATATTGGATTGATCAGTGCGCGTAAAATCATATTCGGAGCAATGTCATGTATGTGATGCTATGAATTAATCTGAAATATTAGATATATTATAGTGCCAATTTTGGTTAAAATGCATTTGTTAGTATAGACGTCACGTGTAATTAAGAATTGAAACAGCTTAAAATAATGTTGGCAGCACTGAGGTATATTAGTTACTCCAAATTAATCTGGAATGTCAGGTATTATACGTGTGCAAAGCTTAGAGCTGATGGCTTGCATACTTTCTGGTGTATTGATATTAGCATTAAGCAAATTGAGAGAGCAATTTTTTACAGTTCGCAGCCCTGCTGGTTCTTAAAAATATGCATAGCCATAACTGTTATGGTACACAAAGCACATAAGAAATTTGGTTGTAATCCACTTTTTTGTATAGAAGTTATATGCATTTAAAAACTGGACCTATCAGCAGACTTAAAATCGTGTTGGCAGCACTGATGTATATACGTTACACCAAACTAAGGTAGAATGTCAGATACTATACGTGTGCAAAGTTTAGAGCTGTTGGCTTGCATACTTTCTGATATATTGATATTAGGGTTAAAACATGGAGAGAGCATTTATTAACAGTTGGCAGCCCTGGTGGCTCTTTAGAATACGCACAGTCCTATCTGTTGTAGTACACATAGTGCATACGTAATGTGGTTTAAATCCAATCGATAGTACAGAAGTTACATGCAATTAGAAATTGGACCTATCGGCAGGCTTAGAATCATGTTAGCAACACTGGCATTGTTGACTTCTGAAAATTAGTCTGGAATATTTTTGTCTATATAATGTGTACCAATTTAAAAGAAAGTTCGCATGCGTAACTCCTGAGATATCCAACATATAGCTCAAATTTCAATTGCGAATTTTCATCAGTTGGTAGCACTGACGTCAATTTCAAATATGGCCGTGAGATATTCAGGTATAGATCTTTACTCTTACCAAATTTAGTTTTGATAGCTGCAGGCGTTTAGGAGTTGATAGGGGACACACACACAAACAGACAGACAGAGAGACAGACACACATTTTCCTGGATCGATCTCATAAGTCTACTTTTTCCTCATTCTTGAAAAAAAGCCTCCTGTTATCAGGTTATGTGAAGCGACATTGATTTTGGAAATACAGCTGATCGTGTACTCGAAATGGTAGCATTTATATTGTGATGTCATGTGGGGGAGAATCAGGGAACAGAATTGGTGTTCGCTGTTGACAATATATATTCTTTCCGTCAAACCAATAAGTGCATACTCCAAATCCAGCTGGTTTGGAGTTCCTTTGGCAGAGAGGAAATTGATATTGTTCATCCAAGCCATACATCACGGAATACAAACGCAATACAATGGTAAACACAAACCACCCGCCCTGGCCCGGCGTTAGAAGCTGAAAACTCACGCTTCAAACTACAATATGGCAGAATAAAAGATTCCATTTATATCACAAATCTAACAAAAGTACGTAGAAAGCAGATAGAATAAAGCGATACAATGAAATGAAACCAGTGGCTGCGACAGTTCAAAGAGGAAGGATGGGAGGCGACAAGTTTTCTATTGAACTCTTCCTGTTTGGTGCGTGCGTTCGTTCATTGCACTTTTAACCCAGACGAGACGCCCTGTTATCGGTTATCCATTATTAATATTGATCACTATTACTAGATAATGCTTGTAATTATATGGGCTGTCAACATAGTTAACTAACGGCCGTTTTCTTGTTACCTTACAACAAAACATAGCATGAAACTTTACATAATATGCGTAATAAATAGAAGAGAGTCATGTTTAAATTTAAACATAATAAACATTTTTCTGTTGCTTTCCACAACATGAATTTAAGTTTCATTAAACTATGTAACATAGAATTTAGTCCGAAGGGTCTCTATCACGTTAGGTTAATATTTTCAGTAAATATTGTGTACAGGAAAATGCATTTAGAGTCATTTAACGATAACTACAAGTGAATAAAAGACATACTGACATATATGTTATCACTTAATACTTGAAATGGTTGTTATGAAGTCTATTAACGTAATTACGACGGACATCAATCTTCTGTGAACACGTCTCGAACTGCGAAAATTGATCGAGTTTTTAGCAATATAAAATGGGTAGAAGAATCGCAGCCAGTAAAAGAGCTTTTTGGGCATTGATTAAAATCCTCAAAGCACGCACTCTCCGTAGAAGATCAATGGTAACAATGCACCCAACAGTTATAAGGCCAGTGGTAATGTACGGCTCGGAAACATGGACTATGACCGTACAGAAGAGGAGCTTTTGAGGAGATGGGAAACGAAAATATTTAGGATGATTTATGGAGCCATGAGACAGGAAGATGGAGCATACGGGAAAACGAAGAATTGGAGGAACTTTATGGGCATCCTGATAAACTTCGGAAATAAAGAAAAATAGACTAAGATTGCTGGGGCAACTGGAGAAAATGGCTGGTGATAGAGTGGTTAATAAGACTTATAGAGGAAATCCAGGAGGAAGAAGATGCAAAGGAAGACCTAGGAAACGGTATGACGTGGAGGACGACTCATGCAAGATGGGAGGAAACGTGTAGAAGATCGCCGACATTAGACTACGATTGATGGAGAGGCCAAGGTCCTGCATGAACTGTAGCGGCGAGGAGTAAGCAAGAAGGATGGGTAGGTGAAGGTGTTACTAAGTCTCATTATTTTATGAAATGTCATTAAATATCTAGTAGTAACAAGTCTGTTGAGCGTGTTGGCCCAGTTTGTTTATATTCACCGATTTGTGAAGTAGTATCGGGACATCTGCTATGAAGTGAATTAGACCGACCTTCTTATTACAGTTAATATATCTCTATAGGTCGTGATTATCTAAATGTGATCAGAGAAGCTTCTTCACAATATAAAGTTGTGCAGTGAAAATGATTCCCTTTCCTACAACTAATATGGCAAAAGTAAGCAAGCGATACTATCAAATAGAACAAACGTATGTGACAGTATAAATGCCAAGTCATTCTCTTTGAGTGATTATCGTTAGGTCTAGATATTAACAGATGGTGATAATTAAAATGTTATATGATTCAATGGACAGATAATACTGTAATAGATCCACTACCTTCCTGTAATACAGTATATCGCAACGTAGAACGATCGTCTCTCTTCAGAGTGCTTCGTTCTTAGTGAATGACTCAGCATTAATTCCTGGTGTGCATCCCCCCTCCTCAACCCACTACCCCCCAACCCACACCACCCCAACTCTCCCCCCCCCTCCCCCTATCAATTGGATTGTATTTGCCAGATGAGGATTCTCTTGGAAGGTCATTCTGTACAATGGTGGTAATATTTTCGGCCATAATAACACATTAAGTCCCTATTTGAAATGATTGAAAAGACGCGAAAGAAGGGAGTCAGAGCGTGGAAATGAAAGGCAGCCATCACTATGCTGCCTTGTAGATGTGACAAGGTAGCCGCCAGCCATTCGTTTCCACGTACTGACCCTCTGATTCTATTTAATCGCTGTAAATATTTATGATAATTTTGTCCACATTTTTAATACCAATGTCGTTTAGAGTGACATTCGAAGAATATTCTCTGTCGATTACAATCCGATCGCAGTGTAGACGCTATCTGAGTTTCCTTGTCAGGCAATAAGACTGTCGAATGTACAATTGCTATTACGTGTAGAATTACGTTACCATATTTAAATTCACAGTACTTGAATTTGATGCAGTACATTATTAGTCGTTAAATATTACAAAACATTCACTGCAACTGGCCCTGTGTTCGCTTTCGCGAATGTTTTTTTTTGTGGCTATGTTTCCCGCACGGTTTGAAACACTCGTTTAATTTTGCCCCATTATTTTTCCGTTATAATTGCAGTATGAACACGGTGTTCTGATTATTTACTTAACTTACGTTTCATTTGAATTGTTGTTCTTTATTATTCTTGTCAACTCACCTTTTTCTGAAGTGTCTTTCTAGACGCACCATACTGTCACACTTTTTCATGAGGTACTGTGCTCATCTCAGCGGCAACCGTCGCAATGTGCTTGGGGCTGTGCGCTGATTGGCTGTTTGACGCCCCGCCTTCATTCTGGATTGTTCGACGCGCTGTCGTCATTTCCACTATAAATTCTCCGCTTCGCCGTTCTGCGGCCTTGTCTACATCTACCTGCTTGAACCAGTCTGACCTCGGCTGCCTGCCGTTCCCCAGCAAGGCCCTTCTTGGGAAGGCCCTGTTTGTAAACATTGAGTGGCTGGAACCTTGCCAGGCGGCATGCTTCATCGCTCGGACTCTGTCATGCTGGGCGAGGCATGAGTCAACGACCTTCACCTCAGCAACTAAGTCAGCCCGCTAACTTACTACAACTCGGCGATGAGAAACTACAATTGATTGTAAACCGCTAGACAGATCATTACCAAGAGGTCTGTTCCGGCGGGGTGCAATTCGCCAATGGAGCCACCATCCCTCTTTCTCGCAAGGCATGCCGAGGCAGCTTAGAGGAACCCTTCGTTTGGATCACAACCCGCTTCCTGCGGGCCAAATACTAAGTACCAAAGTATCGAATTATTGGTAACATGAACTACCTTCACTTGGTTTATACATTTTTTCAAGGCTAAGCCTTTTTTCTTGCTTCTTGCTTGTTTTTAGATATTTTTCTTAAACATACTTTTTTAATCGCCTTTATATGGCCTTTTTATGCATTTTTATTATAATTCTTCTTTATTCTAAGTTTCCTGGAGAAACCTTGCATTTTTTATTAGCTTCTTTTAATTATTCTTCTAAATGAAAATGTTTGTTATTCCTTCACAAATCAAATAAATGTATCAAACCTTGGTTATCAATATTTGGTCTCTTCCTCATCGCTCTATTTAAATTTCACTGTGTGCCCGAATCCCATCCCCCTTTTCCCAGTTGGGGTGCTAACTACTCACACCCTTTTCCATGGTACCTCAAACCCGGGATCAAACCCAGAACCTTTATTCTGAGACCACAAATTCTATTCCAAAAAAAAACAGAACTTGTGTAATCTAATATTTGCCTTATACATTTCAGTATATCGTGGCTAGCGCAGGAGATCTGCGGGAAAGCGGAGACAATCCCAGCTTACTCCATAACTGGTTTCTTTCTGGAAAGCAGGTCCGTCTGGTGCCGCAAGCAGCTTTGGTAGGTGAGTTATTCCAACTTCCCAGCCATGCCAGTAATAATAGACGATAAACTGTTAAACTCTCGGGCGGCCTACAAAGGTCAACTTACCCGTTTTCAAAAATATCTAGCCACTCTACCGAAAGAGGAACAAAATCTTGATATTATTTCTCAGCGTTTAAAAGCTTTTGAACAGGCGTACGAGAAATATGATCTCGTGCAACTTGAAATTGAAATCAAAAGTCCAGAACATCAATCAGATAGGGAAGAAGTAGAGAGTAATTACTTTGATACACACGCTCAGGCTGTGGCATTAGTAAGAACTTTGACCCTGGCGTTGAAGGTAGAGGAAACTCAAGGAAGAATTAGCGACCATGGGAATGGTATCAAACCATTGCTACCTAAAATTGAAATTCCGCATTTTTCAGGAAAGGAAGAGATGTGGCAATCATTCTTTGAATTGTTCAGTTCATTAGTACATAATAATGCCACACTTCCGGAAATTCAGAAATTTCATTACTTAAAATCCATTTTGCAGGGGCCACCCCTTCAACTTATAAGAGAACTTCCCTTAACAGGAGAAAACTATAACATTGCTATCGAGCTTCTTAAAGGCCGTTATGGCAATGAAAAATTATGTTTACAGAGGCATATTCAAGCCTTATTTAACCTGCCCGCATTGCGAGCTGACAGCTTGTCAACACTGCGAGCCTTAAGTGACACGGTCCAACTACACGTCAGAGCATTGGCACGGTTGAATCAACCAGTTGAGCATTGGGATCTATTCTTAGTTCACTTGGTTACTTCTAAATTTGATTCATCAAATTTAAAGGCATGGGAGAGGGAACTAACAAATGACACTTCATATACGTATGGCTCATTGCTTACGTTTATGAATAATAGATGTCAGGTTTTGTCAGCCGTAGCCTGTCATATGTCAGGAAGTGCAGATAACAAATCTAATGTTGTGAAACCAGTCGGTGCCAAAATAAACAAATCTGCTGTCTTTACTGTTCAGCATAACTCAACGGATTGTATTCTCTGTAAAGCACCTCACAGGTTATATTCCTGCGTTGCCTTTAAAGCCCTTTCTACCGATGAAAGACGCAAATTAATAGCTCAAAAAGGATATTGCTATAACTGTTTGTCAACTAGGCATATGGTGCCTGATTGCTTATCTAAAAATACTTGCTCCCATTGCAAGGCTCAACATCATACCTTGCTTCATAGGTTTGAAAAGCCACGTCAGGCTCCTTCCCCTGGATGTTCTAAAGATGCATCCCCAGGAGCTAATGCGCAATCTTATACTCAGAGCTCTAGCTCAATTCGTAGTTCCCAGGTGCTACTATCAACCGTATTAATAAAAGTTCAAGACTCTTCTGGTAGATGGCTTGAAGCACGTGCCCTATTGGATAATGCCGCCACCCATGACTTCATAAGTGAGCGTCTCATTAAGAAACTTGGTCTTCCCAAGCAACCTACATTAATTCAGGTTACCGGTATTAACAATAGCAATGTTAAATCTTTGCATTTTGTTCGTGTTCACATCAAAGATGCTGTTAATTCTAACACAACATTTCAGTTGAATTGCCTTGCCATTGATACTATTGGCAGTAATACCCCTAGTACTTCTTTTGAAATTAGAAAATGGCAATTTCCTCATAACATTCAGTTGGCGGACCCAACATTTAATACGAGCGCCCCGGTAGACATACTTCTCAGTGCCCAAGTATTTTGGCAATGTCTCCTTAGCTCTAAGGTTAAAATATCACCTGGAGTGTTTGTTCATCATACCAAGCTAGGTTGGTTAGTAACGGGTCAGGTCCCTCGTAAGTCGTTTCAAAATTTCTCTCAATGTCATTTTGTCAATACAAGTCTCGATTACAACTTAGAAAGATTTTGGAAAATCGAAACTATAGATTCAGTTTCACCTTCCTCGGTTGAAAATGAAATGTGTGAAAAACTGTTTCGTGAAACAACCAAACGCAATTCAAAGGGTAGATTTGTCGTAACAATGCCCCGAGTGGATAATCCACCTCTTTTATTTGAAACACACCCTAGGGCTCTTAGAGCACTCTATGCTGTGGAAAACAAATTTAAACGTGACCCTGTTGTTAAAGCTCAATACTCCACGTTTATGGAGGAATACGAGGCACTTGATCACATGGAGGTTGTTACCAAGAAAGATGATGCTTCTTATACTCCATCTGAAGTCATTTACCTCAATCATCACCCAGTTTGGAAGAATGAGATTTTAAAGGAAAACATAAGGGTGGTCTTTAATGGCTCTGCTTTGGATGCCAATGGAACTTCTCTGAATGACACATTATTATCAGGCCCCCCTATTCAATCTGACATTTCTTCTGTTTTAATGAATTTTCGCTTGTTCCCTATCGCAGTGATATCTGATATCAAGCAAATGTATAGACAGATTTTGGTCGATCAACAACAGTGCGACCTTCAGAGAATTCTTTGGCGCGACGAGCCTACTAAACCTGTCAAGATTTTTCGGCTAAAAACCTTAACCTATGGACTAAAGCCCTCTGCTTTTCTAGCCATACGTACGTTGAAATTACTTGCTGAACAGGATGGCCCGTTGTATTCTCCTAAGGCTTCTGAAGTGTTAAAATCATCATTCTACGTTGACGATTTTCTTCATTCATTTGAGTCAGTATCTGAAGCACTACAGGTCTCTAAAGATTTGACAGCTTTGCTTTTGGGAGGCGGATTTTCCTTGTGCAAGTGGAACTCTAATTCGGAAGAATTTCTTTCTAAATTTCCATTAACTTCAGTCTACAACGACTCAGTAGAGCTTCTTCATGAAAATAATTCTATCAAAACTCTAGGCATCTATTGGAGTCCTCAAAAGGATTTTTTCTTTTTCAAAATTAATCTCAGTGACATCAAACCGCAAACTAAGCGGCAAATTTTGTCTGAGATTGCAAAAATATTTGATCCTCTCCAATTTTTGGCGCCAATTATCGTCACAGCAAAACTTTTCATGCAAGACCTTTGGTCCTTGAAAACTGGTTGGGATGAACCAGTTCCTTCCGAGTTGCAAAAAAATTGGATTTCTTATAGAAATAGCTTGGAAGATCTCTCCAATGTCATTATCCCGCGAGTGATTATTCCCTTTCCCTCCTGTGGAGGATATGAACTTCACATCTTTGCCGATAGCTCATTGAAAGCTTATGGGTGTTGTGCGTATATTGTTTGCCGCGATTTTGACCAGTCATATTTCTTTTCCAATTTAATTTGCGCTAAGTCAAAGGTGGCTCCTCTTAAATCCTTATCCTTGCCACGACTGGAACTTTGTGCTGCTCTTCTGGCGGTTGAATTATCGGTTAAAATCCGCCAATCTTTGAAAATCCGATTTAGCAAAACTTACTTTTGGAGTGACTCAGCCATCACGTTGGCATGGATTGCCAAACCCTCCTCGCATTGGCAGGTGTTTGTAGCTAATAGAGTGTCCAAAATTCAACAATTGTCTAACTTTGAACAATGGCATCATGTATCTGGCAAGGAGAATCCTGCAGATGTCATCTCTCGGGGATGTTCCCCTCTTATGTTGGCTAACCTGACATTATACTGGCACGGTCCTTCTTGGCTTCTACAAGAACCTTCCGCTTGGCCAAATTTTCCTCTTCCGGAATTATCAGACTTGCCAGATGTTGGTAAGATTACTGGATCTTCTCTTTTCGTTTCTGACTCTCCCCTTCTTTTGCAGCGATATTCCTCTTTTCATAAATTGGTGAGGGTTATGGCTTATCTCCTTCGATGGAAATATTTTGTGGTAGAACAACCTCTTTTTCCTAAGCCATATTTAACCCTTTCTGAATTAGGTTTAGCCACTACAAAAATCTTATGGCTTACTCAACAAGAAATATTCTCTGAAGAATGTCAGGTGTTGTCTCAAGGTCAATCCCTCAAGAAATCGAGTAGGCTTTCCTCACTCGCCCCCTTTTTGGATGCTGATGGTTTATTAAGAGTAGGAGGACGTTTATCTTTGGCTGATCTTTCTGAGGATAAAAAACACCCAATTATTCTTCCTTCAAAGCATCATGTCACTTCTTTAATCATTCGTCAGTATCATTACCAGCATCTTCATGCTGGAACCCGTACATTACTTTCCATCATTCGGGAAAGGTATTGGCCTATAAACGGAGTCCATGAAGTTACCTCTGTTATCCGGAAGTGCATTCCATGTTTTAAATCCAACCCTAAAATTACCACTCAGCTCATGGGTGATCTTCCTAACTTTAGATCTGCGCCTGCTAGACCTTTTGCCTTTACGGGGGTGGATTATTCCGGGCCTTTTGTTTACAGAAAAAATTCTCCTGAGGCCAAAAGATGTATTTGTGGAAAACTCTATATTTCGCTGTTTGTATGTATGGTCACCGGAGCAGTACACTTAGAACTAGTTACCAACGCCTCTACTGCTTATTTTTTGGCAGCTTTTGCCAGATTTTCTGCTCGCCGAGGGCTTCCTTCAGAAGTATTTTCCGACAATGCTAAAAATTTTATCGGAGCTTCTGAGCAAATTAAGAGAGCTCTTACTCAAAATGCAGCGCTGGAAAGGATTACTGATTGTGCTCACCAGAGAAATTTCAAGTGGCACTTCATCCCCCCTTATGCGCCCCATCAAGGTGGACGGTGGGAGTCTTGTGTGAAACTCACCAAGAAACACCTTAGACGTGTTTGTGGCCACACCCCCCTATCTCATGAAGAGTTTAACTCCTTAATTATTTTTATTGAGGGCATAATTAATTCTCGTCCTTTATCACCCTTATCTAATGACCCTTCAGATCTTCTACCATTAACGCCGGGCCATTTTCTTATCGGTGGTCCATTGACTGCCTCCCCATCTTTATTATATTCTAATTCTCCATCTTCTTTAGCCATTTCTTGGCGCAAAATTGAAAGTTTGCGCAACAATTTTTGGCGCCGCTGGAGGTTGGAATACCTCGGTTTGCTTCAGCAGCGTGGCAAATGGCGTGCTTCCTGCTCTAACCTTCAGATTGGGGACTTGGTCCTTTTGAAAGACCCTAGTCCCCCTCTTGTCTGGAATTTGGGTAGGATTGTTGAGTGCTTTCCTGGCAGAGATGGTAGGATTCGCGTGGTAAAACTGCAGACTTCTGCTGGCCAGTTTCTCAGGCCAATCACTATGATTGCTCCTTTGCCACGCGAGACCTAACTTCTGCGCCTTCTTACTGCAATTTTTTCTCGCCCCTCCCAGCATGTTCGCTTTCGCGAATGTTTTTTTTGTGGCTATGTTTCCCGCACGGTTTGAAACACTCGTTTAATTTTGCCCCATTATTTTTCCGTTATAATTGCAGTATGAACACGGTGTTCTGATTATTTACTTAACTTACGTTTCATTTGAATTGTTGTTCTTTATTATTCTTGTCAACTCACCTTTTTCTGAAGTGTCTTTCTAGACGCACCATACTGTCACACTTTTTCATGAGGTACTGTGCTCATCTCAGCGGCAACCGTCGCAATGTGCTTGGGGCTGTGCGCTGATTGGCTGTTTGACGCCCCGCCTTCATTCTGGATTGTTCGACGCGCTGTCGTCATTTCCACTATAAATTCTCCGCTTCGCCGTTCTGCGGCCTTGTCTACATCTACCTGCTTGAACCAGTCTGACCTCGGCTGCCTGCCGTTCCCCAGCAAGGCCCTTCTTGGGAAGGCCCTGTTTGTAAACATTGAGTGGCTGGAACCTTGCCAGGCGGCATGCTTCATCGCTCGGACTCTGTCATGCTGGGCGAGGCATGAGTCAACGACCTTCACCTCAGCAACTAAGTCAGCCCGCTAACTTACTACAACTCGGCGATGAGAAACTACAATTGATTGTAAACCGCTAGACAGATCATTACCAAGAGGTCTGTTCCGGCGGGGTGCAATTCGCCAATGGAGCCACCATCCCTCTTTCTCGCAAGGCATGCCGAGGCAGCTTAGAGGAACCCTTCGTTTGGATCACAACCCGCTTCCTGCGGGCCAAATACTAAGTACCAAAGTATCGAATTATTGGTAACATGAACTACCTTCACTTGGTTTATACATTTTTTCAAGGCTAAGCCTTTTTTCTTGCTTCTTGCTTGTTTTTAGATATTTTTCTTAAACATACTTTTTTAATCGCCTTTATATGGCCTTTTTATGCATTTTTATTATAATTCTTCTTTATTCTAAGTTTCCTGGAGAAACCTTGCATTTTTTATTAGCTTCTTTTAATTATTCTTCTAAATGAAAATGTTTGTTATTCCTTCACAAATCAAATAAATGTATCAAACCTTGGTTATCAATATTTGGTCTCTTCCTCATCGCTCTATTTAAATTTCACTGTGTGCCCGAATCCCATCCCCCTTTTCCCAGTTGGGGTGCTAACTACTCACACCCTTTTCCACCCTGTTATATCAAATAGGGGAATGTGTTGTAGGTTTCACTCCAGCCTAAGGCATGTTGTGAAAAGTACGGAGGTGTGGTCTATGTTTGTCAGAAGTAGAACACTTTTCTCACGTCAAGGACTGAAACAAGTGCAATTTTATCTAGAGTTTCTCATGAAACGCCTCCTTAATAAACGCGTTTCATAAATCGTTTCATTAAAATATATAATATAGGGGATGCCTCATAAGTAATGTCCATTTTTTAAGGAAAGTTTCTTTGGAGAGTTCTCTGACAAGAAATTAAACTTGTTCTTCAAAGTAGAGACCATCCGATTCTATGGTCTTGAGCCATTCTTCAGCGAGTTTACTTATCCCGCGACGGTACCAGTCGGTTTTGATGCGAAGAATTCGGCGAGACCCACTTCCACAGCTTGAATGTTTTCGAAATTTCTTCCACGCGAGAATTAGGCCATGGATCGAAAAAGATGGTATTCTGAAGGGCTGTATGCTGGATGTGTTGGCAGTTCGAGTCCACCCGATTCCTGAATTTTTGCCATGGTTGTTCGTGCAGTATGATGTCTCGCTTTTGTCCTCCCGAAAGTGATTCTATTTTGGTTAACTAATGTTGGATATCTCCGTTTCAAAATTGCATGAACTCGTTCTAGTTGTTAAGAATAAATATCCACGTTGACTGCACTGTAATATGCCAGCCCCATTTAGGCGACCAATTGTAATATACCCGCCTCTCACAACTTTTATATGTACGGGGTGCTTGGGGGTTGAACACCTGTACGATAATGCCTACATCAATAGACTCCTAAGTGACCTAATAAATAAAACCCTTCAGATTCTGGTAAAATCGATAATACATTGTTCTACCAGACATAAAAACACATTTCGCAGGATCTTCATCGTACAGAATAATTGCACTCCCTATCGTATTTACACAGATACACATATAGATGACACTCAGGAATAAAGTTGTCCGCTACTTACAGATATTGGCTTCAGTAGTGGTGACCAAACTCTACTAATTCTGGGGTTAGTGCTCCCAAAGTATTAGCCCTATTTATTCGCAGCACAATTCATTTTGATTCACACGCCATTTCTACTTTTATGATTATTATTATGTTTGTTACTTTTGTAACGGGCATCCAACGATTTAATTTGCGTCGTGGATCTAGTACCATACAAATGCTTGGAATCCGTTTGGGAACGTTGCATTAACTCCGCTCATGAATTTTACAATGCACAGCATATTTAACCAGCATTCCTGGACGAATACTTTGCCGCTATATTTGAAATGCAGATGTACAGATATCAGGTTACAATACTTCCTGCTGTTCGAAATAAGTAATATTGGCGATATACTTAAGACTAGGCTCATCATTCAATCAAGAACTTATAGCCAGCAACTTGGTTATTGTATCAAGAAAACGACAAGTGTTATACTGTAATACCTCTTCCTCAACACACAAAACCAAAAAGACAAGTCCTACTCCCATGGAGTACCGAAGAATAATTTCCGCTTACACGCGGTCTTAAAACTAGACTACACCGCCCCGCAGTCTGAAAAAGAGAGACCTCCCTACGTGGAGTCTGAAAAATGAGTCTAATCCCCACGGGATCCTAAAGTTGAGTGTCTCTCACTTGCCTCCACAAAAGCAAAGTAACCGTCATCATCCCCTTCCACAATCACTGGTTTACTTGGCCTCAGCCACGGGCTCCCACCAATCACATTGCCCGTTTCTCAACATCACCAAATATGGAAACAGTCCATCGTCCTCGCTCGTACATAGATGCCAAGTCTCACCTCTGACTCACCCTCCACAGGCGCTCGGGTTTAACCCTGTCTTCAAGAACAACTCGTACTTCCTTGTCCGTGTACATTTTCCAGATACAAAACTTTAGATTATATCAATGTTAAAATATTCCTCACTCCCTAGATACGGATCCTGCTAAATTACAATACTTAAAAGATAAACAAATTAATTGGAAATCAATCGCGTCATCATATACACTCTAATAAATAACTCTAAAACATAAAAAAGCATCAAATAAATATATATATATGATAAATAAAATTGTAACTCCCCAGAGTAAGGTTTCGATTCCTTTTTAACCGCGGCGGTTACAATTTCCCTCCATGGAGTTCCCACGAATATGTGAATGGGGACTCCATCACCAAAAACACAGAAATGCACAAATGACCCTAAAACAAATTATACGCAATAGACAACATACACAAATTATCCTTCAGATATATATATAAAAAACTCAATACAACTCATTTTCTTGATGTCATGATTCTACATATCGTTCTCTCAAAAATCTTTGCATATTCCTAAAATCTGCCTCACACCGACTTTACTCATGTGTCCTAAAACCAGCTCACACGGAAATTCCTCACGTGTCCTTTGCTTTGCCATGTCAAACATGATCGGTATGGCACAGAACCATGTTGCACACGCCGAAATATATGCTACAATGAATGTTCACTCAATTGCTCTGCTTTATTTCACATGGCTAATGGTAGCCTCTTCGTCATTTCTTGAAGTGTATCTGTGCAATACACCACAATGTTGGCTAAATCTGCCTCAGAGGATCCGCCCTACCAATACAAGCAAATATATTTCTTAAGGTTATCGATATTGTATGAACTTACAATGGTACCTTGGTGGTCTGTTAAGCTATACGCACACTCGCCAATACGCTTAGTAACTGCGAAGGGTCCCCTGATCAATTGAAAATTACTTGTACATTTATTGGCCAACAACGTAAAAAGTGCACGGCATTCTGAGTAAGATCTGATCACCCCCACAAAAATCAAACTAAAGATCTGAACTTTGCTGTCGTCTTTCTCCCGCACTGTGATCATCATCACCAACAATAAAACTCCCTCAAAATAATACCTTCCCGAGCCATCATACTTACCCATACATACCGGCGAACTCAAATACTTACCTCTCCGTACCTTGAAATACTCACCAGTGCCCTTAATTGGCTCTATGACCCCTAAATCTAACATATGGCTACTTTCATACTCCACGGTGGCCTCATACCTGAAAAGAATGACATATATGGGTCCTGAAATAGATGAACTATCAACCAGCTCGAATTGATGGGTGTATACTTGCGTTAATCCCGGCTTATCACTAAATACCTCCTTGTTGCTCAACAACACTTCCAATAAATCTTCCTTACTCTAATCACACAACTCACTTTTGTGTACGGCTTCCCAAAGTGGATCATCTCGATGTTCCTCAACCATAATACGACCTACAGCCTCCAGCTGTAAATCCTCGTCAGCCACCTCTGCTGACATCCCCACCAAACCCTTACTAATGCACGCACCATCCATCTCCTCAACTAATTCATACCTCATCTTAATTTCCTGACACTTAATGTCCCTCTCCCGACATAAAACTCCGTTTTCAAAATCAATGTTAACCTTCTGCTTGTTCATTTTGTCATCACCAAGTAGGCCTACTACTTCATAAATCAAATCTAACTTCCTAGGAAATATCATCTGTTTATTTTGTTTCTTTCTATTCCTATAATTCCTGATTTCCACCTTCTGTTCATTCTGTCTACTAGGAACTCCCTGCTGATATTCACCTAAGGTCGCTTTCACCTGCTGCCTCTCTTCATCTCCTCTATCTTCTCCTAACGTTACCCTCACCTGCTGCCTCATCTTATCTAAGCAACTTTCACCTAACGTCATTTTCACCTGCTGCCTCTCCTCATCTATTCTACCTTCTCCTAACGTCCCCTCCAACTCCTGCCTATTCTCATCTAAGCTACTTTCACCTAACGTCACTTTCACCTGCTGCCTCATCTTATCTAAGCTACTTTCACCTAACGTCACTTTCACCTGCTGCCTCATCTTATCTAGGCTACTTTCACCTAACATCACTTTCACCTGCTGCCTCTCCTCATCTAAGCTACTCTCACCTAAAGTCACTTTCACCTGCTGCCTCATCTTATCTACGTTACTTTCACCTAACGTCCCCTCCAATTCCTGCCTATTCTCATCTAAACTACTCTCACCTAACGTCCCTTTCAACTGCTGCCTCTCCACTTCTACCATAGACTCTCCTTCCTGCCTAGCTTCTCCTACCTCCCCACTCAAAGACTCAGTCCACTCTCTTACCTCCTTACTAACAGATACTAATTTAGCATTAGTTGCATCTCCCTGTTTCTCGATTGTCTCACCTATATGCAATTTCACAGATTCTACCTGCTTACCTACAGATTCTATCGCCTCTCCCATTTCTTTACTTAAAGATTCTCCGCATTCTCCTAAATCTTTACATAAAGACTTCATTTACTGTTTTATATCCTCATTCAGACCTCTTATTTCCTTGCTTACACACTTCAAAGACTCGCATATTCCCTTACATACAATATCTAATTGCTGGTTCACTGACTCTTCCATACTTGTGAATCTACTTAGTAGCATTTGGAGCATTCGTCACATCCCCCCATTACCTTTAATCTCACTATCCCCCTGCATAGTGATCTGATCTTTCTCGGAATTGATTGAGTTCTCCGACAGTTCATCTATCAAGCCTTCACCTACCCCGCTCCTATCTATATCCATGTTCAAGTTCTTTCCCACATCTTAACGTTAACTTAACTACTGATTCTACTTCTCAACTCCATCATACGATAACATTTAATCTGCATGAAAATGTATCTACTTTTATTGGCGTATGCGTATACGTGAATGTTTTTGTTGTTGTTATATCGTACTTTGAGCTCCACAGTTGGGCGTCAATTGTAATATGCCAGCCCCACTTGGGCGACCAATTGTAATATACCCGCCTCTCACTACTTTTATATGTACGGGGTGCATGGGAGTTGAACACCTGTACGATAACACCAACAGCAATAGACATTCACACCTAACTACTCCTAAGTCACCTGAAAATAAAACCATTTAGATTCTGGTAAAATCGATAATATTGTTATACCCGACATAAAACACACATTTCGCAGGATCCTCCTCGCTCAGAATAATTGCACTCCATATCGTATTTACACAGATGCACATATGAAATGATATAGATGACCCTCAGGAATAAAGTTGACCGGTACTTACAGATGTTGGCTTCAATAGTGGTGACCTAACTCTACTAATTCTGGGGTTAGTGTTCCCAAAGAATTAGCCCTATTTACTCGCAGCACAATTAATTTTGATTCACACGCCATTTCTACTTTTATTATTACTATTATGTTTTTTACTTTTGTTACCAGCATCCAACGATTTAATTTGCGTCGTGGATCTAGTACCATAAAAATGCTTGGAATCTATTTTGGATCGTCGCATTAACTCCCCTCGTGAATTTAACAATGCATAGCATATTTAACCAGCATTCCTGGACGAATAATTTGCAGCTAGAATTGAAACGCAGATGTACAGATATCAGATTAAAATACTTCGTGCTGTTCGAAATAAGTAATCTTGGCGATATACTTAAGACTAGACTCATCATTCAAACAAGAACTTATAGCCAGCAACTTGGTTATAGTATCAAGAAAACGACAAGTGTTATACTGTAATACCTCTTCCTCAACATACAAAACCAAAAAGACAAGTCCTACTCCCATGGAGTACCGAAGAATAATTTCCGCTTACACGCGGTCTGAAAACTAGACTACACCGCCCCGCGGTCTGAAAACGAGACCTCCCTACGTGGAGTCTGAAAATTGAGTCTAATCCCCACAGGATCCTAAAGTTGAGTGTCTCCCACTTGCCTCCACAAAATCTAAGTAACCGTCAACATCCCCTTCCACAATCACTGGTTTACCTGCACTCAGCCACGGGCTCCCACCAATCACATTGCCCGATTCTCAACATTACCAAATATGGAAACAGTCCATCGTCCTCGCTCGTACATAGATGCCAAGTCTCACCTCTGACTCACCCTCCACAGGCGCTCGGGTTTAACCCTGTCTTCAAGAACAACTCGTACTTCCTTGTCCGTGTACATTTTCCAGATACAAAACTTTAGATTATATCAATGTTAAAATATTCCTCACTCCCTAGATACGGATCCTGCTAAATTACAATACTTAAAAGATAAACAAATTAATTGGAAATCAATCGCGTCATCATATACACTCTAATAAATAACTCTAAAACATAAAAAAGCATCAAATAAAGATATTGTGCCCATCAACCGAAATGACATCCCAAACACCTCACCTGCCGGACCCATGTGCCATGAGGATCAGGTGAAGTTCTTAGAGGCCATAGCGGCACGAGAGTCCATGATCCAAGGGATCCGTGGTAACATGTTTGCAAAAAGGTCATACAGAGCCTAAGAAAATACACCTCCTAAAGCTAGACTGAGAAATAAACTTCCAGGCCTAAGTAAAACTTGTAGAAATATTTATTCAAAATATGCAGGCACCTAGTCTAGTTCGGAGGGTCTCGATCGGCTAATCCACAAACTAATAAATAAACAAAAATAAAGATCAGCACCCTACCTGTAAACTACGATAAACCCTCGCGAAAGATCTATTTTACAAAGTTAAGCAACAACAACAACGCTAGGAAAATGGTACGGCAATAAACCCTAAATTAAGTTACAAAAATAAGCTAATAACGAAATTTACATTTAACAGGGTAGCAATAACAAAACTAAGTTAGGATGATACCATTTCCTTATTTACATTTAGTGTTAAATAATCTAGCCAATTCCTGACAATTAATACAAAATTTACGTCGATGACGTCCGTAAAGCAAACTAATTAATACAAATCTACATGGCAAGTCGTCAAAAAACACCATTAAATGCCCTCTTACAATCTAAGTAAGGTAAATATGGGGATTAAATACAGTACAAAAAATAACAACAAGACCACAATCAATATTATTCCTGCCTTCGCCCTGGGTTACTCTTTGAAAACCAGTGTCATCTAAGTGCATGTCATTTACGGTGTCAAATGCGTAGTGAAAACTTCATCTAACGTCGCATGAGGCTCAAGCACCACCAGCTACTAACTATAGGTTAAGCAAGCACTCCGCCGATCAAAGTTTGTGTCATCTGTCCTAGATTACTTCCATAAAGAAGCGTGAACAAAAGCAGGTGTCGGCCAGCAGGTCCAAACTGCAAGTAAATCAAGGTTAAATGCAATAAACAATAATTAGTTATCATCAGTTTATAATAATTATGCGCTTGATTATTAGAATGTCGGTTTAAATTATCGTTGGTTTATGGTGAATAGGCTGACGATCCTGAATACCTTGGGATCAGCAGTAGCAGTCTCGTGCGAGATCAATCTCTGCTATAAAATACCATCATCGAGCTCTCCACGCTGGGACATAACAATAACACGGGTTATTAGTAGTCCAGTCAAATTAGACATAAAAAGGGGCCCGACCTTGCAAAAGGTCATGTAGTTCTAATTTTGTATATGTTGTTTGGACCCCTGCCAATATTAAAAAACCAAATTTGCAACTTCAAAAGTCCTGTGCTAGCTGTGTAATCGCCAAAAATTGACAGATAATTGCACTTTTTTCAGTTCCTGCTCAATATCGTCTAAAATATGCATCTGAGAGAAAAGTTTGTGAATACCTGATTACAACTATGTTGAATTGTCTACAATGTGAGTCCTAAGCGAGCTCAATACGTTAAGTAGTTCCCAAGATACAGTTATTTGAAGATTGGATGTTTTTTCAAAAAAGCAAAAATTGTTGGTTTTGGCCTCTTAATTTGACAAATATTCTCACCCTATGAGAAATGTCATTGATAATGAACTTAAAGTTTATTTGTTTACCTTTAATTTGAGCTTTGACGGGTACCTGTAGGCCGAGTGAATCTCCTGGAAGTGGCATGTAACAGAAAACCTTGAGAAATAGAAATCGAATGAAATCTATTAAACTAGAAGACCCGTGCTGATCCGCAGCATTCACTTCAACAATCCTACAGCACTTCTGTCCATATGACATTTGCATGTCTTCATGCTAGTGACCTGAACAGACATTTACGGTACCGTCGCTTTTGGGTAAATGATGAAGTAGACTTATGAGATCAAATGCGTGGGTGTCTGCCTGTCCTGTGTGTGTGTGTCCAACTATTTACCCTGCGTAAGCTTAAAAGGCGCACGGGCGTCAGGCCGAGGTGAACAGCTAATTTCAAACACATAAGCTATACTCTTCTCTGAAGAATCAACTCGACACGACTCGGCAGTTTGATGCTGGCTGAAGCTAGGGTGATAGGTCGCTCGCAAGCCCGTAAACTCACTCTGAAGCTAGTAATTTAAATTTCCACTGAATGGAGATTGCTGGAAGAAATGGAAACGTAAAAACACTTACAATGGTCGATGTGGGAGCTGTCGCGGACTTTCTTGCAGAACTTTTCATGCTGAAAAATTCACAGAGAATATCGATTTTTTTAAGACATATGGACGTTAGGTTTTTCTTCAACTCAATTCACTGAAATCGTAAATGCTCGGCTTCTTTTGGTCATAAATAAATGTTTTCCTACCTAATCCTTGATCGAGAAATCCTTTACAGAATGGTGAAAACCGCATCAAAATCCATCAAGTTGCTCTCGAGATTACCCGTTACATCCAAGAATTGGGAACTTTGTTTTATACTAAGTAGATAGAGATATCCACACAATTTAAGGCTACAGCGGTACAATTTGGTGTTTTGTCTACTTATGAACAATGGTATAAATTTAAAATAAAAGATGGGTCTCTTATATTTGAATTTGTAGATGTAACTCTTGGTTAACATTAAAGAGGTGTGCAAATTAATAGAATTAAATAAATAATTTTAATTAGTCGTAATTACTTTTATTCAAAATCATTTTATTGACCAACTTCTTTTGTTGTCCTACTTAGTAGATTCCTCTCCCGTGGAATTACACCTTTTTCCACAAGGAATTGCGCCTGGAAACTTTCAGATTATTGGATTCCGAGGGATATCTGAGCTGGGTCCATTTTCAGTTTTTCATTGACTTTAGAATTCAAGTCAGGCGATTTCCATGCATATTTCATGAATCTTTGAATAGTTCAATAGCGTTCATCAGTTTAAATACACCAAATCCCTCCGCTCTAAATTCACACGTAAAGTAGATTGAAGTAATAAAAACGAAACGTGTGGCATTTGCATTTGCAAGGCTCCTCTGTTAGTAGAAATTTTAAAAAATAATTTTAATTTGAGTTTCTTAAATGAAAATATAATTAGGAGTTTGGTTAAACATTTGAAGTAATTTCATCGCCTTGTAAACATACTTAGTGTATTAAACCGAGAAAAGTAAAAATGCAATTTTGGAAAACTGACATCGAATCTAATAATTTGCACATCTCTGTAAAGCCAGCTAACGCCTCCACCCCTACAGATAGAATAGTAAGTAAAGGCGATTGATGAGAAATGAAAAGTTAACTCACACAGAAGGAATTAATATTTATTAAGCTGTAAATTTGATTGAGTATATCTTTGTTATAGAACTGAGGGAATGAAATAACAGGATGTAGGATAGTAATCACCGTTGTAGGGCAATATTTTTTTTTACCATTACCACAGGACAGTTATCGTATTAGGGATGCCGACGTCCTTGTATAATTGTTATTTAATCTGTGCCACGTTTGGAGACGTCTGTGCTCCTCCGCAACATTCGTTTCAAAATTCTAATAGTACTTCCTTCCATTCGACATTTGCTGTTCGCTTGCCTTTTGGTTCTATTTGAACTTTGACGTCATGAAAGGATTTTGCTCGTGATAGAGCGGCATATTGTAAAGTTGTCCGTGGCTAAACATAGGATGAGGTAAATAAATGCCTACTTGATCTAGTGTTTGACCTTGAGCTTTATTGATAGTTATACAAAAAGCCAAAGGTACTGGAAACTGCCTCCTTTTGAAGGAAAATGGCATGGAAGTATCTGATGGCGTAAGGTCAAGGCGAGGGAGTAGGACATTGTTTCCAACATTTACGCCAGTAATAATTTCCAGGTGTAAGCAATTGTCATGCATCTTCCAAACCAACAGTCTAGTACCGTTCAACAGACCTTGGGTAACATTAATATTTCTCAACAAAATCGCAATTGAGCCTTCCTTTAGTCGAAGGATATGAGGTGGCAATCCACTTATGCGTAAGCTGTCAAAAATTATATTGGGAATTGTAGAAGTTCACTCTCATCTTCAGTAATCAAATTATTCACGCGGATGTAAGTTCTCGATTATCATGGGATTAGGTCTAAAACTCTGTCATTGATATCTTTACAATGTTCATTTTTAGGTGCTTAAATCGTTATTTTTGAAAAGCGTGAAATATTTTTCAGCGTGGGACTAATTCTGAATTTTCTCCATCGACGTGAGTGTATTCACCGTTACCAATTTGTATCAAGAAGTTTGCAAAGTCACGTTGATCTGTATCCGCTCGCATATTTTTGTTGAGTTTAAAAATTTTGAATAATGGTCACAAAGGAGAGAACCTTACTGACATTTGGACTGATGCTGCTTTATGGGTAGTTGCGTGAGGCACAACAGGCAATACCTGCCTAAAATCTCCACCTAAGATGATAATGTTTCCTCTGAAAGGCACGTCGTTATTCATAATATCCTTGAGCAACTGATTTACACACATCAACGCGTGCTTATTAGCCATAGAGGCTTCATCCCAGATGGTAAGTTTTGCTGAACGAATATAAAAAGCTTCCTTGCTGTTACCTTTTATTCCTGATACAGAACTTTCATGTAAATGTAGAGGTAACTTGAACTGGCTGTGTACAGTAGTAACATTGCTGCAGTACCAGTCCATGTAACTGAAACTACATTTAACCCCAAATTTGTGCAACTGTGAATCAAGCATTGGTAAAGAAATGTTTTCCCGGTGCCCCCTGGACCGTCAATGAAATATGCATTACTCATCCTTTCATTGCTGTTTTGTTCTAACCCCAAAATTTCTGTAATTATAGCCGTTTGGTTTCCATTTGCTTAGTTTATCATCCGACTTAATTGATCCTCATTAAGTTTTGGATAATTCATTGGTAAATTTGTCTGAGGGAAATTATCAATAATAGCTGGCAATTCGATAGAAGTAATGGGAAGACCATGGTAAATTTGTCTGAGGGAAATTATCAATAATAGCTGGCAATTCGATAGAAGTAATGGGAAGACCATGGAGCTTTAAAGTATTAGAAATATGTATAAGAGTGAACTGATATGCAATGTTAGGTTCGTGAAACTGCAGATAATCTTCTGATAATGAATTCTTGAAAATGTCCCATTACTATCTTACATTTGAAGGGGTCTGAAAGATACATATGTAAGAAAACAGTTGTCGTAACTGAGAAGGCATCTGAAATTGTGACGCTTCTGCCAAACAACGCTGCTATTCAGATTCGTCAATCAGCAAACCTCGCTCCGTAGCTGTTTCTTTAAAAGTAGAATAGACAACTGCTTTGTATGTTCGTAGATCCTGGAAGCTGGTAGCACCTATAACGTGAAGCAATAACAGGCGTAAATAATACCTTTCTGTTTCTGTAGGCGAAACATTATACATTCTGCCTATAGTTAGCCTACTTTCGATTTTTGCAAAAAATGAAAGTAGACTTATGAGATCAACACAGGGAGAAAAATTCTGTGTCTGTCTGTGTGTATGTGTGTGTGTGAGTCTGTGTGTGTGTGTGTGTGTGAGTGAGTGTACTCTGAATGTCTGTCCCCCCTATCAATTCGAACACGGTGAAACCGAATTGAACGAAATTTGGTACAGAGGTAGTTCTAGCATAGGGCACCTCAGTGCCATACTTTATATCGCCGCCATCTTTACCAAAACTGAATGGCGGCCACTCAAACGTTCAAAACGTAAACTCAAATTACGGCTAAACTAATCATCCGATCTCTACCAAATTTGGTGACAACATACCTTTATATAGGACGCGTCTTTCACCCAAACTTCAAGGTCATCGGCCTTGCCATTTCAGGATGGTGGCCGTGTGAATTATGCAACCATTATAATCAATAGCTTAAGACCCACCAATTCAGATTATCAAGCCTAGGGTGGTTTAAGCTATCCTGAAGGTCGTGATCCGTTATTTATTATAATTTAATATTATAATATTATTCTGTATGACTGGCTTAAAAGAGCTGAGCTGTATCTGCCACACGACAAGATGGCAGCTGTCCTCATGAGCCTGTCTTATATTTCAGTAGTTTTAGTATGTTGTATGCGATATACCCTACTGATACAATAATATAAACTGTGTATGAAATGATCTATAATGAGGATGTACTGCAGTGAAGAAATAGTTTATTTCAAGTCATTATTTGCCAACAGGTTGAATCTAATATATCAGTTAAGATCGCCATGATGTTACGGATATGTTTAGCTCTGGGCTAGCGTGTTAGCCTGTCACGCAGTTGCCTGGGGATCGAATACTGCTACAGTTGACTTTTTTTTTTCTTGAATTCTTTTACAAATGATGTGCACAAGCTCTTTTCACAGATACTGAATAAAATGTCATTTAGCTCAAAGGGGAGGCTAATGTATACACTCGTTTATTAATAAAATCACAGTCCCAGCATTGCACATAAACAGAAGACATTACGAAAAGGAGAATAGAAGAATTAGATACACGTTGTTATCAACCACAGCCTTCTTAATGTCTCTGTACGGTGCTGTCCTCTTGTGGGTTATGTGGGTAGTATTGTTCCAAATATACCGCTGTGTCAATACCTGGCCTCCTAAAGTATGGCAATTTTGTAATACTGGTAGTTCGACTATTAGCCACGATCGCGCTCCGATTACCTTTAATGATAGAACGTACAAGGCACTGCCGGCAGGAAGTTAGGTCCTCATTTGAGTACGTAATTCAATTGCTTATATGAGGACGAAGCGTCCTGCTGGCAGGACCGTTCTTTTTTCCATTATATAGCGGGAAATGTATCGAATCAGCGCATGCAAGTCTGAAGTTGGTAGCTCTGACCGTTCAGTAATGGCGGCGATTATACGTAATGGTGACTGTGTTTATGTTTTTGCAACCTATTTCGAAGCTCCAAACAGCGGAGATGCATGGAGTCGCTCGTTATTTGCTAGTAATTATGATATCAGTAAATGTCATGGTACTGTAGTTTAAATTACGTGTAGTTGTGCAACTGTGCAGTGGGATATTGACAAAAACACAACTAGGCCTTTTTTTATTTATTTATTCTCGAGTGATGGACGCGCCGTCGCTCATACATTTATTTAGTCTCTGTACTATAAGAAAACACGTTTATACTTTATACGTTTATATATTTTAGAGTCAATATGTTGTTAAGAGACAGTTATTGTATTAGTCAATATGAGTCATATTGAATATTTTAGAATATTTACAGACTTTTATTGTTTGCCCAGTACCAGAACTGCAATATTATTACGCTCTGATAACCCAAAGTACTGCCGGAAGGACGCGTCCTGCTGGAAGGCCAGTTCAAACATTTGCCATAAGGGTCCCAAGTCCTGCTGGAAGGACGCACCGCTGTGTACAAAAGTACTTCCGGAAGGTCCTTCTAGCAGGACGAGTGACTGTACGCTCTATCATTAAACACTGCCAGTTGGATCGCCTCCCTCCTGGCTACTTTAAACTGCCTACTCGTTGAACACCCAGAGGCGTACTAGATACATATGAATTCACTGCTAGGTCGCAGCACCAACCTACTGTGATTGGCGCGGATTTTTTAAGGGGAAGGTACCCAAAACGATAGATCCTTAAGTTTGCAGGCTGGCTTAATATAGAGATTAACGGACGTGAATGCATTACAATAAGTTAGTAGTTTTGTTATTCAATCATCATAAAGTATATAATATTGATTTTGACACTTACTGGCTAATTATCAATATAAAAGAAAACAAACACTACATGGTGGTAGAGGTGGTTTTAGGGAGAAGGACAAAGAGTTATAAATATACCCATACATTTAGGAGAAAGTAGGCTATATGTTCTTTGCTGAACATCTTGTTTTTGAAACATTTTTTCTTTTTTGCCACTGGCAGTTGCCGGCTTCGACGCGTGTGATAGTAGCCTCTCAGCCCATCTAGGGGCCTTTAGTGCTTTGTCAAGATGGAAATTTTGGATTTAAAACATAGAGGAATTTAATGTATTGGGTATATTCATTGGAATCAAATTGGCCAGAATATGGCCTGAGGATGGGAGGTGGGAAAGATAAGGAGTAGGAATTAGGAAGGAATTGGGAGTTTACCTTTACCTAAGCAGCATAATGATCAGTATGACCTTAGCATAAATATGTACTGGTGTTTCAGGATATATATATACGGACTTCTGGCTTGCGAATCTTGATTTAACTTGAACCACGCTTGTAATTCCGTGTTGCGCAACTGTTCTTGAAGTAAAATATCAGGAGCGTTATCATTTTTAAAATTGATATTTTGCAAGTTTGGCAAGTGAACTGGTAATCGCACGATAGAATGTGACTGTTCATGCATGTCAAATGAAAATATCATGAATGAGGCTTCTGTTGGACCAATATATCTAGCATTTAGGAAAGAAGTAATTTCATCGTAGTTCACCGTATCGCCTTCAGGACATATCTTAACAATGCAGCAGTCATGACCTTTATACACATATTTGTGGATTTTAATATATAAGATATTTGTGGATGTATTGAACACTCCGAACACTTGAGCATATTTCAACATTAATATGAGCTTGCACGTAAAGTAAAAGAAATGGATTGTAGGGAACAATGAATCGACTATCGACTTCAATGTCAATGCCTCGAATTGTTTTTATAATAATCCGTCCATTATTTCTTCTCCTATACGAAGGATAACCATTGGCATTATATTTGGTCTCTTCCTGAAACTGTTTAGGGAAATATTTCTTACATACGCCATCTTTCATAGAGACTGAAGCAGGATTCAAAGATCCGCGAGGACCATGTACCATATGACGCCTTACCAACTCGTATAGCGCTTCGTCCTCGAGATCTGGTATTTCGGCTGACACCACACTGTCAATGTCAGAAATTTCTCGAAATTTACAATCTTCCGTTAATGTTAAGAGTAAATGGATGTGCGGGAGACCTCGTTTTTGAAATTTCACTGTATATAGAAGTAGGAAATATAAGCCGAAGCTGGCACAGGGGCTAAAGGGCAAGATGGCCGCCGCGCGCAACTAGCCCTATGTTATTCTTAAGGAGAGGTCATTCAGAGCTGGCACAGGGGCTTATTTATTTATCGTATGGCTTTTAGTGCCGGGAGTGTCCGAGGACATGTTCGGCTCGCCTGAGTCTGTAGCTGCTTCCAGCGGACACCGTAAAGGGTGAGCTACAAGTTCCGTTCAATTTCAAGTAGTTCCAACTTTCGTCACCAGATATCAATGATACCTAGTGGCGAACGTTGGAACTTTGATAGAGCGTTCTGACGAAATCTAACCTAACAAATTTTGCTTTACACAAGTTTAGTCTGTGAAAGGATCTTTTGCATGCCATAAATCTATGACATGGGACCGCCGGCTTTACTTCCCCTCCGAAGGAAGGCATACTGAAGGATTTTTAACGCTAATGGGCAATATGGCTGCCACGCTGTCACAGGGGGAGGTCGGCCGTGTAGTTGCTAAAAGGAATATTTATTATTATTATTATTATTATTATTATTATTATTATTATTATTATTATTATTATTATTATTAGGTAATTACTGATTGATAGCTTGCTACGGTGGGTGAGTGGTTATCGTGTCGGACTACCAACCCCCAAGCTTGCAGGTTCGCTCTTGGTCGTGGTAAGTGATTTTTGAAAGGCGGCAAAAATTAAGACACACATGTCACACGATGTTGGCATGTAAAATAATCCAGGTAGAAGTCGGCTATGTAGTTCCTAAATGGAATATTTATTATTATTATTATTTATTATTATTATTAGGTAATTATTGATTGATCATGTACAATCAAGACCAGCCTTATATTGCTCCACTTTATGGTGTAGTGGCTAGCATTTTTAGCTGTTATTGTGGAGGCTCGGTTCGAGTCCTGACTTTGTCAAGAAATTTAATTCTAGGCTGAGGGTTGGAATGGGGTACACTCAACCTTGTGAGGCAAAACTGACAGGAGCTGGCTTTTGATTCATACCGCAGCCATTCTGCCTAACCCAACTTCACCTAACCTAACCTAACCTAACCTAACCTTACCTAACCTAACCAAATCCCACCTTACCTAACCTAACCTAACTTCAAAGTCAGAATGTACATTACATCTATTGTTTTTATACCCTCATAAATTAGATATAGAGAATGTCCACCACGATTTAGATCCTCGAGCACACTTTCTGACATATCATTAAAACGTGTAGAAAGGAATGACTGAAAATTTTCACTAACACACATAGCACACGTTCACTATACATTGTGTCCACTTTTTGAATGTTAATGATACGGAAAAGAGTATGTATTGGTAATTCAGTGAGCTTTTTTTCTCTCTAATCAACAGTTCTGCCCCCATAGCATTGAGAATATTTATTGTAGTCGCCTATCAAGAAAAAAATCATATCTATTACAGTTTATCTATAAGTGACCAGAACCACTATAATATTTTATTCTAATAAGGAGATTTCCATAATGATAAGAAAAAAAGAGCTTACCATAATGATGGATTGTGTGCAAGTAAACGTCTTTTGCTGCATGACGCCACTACTAAACTGATACTCATACAACGGACAAGTGAGTTCATGTTTCGCTGACGTAATCGTATGTTCCCATGCTCTTCCTGTGTGTTGCACGCGCCGTAGTGGCTAAATTTGAAACTAAATAAGATGATTTGCTGACGTAATCGTATGTTCCCCTGCACGCACACGCAGGGCCTGTAGACGGATCCTTGTGGACGAGTCCCTGGGGACGGGTCCCTGTGGACGGGTCATTGTTGACGGGTCCTTGTTGACGGATCCTTGAGGACGAGCCCCTGTGGAAGGGTCCTTGTTGACGGGTCCTTTTTTGACTAATCCCTTTAGACCGGTTCCTTTTGACTGGTCCCTAATGCTATAATGAAATTAAACGTTGTTCCACATGATACGCAAGCAAAGAGCCGATCGCTACTATGAATTAACATGTTTGTTTTTGTTTTGATTTTACGCATGCGCACTTGGGGTTTTTGAATGAGGGCGGGCTTTTTGAATACAGATTTATAGATGAGTTTTTTTTAAATTACCAAAAGATCCAAAACTAATAGGTAATTAGCTTTTTAACATGTCATGAACCAATAAGGCTATGGGACTTGTATTAGAGGTCGTTGGACTTGAGGTGACATTTTGTTTTTTAATGTATTATTTTATTTTTTGTTAAAAGGGCCTAACTACACTTTCGTTAATATCTCGCTAACTAATAATCAGAGAGGGTCAAGTGAGGTGTCATGGGACTCAGGATGGTCAACCCTTTTCCATGACTAACGAATTTACCCAAAAGATTCAAAACAGCAAGGTCATTGAACTAAGATTTTATATAATAATAATTGAATATTGACATGTGAGGTGTCATAGGACTTAGAATGGTCAACCCTTTCCCATGGCCAATGCATTTACCAAAAATACCCAATACATCAAGGTCATTGATCTGAGATTTTATAAACTAATAATCGGGTACGAACATGTGAGATGTTTACCATGTGTGATGAAAAATAGCTAGGTAGAGAAAGAATTAGTTTAGGCTACATGTATGGTGACTGACAAGTCTTTTACCATTGAAACTTGTTTTCAGATCAAACTGCAGTATAGAGAGAGTATAGGTTGCAGGTATGGGTTAATAAATGATAAACGGTGTACGCAAACTCTGATTTATCAAGAATTAAGAGTAGACTATCTTTATTTGATTTGGTTAAAGAGGATAGCTAAAACACAAAAATGCTCAGTGGTTACCGAGACAAAATGATCGCTACACACAACATGCTTTAAATACTTGAGGCTAATAATCAATACACACACACACTCGCTTGTTCTAAACTAAACTGTGTTGCTGTCAGTGCTCAGACAGTAGGCTTATGACGAAATGCATTGCTAACAGAAATATGATCATTTCCGGTTGTCTAATGTTACCAGCTATCCATTTATTTATTTTTGTGTTGCAGTGGTAAGCACTTTTAGCTCTTTTATTGGTAGTCTTAACTCGATTTCCAGGTCTGAGGCCTAGAACGAGTCGAACTAAGAAACAAGGGCATGGTAGTGCAGTGGTTAAGCTGTTAGCCTTTCACCAGAGGTTTCGATTTCAGGTTAATATGCATGTCATAAACATATTAAACAAAACAAAACAGAGATAACTTTTAAAACTGATTACGTTTGTGACTTTTCAAATTATTACTTGGATTACAAATACAAAGGTGAACTGGGTTTGATATACAGTTAATGCTGTCTATCACACACTCGACTGTAAGAAAGCCAAAAGAGCAATAGGCTTAGGTAGAGCAGTGCTAAAATTGCTATATGTAGAGAACTACCTGGCAAAGCTATATCGCATAAACAGTGCAGGATACAATCCAGCAATCAAATTTGTATCTTTTGGAACAGAGAAATGCACTTACTTGAGAAAATGCAAGTTCATGTGTAATATGACCTAACACACAAGTGTTCACCTGTGCACGTGCACAATAAGAGCTAACAAGTCACATTCTGTTTAGTTCGTACGTAACGTTAGGTAAGGGCTAATGCACACACCCTAGTACACGAGGCACATGCTATTTGAGAGCAGGTCAAGGTATCTAACTTGGTGGATGGATGTGTTCTAACGAGTCATTTGTAGTTGAAAGAGAATAATACTTGTTATTAAGATGTTAAAACTGAGGAGATGGTATGTACAGTAAGACGTCTTGTTATATCCTGTGTAATATTACAGACATGGCAGAGAGCACACAGTTCTGTTGCTATGACTACGCTGCAGTAATTTGAAACCCTACGTGTTCATTAAGACAATGGGTGATGATTATGCAAAGTTAGCAGTCATTGGATATTACACAGGTGTTCCTTCCGGTGTCATGTTGCTGACATGGCAGAGAGCGCACAGTTCTATTGCTACGACTAACGCTGTAGTAATTTGAAACCCAAGGTGCTGATCAAGACAAGGGGTGATGATTATGCAAAGTCAGCAGTAATTGGATACCACACATCAACATTGACTAAATCATAAACGTGTTGTCATAACCAGCAGAAACCTCATTTAAAGATTTTAGATTTTACAATTTAAATTTAAGATTTTTTTTTTGATTTTTAGATTTTACTTTTTTACATTTTCCTAAAAAGAGTAAACAACAAGGTCACATACCTAACCTCATCAAACCTAACTTTACCAAACCTAACTTAAGCAATCCAAAGGCTAATGCACATACCCAAAGCATATAAGGTACATGCAACTATCCTTATGCTAGTCTTACAGGTTACTGTACAACATGATCACTACCCAAACGGATTTTTTTTCATTTTGTTGTTTAACATATGTCAATTTTCCAATTTCCCATTTTCAGTTTTTTTAATGTCAGTTTTTAGTTTTTTTTCAATTTCATTATATGGAAAACATGGATTTTTGCATTTTGTTGTTTACACATTTATTAATTTCACAATTTCCCATTTTCAGTTCTTAAAATGTCAGTTTAAAGTTTTTCAATTTCATGATATAGAAACATGGATATTCCAATTTGTTGTTTTCACATTTGTCAATTTACCAAATTCACATTTACAGTTTTTTAAATTTCAGTTTAGTGTTTTTGTTCTATTTGTTAATATGGAAACATGGATTTTTTACAATTTGTGTTTTACATGTCATGCAACTATCCTTATGCTAGTCTTATAGGTTACTGTACAACATGATCACTATCCCCTTCCACTGGATTTTTTTTTTCATTTTTGTTGTTTACACATATGCCAATTTTCCAATTTACCACTTTCAGTTTTTTTAATGTCAGTTTTTAGTTTTTTTCAATTTGATAATATGGAAAACATGGATTTTGCATTTTGTTGTTTACACATTTATTAATTTCACAATTTCCTATTTTCAGTTCTTAAAATGTCAGTTTAAATTTTTTCAATTTCATGATATTGAAACATGGATTTTCCAATTTGTTGTTTTCACATTTGTCAATTTACAAAATTCACATTTACAGTTTTTTTAATTTCAGTTTAATGTTTTTTGTTCTATTTGTAAATATGGAAACATGGATTTTTTTACAATTTGTGTTTTTTACATGTCATGCAATTATTCTTATGCTAGTCCTATAGGTTACTGTGCAACATGATCACTACCCCACTGGATTTTTTTTTCATTTTGTTGTTTACACATATGCCAATTTTCCAAATCCCCATTTTCAGTTTTTTTAATATCAGTTTTAAGTTTTTCAATTTCATAATATGGAAACATGGATTTTGCATTTTGTTGTTTACACATTTATTAATTTCACAATTTCCCATTTACAGTTCTTAAAATGTCAGTTTAAAGTTTTTCAATTTCATGATATAGAAACATGGATTTTCCAATTTGTTGTTTTCACATTTATTAATTTACCAAATTCCCATTTACAGTTTTTAAAATTTCATTTTAATGTTGTTTTTTTCTATTTGTTAATATGGAAACATGGATTTTTCCAATTTGTGTTTTACATGTTCATTTTGCATTAGGAGTGGAGAGAGGTGGGTAGTAATTAAAAATGTGCAAGCAGTGTCCATTGTTGACAGGTCATTGTTGACGAGTCCTATTCATACAACTGAAAAGTGTGTTCATGTTTCGCATGCATTACCTAAAATGTAATACCATGCTAGTGTTTAACATTTTACAACTAACCTGTTAGTATGATTCGCACACTACAAAGGTTATATCTGTTCTGGTAATAGAATTATTTAGCGTTGGCTTTTATATTTAATATGTACAGTTTAAAGTGATAGAAGTCAGCATTTTCGTCATGTTGTGCTTTCATTTGTTTGTGTGCATGAAGTCTCTGACATTGCGTAGGTCGGCTGTCGGAACGTGAATTTTTGCGAACGTCGGCATGTTGTTATTGCTTGAGATACCGTGAGTGCCAGTGTGCTAATCTGTCCCGCTTTTGTTAATCGATGTTATGTGTACACTGCTTTCGCAAGACTTTGTTTTGTGTAACCATGTGTAATCCATGTCTGGGAAGTCTATTGTGATCCCCTTGGAGGTTACCGATAAAAACCCTCCTGTGTCTATAGGCATGTGTCTGACCCAGTTATTTACTTATCTGTGGCCAACTTCAGTGTAATTGGGCGTCTGGATTTTTGTTTCCCATGGCGTCCAATTTTTGCTGGGATTCGGACCCGTGATCATGTAATTCTCCGTGTTCTATGTCTGCGTTGTGTTTTTGGGATTTAGGTGTCCCCAGTGTGGTTTTTTGATTGTGTCTTTCGTACCAAAAATACCATTGGTTAGTTAGTTTTTGGTACGACTGTTTAGTGTGGTCGTGGGTTCGGACCCGGCTTGCTGTAAGGACTTGGTATGACGATATCTGTGCCGTATATACCATGGTACAAGTATCGTGTATTTGAAATGCGCAGATGAGAATACGCATTCCTGTGAAGAGTTTGTGTGTTTTTGAATTCTCCTCGTAGTGTAATTTGGGGAGTTATAAGGTTTTGGATCTGACGTGAATGATGGCGTTTGTTCCCGTTCAACCTGGAGTGGGCTTAGTCTGTCTGTATGTGTGAAGGTCGCCCAGTCACGAGTGTCTTATCGCTGACGGCGATAGTATTGAATTACAATGGCGTGCGCACTCACTTGTTACTTGTTTTGACAATGCTCCGTGTCCGGCACGTGTGTGTGTCTGGGCCTGAGTGCTATCTCTGTAGTTGCGAGTAGGGCTTTCCGCAATGTAAAAGAACCTTCCACTAAGTACATTTGTGTTCCCAAGTTTTGTGTTAACTGTAAGCGTGGGTCGAGTATATCCCTCTTAATGGTACTAAATGTCGTTATGCACGAGTGTCTCCGGGCCGCTAGTCGCGTGTTTGGTGACTAGGTGTCGGAGGTGATTTTGTTGTTTTCCGCTTATGAATATCTGTTAGTGGAACTGTCCCTTACTTTCCTATCCTGCAACTGGATAGCTACCCGACCTTACATTCCTGGTATTCAGAAGGTTACGGGTTCGAGACCGTCTTTGACCAGAGTAATTATTTCTGGTGCCATTCAGGCTTGTGTCTTCTGGACAGTTCTGTCAAGTGTTAGGGTCGTATCCCGGTGCGGTCAGCGAGGTCCGAAGGCTATTTCTTGGCCTTCTTTCCACGTCTGCCAGTGGGATCACTTCCCTTTCTTTTGATAGTGTTCCCGCCTGTACGTGTAGGTGTTGTTTGGCGGGTGTGATATGCCTTCATCCGGCGGGCGTGAATAGTGTCTTTAATGAGTTTGCGTCCATGGCGCACGTTAACGATATAGTTTAGGTCAGATACCTTCCTGCAGACTTTGAAGGGACCTGACCAACGTGGCAGGATGAACTCAGACACATTTTTCTTACGGGCGGAATTGGAAACCATAACCAATTGCCCGGGTGTGTATTCCACGGTCTTCCTATGCCGATCGTACCGTTCTTTCTGTTTCTTCTGCGCCGCGGCTATGTTCTTTCTAGCGTTCATATGAGCTATCTGCAAGTGCTCTAGCCGGGCGGCATTGTCCGTGTGAGTGTCCTGTGGGATGCATATATTGTCAATGGGACTTCTGGGCGTGTATCCGTGCAGTAGGAAGTGTGGAGAGTGTTTTGTAGCCGTGGATATGGAGGTGTTATAACTAAAAGTTATGGGCTGCAGATAATCATCCCAGTCTGTCCCTGCGTCCCCTGTGAATTTAGCCAGGGCTATTCCAAGTATTTTATTCATACTCACCGTGAGTCCGTTGGTTTGCGGGGAAAAACTCGTGGTAGTGTATGCCTTAATCCTGAGTATCTCCAAAAACTGTTGGAGCACTCTCGAGGTGAAAATAGTACCTCGGTCGGATAGTAAGGTTTGGAATAGGCCATATCGTGTAACTATGTCAAATAAGAATTCGGCTATGCTGTTCGTGTCTGCTTTGGGAACAGCCTTCGTAATCATGTATCGGGTGAGATACTCGGTGGCAACCAGGATATATTTATTGCCTTTCTGAGATGTCGTAATAGGGCCTTTAACATCTATTCCGACTCTGTGAAATAACTCTCCTACGGGAATTGGGTTGAGTAGTCCATGAGGCTTGCCAGGCCTTGTTTTGAATCGCTGGCAAGTGTGACTTGTCTTTACGAAGGTGTCTATGTCGGCCTTCATGTTTACCCAATAGTACTTGTCACAGATTCTAAGGTATGTTTTATGCGTACCTAAATGTGGCCCTGCCAGTGGGCTATTGTGGTGTCCGATCATGATATTCTCTTTCAATGACTCAGGAACCGCTAGGTGCGTTATCGTGCATGGCTGTGGGCTTAAATTTCAGTACCCCGTCTTTGTCTAGGAAAAATCGCCTAGACAGCCGTGCTGTCTTGGAGTCCACTTTATCCAAGTTTTCTAGTGCCAATAGAATCTGTTTCAAGTACGGATCACTTTCTTGCTCCTGTTTGATGTTAATCACCGTCAGGGCAAAAGTGGGAATGTCGTCCCAGTCGTGGTCCTTACTGTCATCTGGGGGATCGGCTACTGGCAGCCTAGACAACCCACTGCGTCTAGGTGTGTAGCGCCTTTCTTGTGTGTGACCACGAAGTTATATTCATACAGGCGGAATATAAACCTGTTGAGCCGCGAATTTGGGTTTTTAAATTTGTCCCAAAAAGCAAGCTCGCGTGGTCAGTCACTACCGTGAACTGGATACCATAGAGGTATAGAGTTCACTCCCCATGAAAATGCCAGCATTTCCCGCTCTGTGGCAGAGTATCTAGTCTCAACGGCCGTTAGTTTCCTGCTAGCGAAAGCGACGGGCCGTATGCGCCCTTCTGCGTCTTCCTGCAATAGGGCCGCCCCCAGCCCGTGCTGGCTGGCATCCACATATAGAAAGGTGGGCCTATCACTATGGAAGTGTTGCAATAATGGTGGTGAGGTCAATAGTTGCTTCAGTGTGTTGAAGGCATCTATGTGTTCCTGTTTAATGCTGAAGGGCGTCTTTTCCCGTGTGAGCTCAGTTAGGGGGTGGGCGATGTGCGCAAACCTGTGGATATACTTGCGATAATACGAGGCCAGGCCAATAAAACTGCGCAATTGTTTCAAATTTGTGGGCATTGAGATGCCCGTTATTGCGTCAGTTTTCGCTGGGTCGGGAATAATGCCCTCTCTGTTTACAATATGGCCCAATATGTTAATCTGCTGTCTGGCAAATTGACATTTCGCAGGTTTAAGCCTTAACTTGGCCTCTCTGATCCTTGCGAAAGCCTCCTCCAAATGTACGATATGTTCGTCGAAGGTATTGGAGAAGACCGTTATGTCGTCCACGTAGACTAATACGGAACGCCATTTTAGGCCTGAAAATGTCTTATCCACTAGCTTTTGGAAGGTTTGGCTGGCGTTACGGAGGCCCATTGGTAACCTTGTGTAGGTATATAGCCCGTTCTCTGTAACGAACGCCAGCTTGTGCCTGTCTGGTTCATAGATGGGGATTGAATAGAATCCACTATAACAATCCATCGAACTGAACCAGCTAGCTCCGCCAAGGGCGTCCAAATAGGTGTCTGCCCTTGGTAGTGGATAACTATCATTTTCGACTAACTTACTGAGCCTACGGTAATCAGTACAAAATCTGTGGGATCCGTCCCGTTTTTTGGTCAGCAGGACTGGAGAGCTGTAGCTTGAAATAACGGGGACAATGATCCCTGCCTCGAGCATCTCCGTGATCTGAGCGTCGATGGCGTGTCTCTCCTTCTGGCTCACCCTGAAGGGAGGCTGGTGTACTGGCCGGTCACTGGTGAGTGTGACGTGGTGTTCGATGAGGTCTGTCACAGCGAGATCCTTCATCGAATGGGCAAAAATATCCCTGTTGGCCTCCAGGAGCTCCGTGAGCCTTTTATTTTTCTCCGGAGTCAGGTCCTGTCTGTGGTTCTGGTTGTCCGCCTTATCTGTGTGTGTGTCTGTGTGTTGGCTGATAGTGTGCAGTGCAGATGCCTGGTGCTAGTGATTTTCTCGCTCCGCTCGAATCCCAGCTGTGTTCCTGGTGTAAATCATGGGATGTGTGGTGAGCCTCTGGTCGTGCTTTAAAAGCATCTGACCGCTAGCGAAATTTATGCTAGCCTCATATTTCGCGAGGAAATCCATGCCAATTATGGCTGACGCAGAAAGATGTTCTATAACGAACATGGGGTGTGTTGTGGCAAATTGGTCTAGCCTAAGATGTATGTTTGCCACCCCCGCGTTTTCTAGCGTCTGAGCATTGGCCGCTACCAGCCGGATGTCACCCGTGACATCGTGTATTTGGGCTTCGGTAACGTGTCTTCTATTTACACAACTTACCGCTGCCCCAGTGTCAATTAGGGCCTGCACTCTGTGGCCATTTATGGTGGCGTGTATCGTGAGGGCCGATACCTGAAATCCATTGCCCTGCACCGATGTGTTATGCAGGATGTATGTTGTTGTTGTTGCTACCGGCGTAACATCTGTACTGGGAAGGCATGGAGCTGGCCGCTTATCGTACCTGGCACGCTTGGCCTCTAGGCTTGCTTCCTGTCCCGAGTGCTTTGCCTCGGTCAGCAAAGTGCGCTCACCAAGTACATTGCCAGCTCTCTTAATCGTTCGCGCTGTGGAAATAGTAGTCTGCTGGCGAACGTTTAATGCACTGACCGTTCCCAGCTTTTGTGTAGGTGTGCTGTTGTTTTCTTCCTCTCGGGAAGGTGAGTCTGCAAATGTGACCCTGAGCTTGCCCTTGTTACCCCGTTTTTTGTTCCAGGCGGTCGCGAGCTCGACTCCTGTTGCTGGCTTCCTAATGCCGAGCGAGCTCGCGTCCTGCGCCTGTGTGTGGTCACTTCCCACCCTGCGTTGTGGTGTAGGGGGTATGGTTTTCTGTTTGGAGGGTGTGGGCTTATTCTCAGTCTGTTTGTGCGTAATTATGAGGGGTGTATAATGTCCCGCCTTAAGGTTCCCTGTAAAAAGTATATGCAGGTCCCTGTCAAATCCCGCAGTTGAAAATAGCGGGGGCGAGTGCACGTCAGTGTATACGTGGATATTGGCTTCAAGCACCTTGCCGAGAGTGGTCACCTCTACGGCACTGGCATAGGTGCCGTCCCTACCCATGTATTTTCTGTAATCCGCCCCGGTCTGGAATGGGTTTTCCCGCTCGACCGACACAAAGTCTCGGTACTCGTTCCAGTTGACCAGGATATGTTGGACCGTTTTCTGTCTGTAGTCCCCATGATAATCCTCGGTGTTCCGGACTAGGAAGCTCATGGCCCTAAACAGACAGTTGCCGTCTCCTTGCACGGGGTGTGTTTGGAAACGGCCCGGGTGCGGATCGTCAGCCTTAGCTTTGGATGGGTGCTTCTTCCCCTTACTCTTACGAGTTTGCTTGGGGGAAGGGCCTTTCTGGTGTTGTGTTGGGGGAGGAACCTCAGCCGCTTCATCAGCTGGCCGAACCTCCCCGTCTAGGCGTTTTTTTTGGAACGTAGGTGTGCGCCTTCCTGTACTGTGTGTGCGCCCCCCTTCGAGGTGGCTGCGCCAGTTCCCCGCCTGCGGTGTGCGGCTAGGTGTGGGGAGTATTGCCCCCCTGTCTGTCCGGCGGGGTGCCTCATCTCTGAACTCCCTCGGGTGTTCGTCGGGGAGGGGGTAGTGTTCCGGGCCCTTTGCGTATGTGTCTGTATTGTCCCGTCCTCTTGTAGGTTTTCTAGCCTGCCGGTTATTGCTCGGTGGTCCGTTTTCCTGTCTCCGCCAGGGTGGGGTGTATGTCTGCTGCTGCGGGGGCGGGTTTTCCCGTCGATTCCCCTTTTCCCTGTACCGGGAGGCTGCATACCCCTGTGTGGTCGGGGGTGGGTTTCCTCGACGGTCCCCATTTCCCCTGTACTGTGGGGGTGCATAGCTCTGCCTGCGTGGGGGCGGGTTCTCCCGATATTCCCCATTTCCCCTATACTGTGGGGCTGCATAGCCTTGCCTGCTTGGGGGTGAATTTTCCCGGTACTCCCTGTCTGCCCTGTATTGTGGGGCAGCGTAGGCCTGTCTACTTGGTGGCGGGCTGTTTCGTCGGGGGATGGTGTGCTCGTACTCCTCAGGGTAGTATTCCTGTGTGTACGGGGATGGTGGTCGCCGTGTGGGGTATGTCGACTCTATGTCCGTGTACGATACCGGTGAATACCGAGGAGGGTAGTGTGGCCTATCCTGTGGGTGAGTTGTTGTTGGTCGCTGTGGAGGGTAGTAATTTTCCTCCCTCCCGTAGCGTCTCCTCTCAGTGTACCCCCTATCCCTTTCAGGATAGTAGCGCTCTTGTGTTTCCACTTGTTCATCCCTTAGCGGTCTCCCGCCTGCTTGGATGGCAGCTATGGTCAATTTCTCCATCCTGTCCACTAATTCGTCCATTTTATGATTAGTGTCGTCTTTTTGTGTCTGGAAGTGTTGATCCACGGCTTTTTCCGTAGCTTTCTCCGTGATCTTTCTCCCTTCCTCTATGGTCTTTATGTTGTTCAACATGTGCTGGACCGTGGGGTTGTTCATAATACACAACTTGTCCACTATGGATGGTCTGAGGCCCTGCATCAACAGCTTGACTTTCTGTTTGTTCGTCATAGCTGCGTTATATTTGTCGCACATTATCAACTTTACGTTGATGTATGCTTGGGCGCTTTCCTTAGGTCCCTGTGACCTCTGTCTGATTTGGTCGTACAGGTCGTCATCATCTGGTATGAGCTGGAATTCACTTTTCAACAATACAGTGATTTCCTCCCATGTGGCAGCTTCTAGTGTGTCCTCATGGAGCTCATACCATGTCATAGCCGCCTTTGTGAGGTAAGCAGGAAGGAGCCGTTTTCTAACTTCCTCGCTCCAACCATTGATCCGAGCCGTTCTATTGAAGGCCTTGAGGTATTCCTCGGGATCCTGGCCTTCCCCCGTGAACTTTGTGGGGTGGATCATGGGATATTCAGTGTGTCTGTTCATTTCGTTTTCAGCTGTCTCTTGTTGGCTGTGTAGTGATTGCGATCTGTCTATGTTGTTCGCACCGCTATCGTGTGCCGAGGTGTTTGGGCTATTCAGAGGGGAATTAGACTCGCTTCCCGTGTACGACACTTGTGTTATGTTACCAGGTGGCTCGTCACCTGATATGTCGGTACTGATTGATGGTGTGTTGTCGTACTGTGTGGATTTGACTACGTGTACAGTCCTGTCTAAATCCTGTTTCACAGTTTCCAGAATAGTGTGGATGTCTAGAACTGCCTCTGTCGTGTGATTATCTGACTTAACAGTGTCTGTCTCTAGTAACTGTGTAATGCGCTCGAGCAGATTATTAGTCTTCTGCTCTGTGATTTGCAGTTGCTGCAACAATAGGGGGTGGAGTGTTGGCAGGCAATCTACTTCACTAGCGCTGGATATTGGTGACTCTTGTCTGTGTTCACTGGCCTGGGATCGTGTAAAGTGTATAACTTGTGCTGCCGCTGCACGGTGTTGAGCGCGGATCTCTGATGTCTTGAATTCGAGTTCCCTAAGAAGTTGTACTGCAGTCTGGTCAGTTATTAAGTCACTGTTCTTAATTTTTAGCTTCGGCAGGAGTGGAGTTGTACTAGCCGACAAATGGTGCGCAAAGTCTCTTAGTGTGGTTCTAATTGTGGACATTTAATTTCCACTGACTTTGCACTATGGGGCCAATGGGGGTGGGTGTGATAATACAAACTCCTATGTAACAGGAAAAAAATGTGGGACGTAATATGGAATAAAAAAATTCTTCCCAGTCTCGCTTGGCTGTGTGCGGTACGGTAGGGGTCGTTTCTACTACGAGGGCTCGTTGTGTGAGACCCACCCTTACTGTGCGTAGTAGAGGCGCCTCCACCAATCTGTTTTAGATCCCTTAGTTGGGGGTAGTTAGATCTAAAACGGATGTGTTATTGTGTTGATTTGGAGAGTGATTCCTAGAGGGGGGGGGCAGCTTCCCGTGGCTGGGTAAGCTGAACAGTGTAGAGTGTTGTTTAGTGTTAGGATGCTAGGGGATGCTCTTATAAAGACGTAAGTGTACCTCAGGGGATGAACCTCTGCGTACAGGTTAATGTACTAGCCTCTCAGCTGGTTGGAGAGAGTTATATAACCGACGTGCGTGCGTCAGCTATGTGTGGGCGGCTCGCTGCTCAGGCAGTCGCGTGTGAGAGACACAATAGAACTTGAGCCGGTGATTACAAGCTACTGTTGTCACGCTTACTCGTGACGGGAATCAGGAAAGGCGTTAGGACGTAAAGAGGCGTGTAATTAGTAAGACAAGTGTAGTGTACTGACCAAGTATTTATTGGTCAGTGATGTATGAAATTGTATGTCCCTTTTAGGGGAATGTAATAAATGTTATAAGTTTAAGTGTACAAGTTTGTGGGGTAGGTTACAAAATATAGGATCTCTGAACACTGCTGACTCACCTGATGATAACAGCTAGGGCCTCCAGCTGACACACTGTATGACTGATAATCGAGAGAGAGAGCTGTCCTCCTTAAGGCCTTCCTCTTATAGGCTTTGGTGTTGTGCTGTCAGCATTCCACTGGCATAGATGCCCCAGTTAGTTATGTGTAGCTGTTTATGGTGTGATACAAGTGTTTGGCAAGCCTTCCAGGCTGGTTAGCTGCCCTTGCTGTGTGAAAGATGTTGTTCTGGACTTATGAGATTTGCCAGTTAGGGATGGTTTTAATAGATGATGGAGGGTGGCTTCCAGGGGGTGCAACCCCCTGGGGGCCTCTACAGTATGTATCAACTCGTAACTTCGTTTGTTGATGACGTATATATTTTAACCGGTCACCTTCCATACGAAAGTAGTAATCCACGGATAAATATCCATTTTGCAAACTTGAGCAGCGTCAACTAACTCAACATGACCTCCATGAACACCATTCATAGACATATACATTTTGTAATCATCGCTCGTATTGATAGCAGTTTCGTACATATCGCTGTTGCCAACAATAAAGGAAGAATAATTATTCCACTTGTCTGTAACATGTTTTACAATTCGCTTTCTAACCTGTGTAAATAAACTCTGATTATTGTACTCAGAATATGCCAATGACCTGAACAGACAATTACCGTCAACTATAATCTTTATAACATTTGTAATTGAGTGTCGCCTCTCATTCATCATAATATGATTCAGTGTATTGATTGAGCACACAACCTATAAGGACGAATAATGAAACGAAAAGAAGACAGTTTGTAGCTGGTGAGAACAAAGACTATATAACAGAAAGATCGGATACACAATACAAAATGGCGGTTCAACATTCGACTGTAGCGGCATCTTCGTGAAATTAGTTGTCTTTCGTATACAGTATTTGTTGTCATTCAAACAGATGTTGAAATGAAAGTGTCATTAGCAAAATTACTGCTGATTGTGCATGAGCATTTCAGTCTCAAAGTAATCCATTCTTTGAAAAGTTTTAATAAAATTATGTGCACAGAATCCCTTTCTACTTATTGTATGGATACAGGCGACATTAGCGCCCGAGTGGAACAGGTAGATGTTAACGATATCATGTATGGATACATGAGACATTAGCGCCCGAGGGGAGCGGGTAGAAGTTAACGATATCATTATGTAATTAGGGAACTCTCTGTTAATATCAAGTTAGATTTATTATTGGGGCGGCGGTGAATATCATGATACGGTGTTAGTCGTTGTCGCCTAGCGACAATATGTCCCTCAAGCCATTCGATATTCCATTTTCGTGAGACCTTGAAGGAAATAATATTCGCTATTATTTTAATACTCGAATGATATAATCAAGTAAGGTGGGTATCAATCGACGGTGCTTGACGGGCATTACAATTCAAGATATCAAACGTCGTCGTAGCTCAAATACTTCCCGAGATATTTCAGTTTTAGTAAAGGGTGAATTTTTTTGAAAACTATTTTAATATATAAGATGAAGTCTGAGCGTATCAGACATCACGTACAGGGCCTTTACTGATTAAATCGGAGTTAATATTATGATAAGTATACGTAACAAAGGTTTCATAATATTATGGAAATGATTTCGTGTTAAATATTAATTATTTACTGAAATGATGTGTTAGATACCGGTACGTATAACATTACTTATAGGTAATATTATACTTACATGAGGCCTTCTCGAATCATTCGAGATAATGGTGATGCTGAAAAACTAAAGAACTGGTTTGTTCTCCACCCTCCATTTTCCATCACTGATAAATTGGTATCCATCAGTAGTGGAATAGTTGGTGGCCCTAACATAAATTGTCACTTGGCGCAACAACTGGGAACTGAAGTTGTTAAGAATATCATTGGGAATACGTTTGAAAAAGTAAGCTTTAAACGTAAGGCCAAAGTAGCCACATTGTCATCCATCATCACCTCTGTTAAAGTGGGGAACAAGAGAGTAGTTTGTCGATCCACTTACTATTCTCCAAAGGGTGTGCATAACCATAACATGGGACGAAGAACTGAAAGAACATTTTGAACATGAATTAGCCCCATTCCCAATGTATTTGTTTAATGAACAGCGGATGCGAAAGGAGACCAAGTCCAGTCTCTTCTCTGCTTTCACTCCACTATCCAGCCACACACCGGCTGACTCCAATTTTTACGGTCGGTTGTTTAGGATGGGGGCTATCTTTTACACAAGGTTCTCTGGCAGCACAAAACGTCTGTGACAGCCATTGTTTCAGGATAAGTCAGCAACATTAAAAATCACTTTGGTAGCAAAGTCTGGGTTGTTTTTGACGGTTATCCTGAAGAGGTCGCTAAAAAAAACACAAAAAGTGCTTAACGACTACGACGCTGTGCTACTCACTTCTTCAAATAGATCATTTTTGAATAATCCACCATCATCCAAATACCTCAGGATAAGTAGTTCCGCCCCTTCAAACAACAATAATTAACTAACATAAATAAAAAGTATTGGCCAATGGGTACAAAAAGAGGCGCCTCCTCTCACTTCTTTGCGATTCATTCGGGCAGCATGGCATACAAGTAAGAGTAGCCGAAGAAGATGCTGATTAGGACATCATTGCCATGGCACTATCCAAACATTCCTACATTCGACCGTGTGATCGTAGTAGGAGGACTTCCTCGCTCTCCTCAATGGTTTAGGCTCAGTAGCAACTGAAATCCACCTTCAGAAGTGTAGCAAAGGTGAAGCCGGCTGTGTCCGTTACTCAAGCTCCTCTTTCACCTGCTCAACACTCACCAGGTACAGTGGTTTTTATCCATGCGTTCAGCGGGTGCCACATCACTTCAGCTCCTTATGGGCAAGTTAGCTAATATATACAAAACTCCCCAACTAGTTGAACTGGCAGAACTTTTCCTGCTGCCAGACTCCAGTAACAAAACCATAGCAAAAGCTGCGGAAAAGTGCTTTATTTATTTGTACGGGTGTGATTTCTTAGCCTTCGCTACCAACTGTTTTTACATCTGCAGCCAACATCAAAATCAATCTTGCTCGCTTGCCCCCAACAGAGGATGCTTGGATAACTTACCACCAAGTTCAAAAGTGGTTGGGGGTCAACAAAAATCCTACAGATTGGGGAAGGAAGCTTGATTATCAAGGGTTTACACCTATCACTTCCACTATGGAGCCTGTACCTCATCTCCTACTGCGCATGATTTCCTGCAATTGCAGCGGCGGTTGCAGTTGCCGCAAAGCTGGGCTGAAATGCGCAGTCCTTTGTCGATTTGTGGTAGCAAAATATGTCGAAACGTGCAATTGCTTCAGCTAGAGGATTCTGACGATGAGGAAGACATCCCAACCCCTACATTGGTAGAACTGCAAACCGAGCCTGCGCCTGCTGCTCAGTTCAAAAATTTCTCCAATAAACCTGCACCATCGTCAGAGGAAGATTTTTTGAGACCAGGGCCATCAAAACAAGTGATATTACGATGAGACCTGTTGCTTAATAATTGTAAAATAATTTTAGATGTAACGTTTTTCTTTTGTAATAAAGCAAAATAGTACCTATGTGAACTCTCTTCTTTCAATTTTCTCAAATTCAATTTTTCAAAGTTTTCAGTTACATGCCACATTTGAAAGAAACACTGGGCCTACAGGTACCCGTCAACGCTCTAATTAAAGGTAAACAAATAAACTTCAAGTTCATTATCAATGATATTTCTCATAGGATGAGTATTTTAGACAATATTTGTCGAATTAGGAGACCAAAACCATAATTTTTCCTTTTTTGAAAAAAACATCCAAATTTTGAATAACTGTATCTCGGGAATTACTAAACGTAGAGAGTTCGCTGGGGATTGAAATTGTAGACAATTTAATTTAATTGTAAACAGGTTCACGATGTTTTCTCTCAGACGCATAGTTTAAACGATATTGAGCAAACACTGAAAAAGGTGCAAATATCTGGCTGTTTTTTGGCTATTACACAGCTAGCACAGGACCTTCGAAGTTGAAAAATTTGGTTTTTTACTATTGGCAGTGGTCCAAACAACATATAAAAAACTAGAACTACATGACCTTTTGCAAGGTCGGATGTATATTTTGACTGGACTATAGTGGCTCTCGGCTCACTTAATTTACCATTGGGCAGGCCTGGCAAGCACCTCAGTTAACTTCCTTAAAATACCTCGTCTACAGAATCAAAGTCTGGACTTACATGAATAGCCTCTAACACAGGCGTCTCTTCTAGCCTCTTAATCTCAACAAATAAACCTTGACATCAAGTGTAATCACACTCAAATAGAGTTGAAAGATAGTCGCTTCATTAGCGATGCAAGCATATGGCATTTTCCAATCAGATCACTGTAACAAAACATATGATTTCTTCAAAATGGTAGCCTGGACATTGACCTACTTATGAAACACAACATCTAACGGTAAATAATACTACAAGCATTGTCAAAATGTCTAATACATGTGTCTCACTGGATAACTGTTGCTCTAGCGGCATGCTGGGAACTCGTCTAACAGGTTCATGACTTTGGAGTCGCGCTCCCAAACTACAGTCGTCTACTTGGACGGTTCGAAATGAAACAAAGACTGAAAAAGGTCGTAAAAGGTCTATCAGAAAACTAGCCTAGTTATCTGGTCCCAAATATAATACACAAATAGAATAAGCATAAGCTTAAAATCACGCCTCAAAACTATACACAAAGACGTGACATGTTCATTAAGTCAACGAAAAGTAAAATACAGAAATACCACTTATACTGAACGTCTTTGAAATCTGCAGATATGTCACTTCATAATTTCTCTGTCTTACAATAACCAAACAATATCTGTGTGTCGAAACACCTGACACAAAATGAACATTACAAAGTCGCAAATCTTACAATTGCTAAGTTTACCAATGATACGGTAGCAATTACAGGGTTCGATGCTAGATTGCATACAAATATAATTCCCTGAATGTGTTCTGTACTTGAACAGGATGGCTTCATAGCACATCATAATGAAATATGACATTATTTTACAAAACTGGGAGTTTCAGTTGACTACCTACCGATACGAACTGTTCTAACTAAATCAGTTGCGTGACAAACATTTACTTAACAAGGGGTGTCATGAAATAACACTGGCCATGACGTCTAGTCGTCATGCCATAACAACTATCCACAAAATCACCCGCCTAGGGTTGAACAAAACGTAGTAACAAAGACTACAGTCACGCTTAGCAGGGGTAGAACTAACATCTTAGTGATGTCCATCAGAATGCACCGTGATCGAAAGGATTCAATCACAAGGGTGACTAACTAATCACTGAAAGTGAACTACAAAGATTATTTCTAACATTACAAATCCTACCTATGGCTTGTCAAGAAGTTCGGTTGCTTCTACAATTAACTACTATTAACTACAATAAACTACACCACAAAAGAACCTCACAAGGAATAGATTAATCGGACTCACAAGAAAGGATGTCTACATCTCTATAGTTCCAACAACTTGAGGGATATAATTAGGCTTTTGGTCTCAGGACAAGGGTTGTCCAATCTGGGCCTCCACATAGGCTCTATCCATTACCATGGCCTTAACTCGACCTCGGCGTTGACGTCGTGATATAACCAGATTCCTCTCCATTGTGACAGTCGTCATGTTACTTGGCTTAGCTTGTGCTATAGTCATGGTTCTTCCGTCATTTGCTGAAGTTCTCCAGAACTCTCCCTCACATCATCAGATTTATCTGCTCTTCCGCACAGATGATTTGTAGTGAAAATCGTCGTACACGTGTTTATAAAAGTGTGACATGTTTAAGTTGAAAATAACCACAGGAAATTTTAGAAAATGGGCGTAGCATAGTTACACTGAAGCTAGCTTTATTATGGTAGCAATATCACTGAGTCTACACGGCGAAGATAATTGAAAAATTTGCCATGCACTTTATATGCTTCAAATTCACAGATTATATGTTCCACCAAATCACGTGGCATCGAAGATATGCACTAAAAATATGAATTTATCGTGCGATCATAATAACGTAATTGTTGGCGTTGAACTTACCCACTCTGTTGATTATAATTTCACAGATATTCATATATTTCTGTCTTGCCTGAAGACATGATTTTTCACGTGACACGTGGCAAAAATGTGGTGTTCCACGGCGTAGAAAAATTATCACTTTTTATAAATTCGAGGAATTGCGTAGCACAAGTTTACTTTGGCTTTAATAATAACTTGGTTGATTCACACGATGTCTTACGATGGTTTTCCTCGCCTTCGAGTGGACAATTTCCTCGTCTTTGAAGACGGACTAACAATACGATCCAGCTAGGATGGAAAATCCTACACATGTGCGAAGAGCTCAGTACTGCGCTGCTAGAACTTACGAATACACTAGTCGTGCAGCGACTGATTGGTTCCGGTTCGCGTATCTGCGATGTTAATACCTTACCAAAAGTAGAAATAACATTCTGAAAAATGTTTCGATGATACAGAATTACAACATGGGAATATCTGAGCTTCGTAGAAAGTAGAAGTGTTATAATAAAGACTCAGATTATATTATAATGGTTTTCTCCAAAGTCAAACGATCAACCATTTATAACTCCAAAGAATGTTAGCATGTGGCGACAGCATGGCTGGTCGGTGAGTGCGTTCTAAGATGATACATCAAAAATGTGTTTCAATGAAAAATATCACATGAACCTTTGCATAGCGGGTTCATCTGCCTCTCCGTCGTTTCAAATAAAAATGAAGGAATGCATTTTTATTTGTCTCAAATTCATGATCAAGATAGGTGATATTTTTTTAGATTATCTGCGTTGAAGATTCCAATGCGCTCTCCAGTTTGAAGATCTTCAATCACATAGCTTCCATTGTTCAGGGGCTCTTGAACATGAATAGGCCCATAATATAACGATAGGAATTTCCCGTATACTCGGTCTATAGGACTTGAAATTCCGGGTCTCCTTATAAGAACAAGGTCTCCCGCGACTAATGGTTCTCTGAATCTCTGGCGTCTCGTTCCTCTCAAACGTTTCGCAGCTTGTCTGTCCAAAGTGTCTCTAGCAGCTAGAAGTCTGCTTGCGTGTGAGGGTTGTAAACAAGGTGGTGTTACAATCACTCGGTTCCACATTCTCAGTGGCATCTGGTTCAAATGCAAGACCATGGGTATTTGACCAGTACTTTCATGGATAGTTGAATTTAAACATTATCACAAGAACTTCTGTCCAACGCCAGTGTTCCTCCTGACAGTATAAATGAAAAAAATTCGCAATAGTCGACATAACGCATTCCGCTGGATTGCTCTCAGGGTGGCGAATTGATGATAATAGGCCTCCTATTTCCAAATCAATCATAGTATTAGCAAATTCTACAGAGGTAAACTGTGATCCGTGATCAGTCAACAGGAATTGTGGCTTTCCTGCCTCCGGTATCACTTGTCGTTTTATCCTTTGTATAATCTGGTGTGCAGTGGCTTTCTGTATCGGATGGAGCATCGTGTATTTGGTAAACACGTCAATCGTTACAACGATGAAGCGATTCCCTCGGCGAGCCTTTGGGATCGGTCCATAAAGATCCTGCGTGTCTAATTCCATAGATTCAGTTGGGAGTATGGGTCTAGGTGGTTCTTTCAACAAGTGTGACGTGTACTTGTTACGCTGGCATGCGTCGCAAGCACGTAAACATTCTCTAACAGAGGTTCCTAACCATTTCCAAGTGAAGGATTCTCTAATCGTCGCAATGGTCTTATCAGTCCCTCCGTGTCCAATAGATAGATGCACCAAAAGAATAACAGTTTCGTGGTATCTTCGTGGAATTACTGCACCTAATTGAGAGTGGTCCTCATCGACAAATTTATAAAGAACACGATGGTAGATTAAGTAATCATCGGCGATAGCAGCTGTCTGAGTATAATTGACATCCGGGGCTTCCATTCGGTTCTCCAGAAAACGAATGATATTCCTCAGTTCCTCCTCACGTCGTTGTCCTTCTGGTAGATGACGAAGTCGGCGAAGGTGTTCTTCGCATTCTCCCTCGACGTCAATGGCATTCACAGTGCCTTCAGAATTCCGGTTGAGAATGTCGGCCAACACATTCTCTTTGCCAGGAAGGTAAACAATCTCTAGATCAAACTGTTGAAGAAACAGTGTCCAACGTGTAATCCTGTCGCTTGTCAGACTTGTTATTAGCCTACTTTTCACATTTTGCAAAAATGAGGAAAAAGTAGACTTATGAGATCGGGCAAATGTGTGTCTGTCTGTCTGTCTGTCTGTCTGTCCGTCTGTCTGTCTGTCTGTCTGTCCTTCTGTCTGTCTGTCTGGCTATGTGTGTGTCCCCCCCCCCCTATCAACTCCTAAACGGCTGCAGCAATCGAAACAAAATTTGGTAGGAGTAAATATCTATACCTGAATATCTCACGGCCATATTTGAAAATGATGTCAGTGCTACCAACTGCTAAAAAATCGCAATTGAAATTTGAGCTCCATGTTGGATATCTTGGAAAGTATGAATGGGAGCTATTTCAAAATTGGCACACGTACAGATCATAATATTTCAGTTTAATTTCCAGGAGGCTAAACATGGCAGTGTTGCCAAAATGATTATAAGCCTCCTGATAGGTCCAATTTTTAAATGCATATAACTTCTATACTATCAATTGGAATTCAACCAAATTTCGTATGTTGTATGTGTACATAACCAGATATGACTGAGCGTATTCTTAAGACCCACTAGGGCTGCCAACTGTTAATAAATGCTCCTAATTTATTTTATCCAAATACCAATATATCAGAAAGTATGCAAGCCGACAGCTTTAAACTATGCACACGTATATTACCTGACATTCTATATTAATTTGGAGTAACTTATATACGTCATTGCTACCAACATGATTCTAAGCCTGCTGACAGGTCCAACTTTAAATACATGTAACTTCCATACTATCATTTGGATTTCAACCAAATTTTGTATGTGCTATGTGTACCATAACGGATATGACTATGCGTATTCTAAGGAGCAACCAGTGCTGCCAACTGTTAATATGTGCTGTCCCTATTTTTGTTACCCTAATATCAATATATCAGAACGTATGCAAGCCAATAGCTCTAAACTTTGCACACGTATAGTACCTGGCATTCTAGACGAATTTGGTGTAACTAATATACGTCAGTGCTGCCAACATGATTCTAAGCCTGCTGATAGGTCCAATTTTAAAATGCATGTAACTTCTATACTAACTAAAGGATTTCATTCAAAATTGGCACAACAATAGATCATATTATTTCAGATTATTTCTGACCAATAAATGCATGACATTGTTGCCAACATGATTTTACGCGCGCTGTTAGATCCAATGTTTAACTGCATGTAACGTCCATGCTATTCATTGGACTTCAACCAAATTTTGTATTTTGTACCTTAAGAGATGGAACTAAGAATATATTCAGTCATCAGGGCTGCCAACTGTAGTGCTCTATTAGGATACATTATGCCAGGTATACAGTATTTCGAACTAATTGGAAATTTCGATATTAGCAACTTAATTTCGTCATTATTCTAGATAGGTTCATATTCTGTAGAATAATCATTGACATGAAAAGTAGGCTGTATAGTTCTTCACGGAACTTCTTGTTCGTAATATGAAGGTCAGCGCTTGATGGTCGGTCCTCCCTATGATCTTCTGGCCTAACAGAAGTTTCTGCCAGTACTCCAATGCATAGACAATTGCAAGTGCCTCGAGCTCCATGGTAAAGTAGTGAGTTTCATGGGCTCTCAAACGTCTGCATAAGAAAGCGATGTATTGACGTATCTTCTCATCGTCTTCTTGCAATAAGATTGCTCCGATTCCAATGGCAGATGCCTCAGTTTCAAAGATGAAATTCCGGGAATAGTCTGGATATTCCAACTCGATTGAGTCTACAAGCATCTGTTTAGCCTTCTGAAAAGCTGTCTCACACTTCTCGTCCCATGCCCATCAGCAATTTTTCTTAAGTAGACCTTGAAGTGGTGCAACAGTCTTGGAATACTTCTCACAATGAGCAGCAAAAAATTGGAGAATCCACAAAAACTGCCTCACATTTTTGACACGGGTCGGTGTCGGAAATTCTGCGTTGGTTCTTATCTTCGCTGGATTCGGCCTATATCCATCTCCGTTAATTATGTGTCCCACGAATTTAAATTCTTTCTGGAAGAATCGACACTTGTCGAACTTCACCTTGAAATTAGCCTGCCGAAAATTATCAAATATAAGGCGCAAGGTGGCTAAATGTTCCTCTTCCGTCTCTGAAGCTATTATAATGTCATCTACGTAGCATATGACTTTCTTCTTCACTTCAGGAGTCAACTTCGCATCGAGTGCTCTAATTAATGCAGCTCCTGCGTTTTTCAATCCAAAAGGTAGTTTTCGGAAAACATACGTGGTCTGATCAAACAGAAACCCTGTATACTTCTGAGTATGCTCGGACAATCTAATATGATAGTAGGATTGTACCAAGTCTAACGATGAAAATACTCGTTTTCCCTTAAATTTTCTTAGGAGATCTCTGATCTTCGGTGGTCTGTCGTGCTCTGGAGCTAAGCGTTCATTCAAAGCTCTGGCACCTAAACAAAGCCTTGGACTTCCATCCACCTTACCTACAGGCGTTATAGGATTCACATATGTAGTTGGTGCTTTCTTGATAATACCAGCTGCTTCCATCTCATGGATCTTCCTAGCAGCTTCCTCTTGGTGTTTCTCCGCGATAGGATAAACCTTCTTCTGGAATGGAGAATCGTCTAGTACAATCAGATCGTACTCGTGATCCAGTATCTCACCAGGTGTGGTGCCAAAAATATCCTTAAATTCAGTCAGAAGTGCCTCTAATTTCTGTTGTACGGGTGCTGATAAATACTCTGCCTCTCCCTCGGCATCTTGTGTCTTACCATTTCGCTTGCCATTCAACTCTTCAACTATGTTGACTTCGGACACAATTTCCGGATCATCCTCCAATAAATTCATCTGAATGGGCTCGTTCGGCTTAAATTCCACAGTATTACGTCCCATATCAATGATTCCATCGTATTTGCGTATGAAGTCTGCGCCTAAAATGGCATCATGATTCAGTCCCTTCATAACTAAATATTGGTGCAAATACACGTGGCACGAAATTTTTAATGTGCACAAAATCTGGATTTTGCACGTTTCAACACGGTCAGGTATAACTCCTCTGACTCTTACTGCATAAACTGACAGCTCTGTCACCTAAGAGTTTGCTTTCAGTCGGGCATGGCAATCAGCAGAAATGACACTAATCATGGCCCCTGTATCAGTTAGAATGGTCACTGAACACTCGTTTAAAGCAGCCGTTATTTTGGGTAGACGTGTTAATTCGTAGTCGTGGTTCGTCGATCGTCTATCGTCCAAAAGATCTTCTTGGATTGGTTCCCAGGGTAAGATAGTGGTTGTTACTCTGTGAACAATCAGGTCAGAATCTATTTCGTTTTCGGCGTTTTGTCCTTGGGAAGTACAGGGCTGGTCAAGCTCAATATCTTCCACTTGAACTTTACGTGCATCCCTCGGTGTACGGTTCTGGTCCACCTCTTCTCGTTGTCCGTGGAGTTGTCGGATGTACTCTCGACTCTCCTGTGCACGTCCACGCCAATCGCGATCGGCCTACTGCCTAGGATCTCGATCGCATCGATAGCCTCCGCTATAGCGTTAGTCTCGAAGAATACTTCCCCTTCCTCGCTAATCTTCTCTTGTTCCACGAGGATGTTGTCGTGACGACGGTTGTCGCTCGTCCCTTGGTTGAAACGTCGGTTCCAATATCCTCGATTGTCACCTTGTTGTCTCTCTCTCGCGTATGGAGTATTATTCCAGTTGCGTTGATTGGGATTGTAGTTTCCTCTATGCTTATTCTGAGTTTGAGTCTGCTGTGGCGTCTGACTAACTTTATCCACAGTAGTCAAGTTCACGTGGCGTGTCTCTCCTTTAGTTGGACGGTGGCTTGCAAATTGTTCAGTATTTACGTCCAATCGCCTTAAAATTTGGTCTCAATGCTGGAAGGTTGTTGCTCCCGCAGCAATTAACACTCGTTGGACATCGGCTGGATATTTCCAAACGATAGTGTTCACTAAATCCTGCTCTGATATTGGGGGTTGGTGACATCTAAGTCTTGCCAGCTGGGTTGAAAAGTAATTTGCGTAGCGTGTGGGCGTATTCAAGCTGTATCGGCGAGTGTACATCTCAGCTCTGATGCTCTGTTGTATGTCACTCGGCCAATAGGTACGCAACACGGCTTCCCTAAAATCCTGGTATTCTGTGAAGGAGTATCTGAAGGCCCTGAACCAAGTACTAGCTTGACCTTCAAGAAGACGCTCTATGACCCTGAGCTCTCTCTCCGGTGTCACCATAGTATCACGTAGATGACTCTCCACATTTGTTAAGAATTCGACTGGTGTGATGCCATTACCAGTACCTGAAAATCGAAATGGTTGCTCTTCCCTGGATCGTATGATCATTACATATCCCTGATAATGCTGTGTCTGTGCCGGTCTGAAAGGGTTAGCATAAGCATTTGTCGGCATATCAGTCGTTGGATTTTTCTGTACGTGTGCAGGTCTAAACGGATTTGCAGCGTAATTCAGCGTTGATTGATCAGCTGTGTTAGCATTTTCACCGAAGTGTGACTTCATGAACGGCGATGTTGACGTGTGCATTTGATTAGGCATAGTACCCGCGAATCTGAATGGTTGCGTTTCAGGTGGTGCACTCGGTTGAATACAGGACGGTGTTGATTGTATAAACTGAGGTCCTGGCGTATCCTGAGCTTCAGCCGAAAATGTGGAAGCTCGAGTCTCTCTCGGTTGAGCTTCCAATTTGTCTAATCGTCTTTCAATGACTTCGAGGCCTGGAATGGTCTTTGCCTCAATTTTACTCCTTAGATCGTTTAACTGTAACTCGATCCTGTCGATTTTTCCTTTGAGGTTTGTGTCGACCTCTCGAATTGCTGTCCTAAGGTTGTAGCTAAGTTGAAGACGCTCTGTCACGGCAACCTCCTCTAACCTTTTCTTCATAGACTCTACCTCTGTTTCAAATTTAGACACGTTATCTTTTACTTGGTAAACGTCGTCCTTAATCTCTGCGAAGTCCCCGCGAAGTTCCCTTACTTCGTCTCGAATTCTAGCTACTTGAGCTTCTGCAACATGTTTGTGTTCATTAAAGTCTCCTCTCAACAATAAGATATAAATTTTCGTTTCTTCCCGATGAGTGTTTTGCGTATCTCTCCCACGGTGTCCGTTAACTGAGTAAGGTTCTTCGTGTTCGTCGTTAGATCTTCCCTAAATTCGATTATGTCGTCAGCAATGTCTTTCACATTAGCATTCACGGCGTATGCTGCTCCTCTCATCAAGGCTAATCCTACGTTTACTGCAGCGATATCCCTCTTGACATTATCCATAAATCCTTCGAAGTGCGTAAGTTGATTGCCAAACTCTTCTCTGGTGTGATCTAAATCAGCCCTCATATCGACTTGAACTCTATTAATGGTAGCCTTAATTTGAGTGGTATGTTCGCCTAAACTGGTCTGAACATCCTCCCTCGCTCGGTTCATTTGATGGGTTAAATTATCTATGCGGTGGTTTGCATTCTGTTGGTGTCGCAAGACATCAACCCTAACCGCGGCTAAACCTGCTGTAAGTTTATTCCTAGCCTCTTCTCTATGAGCATTTATGTCAGCACTGACCTGAGTTAGATCAGCTCTATCATTTGTTAAATCAGTCCTAACGTTATTGACACTTTGAGTGTTCACACCCAAGTCACCCCGGACTTCACCTAAGTCACCTCGGACTTCACCTAAATCACCCCGGACTTAACCTAAATCAGTTCTGATCTGTTGAAGGTTGTTGTTAACAACAGCCAACATCTCCCCCATCACACGACGAATCGTCCCTTCATCCATAATACAATAATATATGAGAGAACAGAAGGAGCATTCCAAAAGAACTTACAGCTATGACTAGCTACTTTTGCGGTGTAGAACAGCCTGCTTTCTCATAAACAAATATCACAAGTACTGCTGGAGTGTGCGAACTAAGTGCATCTACATTTACATTAACAACAACAACAAGCAAAGGAAAATGTTACATTTACTCAGGATGAGGCATCAACAAAGAAAAACATATCCTTCAACTACCTATACTACAAAGCCTCACCCCATGGACTTAAATCACGCACGAATGCCATGCGGTTAATTGATCAGCAGTACTACTTCTTAAGTTCGTACCAGTCCAGTCAATTTACTATTAATCAAAATAATATCCTCATAAAAATAACATGGAGCTGAAGGTCACCATGTCAACATTGACACAACCAGTTGGGCGCCAAAGAATGAAAAAGAAGTTTATGTGTCCGTCAGAGGAGCTATCAGGGTTGCCAACAACCGAAATGACATCCCAAACACCTCACCTGCCGGACCCATGTTCCATGAGGATCAGGTGAATTTCTTATAAGCCATAGCGGCACGAGAGTCCATGATCCAAGGGATCCGTGGTAACATGGTTGCAAAAAGGTCATACACAGCCTAAGAAAATACACCTCCTAAAGCTAGACTGAGAAATAAACTTCCAGGCTGAAATAAAACTTGTAGAAATATTTATTCAAAATATGCAGGCACCTAGCCTAGTTCGGAGGGTTTCTATCGGCTAATCCACAAACTAATAAATAAACAAAAATAAAGATCAGCACCCTACCTGTAAACTACGATGAACTCTCGCGAAGCATCTATTTTACAAAGTTAATCAAGAACAGCAACGCTAGGAAAATGGTACGGCAATGAACCCTAAATCAAGTTACAAATATAAGCTAATAACGAAATTTACATTTAACAGGAGGCCTCCGTGGCTTAGGCGGCAGCACGCCGGCCTCTCACCACTGGGTCCGTGGTTCAAATCCCGGTCACTCCATGTGAGATCTGTACTGGACAAAACGGAGGCAGACAGGTTTTTCTCCGGGTACTCCGGTTTTCCCTGTCAATATTTCATTCCAGCAACACTCTCCACTATCATTTCATTTCATCTGTCATTCATTTAATCATTGCCCCAGAGGAGTGCGACAGGCTTCGGCAGCCGACACAGTTCATATCCTCGCCGCTAGATGGGGGCTTCATTCATTCCATTCCTGACCCGGTCGGAGACTGGAAGCAGGCTGTGGATTTTCATTTTCACATTTAACAGGGTAGCAATAACAAATCTAAGTTAGGATGATACCATTTCCTTATTTACATTTAGTGTTAAATTATCTAGCTAATTCCTGACAATTAATAGAAAATTTACGACCTTGACGTCCGTAAAGCAAATCAATTAATACAAATCTACATGACAAGCTGTCAAAAAGAAACATTAAATGCCCTCTTACAATCTAAGTAAGGTAATCATGGGGATTATATACAGTACAATAAATAACAACAAGAACACAATCAATATTATTCCTGCCTTCGCCCTGGGTTACTCTTTGTAAACCAGTGTCATCTAAGTGCATGTCATTTACGGTGGTGAATACATAGTGAAAACTACGTCTAACGTCGCATGAGGCTCGAGCTCCACCAGCTACTAATTATAGGTTAAGCAAGCACTCCGTCGATCAAAGTTTGTGTCATCTGTCCTAGATTACTTCCATAAAGAAGTGTGAACAAAAGCAGGTGTCGGCCAGCAGGTCCAAAATGCAAGTAAATCGAGGTTAAATGCAATAAACAATTAGTTATCATCAGTTTATAATAATTATCCGCTTGATTATTAGAATGTCGGTTTAAATTATCATTGGTTTATGGTGAATAGGCTGACGATCCTGAATACCTTGGGATCAGCAGTAGAAGTCTCGTGCGAGATCAATCTCTGCTATAAAATACCATCATTGAGCTCTCCACGGTCGGACATAACAATAACACGGTTTATTAGTGGCTCTCGGCTCACTTAATTTACCATTGGGCTGGCCTGGCAAGCACCTCAGTTACCTCCCTTAAAATACCTCGTCTACAGAATCAAAGTCCGGACTTACATGAATAGCCTCTAACACAGGCGTCTCTTCTAGCCTCTTAATCTCAACAAATAAACCTTGGCATAAAGTGTAATCACACTCAAATAGAGTTGAAAGATTAACGCATCAATATCGATGAAAGCTTACGGCATTTGCCAATCTCGATCATTGTAACAAAACATATGATTTCTACAAAACGGTGGCCTGGACATTGACCTACTTATGAAACACAACATCTAACGGTAAATAATGCTACTAGCATTGTCAAAATGTCTAATACATGTGTCTCACTGGATAACTGTTGCTCTAGCGGCATGCTGGGAACTCGTCTAACCGGTCCATGACTTTGGAGTCGCGCTACCAAACTACAGTCGTCTACTTGGACGGTTCGATATGAAACAAAGACTGAAGGCAGGCAGCTTTCTCGTAAAAAGTCTATCAGAAAACTTGCCTTGTTATCTGGTCCCAAATATAATACACGAACAGAATAACCATAAGCTTAAAATCACGCCTCAAAACTATACACAAAGACGTGACATGTTCATTAAGTCAACGAAAAGTAAAATACAGAAATACCACTTATACTGAACGTCTTTGAAATCTTCAGATATGTCACCTCATAACTGCTGTGTTTTACAATTACCAAACAATAGCTGTGTGTCGAAACACCTGACGCAAAATAAACATTTTAAAGCCGCAAATCTTACAATTGCTAAGTTTACCAATGATACGGTAGCAATTACAGGGTTCGATGCTAGATTGCATACAAATATAATTCCCGGAATGTGTTCTGTACTTGAATAGAATGGCTTCATAGCACATCATAATGAAATATGACATTATTTTACAAAACTGGGAGTTTCAGTATACTACCTACCGATACGAACTGTTCTAACTAAATCTGTGGCGTGACAAACATTTACTTAACAAGGGGTGTTATGAAATAACACTGGCCATGACGTCTAGTCGTCATGCCTAAACAACTATCAACAAAATCACCCACCTAGGGTTGAACAAATCGTAGAAACAAAGACTACAGTCGCGCTTAGCAGGGGTAGAACTAACATCTTAGCGATGTCCATCAGAATGCACCGTGATCGAAAGGATTCAATCACAAGGGTGACTAACTAATCACTGAAAGTGAACTACAAAGATTATTTCTAACATTACAAATCCTACCTATGGCTTGTCAAAAAGTTCGGTTGCTTCTACAATTAACTACTATTAACTACAATAAACTACACCACAAAAGAACCTCACAAGGAATAGATTAATCGTACTCACAAGAAAGGATGTCTACATCTCAATCGTTCCAACGACTTGAGGGATATAATTAGGCTTTTGGTCTCAGGACAAGGGTTGTCCAATCTGGGCCTCCACATAGGCTCTATACATTACCATGGCCTTAACTCGTCCTCGGCGTTGACGTCGTGATATAACCAGATTCCTCTCCATTGTGACAGTCGTCATGTTACTTGGCTTAGCTTGTGCTATAGTCATGGTTCTTCCGTTATTTGCTGAAGTTCTCCAGAACTCTCCCTCACTTCATGAGATTTATCTGCTCTTCCGCACAGATGATTTGTAGTGAAAATCGTCGTACACGTGTTTATAAAAGTGTGACATGTTTAAGTTTAAAATAACCACAGGAAAATTTAGAAAATGGGCGTAGCATAGTTACACTGAAGCTAGCTTTATTATGGTAGCAATCTCACTGAGTCTACACGGCGCAGATGATTGAAAAATTTGCCATGCACTTTATATGCTTCACATTCACAGATTATATGTTCCACCAAATCACGTGGCATCGAAGTTAAGCACTGAAAATATGAATTTATCGTGCAATCATAATAACGTAACTGTTGGCGTTGAACTTACCCACTCTGTTGATTATAATTTCACAGATATTCATATATTTCTGTCTTGCCTGAAGACATGATTTTTCACGTGACACGTGGCAAAAATGTGGTGTTCCACGGCGTAGAAAAATTATCACTTTTTATAAATTCGAGGAATTGCGTAGCACAAGCCTACTTTGGCTTTAATAATAACTTGGTTGATTCACACGATGTCTTACGATGGTTTTCCTCGCCTTCGAGTGGACAATTTCCTCGTCTTTGAAGATGGACATACAATACGCATCCAACTAGGATGGAAAATCCTACACATGTGCGAAGAGATCAGTCCTGCGCTGCTAGAACTTACGAATACACTAGTCGTGCAGCGACTGATTGGTTCCGGTTCGCGTATTTGCGATGTTAATACCTTACCAAAAGTAGAAATAATATTCTGAAGAATGTTTCGATGATACAGAATTACAACATGGGAATATCTCAGCTTCGTAGAAGGTAGAAGTGTTATAATAAAGACTCAGATTATATTATAATGGCTTTCTCCTAAGTCAAAAGATCAACCATTTATAACTCCAAAGAATGTTAGCATGTGGCGACAGCATGGCTGGTCGGTGAGTGCGTTCTAAGATGATACATAAAAAAGGGGTTGCAATGAAAAATATCACATGAACCTTTGCTTAGCGGGTTCAATATACATATGATAAATAAAATTGTAACTCTCCAAAGTTAGGGTTTGATTCCTTTGTAACCGGGGTGGTTACAGCACGCCTGTTTGGAACAACTCCCAATGAATTACTCCTTTAAAATTCCACCAGACACTCAGCAATACTTTGGAGCCAAACCGATCCTTTTTAACGTTGATATTGCCAGGTTGACTGGGACTGTTTTGAGGCGTCAACGTTGCGGTAATAGTCCCATTTTTCAACACATGTGGCAATTCTCCTGATAAATCTATCATCCATGGGGTTACCGATAAGCCGTCGACAGATATCAAATCTACGTTGAGCCTATTCATGAGTCAATTCATGAGGTACAGATCTACAGCTTCTGTTTGATTTTCCAACATTCCTAATCTGGCGATGTATGATATCTTCTGATGAAGCATTCTCGCAATTCACACAATTCTAGTCATGGCCTCCTGTAAATAGCATGGGCGAACCAATGAAAACTAATTATATCTCATAAAACACCAAATTTCAAGAACGACACTAGGTATGCCATATCCTAATATCTTGAGAAATGTTTAAACTGTTTCTATTAAATAATCAACAGAACGTTCTTTAACAAATTGTTTCTTAATTAAACCTTTCTTGAAAACCATTTCATGATTTTAAGATAAAACAATTTATATCAGTTTTAATTAATATTTGTTTCATTAGCTTATAATGTGTTCCATTTTCGTTTCCTTAATTTAATAAATTCACCGTGATGATACTTCGTGTTTGGTGGGTTTATTGTCGGTGAAATAAACAACTTTCCTTTGATCATCTTTTATCCCTGAGGGGAATTCCTCATACCGGATGGTGGTATTAAATACTCGAAAATACTAGAACACTGTGCATTTATTCCTCGCACTGGACTTGTGAACTGAAAAACCTTCGTAATACTTCCCTCAGAATCAGTCAAAATGTCAGTCATCAGAAACATTTATTAAATTTAAATGCAAAACCGCCTACGAGGGTCAAGATTAAAAACAAACCGTAGTCAAAATTTTTATTAGTTGGCAGCACTGCATTTAGCATCTCAGTATTTGTTCTTTAATTAGTCCTCAACATGACCTTGGCAGTTGTAGCCACGTTGATGTTTCTCCTGTGCATAATTACAACGGTTGTGTTTCAGGGACCTAAATGTGTGAGATCATTTATGTGGGTGTTATTCGCTTGAAGTGTGCTGGAAGTCTGTAATGACCTGCACTAGTTAGCGTTCTAAAGCTTCTTTCTTCTTTGAAGGTTTGACCTTGTAACTGTTAGCTTCAACTTTTTTAGAACATAATGTTGCAGATATTACAGTATTTCCATATTGCACACCCCTACAAATATTATATTTTTGAGAGAGACCGTATATCATCTTCATATTATTCTTCTTCTTCTTCTTGCCATGTCATCTTCTATCGGAGGTTGGCGATCATCGTGGCTATTCTAGTCTTGGAGTCTGCCACACGGAAAGGAGTCGTTGTGTTCATCTGAAACCAGTTCCTGAGGTTCTTCAGCCTTGATATTCTCCTTCGACCATGTCTCCTTTGCCCTGAGATCTCCCCCTAAATCAACAACTGTAGAATCCTGTATTTTTCATTACGCATCTCGAATCTGACATATTCAAGCTTCCTTTTCTTGATGGAAAGGAGCACTTCAGTTTTCTTGTATAATCTTCCCATCACCTCAGTATTCCTCACTCTTATGGACCACAAGATACGTAACAACCGCTGATACACCCACATTTTGAAGGCTACCAGCTTCTTGCACGGGGTTTAGTTAGAATCAACCATTTAATTCGATATAATGGTATGAAGGAAAAAATACGAGCCTTACAGTAGTTGCATATGATGTGTAACATGTGACATTTTATCCTACTATGTGTCTTCCCGGAGCGCAAATCCCTTGTTAACAGTGAACTCTGTTGGTCATTGAAATAACTACTTGTAAAACTCCAGTGCCAAATCCAGACTGGTGTGCATGCGTGAGATGCGTCGTGGTACCAATCTCCGCCACCGCGCGCAATCATTGTTTCCCGTTACACATTTCCGTCCCTTTTCCAAAATCACTCCCTCAAAAATATCCACAACCGAGTGGAAAGATGTTACACATCAATACATATCCCGTGACCAATTGCAGCCTAAGATGTAGACTTAGGGTGCGGTTACTGAGGAGCTTTTTCATTTTAATGAACGTTGTTCTCGCGTGCTGGATTCTTGCTTAGATCTCTTGACTGAGTTCCCATTCAGAATGCACCCACATATAAATTTATATTGTTGTTCTTGTATGATCTGTCATATTGCAAATGGAAAGTAAAACTTGATTATGGTGATGTATCCAAAATCGATCGCACTGTCGTCCGCCCTGTGGCATTATATGGATTCGAGTGCTGGCCAATTACGACTGAGGCAGACCGTCGTTTAGGCGTTATGGAAACTAAGCCGTCACGTGGGCAGCGGGTGTCAAAAATGACAAAATCAGGAAGCGGTTTAGTGTCGCACCTATCCAAGATAAAATGCAAGAGGGCCGTCTGCGATGTTTCAGGCATGTTCTGTGGGCACAAGCCGACACAATTGTAAAGACTTGTTACACTTTACAAGAAGTCAGCCAAAGACCAAAGGGACGACCGAGGCAACGATGGGATGATATGAAACACAAAGACCTTAGACGTGTTAATATTCACTCAGACATGGACAGAGACATTAATATATGGAGGTAGCGTATTCATGTAGCGGACTCTGCAACCAGGCGGGACAAACGCTGAAGCAGAAGGAGAAAAAGACGAAGACGATGATGGTGACGGCTTGTTTCAAATAAGTGTCTTTGAACATTTCTGTATACTATAAGAATTAGTTTGAAGGATTCTGTTAGAGAAACAGAAAATAAGATATAATATCATTCAATATAACCGGCTATAATTCGTAGAATTAAAGAAAGTGCATTTACATAATGTTACTAATGTTATGGATTTACATCCCATATTAACTACTGTGGCTTATAGAGACGCCGGGGTGATGGATATTTTTCACCAAAGGGGGTATTTGACGGGTCATTAAATCTACTGACACGGCTCCCTCGCATTTTGCGCACCCTCAAATACCGACTGTGCCAGGATTCGATCCTGCAACTTTGAGAGCAGCATAGGTGCAATTAGAGAAAGGGTGCTGGGACCCTTGGGTTAAAGCAGCGTAACGTTTTTCACCAATGGAGGTAGCGTATTCATGTAGCGGACTCTGCAACCAGGCGGGACAAACGCTGAAGCAGAAGGAGAAAAGGACGAAGACGATGATGGTGACGGCTTGTTTCAAATAAGTGTCTTTGAACATTTCTGTATACTATAAGAATTACTTTGAAGGATTCTGTGAAAGAGAAACAGAAAATAAGATATAATATCATTCAAGATAACCGGCTATAATTCGTAGAATTAAAGAAAGTGCAATTACATAATGTTACTAATGTTATGGGTTTACATCCCATATTAACTACTGTGGCTTATAGAGACGCCGGGGTGATGGATTTTTTCACCGAAGGGGGTATTTGACGGGTCATTAAATCTACTGACACGGCTCCCTCGCATTTTGCGCACCCTCAAATACCGACTGTGCCAGGATTCGATCCTGCAACTTCGAGAGCAGCAGAGGTGCAATTAGAGAAAGGGTGCTGGGACCCGTGGGTTAAAGCAGCGTAACGTTTTTCACCAATCAGGTTACGGGAATATGAGGTTGATGATGATGATGATGATAATTGTTGTTTTAAGGCGCCTAACATCTAGGTTATCTGCCCCTAATGGTTTGGACGATAGTGAAGATGAAAATGAAATGTAAATTATAAGTAAAACTAACTACGAACTTATACTAGACGAAGAAACGGAAAACAAAAGGAGAATAAGGCAAATAAAGGAGAGGAGGATAAGAAATGCCCTCAACCCCTCGAAGAAAGTGGATAGAGGGACTTGGACGGAAGGAGAGCCATGAAAGACAGATAGGAGAGTGAAAGAGCAGAGGGTCCACCCCACAGGTAATAGGTAAAAGGGGGAAAACCGGACTCAGCTCAGGAATCCCTCGGGGTCTCCAACTCCCGAACTCACCAGCCGTGAGCCTCTGAGGGTGTGGCAATATCCAGGGTGCACCAGAAGTGGTGGGGCTACATACACCCGGCCTCCTTGAGGGCCTTGAGCAGAAGGCAGGAGATAACATGAAAAGAAAAAGAAGGCTGACCCCTCGCAGAAGGAGGGTATCAGAAAAGATGAGACTAGGGCCAATTAAGGCGGGAAAGGAAGAGACTCCCTAGGCCTCGGATACCCAAATACCGTCGGGGTCGGAAAAAAACAAGAGTTGACCAAGTGAGGTCGACAGGAAAGAAGACGGCGAGGAGCCCGGCACAAGTAAGTGGAAGCAATGCCGGACTCAGCTGGGGCCCCGTGGTGGCCAACCCACGTCCCACTAGATGTGAACCCCTGGGGGGGAGTGAGGGAAAGGAAACAATATAGGCATATGGAAGAATTAATTTGTTTGAAAAGCCATCATTAAATTCATCAACATTTCTAAAGAACATAGTTTGCACTAATGCACCTAATGAGATTCTTTTTCTCATTTTTTAAAGTCACACCATGCTATAGAGATACATTTTATACGCGAACACGAGGGCTGTGTGTCGATGTTGTGTGTGTATTGATAGACGTGAGCTCACAGACACACACGCAAAACTTATCAACTTTCCATTCTGTGCTGTGGAACTGACCGAAATTCAATTTCATCATGTTATGTAGGTGACGAATGTTCTAACTCCATGTATCTATAGACTCAGCTGATAAGTACATCGTGTGTTGCTAAAATAAATACATCACATCAGCTGTTGTGCAACCTGAATGCAGGGCGGGGAGTACGGCAGAAGATGCCCCAGCCATTGGACCTGCCTGAGGCAATATTTCACTGTATGACAGGCAGTTGAATACACATGTAATGTTGTTAGTTATAAGCGCTGAGTGTGGTTTCATGGAGATTAGCAGGCGTAGGTCAGCTCCTGAAAAATCGTTTGAGTATTTTCATCCCAATCCTTCCTTTTCTCCTAAGGGATTTTTGAAATTTACTGTTTCGAAAGGAACATAAATAAAATGTATATCCTGAAGTACCAATAATGTACTACTGTAACTCACTCCACGACAGGAACTTGGAAGTGTGGAATTTTCGACACTGATTGAATAAGAGGTTGGGCTTCAATACATTGTGACCGACTGAAAATGAATTAGCTGTCAATTAGGCAGTGCTAAAATTATTTTCAAAGCTTTCTATGTGTACATTCCTGTTCCATTTTCAAACACAATGTGTACCCACTGGAATATTATATCAGGTGAATCAGCTGCCCCTAATAATAATGTTTTACGCAGCCCAACTAACGCGTGATGTCGGGAAGGTTGATATTCCCCTGCTAGCATCCCGAATGTTACTAATGCACTGCAAGCATATGCCGCAAACGACAATGAACACTATTATTTTCCCTAGTATTAGTCTGCAGTCACATCGAGGGAAAAACAATATGATTCAGTATCGTTTGCAGGATATGCTTGCAGTGCATTAGTATCATACGGGATGCTAGCAGAGAAATATCGCCCATCCTGGTAACAACGCTAGTTGGGCTGCATAAAACAATATTATTAGGGACAGCTGATTCAACTGGTATACCGTAAAGTCATTGAGTCACCTTCTTTGAAAAATCGTCAGCCAATTGACCATTCGGTTATTATTATTATTATTATTATTATTATTATTATTATTATTATTATTATTATTATTATCGGTTTATAAAGATCGGTAAATACAGCGAGTTGGTCGACCCTGTCAAAAGACAGTGGCATGTAGAGTGGGTAAAGATCATACCATACGGGCGTGATACCTTGCTCCAAGGCCTTAATGAACTGGATCTGGATATTCGGCTGTATATATATTCGTTACGGCCACCTATGGACCACGTTTGACAGTTTTTACATTTTTGTCTTCACTCTCTGACAATATCTCTTCACCCTCTCTCCCACTTCCTATTTTTGTTCCTCCGTGTAAGATCATCCTTTCTTCACTGAGAACTTCCCCGTCTCCAGGAATCCTGCGAACTCCTTAACTAGTCACTCTCTGTCCATGATGTCTTATTCTTTCACCCCAATTCGATCCAAGTCCAATCTCACTTCCCGAAACCATTTTCGGCCCCGTCTTCCTCTTCCTGAAGAATTCAAAAATCCTCTTCGTCAATCTGGTACTGTTCATCCTCACCAAGTGTCCATAAAACTGTATTCTCCTTTTTCTCATTCGGGCTACGACTCCTTCGGTCTTCAGGTTTTGTTCTTTGTTAGGATTCTGTCTCCTCTCTCCTTCCTTGATATTTGGGTCCAGGATTTTTCGAAGCATTTTTATTTCTCTCTTCCGGATGTCTTCGAGGCCACCCTTCCCAATCATGTCTAGTGTTTCTGCTGCATAGAGACATTCAAATTTGACTACAGTATCTAAGTGTCGGAATGTTGCCCCAAAGGATTGCTTTTTATTATCATTATTATTATTATTATTATTATTGTTAATAATAAGAAGAAGAGGATTGGCAAGAAAATTCAGAGAACTAGTTGACAATCATCAATTTTCAGACGATCTAAACATTGCATTGAAAAGATCCTGGACGGAGAATGGCAAGAAATGGTCAAAGCAAGAAGATGAAGAGATTTTGGGGAGACAAGAAAGCAAGATCCGCTAGGTAAATTCAATTGCGCATATTAGACAATGTAGAATAAATGGCAATAGAATAATATATTCATATGGATTTAGAAATGCTACGACGCCGAAATTCTGATCTAAAACTAAACATTAACTTACGGGTAAATTGTCCATCCTGAGGACCAGGAATATAGCTTGGAATCTTTGATTTTCAAGACTAGAAATTCACCGCTAATATACGACCATGGCAATTCAGTAGTATGTCAGCCTACAAGCTGCAGGTCTTAATTTGGCCATTCAACAACGATAAATAACAGTGGATTATTGGAGGCATATTACGTAATCTGGCGAACCACGATTTTGGCTGTATGGTAATAATGCATAGAGTTGAGTGCATTCACGACTGAGTAAAGCGTGTGTGTGGAAAATGTAGCTCCGGCCAGAGGTAGTCTGTGTTGATTTGGGGTTGTTTATTGTACCATCACTTGCGCCCATTTATTAAGATCACTGTCAATATTGTGCCCGCTGGCCGAAGGTTTCGGGGGAGCCACCGGTTTCAAATGACCCTTCCGAGACCCACTTCCAGTTAACACACAAGTATAGGGGACTACACATTCATAGGCTGGTGTAGCACAAAGTCTGCACTCGGGGGTATCGGGAATTAGTGAGGTTCGATCTTTAACCAGCTCAGAGGAATGCATCGATAACAAGACTAAACAAGAAAAGAGAGGTCAGTCTTATGTTAAAATCACGAATAAATTGTATTCAGAATAGATCCCTAGCCCAGCATGAGAGTTTCAAACGGCTAGTCCGATACTATTCTGCCCAGAAAGAAAATATAAGAAAGTCCTAATCAAGATCTAAATTACTCTCATGGTCCTAATACAAAATTCGACTAAGAACGAACAAGCTAAGAGAATGGCACGCAAGATCAGCCCTAAGCAATTACATCGAAAATGACTACAGGAGGATCAAACATCAAAGGAATCTACAGCAAAGCAAGACATTTACTTGTTTACAAAGACTAGAAACATTTACATTTAGTAGCAAGGGGAAAATTTGTCCTATGCTATGAAGGTGCCATCTCGAACATTTTTCTTTAGATTTAAGTGTTTAGCTAGTCCTAAATATCATTAATTAATAAACGAGACTCGTTTATTACAAAGAAAATCAAGCTATGTGCACAATGTTGCTGAATAAAAAAAGAGCTATGCTAATACAACACAAATGCATACAATAATTCAGCACTCCTATGGTTGTGCAATTGGCACTGCCTGCGTACTCGATTTGTTACTGTTTGTAACAAACGGTCATAGTTTCAAAGTGTTAGGAAAGTAGAAAAAAGGAAAGCCTGCAAATGCGATGGTAATTAAACAATTACATCGACTCATATTGCTACCAATCTGATGTGTGTGCTACAGTTATCACATCACCAATTGGTTGTCGACTATTCATGTGAAAATGTATCAAAATGTATCTTAAGTAACTTAACAATAACTAAGTGTCAACATTTGGTCCAGAAAATATTTTATTTTTAATATGTATTATCTTTATTTAGGCTCAGGGGGAATTATGAGATTTGTTTAGTTTTACAAAATCCTGTCTTTGATTATTAAAGCTTCACACAATTATTTATTCCTAACAGTATAGTTGTTCAGTTTATGGACTTTTAAAAAGCGTTCAGTGTACTCAGGTAACGTGTGTATCCAACTAATGCATAATAACGTAATAACTTAATAGACACCCTGTGCCTTCTAAATAAATAAAGATGCACTGCCCAAAATCGAGTGTGCTGTGTAGTGGTTTGGCTTATACATGTAACCTTGGCCTTGTTCTAACACCTGCCAAAACTAGTTTCTTTTTCATCAGCTTGACAAAATAAAAGTTGTTAATAACTGTTCTGAAACGATACGAAATGGACATTGAAAATACTGCCTTCCCGGCGTTTATAAAGTTTTAACAAATCTATAACTTTCCACACGTGTTCCTATAATAGCTACCTGCATTGTGCACCGAAAAATGTAACCAAACTATAATTAAATCTACTGTTTCCAACTCATTACAATAACGCTACTGATACAAGATCTGACTTACAGATGCAGCGACCGTTGGTTCGAGACCCGCCATGAGATGTTGTGAGTGGTCTCCTCTACGGTTTTAAATCATTTCCTCATTGTTTCCGGTCATATTCCGCTGCCAATTCCCCACGCATGATTTAGCTATCCATCTGCATTGCGTGGTAGGGGTTATATTCCAAGATTTGACGTTTCAGTAGGATTATAATGTTGCCGTTGGTGATAATATTACGCATGTTTAAAGGAAACTTGCACTCACTGATGCTAAAGTGCGATATTAAATTGCCCATTTTCACTCCGCCACTAGCGTTAAGTTATCGCTTGTGCGACGCTCACTCGTTACTTTCACGAATTATTTACACAAAATAAAAATCATAACCACTGCCCATCCGGCAAAATATAAAAGTATTCCTGTAGAATTACACAGTTTATCAATTCACAGTTTGTAATACACTTAGATGCGACCACGTGGTCTTAGAGTTTGCGTTGCACGCTTCCATAATTTTCACTTCGTAAATCAAAATATTTCTCAGATTAAATGTTATTAATTGTAAACAATTATTTGAATTATCAGTTTATGCCCTGATGGCTGTCCATTTGACAAATATACTCGGATTTATCCATAGCACATGGATTCCCTTCACGGAACGTGTCCTTATTTGTGCTTCACATTCACATAGATGTTGCTTCATCAGACAACGAGTAAGTACTGGCTTCACAAAATATGGCGTTCACTCTGGACATGAGTTCGCCGCGTAAATTGATAGTTTCGCTCATCAGCGTAGTATACCGTATTTTAAATAAGCAGAATTACGTTGATTAAATAATTGTGGATTTATGGAATGCCTAAAGTACATAAAAATATAATTATAAGCGACATTGCTTCACCTCCTTCCCGCCGCTCGCAGGGTATGTTCAGTTACTTTTCAGCATCGATCTTAGTCTTTGTTAGCTATGCAAACATGCGTCAACGGGTGCAATATGGATAAGGATGTTTATTTTAACACTATTGGTGTCCAAAATTTAATTTTTTAAATTCAACATCTTTATCATAATTCGGCTCTGAACACTCCCATAATCCGGTGTGACAACGTGCAAGTAGCCTAACAGGGATGCTTGCATTCGCGTCTGGTTTAAAAATCACAACTTGACTGGCCCAATAGAGCACCTAATCTTAATCCGTTAGAAAATGTGTGGGGATATTTGGAAGAGTGAGTGGGAAGTAAATATCAGCATGCCCAAAATTTTATGGTTCTATTTTTAACAATCAGAGAGTGAATTCAACACGATACAGCATACATGCAGAAGTTTGTAGAATCCCTCTCCTCGCCAAATTTACAGTAAGTACATATCATGGCTAGAGGATAACATTAAAACATTAACTCCAAGCGGTACCTAATGTTTTAAACGACGAGTTTATGTTTTGTCAGACAACATTTTGTAGCCAAAATTAGGCTATAAATTTTTTTCAAGTATTTCAAGGTTACGATTCGGTGACTTACAGCATAATATAAACTAAAAAAGCAGGTGGGGTCTATTTCATTTAAAGGTTTATTGAAAATTTGTCATATGTCGTGTAGTGAATTTAATCCCATATTTGAAGAATACTTTTCTGTATGTAGGTGATTCGCTGTTGGTATATCTTGGTAGCCTGGAGCAGCGTGAGAGAAGAGGCAAAGACAGAGACGTGAAGTGGAATTCACAGGAGAGAAAGTCTAACAGAATGGAGCTTGTTGTACAACTTGGAGAAAACTTTACTTTATACGCTGCTCCTTTTCTGTCCTTGTTATTTTCGACACGCATACTGAGGCAGTTGTGTGATCGGCATCAAAATTGTTCAAACTTGGTAAAATGTGTATAACTCAAAATAATTTCACTAATTTATGACAGTTTATCAAATGATACTCCATGTAATTTAGAATGCTCTTTAAACACCTTATTCACCATTCACATTATTAGAGATGTACTCACTACCCTCCTCGTGATATAATTTTAAAAAAGGAAAAAGGAAGTTTGTAGTTTTACGTGACCGTTAATCTCGCGATCATGAGCCACGGGATAATTTTAATAAAGAGGTCCCTTATTAATAAATAAAATATCATCAAACGAAACCGCGAGTGTTAATTGTCTCTAGTTTTCTTCGTCGTATTAAATACCTACTGTAGTCTATAACCGGGCAACAGCTGTGAAACATTCTTCCCTACGTCAAATGCTCTTCAATCGGGAAACACAATTATTTAGACAATTAAAGTTAAGATATTTTGAACGAGCACCTGAAATAAAATAAACTTGTAAAAATTGTACACTGCATTCATTGAAATAATTAGGGGGATGGCAAATTTCGTTTATCAAGCAAACATCCTCAGATCTGGCTTATTTAATCAAATATCCAAGCATATTTACTAGCACTACTAATGCATTATTAAATTCATACCAACGATCCACGGTGTCACTCGCTAACAGTCGCAGTCCGTTGCCACTAGACTGTACTACTACTATTTTTAATAGGAAAATTTAAAACATCAACAGGAAACAAGATTTAAGTACTCACACTTTCTTATTCCTTGCTTTAATGGTGCCTCTTTGAACATATCGCAAAAGCAACAAAAAATAAAAAATAAAATAAAAAGATAAACAAATGGATATTAAATAACTCTTTAAACTAAATAGACAACTGCAACATATGTAGATAGACTCCTACTCATGGACTGTGTTATCATGAAAGGAGAATTTAACTGAACATAATAGTAAGATTTGTATTTAAAATTGTTATGTAAATAGTAACGACAGTCTCCCTTTCTCTCTTTATTCGTTTAGTCGATTCCGACTCATGACCCCATGTACTAAACTACGCCAATTTCTTCAGTCCTGCACTGCCCCCCGAAGATTTTCCTAGCTGGAATTTAGTGCTTCTGTGATGTCATCCATCCATCTCATTCTTTGCCTCCCTCTTCTCCTTGTGCCTTCTATCTTCTCCAGCATTTAGGTCTTCTCTAATGAATTATGTTTTCTCATGATGTGTCCAAAGTAGCTCAGTTTTTGTTTCAGGATTAATCCCTCCAGGGAACACTGGTTTCATTTGCTGTAAAACTGACTTATTTGTTCTCTTCGCAGTCCATGGAACTCTAGGAACTTTTCTCCAATACCATAATTCGAAGGAATATATTCTACGGCGTTCAGATTTTCTTATGGTCCAGGTCTCACATCCGTACATCACAACTGGAAAAACCATAGCCCTTACTATACGGATCTTTGTTGTTAATGTTATGTCTCTATTCCTTAAGATATTGTCCAGATTTGAAAATACATGTCTATCAAGTAGCAATACTCTTTTGATTTCATGGATGCAGTCACCATCAGCAGAAATCTGTGAGCCCAGATAGTTAAAACCAGAGACTCTCTCCATATTTTCTCCTCCTACACGCTGTGAATTGACAGTTGTAGTTGTCATAATTTTTGTTTTCTTGACATTCAACATTAGTCCAGCCTTTGAACTTTCCTCTTTCAATTTCAGTAAGTTATTTTTTAAATATTCTTCAGTTTCAGCCATCAGGATTGTATCATATGCATATCTCAGGTTGTTTATATTTAACCCAGCTATTTAGATTCCTGTTTCTTCTTCATCTAACGCCACATTCCTCATAATGCGTTCTGTATACAGATTGAATAGGTAAGGTGACAATATACAGCCTTGCCGTACTACTTTTTGAATCTTAACCCATTTAGTTCTTCCATATATGGTTCTCACTGTAGCTTCTTGATCACAGTGTAAGTTCCGGATGAGGTTAAGTTCTGGAATTATTTTGCCTGCTCAATTATACATCGTACGTTGGCGAATTGATCTCTGGTCCCTCTTACTTTACAAAATCCAGCTAGTTCTTCAGGTAGCTCTCGGTCTACATACTGGCGTAGTCTATTTTGTAGGATTTTAAGCATGACTTTGCTAGCATGTAAGATACGTGCAATTGTTCTGTGATTCGAGCATTCTTAAGAATTTCCCTTCGTAAGAATTGTGATGAATACTGAACTATTCCAGTCTTTTGGTCATTGTTGGGTTTTCCATATTTGCTGACATAAGGAATGTAAAATTTTCACTGCACTATCTCCAAATACTTTGAACATTTCTATTGGAATTCCATCAAATCCACTTCCTTTGATTTTAGCAATATTCTATAGGGCCCATTTGACTTATGTTTCTGAAATATCTGGTTCTGGTTCGAAAGTCACATGAACTTCATTATCCATAATACACGGTTCCTTCTTATACAGATCTTCTACATATTCCATCCATCTTCCCTTAATGCCCTGTGCTTCTGTTAGATCATTGCCAATTTTATATTTTACCAACCCAATTTTCCCCAGCAATTTTCCTATAATATCCCTAATTTTCTTGTAATGATCCATCGTCTTTCCCATTTTGTTATTTTCCTCAACTTCCTTACATTGATTAGTTATAAAAATATTCTTATCTCTTCTAGCCAATCTTCTAAACTCTGCATTAAACTCAAACTTTAATTTCTACATTCCTTCGTTCTTCTGCTATTTGCAATGCCTCACCCGATAACCATTTGACCTTCTTCTTATTCCTTTCCTTGGGAATGTGTTTTTCTGCTGCCTCCTTAACAGCAGAAGATTCTTCTGTCCACAACTCTTCAAGGTTTTTGTCTTCTATCTGCAATGTATTAATTCTGTTCCTGACTTCTACTGTATAATCACATGGAATTCTTCCCAGTTCATATCTGTATGATGAGGCGGTTTTAGTCGCTTTTCTCAACTTCAACCGGAATTTTGCTATTAATAATTAGTCTGATCCGCATTCAGCGCCTGGTCTTGTTGTAGTTGATTGAATAGCACTTTTTCACCTACTATTACAAATTATATAATCAATTTGATTCCAGTATCGACCATCTGGTGAAGTCCAAGTGTATAGAAGTATTTTGGGTAACTAGAATAGTGTGTTGGTAATAATCAGTGAATTGTCTTGGCAGAATTCTAGGAGTCTCTGTCCTGCTTCATTTGTTCTACCAAGCATAAATTGTCCTGTTACACCATCTACTATTTGATTTCCCACTTTAGCATTCCAATCACCAACTATGAAAACGACATCCTTGTTTGGTGTCGACCGTAGTAGTTCTTGCAAAGCTTCATAAAATTGTTCAACTACGTCCCTTCCTTTCAGCATCAATGATTGGTGCATAAACTTGAATGACTGTAACATTGAGACGTTGACCTTGAAATCTGATGGATATCATTCTATCATTTTTATAGTTGCAACCCATTACAGTTTCACCTACTCTGTTAATAACTATGAAGGCTACTCCATTACTTTTGTAAATTCAGCGATACACCCCAGAAAAAGAACTGTAAACAGAAATAATTGGAAATGAGAGTACTAGTTGTATTAAGGAAGTAATGAAAATGAAAATCACAGCCTGCTTCCAGTCTCCGACCGGGTCAGGAATGGAATGAATGAAGCCACCATCTAGCGGCGAGGATATGGACTGTGCCGGCTGCCGAGGCCTGACGCACTCCTCTGGGGCAATGATTAAATGGATGACAGGTGAAATGAAATGATAGTGGAGAGTGTTGCTGGAATGAAATTTTGACAGGGAAAACCGGAGTACCCGGAGAAAAGCCTGTCTGCCTCCGTTTTGTCCAGCACAGATCTCACATGGAGTGACCGGGATTTGAACCACGGACCCAGCGGTGAGAGGCCGGCGTGCTGCCGCCTAAGCCACGGAGGCTTACATTAAGGGAGTAATAAAATATTATAATATAATTGCTTTATTGTATTAATATTATGAACTAATTCTAATATTTATTTATTTAATTTTTATGAGATGATGGAATATTTATGAGAGTAGTTGTTAGCGGCACTGTAAGAAAGGTCAACAGCATGGCAAGGTGAGAGATTGGACGGTAGAATTGTTAAAATTATTGTTTTTCAACATGAAAATGTTATTCTAATTGGCACCTGTCGACATGCATAAGCTTGGCAGAAAGAAAAATGTTACAAATTCACTTAAGTAAACAAACTGTAAATTCAGCGATACACCCAAGAAAAGGAACTGGAAACACAAATAAGTAGTAATTTTCTACGAGCAATGTATTAAAGTGCATTAATGTAAAGTTTATCTGGTTGTGTTCTCTTTCTGGAAGCTGCAATGCCCTCTGGGGCGTTTGCCACTGACTGATAAGGACTCGTATCTGTTGCTCTTTTACTTCAAGGTAGAACTCACAAGTCGATGAAGAAAAATTCTTTGGATATCACAGCCTGGTTTGTTTTTGACCATGAAAAGATTCTTTCTTTCACAACATTCCATCGCTTGACTCACACTGCCACTGATCGTTCTCGCCCCTCAGATTTCCATTTTCCTCTGCTCGAAACCAAAGCCGTGTTAATGGGATTATTAGGAAAACTCTCTGCCACTGATCCACCGTGGTAATGCAAAGAAATAAGTATTAGAGCATGAAGTGAAACTAACAGTTTGTATTTCTGAACTACTATGTATAGGATAATAGTAATATTTTATGTGTATACCGTACTACAGTTCAGCAAATGATGGAGTGCTCTGGTACGGTCCGCCTGTCCAGCCTAGCCACAATGCTGTTCATCACTGGCTGGCATGTTTATATAAGCTGTGCATGAAAGTGTAATTCCGTGCACATGTGTGTTCATAAAAACTGACGCTTGACAAGTGGATCGAGTGATTTATTCCAATAGCCAGTGTGCGCTTTACACTTATCTATTTTTGAGCATGTTCAACCGTCCGTCAGGAGGAGAAGTACTGATTACTTGAAACTACAGTAAATATAACCTCAGGGAGAGATTTCTGACAATGTGTTTGCAAATCAAGCAACATTCTCTATGTTCGCCCATGGCGAAACGTAAATATTATATGCCAGAAAAATGCATCTTTTTGAGGCTCATTATAGTTCAAGTTTTCTTAAAGATGCAGGTTCTCAAGATTTTCATTACGATACAGTTGTTTGACCAATTAGGTAAGGATAGCTTCGCACCTGTGCTCAACGCACGTGCTTCCAAAATCAAACATGTCGAACACAAGTGACATGAATTACATGATTTGAAAGTTGACAATGTAAATGATATCGAATCAACCATTGTAGTTACAATGCCAAACACAAAGACAAAATCAGCACGAACCTTACGGTAACAGGAAAATGCATGCAAGTAATGTATGAATCTACGTCCGGAAGTTTGCAACACTCAATCCTTCTTTATAAAAAACCGACATGGGAAGTGCACCGGCCAAAATTTAGGCATAAATAAACTGGGCAATATGGGAGAACCAATAGCACTGTACCTTAATATCCCCAACTCCAATTTATAAACAGAGAATTGCTTTCGTAGGAGTTCGGTGACAATTTTAGTGAATGAGGTTGCTGATATAACAATACTGGAACGTCAAGGAGGCTGGAAAATTATGACATTGCCAAGTCCTTTGATCAACGCAAGTGCTCGGTTCAGTAAACAACAGGAAGCACAGCGCAAGCGCTCTGTTCTCCAAATGCAACTGGCGGTTTCTCGACCGATATATACGAATATTTACAGTATTTTCGAACACAAAATAATGTTATATTTATCGTCGAACATAAACATTCGTATACAACTCGCCTATAATGGTAATTAAGGCACTTGTGTGGGCATGTTTTATAATGTAGTATTTCATAAATTTAACGAATATCAGACAAGAGTGTATTTTCAAGGGGCAATTCTAAAATTTAAGGGGCTCCGGACGACTGAAATTCTTCATTATTTTCAAAATTTCATTTATTACGCCATATAAAGCTACGGACCCTTGGCTTTATAACGGTTCAAATAATTTCTTCATGACTCAACTTCTACTTTCCTTATACTTTCCCACAGCCATTTGCAGATTGGACAGAGAAAACAATGAGGGCAACGGAAACGCTTCAAAGACGTCCTAAAATACAATTTAACCACATGCCAAATCGACACGGATAAATGGAGACTACGGCATCAAATCGTCAGGTATGGAGTCGCATCGTCCACGAAGGTCCAATATGTTTCGAACAGCATCGGCGAAGACGTGAGACTGAGAAGTACAATGCGAGGAAAGAGCGTGAGGTTTACAGTAGGATCAACCCTGGAGCCAGTGGCTGCTCCGAACAGCGTGTGTCGCTACTGTGGGAGAGTTTGTGTTTCCAGGATTGGGCTATGTAGTCATCTAAGAACTCACCTTTAGAAGACAATCTACTCGAAAACGAATGATAGCCTATTATTTTTTACTTTCCCACAATTGTGCGTCTTAGTACTAATCCCACAAGATAGATTTCTATTTTTATTTATTTTTATTAGCCTATTTTCAATTTTGAAAAAATAGGCTTATGAGATCACCTTTTGTCCGCGTGTGTGTGTGTGAGGTGTGTGTGTCCCCTCTCCCCCCCTAATAAAATCTAAACGGCTGGAGCGATTTCAATGAAACTCGGTAAGTTCATAGCACTATTCCCGGCAACTTCGACCGTGCCCTTCAAATTTTGTTACGTCTCACCAATCCAACATGGTGGCTGTGCGAAATATTTCACTATCATTCAATATCTCCGAAGCTATTACCGATATCGCCCTGAAATTGTGTACGATGATAAAGGGCATTACTAGAAGTTCACCTATGAGACTTTCAAAAACCTGGTGACTACAAAACCAACATGGCGGTCAATCGAAGTTGAGACTTTTAAATAGACTTTTCTCGCGATTTAACAATCCAAACGTAATGAAACTTGGTACACCAAATGTTCATACACATTGTAATGCACTGGAGTCTAATTTAGTTCAATTGTTTACATAACCTCAAAATGGCGGCTGTGCGAAATATTTCACTGACATTCTATATCTCCGAAACTATTACAGATATCACCCTGCAATTTTGTACAGCTATAACGGGTACTAATACAAGTTTACCTATGCATATTTCATAAACCTCTATAGTACAAAACGAACATGGCGACCAAGCGAATTTGAAATGTTTTAATAGACCTTTCTCGTGATTTAACTCTCTGAGCGCAGTGAAATGAGGTACCGTAAATGATTTTGCAGATTGTAATGCACTGCCATCTAATTAACTGTAATTCAATTGTTTACATAACCTCAAGATGGCGGCTGTGCGAAATTTTAAAATTAAGTTTTTATTTCTTGTGTCGTAATCATGCGATCGAGGTGAAAGTTTGAATAATGAACCTAGGCAATAATTGTCCTTGAATGGTACATAGCTCTATGGCCTATACATATAACAATCCTAAATGGCGAGCTTCCGAAATATTTAGACAGTTCTCAATATCTATGAATCTTTTACAGCAACCAAATTGATTTTTTTTAATGTTCATAGAGACTATGAACATATGTTCACCTAAAGGACTTTCATTAACCTGGTGGCACAAATCCAACATGGCGGCGACGCGAAGTATAAATATTTAAATGGACGTTTCTCGCGAATTAACTATCCGAGTGCCGTGAAACGTTGCACGTTAAATGCTTATACAAATGTTGATCCACTGGCATCTAATTTATTTCAATTGTTTGCATAATCACAAGATGGCTGCTGTGCGTAATTTTAAAATCTCGTTTGTACTTCTTGTGTTCTAATCATGCGATTGAAGTTTGAATACCACACGTACACAATAATCTTAATGTAATAGTACAAAAATAAAAATCCAACCTGGCGACCATCTGAAATATTTAGACGGTTCTCAATATCTACGAATCTGTTACAGCAATTAAACTTTAATTTTGTATGTTGATAGAGGCAATTAACATTAGTAGGATATATGAAAATAGGCTGTAAAGTTCTTCACGGAACTACTTGTTTTTCACTACATTTCTTTATAAATTACCGACATGGGAAGTCCACCATCCAACATCCTAAGTTTTATCTCTATTAGACAATAGACAAGGCGGCTTCGGTGGCGTAGTCGATTGCATGCTGAGCTTCTATGTCCAAGATCGCGGGTTCAAATCCGGCCGAAATCATCGGATTTTTAAGAGCGTTAAAAATCCCTCAGTATGCCTTCCTCCGGAGGGGAAGTAAAGCCGTCGGTCCCATGTCATAGATTTATGGCATGTTAAAGAACCTTCCACTAATTACACATGTGTGAAGCTAAATTGTATAGGTTAGGAATGTAAACAACGCTCCTAAGTTCCTACGTTCGTTGCCAAGAGCCGACTGCGGTGACGTCTGGTAGCTAAGTTCTGAACTAGTATTCGTTAATGGTGGCGTTTGGCGGCAAAAGTAGGAACTACTTGAAAGTTGATCGTCTGCAGTCCTTACTTGAATTAAAACAGATACACACACTAATACAGTCATCACAATTAACACCGGTTATCAGACAGATTCTAGACACACCCAAAGTACACGGGGCTACATGACTGCGTTGTCGCAGCCCCTAAACTTAAGAACCAACCAGACAATAGACATAAACATATAATTTAAAAAGAAAAACGGGTATTGCGGTATCGGAGCACACCTCGTCCTAAAACCAAACAGTCGCCGTTTCCTCAACTAGCGGAAAACAAATTGAACCTCAGAATTAAGTAATGAGTTAATGGTTAACTTTGACAAGAAGATTCTTATTCACATAAGTTTCCTAAACTTAATACTTTCAATATGGCGGGCTTGCGTTCCATTAAAAACAAATACATTATTTAGGATGCCATTGACCATCTGTCATTAAACATAAAAATAGGAACCATCAAATAAATAGACAAATATGACACATAACTCAGTTTCAATATCACGCGGGACCTCCATATTGAATATTGACTCGAAATGAACATGAGTATATTGGCTAAATTTTGAAGTATTGCTATTTAGAAAAATGCAGTACACGCAAGGCATAAATTTAACAGATTCATTCATGTAAAGTGCCTCACGTGCATACTGCATACATATTTGATATAAAGCAACATACTTTCCCAAGAAACTAAACTATCCTGTTAAATATTATGAGCAGCTGCGATATTGAACATAAACTATATTAAAATCCAGTTGAAGGTGTCCATACGCATAATAACAGAAATAAGCACACATCTGAGCCACTTATATTGAATTTAAGTTTGGAATTAAAAGTAGGCAATTAAATTACTAACAAAACTGCTTGTTTATTATTGCAATCACCACGTGTAGTTTAAAATCACTACGATCACTGGTGGATGCAAAAATGCTACATGAAATCAGAATATTTTTCTAGTAACTCCAATATCTGTCATTAGAAAATAATACTAAAAGAATAAAGAATTAAACTTATTTTATAATAAAAGATATACTTCAAATCATAGCAATTTGTAACTAAGCCAACAATTCTCTCTTATTGCGCAAAATTAATGACCTGCCAGTAACAAAATCCTGTTTCAATCAAAGTGGATTTGAGCCTATAATTAAACTGACGTAGTATTCTCAACTTCCTAATTATTCCCAGGACTCAAACATTTGTGTTAGTATCTGAATTTCATTTGATATGATTTAATTTCGATCTAATTAGAATCTAGCATGTAACCGAGTATAATGGGTAAATTTGAGGTGTATGCTCAACAATTTTCTCCATCATAATTTTTCAGTAATATTGATAATTACAATAATAATAATAATAATAATAATAATAATAATAATAATAATAATAATAATAATAATAATAATAATAATAATAATAATAACAATAATAATAATAATAATAATAACCTGCAATAAGTGGGGATCATACCATGCCACTTATTTTCGTTACTGTAGCTCTTAGATATTGAGATATATTTATTTTCATACTTTATGCTTTAAAGATCGCGGCTGCTTGCAATATACTGTCTCATGCAGTCATCATACGCTGATAACAGCAGTTCCTTTTTAATAACTGTCTGGGGCAGATGACCTGAATGTTTCACCCCTTATAACAACAATCACCGGCAACTGATTTTAACTTATCTTTTTATATCATTTAACACCAATAATCTAGATAGCAGGCCTCTTGCAACAACAATGAGTGTCATAATCATCATCACCAGTTTTTTGACCACCAAGTGGTGTAGCGACTAGCGATCTTGGCTGTCGCCCTGGAGGTCCGGGTTCGATTCCCAACTCTGGCATGAAATTTTAATTCTAGTTTGAGGACAAGAACGGGGTACGCTAAGTCTCGTGAGGCAAAACTGAGTAGAGGAGGATTCGAATCCTACCTCAGCCATCCTCAAATGAGGTTTCCCGTGGTTTGCCACTTTTACTCTAGGAAATTGCTGAGAAAGTGCCTAACTTAAGGACACGGCCGCCTCCTTCCCAATGCTATCCCACCATTTACAAATACACACACTAATACATCCAACACAATGCGGTTATCATACAAATTTTGCAGACCCAAATACACGGGGCTATGTCCACGGTTTCGCAACCCCTAAAATAAGCATCAAGATCACCAGTTGACAATTCTTGTAAAACCCTTAACCTAATAGCTGGTTCTTGCCATAAATTCAGTCGTTACAAATGTTACATTTTCTTCTCCTTCAATGGACTATGAAATTCATTACCTTATTTTCTAAGGAAATAATTAACTCATTTCTACGATTTTCTTCGTAAAATAGAATTCAAAGATTCCCTTCTTTATCACCGTCACACAATCCACCACGAATAGACAAAAAGAACAATTCGCCGGCTTTAGCGGACATCGATTGAGATTTGCACTAGGATTCAAAAAGCCATCGTTTGCGGAAAGCCTTGTTCTGTCTGTGGTAACAAAACTGTGGGTTTTAGCGACAGAGATGGGGTAATGGGCTCTGTGGAATTCTGGCCGCTCCCGCTAGACTCTCTGGGGAAGCTGTGGAAAGGGGGGAGATGGAGAAAAAAGAAGGGCCTAGCAGATTTATAGTCGAGTAGATACTGATTCTCTCAACGCTGGCTGGAGCTGCTACAACCATCGAAAGAAGAAAATGTAATGAATGTGAAATTAAGGGAATTTTCAACCGGAAGAGGGAAAGAGAGAATTGTTAGTAGGGGTGAATAATGGCAAAATATAGACTAAGAAGTGTAAAGGGCTTATTTTAATATTAGTGATTATGATAATCGTAAACTGGAAGACAGTGAGTGCCCCATCATGAATACCTACTATTTTAATCAATCTACAAAGGTTTGGATATCCCAGATGATTCCTTACATTCAGAATATACAGTAAGACATCACAAATGTAAATGGTAATATAACATATGAATGGTTTGCGGAATGAGAGTACTGATACAGGGTAGTCTACGAGAATTTTACAATGAAAATTAAAGACGAAGGAAAGGCACAGAATATTCTTGTTATGAGTGTGAACTATAAAAACAAGAAGGCCTAGTTCCGTGAAGAACTATACAGTCTATTTTCATGTATCCTACGTATGTTAATTGCCTCTATCAACATACAAAATGTCAGTTTGATTGCTGTAAGAGATTCGTCTAAATATCTCCGATGATCGCCATGTTGGATTTCTTAGGTATATGTAGGTCTTAGAGTGTACTATTAGGCTACAGGCAGATTATTGTGTGGGTGTAGTATTCAAACTTCAACCGCATGATTAAGACACAAAAAATAAAATCGAGATTTTAAAATTTCGCACAACTGCCATCATGGAGTTATGAAAACAATTGAAATAAAATAGATGCCAGTGGATTACAATTTGTATAGGCATTTACCGTACCAAGTTTCACTGCCCTCGTATGCTTAAATTACGAGCTACGCCCATTTAAATATTTACCTTTCGCGTCACCGCCATGTTAGATTTGTGCTCACCAGGATATTGAAAATCCCATATGTGAACTTAGGTTCATAGCTTCTATTAGCATTCAAAATTTCAGATTGATGGCTGTCATAGATTAGTAGATAATGAGAACCTTCGAAATATTTCGGATGATCGCCATGTTGGATTTTTATATATGTAGGCCATAGAGTTATGTACTATAAAATGATGATTATTGCGTAGGTTCATTATTCATACATTCAATTCGATCGCATGATTAATACACAGGAAATAAAAACTTAATTTTAAAATTTCGCACAGCCGCCATATTGAGGTTATGTAAACAATTGAACTAAATTAGATGCCAGTGCATTACAATGTGTATAAACATTCACTGTACCGAGATTCACGGCGTTTAGAAGGTTAAATCGCGAGAAAAGTCTTTTTAAATGTTTTAACTTCGCTTGGCCGCCATGTTCGTTTTATAGTCGACAGGTTTTTGAGAGTCTAACAAGTGAATTTCTAGTAGTGCCCTTGAATTCTTTAATCTTTAATTCACAAATATTTACCATGCATTTTAGTTTTAATTCGAACAAATTGGTCAGTATAAATTACATAAAATTTACCAAAGCAACTTTCAGGATGTGACTCAATGCTACACTGTACACAATGCTACTTTGTGCACTACCTGTACGTACCACACCGATGCAATGGAACTTGCTCATCGATAAGGCGATCGAGGCTTTTATATCGTACTTCTTGTAAGACTACTGAAATTATTTTTGCTTTTACACCTCTTGGAATGGGGACATCAGAAATGGAGAGTAGTGACATTGTCACTCGGCGAATGAACACCAGGATGGATAGTCAGGTGTACAGTATTTCATATTCTCAGCAGCCGCAAATTCACAACTGCTCTACTCAAACAGAATCTAAAACATTTTCATCATAAATCCTTGGATGGATTTAAACTTCAACATTTTGGTCGTTCAAATCGAGTGGCGTTCAATATCAATTTGATGAATAGGTATACTCCTTCTCCTTTCGTATTCCATTTGTGGCATCGGTTATAGCTGGCACAGGTATCTTCATGTAAGTAGCTAGCGTGGTGGCGCAGTGGTCTAGCTGCTTGCCTCTCTGCAAGGCGGACCAGGATCAATTCCTTGATAATGCATACGAGTTTTTGAAATGAAATGTCCTGAGGCTCAGATTCCAAGGGGAGATCCGTGGCTCGTGAACGCATTATTAACAGTAACGTAAAACTATAAACTTCCTTTCCTTTTCATTTAACTTGACAGAGTGGTTTGTGTGACAATTATACCTTCACTTTCTTGGGTGAGCTCACTTTTTCTAAGATCCCTGAAGTTAATTCTTGCTCTTAATTACTACCCTCATCATTTCGGCCACTGTGTTCTACAGCTGTTGGATGAACAATCACCTCCTATACATCCAACTCGATCAATAATTGCCCACATCTCAGAATCATAATTTTCATTCACATCAAAACTACACTGAACAATGATTTCCCCAATAGCATCCCTGTTGGTAACAGTAGTTAACGTAACATCTGATGTAGTATTGTGTCCTCACTGAAATCACTTCAGCCCTTTAGATTTTATTAGGGAAACACACAATCAAAAGGTGTTCTCATTAGCCTATATTTCATGTGATGAAACTAGGCTAACAATGGAATTGAGTAATTCGTTAATAGTTTAAAATATAATCAAATTAGCAAATAGCAATATTATTGTAACTTACCTCCAGCCTTCCTTTGAATGGCCCATTGTTTCCTACTTTATTTGACATGTTTGATCACCCAAGGAACTGGTTAGTTAGTTATTGTTGTTTTAAGGGGCGGAACTACGAGGTCAAGTGCCCCTCCAAGGAACTGGGATACATACCAATACTTATAATTACATTGCATAATTGTAATAACATGTGTATTTAAAAATGACTTGTGATATAATATTCTTTGCTTTAGTGAAATGGATACTCTATCATCTTCATCATCATCATCATCATCATCATCATCATCATCATCATCAACCTCATCCTCATCCTCATTCTCCTCCACCTCTTCCTCGTCCTCATCATCCTCATCCTCATCCTCATCATCATCATCATCATCATCCTCATCCTCATCCTCCTCATCATCATCATCATCATCATCATCATCCTCATCATCATCATCATCATCATCACCATCATCATTTGAAAATATTCTACTCATTTTGATATATGTAGTGAAAATCCGCTACCGGGTAGACTCACTGTTTGAAACAACCGCGTTTACAAATATGTACAGCAGTGGATATCCAAGTTTTAAGAGACTAGTTTCCTGTACATCTACTCGGCTGAAAACAAGGTTTTCTTGGTCATTAATATAGTCCTCAAAATCCAATATTTGAAGATAACCTGTGTCCACCGACTGATTACTCCCGTGCATAAAGTTAGACTGATTTCAGAACGCTGTAGGGTTAATTTCTTCGTGTTAGAACTAACGTCTTTCAAGCAAAATACGGTACGGTTGATATTTAGAACCACAATAAAAATCAGTAATGTAAAACAAAAATAATCGAATGCATCAGAAAGAAATCGGAAACCCCTATGAACGTCGAATTGTCTGGTGAAGGAAACCTGCCTAGGGGAAGGAAAACCCTGATAACAAACCTTAACTGCAGTGTCTGATCCGTAGAGGGCGGCTGCAAACAGCGTCTGTTCTCCATGTTAGGAGCAGCTGAACATGAACACCTGGCTGTAGGTTAAAAACGCACCCATCCATAATATGGAGAAAATAAATTTAATAATTAATGAAAGGCCACTGCCTGAGGTTCGTCAGGGCATGTCCAGAGCCGGCGATGGACATGACAGCAAGCGAATCGTCGGTGGCAGGATGCTGATGAGGCGGGCTCCTGTCGCACAAGAAGATACAGCCCAACAACTACAACAAAGCCAACCAACGTCAAGTGCTTTGCCTGCTGAAAGTGCTGTACCAGAACCACTTCCGGCACTCACCCAAGCAGGCCTGCCAAGAAAGCGCTTAAAATGGTCAATCGTAATGAACGAGACCATAATGCGCATTTATTATAAGGTGACTCGCATTGGAACAGAACTAACTGGATATAGGCAGAAATTATTCAATGAGTTCCATGAAGCAAACCCCGAACTCCGTGTGACTGAACAGAGAGTGGCGGACCAATATAGGGCGATAGTCCGTAATAATTTAGTGCCAGAAGCAAGACTGAATACAATCAAGCAGGAGGTCAGAAGAGTACTTGATTGTGATCAAGGAACTAATCTGGAGAGTGAATTAGCACAACAGCTCCTTGAGCAGGAACAACATCAAGAAGAACACAATGAGCCAGTCAGTGGCATACAGCCGGATACACATCATGAAGATGAGTCACATACCAGCATCTTAGCAGATGAAATGATGACGGCAATGACTCAGTTCAATGGAACAGACCCAATGCTTAGACCTGCCTTGCCTCGAGTAAATTCGTCTAGGAAGGTATCATAAATTTTAAATATCATGAATCAAGCTCTCTTACCCAAACACTTGATAGATGTGAATGACTTAGAATCTCTTCACACTGTTCTGTACTGTGGAGCCATCACAGTTATCAGAACTATGGGCATCCAACTGAGAGAAAGGTATAATTCCTGCAGTAAGAAATGTGCTCCTGTTACTCCTAAGTTGGAGAGACGTCTGATAGGCAATATCGACAAATTGCGAACAGATATTGGCCGTTTGACTGAGTTTATCAGAGGAACGCACACAAGATGACTGGTGAGACTCTGTAAGGCAATAATGAGGTGGACCAAAATCCACACCGACCGAGATGATCCAAACACAAAAGCCGAACAGTGTTTAGATACACTCAAACAGAAACTTACGTTGGTAGCGAACAGACTTTCCAGATACAGAGCCAGTAGGAAACGGAGACAGGACAACAACTTATTTGTCAAAGGCGAGAAGAAATTCTACAGAGCACTGAGTGAAAACCATGCATCCTTAAATGCTCCTTATCCAACAAGAGAAGAAATTGAAGAGTTTTGGAGCAATTAACTATCCAAAGCCACCATTTTTAACTCAGACTCCCATTGGGTTCAGGAAGTAACAAACATCTCTAAATTAACTATCCAAAGCCACCATTTTTAACTCAGACTCCCATTGGGTTCAGGAAGTAACAAACATCTCTAAAGAGTTTAATCCGATGCAATATGATCCAATAACATCCACCGAAATTTCTTCCATCATTAAAGGTCTTCCTAACTGGAAAGCACCTGGTTTAGATCAGATAAAGAATTACTGGTATAAGAAATTATGGTGCGTATACGATCTTCTGTCTACTCTGGTGAATGAAGTTGTTGCTCATCCGCAGAAGATGCCAAATTTCCTTACACAAGGTGTAACACATCTACTTCCGAAAGACCCACAAAATATGCAAGATCCTGGAAAATACCGTCCAATTACATGCCTTCCCACGATGTATAAGATCATCACGTCCTGTCTTAGTAGGAGGATATATGTCCACTGTGAAAAAAATAATATCATAGCAACACAACAAAAAGGATGCACGAAAGGGTCCAAAGGGTGTAAAGAAATACTTATCATTGACTCAGTGGTTTCTAACCAAGCCTTTACCAATAACAGAAATTTATTCACGGCATATATTGACCACAAGAAGGCCTATGATTCCGTGCCCCATGATTGGTTGATCCATATTTTGTCTGTGTATAAGATTGATCCTCAGATTATATATTTTTTGGAACACGCCATGACATCGTGGCGTACAGTGATGAGCCTTAGTACTACAAATGGCAGTATTGCAACAAGTGTGATCCCAATCCACAAGGGAATATTCCAAGGAGACTCCTTGAGCCCATTATGGTTCTGTCTTGCCATGAACCCACTATCAAACCAACTTAATTCAACAAAATATGGCTTCAGTATCCAGAAGAACTCCAGGGAGCTTGCAAAACTCAACCATCTCCTGTATATGGATGACCTAAAGCTATATGCTGCCACCAGAGCACAGCTAGAGTTTCTGTTGAAGATAGTGGAAACCTTTTCACAGGATGTGAAAATGGAATTCGGGCTGGAGAAATGTAAGACGCTGAACGTTATGAAAGGCAAGCTGCAGGAAGGTGTATATGAAACAGCTCAGGGCCAGCAGATTGCAACAATGCTCACTAGCGAGACCAACAAGTATCTGGGAATGAAGCAAGCCAGACACATAGAACACTCAGTAGTGAAACAAGATCTGACGAAGGAATTTGTCAGAAGAATTAAGCTTGTTTCTAACACCAGCCTCAACAGTAAAAACTTGGTTAAGGCAATCAATGCTTATGCTGTCCCTATCCTTAGTTACTAGTTTTGGGTCATCAAGTGGAGTCAAACTGACATTGCAAGTTTCGAACAGAAAATTAGAACATCACTGACCAAATCACGAAAGCACCATTCCAGGACATCTGTGGAACGAGTTATGTTACCGAGACATATGGGTGGGAGAGGAATTGTTGATATAAACAACCAATTAGCTCGACAGATCTATGAGCTAAGAAAATATTTCTCTTCTGTATCGAACCATTCGATGCTGCACAAGGCTGTCACAGAAGCTGATGATTCAACTCCACTACTCTTAAGTCAGCAAGAGACTCAAATTCAGGTGCGCAGTGATTTGGATAGATTCAATGCCTGGTTGTCCAAGCCACTACACGGAAGACATCCCAATGAAGTCATCCAAACTCACGTCGACAAGCTAGAGTCGAACTTTGGGTTGATTTCTGGGCAGATGTTTCCTGAAACAGAAGGCTTTATGATGGCTATTCAGGAAGAGGTTGTCCCCACGAGGAACTACCTAAAGTTCATAATCAAGGATGCATCTGTGCAAGATGACCATTGAAGATGCGGTTGCCCAACATCTGAGACTGTTCAGCATATTATATCAGGTTGTCTCCATTTTGCAGGGACAGATTATAGGAAGAGACATGGTTTTGTTGCCAAGATAGTACATCAAGAATTGGCTATACAACTTCAACTGCTGAGCCAAGAGAAAGTGCCGTACTACAAATATGCTCCTGAAAGTGTACTGGAAAATGACAGCTTTACGTTGTACTGGGATCGTACTGTATTGACAGATCAATCAGCTGTACACAACAGACCTGATTTAGTTCTTGTTGACAAATGCATTAAGCACCCCATCTTCATAGATGTGGCGATCCCAAACAGTGGCAACATACTAACAAAGCATGTTGAAAAGCTGTCAAAATACACAGAGCTTTCAGAACTGATAAGGAAGCAATGGCAGAAGTCAGGACAGTTCCTATTATTATATCCAGCACTGGCGTGATTCCCAACAACTTAAGGAATCGCTCACGGCGTTGAAATTAGACCCAGGCCTTTTCAAACTGATGCAGAAAACAGTCATACTTTATACGTGTCGTGTAGTAAGGCTGTTCTTGGGCAAACAGGCCTGAAGCAGTGAGGGAAATATGAAGCTACTAGTCAATGCAGTCACTAAGAATTTGCTCCTTGTGATATGTACGGTATCTGGGATTGTAAATGTTTTCTTTCCAGCAAATGCTGAGAATGTCTAAGCGCATGCGCAAAATAAATAATAATAATAATAATAATAATAATATCGTATGGCCACGGGTGCCGGGTGCAAGCTTTGTTATTTGACACCCAGAGGGTAGCATGCATGTCGAATTTCGTTGTTCCTTGAAGCACTATAAAAGTCGGGGGTTAGATATCTAAGCTTCTTGAACACTATAGCACTTTCTAGTAGAGAAATGAGGAACTTTGTGTTGGCGGAAACTCCCGAGATTAATTTTGCCATTATGAACACGGCCTACTGAATTCAAATGGGTTCTTTGACATGCCAACATCGTATGGCATGCGTGTCTAATTTTGCCGCCTTTCAAAAAAAAAATCACTTACCATGGCCAGGAGCGAACCTGCCAGCTTAGGGGTAGTAGACTGACACGTTAACCACTCACCCACCGTGGCAAGTAATTGACAGGTGAAAAGCTAAAGTAGGAGACGTTATTCAGCAAAATAACCAGTGATGCACATAATAAGTAGGTTGTTTCAGAGAAGAAGAGCATTTCTACCGAAAAGGAATTTGTTGACATCAAATATAAATTTAGGTATCAGCAAGTCAAATTTGAAAGCCTTTGTCTGGAGCGTGGCGCTCTATGGAAGTGAAACTTGGACTATTGGTGCAGCAGAAAAGAGGAGAAAAGAAGGGCTTAAATGTGGTGTTACAGGAGAATGATGAAGATCAGATGGGTAGATACAGTAACAAACGAAGAGGAATTAAGACGAGTGGGAGAGGAATGATACTTCTGGCGTCTACTAATGAAGAGAAGAGATAGGTTGGTAGGACACATAAGACAACCAGGAATAGCAAAGTTAGTTATGGAAGGAAGGGTCACGGACAAGAACTGTAGGCGAAGACCAATGTTAGAATTTCTTAAATTGATTGCCTCGGATGTAAGGTGTGGTAGCTAAGTAGGGACGAAACGATTAGCTCAGGACAGGGAGGCATGGAGAGCTACATCAAATCAGTTAAAAGACTGAAGACGTAAACAAGAACCAGAACCATAGCCATATCAGGATCACACGATTAGCTCAGAACAGTGAGGCATGGAGTTCTGCATCAAACCAGACAATAGACTGCAGTCTCAAACAACAACCAGAACCATAGACATATCAGACTACATGACGGGACTGAGAACAGCAATATGACTTGCTCGAGTAATATCGTATCAGTGACCGCACATATCCGAGCATTGTGTGTCATAGAATCTCCCAGCCAGCGCCCCCTCGATTGCTGTATGTTGCTATAATTAAGAACATTCATAAATAACTTAATTAACAGCGGGACTGAATTATTCAGCATCAGTATCGATCATTAACCATAATTTCAATATAACGACCACTCTGGTAGATATAATTGGATCTTCCAAACCATGGCAATTACGAAGTTAATTATTTTTAAAAGCATTAGTGAGTAATTTATTAATTGTTTAGTTTGATGCATGGTGTGTTTTTATTTCTTCAATATTTTTTTATTATAATACAAAATAAGTTTGTCTATATTTTAGTCGATTTTCATCACATGAAATATGGGCTTATGATGTCACCTTTGGTCCGTATGTGTTCATGTGTGTCCCTCCCTAATAAAATCCAAATGCTGGAGCGATTTCAATTAAACATTGTAAGGGCTTACTAAATGACGTCCGCCCTCGATTACAATTTACGAATTTTCATAAGTGTCCCTAATGGTGGGCGCATGAAATATTTCACTGGCTTTCAATATCTCTTCATTTATTACAGTGATCAAACTGAAATATCGTATATGATGGTGGATGCTCAAGTTAGTTCACTTATCTGACTTACAAGATGCTGTAGGCACAAAAGCAGTATGACAGTCACGCGAAGTTCAATAATTGTATGGACTTTCCTCGTGGCCTAATCACCCGAGTTCAGTGAAACTTAGCATGTTAAATCTTTCCACGAGGATTATTATAGCAACGCCTAATTCAGTTCAGTACTACTGTAATGAAGAAAGAATAAACTTATAAGATGGTGGTTGTACGAAATTTCAAAATCATGTTTTTTATTTATTATATCTTAATAAAAACATATTTAATACTTAAAGGTATACACTGTGTAATCAAGCAGCCATATAAAATACAAAGTGTAATGTTTATCTGTTAGAGCGTGTTCATTATACTGCGATCAGCATGTTCCCCGTAAATTCCCTGTTAGGTAGATTTCATTAGAAAGCTAACTAATGCAATGGGTACCATGTTTCGACTTCCGGAAAATTTCGACATATCTTCGCGTTTCACATCCCCCAGACCCCAAAACCACCGTCAGTTCAAAAGTTTATATATAATTTATGTATATATGTATCTATATATATATATATATATATATATATATATATATATATATATAAACTAGCTGACCCGGCAGACGTTGCCCTGCCAATCAAAGAAAGTGTTGTAACTTTTTTTCTTGAAGTGCTTTTGGACACACAATATTTTTTTCAATTTTGTTATCTGCCTCTAAACTATCGTGAAATGAATTAACTAATCTAGAAACATTCGTGGGAGCGTGCACAACTCTCCAACGTTTCATCGCAATTGGATAAATGGCATAAAATGCATACGGGATTTTGTTTAAATGATTCGGGCGCTGTCACTCATTTGTTGAATCTACTCGTGCTCTACCAACTGTGAAATTGATTTACTAAGTTAGAAAGCTTCACGTAAGTATACACAACAACTCATCAACGTTTCATCGGAATCGGATGAATGACATATGAACGTATACGGGATATTTTTTAAAGGATCGCGTGCTGTCACTCATTTGTGAATCTACTCATGCGCTACCTGTTGTAAAATTGATTTACTATACCTGAAACCCTATCTGGAGTGTACTCAATCATTCACCAAGGTTTCATCGCAATTGGATGAATGATATATGACGGCATACGCGACAATGTGGAAACGATTCACGCGCCGTCGCTCATTTGTTGAATCTACTCGTGCGCTTCTTATTAAAAACTGGATTTACTAATCCAGAAACCATTCCTGGAGTGTACACAACAATTCACCAAAGTTTCATCGTAATCGGATAAATGTTATATGGACGCATACAGGACTATGTTGAAACGATTCGCGCGCCATCGCACATTTGTTGAATCTACTCGTGCGCTACCTATTGTAAAATGAATGTACTGAGCCAGAAACCTTTACTGAAGTGTACACAGCAATTTACCAAAGTTTCATCGCAATCGGATAAATGGTATATGGACGCATATGGTACTTTGTTGAAATGATTCGCGTGCCGTCACTCATATGTTGAATCTACTCGTGCGCTACCAATTGTAAAATGGATTTATTAAGTCAGAAACCTTCCGTAGGGTGTACACAACATCTCACCCAAGTTTTATCGTAATCGGACGAATGGTATATAAACTTATACGGGATTTTGTTGAGACATTTCGCGCGTCGTCGCTCATTTGTTGAATCTACTCGTGCGATACCTATAGTAAAATGAATTTACTAAGCCAGAAGCCTTCCCTAAAGTGTACACAACATCTCACCCAAGTTTCATCGGTATCGGACGAATGGTATTTGAACGCATACGGGACCTTTTTGAAACGCTTCGCGCGTCGTCGCTCATTTGTTGAATCTAGTCGTGCGCTATCTATTGTAAAATGGATTTACTAAGCCAAACACATTCCCTGGAGTGCACTTAACATCTCACCCAAGTTTCATCGCAATCGGATGAATGGTATATGAACGCATACGGAACTTTGAAACGCTCTAACGTGCAGAGACAAACAGCATTCGCCATCACTGCCACCTTTGGTATAAAACACAACTTTCCGCCATGGGCGGAGTGTATGTTATGGCGGTAGTTGCACAGGTTGCGACCAGGTGGCTCTACGTGCAAAGACACACAGTCCAAAAGGATCACTTTTCACTAAGGCTAGCGGTTTCCATGACGACTGTTTATGACTGAATATTGTGGTTCTAAATTTGTGTGTAAATTGTGGTTCTAAAATTCTAAAATTCCACCTATCGGGTCAAATTGTGAATCTAAACCATACATGGGCCCACCCTAACATTCATACAAAATTTCATCAAAATCGGTCCAGGCGTTTAGGAGGAGTTCAGTCACATACACACGTGTCGAAGAATTATATATATAAAGACAAGCTGACCCGGCAGACGTTGTCCTGCCAATCAAAGAAAGTGATGTAACTTTGTTTCATGAAGTGCTTTTGGATACACAATATTTTTTTCAATTTCTGTTAACTGCCTCTAAACTATCATGAATTGAATTAACTAATTTAGAAACATTCGTTGGAGCGTGCACAACAACTCTCCAAAGTTTCATAGCAAACGGATAAATGGCATTTAACGCATACGGGATTTGGTTTAAATGATTCGTGCGCTGTCACTCATTTGTTGAATCTACTCGTGCTCTACCAACTGTGAAATTGATTTACTAAGTTAGAAAGCATCACGTAAGTGTACACAACAACTCATCAAAGTTTCATCGCAATCGATGAATAGTATATGAACGCATACAGGATTTTGTTGGAACGCTTCGCGCGTCGTCACTCATTTGTTACATCTACTCGTGCGCTACCAATATTGTAAAATGGATTTACCAAGTTGAACACCTTCCCTGGCGTGTACACAACAACTCATCAAAGTTTCATCGGAATCGGATGAATGACATATGGACGCATAAGTGATTTTCTTTAAACTATTCGCGTGCCGTCACTCATTTGTTGAATCTTATCATTCGCTACCTATTGTAAAATAGATTTACTAAGCCTGAAACCTTCTCTGGCGTGTACTCAATGATTCACCAAGGTTTGATCGCAATCGGATGAATGATAATGACCGCATACGGGACATTGTGGAAACGATTCGCGCGCCATCGCTCATTTGTTGAATCTACTCGTGCGCTACTTATTAAAAACTGGATTTACTAAGACAAACATTTCCTGGAGTGTACACAACAATTCACCAAAGTTTCATCGCAATCGGATAAATGGTAGGCTATATGGACGCATACGGTACTTTGTTGAAATGATTCGCATGCCGTCACACGTTTGTTGAATCTACTCGTGCACTACCTATTGTAAAATGGATTTATTAAGCCAGAAACCTTTCGTAGGGTGTACACAACATCTCACCCAAGTTTCATCGTAATCGGACGAATGGTATTTGAACGCATACGGGACCTTATTGAAGCGCTTCGCGCGTCGTCGCTCATTGTTGAATCTACTCGTGCGAAACCTCCTGTGAAATGGATTTACTAAGTTAGAAACCCTCACGTAAGTGTACACAACATCTCACCCAAGTTTCATTGGAATCGGATGAATTGTATATGAACGCATACGGGACTTGATTAAAAGTTCGCGCGTCGTTGCTCATTTGTTGAATCTACTCGTGCGCTACTTATTGTAAAATGGATTTACTAAGTTAGAAACCCTCACGTAAGTGTACACAACATCTCACCCAAGTTTCATCGCTATCGGACGAATGGTATTTGAACGCATACGGGACCTTTTTGAAACGCTTCGTGCGTCGTCGCTCATTTGTTGAATCTATTCCTGCGCTATCTATTGTAAAATGGATTTACTAAGCCAAACACCTTCCCTGGAGCTCACTCAACATGTCACCCAAGTTTCATGGCAATCGGATGAATGGTATATGAACGCATACGGGACTTTGAAACGCTCTAACGTGCAGAGACAAACAGTAGAATTCGACATCACTGCCACCTTTGGTACAAAACACAACTTTTCGCCACGGGCAGAGTGTATGTAATGGCGGTAGTTGCACAGGTTGCGACCAGGTGGCTCTGACGTGCAAAGACAAACCGTCCAAAGACAACAGCTTTCACGAAGGCCAAGGCTAGTGGTTTCCATGACGACTGTTTTTGACTATATATTGAGGTTTTAAAATTGTGTGTAAATTGTGGCTCTAAAATTGTGTTCATTCCACCTACCGGGTCAGATTGTGAATCTAAACCATACATGGACCCACCCTAATATACATACCAAATTCCATCAAAATCGGTTCAGTCCTTCAGGAGGAGTTCAGTCACATACACACGTGTCGAAGAATTTATATATATAAAGATATATATATATCAGTTTCTTGTGGACACGATAACTGCCGTAATTTTGCACCAATCACTTTGAATTTTTTACATAATATGTATCCCTATAAAATCTCGGTCGAGTTCGTTAATGGGCAAAATCGGTCGAAGGGGGAGAAAATGGGGGGCTTTTTTCGAAAAAGTGAAATTTCGCTATAGCTCTCTTAATACGTGAAATATCGAATCCATTCAAAGTTCATAATATGTGTCGGATAAGTGCCAAAAATGTATGTCAAATAAGTTTTTTGATAGCACCAACCATTGACCAAAGGGGTGGAAAAAAGTGGGTTTTTCGGGAAACATTAATCATATCTCTCTTAATAAGCACAATATCAAAACCGTACAAAATGGAAAATATTCCCCTAATAATTACCTAAAACTTTTGTCTGAAAGAAGTTTTGATATGACCCACCATTACGCCAAGGGATGAGAAAAATGATTTCGGAATTTTAAAAAATGCCAAGTGCCATCAGAGGTTACCATAACAACGCTTTTAAATTGATAAGGGATGATCTATCAGAGGTTGCCAAGACAACGCCATTGACTAGATCACATTCATTTTTAGCCTACTTTTAACATTTTGCAAAAATGAGGAAAAAGTAGTCTTATGAGATCGATCCGGGAAAATGTGTGTCTGTCTGTCTATCTGTCTGTCTGTCCTTGTGTCTGTCTGTCTGACTGTGTGTGTGTCCCCCCCTATCAACACCTAAACGGCTGCAGCAATCAAAACCAAATTTAGTATGAGTAAAGATGTGCACCGGAATATCTCACGTCCATATTTGAAAATGATGCCAGTGCTACCAACTGCTGAAAAAACGCACTAGAAATTTGAGCTCCATGTTGGATATCTCGCAAGGTATGCATGGGAGCTATTCCAAAATTGGTACACATGCAGATAATACTATTTCAGGCTAATTTCCAGGAGGCCAACAATGACAGTGTTGCCAAAATAATTTTAAGCCTTCTGATAAGTCCAATGTTTAAATGCATATAACTTCTACACTATCAATTGGATTTCAACCAAATTTTGTATGTAATATCTGTACATAAACAGATATGATTGAGCGTATTCTTAAGAGCCACCAGGGCTGCCAACTGTTAATAATTGCTCTCTCTCTTTTTTATCCAAATACCAATATATCAGAAAGTATGCAAGCCAACAGCTTTAAACTATGCACACGTATATTATGACATTTTAGATTAATTTTGAGTAACTTATATACGTCAGTTCTACCAACATGATTATAAGCCTGCTGATAGTACCAATTTTTAAATACATGTAACTTCTATACTATCAGTTGGATTACAACCAAATTTCGTATGTGCTATGTGTACCATAACATAATGACTGTAAGTATTGTTAAGAGCAATCAGGGCTGCCAACTGTTAATAAATGCTGTCTATATTTTTACCTTAATATCTATATGTCAGAAGGTATGCAAGCCAACAGCTCTATACTTTGCACACGTATAGCACCTGACATTGTAGATTAATTTGGAGTAATTAATACAAGGCAGTGCTGCCAACATGATTCTATGCCTGCTGATATGTCCAATTTTAAAATACATGTAACTTCTATACTAACAAATGGATTTCATCCAAAATTGGCACAACAAGATATCATAATATTTCAGATTATTTCTGACCAGCACACGCATGGTATTGTTGGCAACATGCTTTTACGCGTGCTGATAAATCCAGTGTCTAACTGCATGTAACGTCCATTGGACTTCAACCTAATTTTTTATTCTGTACCTTAAGAGATGGAACTAAGAATATATTCAGTCACCAGGGCTGCCAACTGTAGTGCTCTATCAGGCTACATTATACCAGGTATATTTAGAACTAATTTGATATTTCGATATTACCAACTTAATTTTGTCATTATTCTACATAGGTTCATATAATGTAGAATAATAATTGGCATGAAAAGTAGGCTGTATAGTTCTTCACGGAACTTCTTGTTAGCCTACTTTTCACACTTTTCAAAAATGAGGATAAAGTAGACTTATAAGATATATCCGGGAAAATGTGTCTGTCCTTCTGTCTGTCTGTTCTTCTGTCTGTCTGGCTGTGTGTGTGTGCCCCCCCCTATCAACTCCTAAACGGCTGCAGCAATCGAAACCGAATTTAGTATGAGTAAAGATGTATACCGGAATATCTCAGGCCCATATTTGAAAAAGATGCCAGTGCTACCAACTGCTAAAAAAACGCACCAGAAATATGAGCTCCATGTTGGATATCTAGGAAGGTATACATGGGAGCTATTCTAAAATTGGCACACATGTAGATAATACTATTTCAGTTTAATTTCCAGGTGGCCATACATGACAGCGTTGCCAAAATAATTTTAAGCCTTCTGATAAGTCCAATTTTTAAATGCATATAACTTCTACACTATCAATTGGATTTCAACCAAATTTTGTATGTAATATGTGTACATAAACATATATGACTGAGTGTATTCTTAAGAGCCACCAGGGCTGCCAACTGTTAATAATTGCTCTCTATTTTGTATCCAAATATATCAGAAAGTATGCAAGCCGACAGCTTTAAACTATGCACACGTAAATTACCCGACATTTTACATTAATTTGGAGTAACTTATATACGTCAGTTCTACCAACATGATTCTAAGCCTGCTGATAGGTCCAATTTTTAAATACATGTAACTTCTATGCCAACAAATGGATTTCATCCAAAATTGGCACAAAAATATATAATATTTCAGATTATTTCTGACCAGCACTGGCATGACATTGTTGCCAACATGCTTTTACGTGTACTAATAGATCCAATGTCTAAATCCATATAACGTCCTTTGGACTTCAACCACATTTTGTATTCTGTACCTTAGGAGATGGAAGTAAGAATATATTCAGTCACCAGAGCTGCCAACTGTATTGCTCTATTAGGCTACATTATGCCTAGTATACTTTATTTCGAACTAATTAAGACATTTCGATATTACCCACTTAATTTCGTCATTATTCTAGATAGGTTCATATACTGTAGATTAATCTATGGCATGAATCTTAATTTTAAGAAAAGTAGGCTCTTTAGTTCGTCACGGAACTTCTTGTTCCATCTAACTATGAGGGAAGCGGCTAACTGGTAGCATGCTGAACTTCTATGCCCAAGGTGCTGGTTCAAAGCCGGACAAAGTCGCCGGATTTTATAAGAGCGCTAAAAATCCATCAGCATGCTTTCCTTGGAGGGGAAGTTACAACGTTCATTGCAAGTTGCTGGTTGCGGTGGCATCTAGCAGCCAAGTTCACAGCTAGGTGTCGTTGACGTTAGTATTTGGTACAAAATTAGGTACTACTACTTAAAATTGACCGTCTGCAGACCTTACCTGAATTACAGACTAATACAGTCATCACAAATAACACCGTTTATCAGACAGATTCTACACACACCCAATGTACACGGGGTTACATGACCACATTGTCGCAGCCCCTAAACTGAGGAACCAACCAACATCTCTGCGGGAGATAAAATTTTGCGTGATGAAGTAACAGACTGTTAGATAGTTACACATTAGTTCCAAACTTTGCATAAGGACAGTGTGATCACAAGTATAAAAATTAACCCCAAATGACAAGAAGGTTACCATCCCCATAAGACAGTAAAATGTTAAAAGTGTGCATAGAAAGACGGAAAAATGTTAACTAACCTCCAATTGTAAAATACTTTCTCGCAATAAATGAGGTCTGATCCTCCTACGAAAACCTGCATATTTTGCCTATTATAGCCTATCCCCTAGTTTGCCCGGTGAAATCTACCTCCGCCTTCCGGCGTGCCGAGAGGAATTTTTATCTACTAAGTGTCAAATAACATTAATTTAGAACTGTACTGTTATTGCAACATTCACTACTGTATTTGAAGTACAGTAGGTACCTTCTTAAGGGAATTACATATTTGGTAAGGAAAGCACTTACCTCATATCATTTAGTAGATTACGTACATTGCAGAAGTACGTGTCAGAATATTAGCTTCTAGAACCAGGTATTGATATCGCGCCAGGAGATGGCAGTTGGGTTTGAACTGCAGATGTCTTCCCGCTCACTGCGTATCGCGCATTCCAAAAACATTTAGTTGGTCACTACTTGCTTCGCCGAACTTTTCAGACAGAGGGTGTATTCGTTGCGGGAAGAGTACTGTTAGGTAGATTTCATTAGAAAGCTAACTATTGCAATGGGTACCATGTTTCGACTTCCGGAAAATTTCGACATATCTTCGCGTTTCACATCCCCCAGACCCCAAAACCACCGTCAGTTCAAAAGTTTATATATAATTTATGTATATATGTATCTATATATATATATGCCAACGGCCTAGCCGTGTTGAAACACCGGATCCCATGAGAACTCCGCAGTTAAGCAACATTGGGCGTAGTCGGAACTTGGATGGTGTGCCGGTTCTAGGCACTGCGCGCTGTTGGCCAACATAAGGAGGAGCGGAAAGGCCCTGGCCACCCTACCGCACGTAAACTCCGGCTGGGGGTAGCCTCTTCGGAGGCTCGGACCTGACTTCGGGCAGAATACCGATTAAATATATATATATATATATCAGTTTCTTGTGGACACGATAACTGCCGTAATTTTACACCAATCACTTTGAATATTTTACATAATATGTATCCCTATATGATCTCGGTCGAGTTCGTTAATGGACAAAATCGATCGAAGGGGGTGAAAATGGGGGGCTTTTTTCGAAAAAGTGAAATTTCGCTATAACTCTCTTAATACGTGAAATATCGAATCCATTCAAAGTTCATAATATGTGTCGGATAAGTGCCAAAAATTTATGTCAAATAAGTTTTTTGATAGCACCAACCATTGACCAAAGGGGTGGAAAAAAGTGGGTTTTTCGGGAAACATTAATCATATCTCTCTTAATAGGCACAATATCAAACCCGTACAAAATGGAAAATATTCCCCTAATAATTACCTAAAACTTTTGTCTGAAAGAATTTTTGATATGACCCACCATTATGCCAAGGGATGAGAAAAATGATTTCGGAATTTTAAAAAAATGTCAAATGCCATCAGAGGTTACCATAACAACGCTTTTAAATTGATGAGGGATGGTCTATCAGAGGTTGCCAAAACAACGCCATTGACGAGATCACATTCTTTTTTAGCCTACTTTTCACACTTTTCAAAAATGAGGAAAAAGTAGACTTATGAGATATATCCGGGAAAATGTGTCTGTCCTTCTGTCTGTCTGTCTGTCTGTCTGTCCTTCTGTCTGTCTGGCTGTGTGTGTGTGTCCCTCCATATCAACTGCTAAACGGCTGCAGCAATCGAAACCAAATTTAGTATGAGTAAAGATGTATACCGGAATATCTCAGGCCCATATTTGAAAAAGATGCCAGTGCTACCAAGTGCTAAAAAACGCACTAGAAATTTGAGCTCCATGTTGGATATCTTGGAAGGTATACATAGGAGCTATTCTAAAATTGGCACAAATGTAGATAATACTATTTCAGTTTAATTTCCAGGTGGCCATACATGACAGCGTTGCCAAAATAATTTTAAGCCTTCTGATAAGTCCAATTTTTAAATGCATATAACTTCTACACTATCAATTGGATTTCAACCAAATTTTGTATGTAATATGTGTACATAAACAGATATGACTGAGTGTATTCCTAAGAGCCACCAGGGCTGCCAATTGTTAATAATTGCTCTCTATTTTGTATCCAAATATATCAGAAAGTATGCAAGCCGTCAGCTTTAAACTATGCACACGTAAATTACCTGACATTTTACATAAATTTGGAGTAACTTATATACGTCAATTCTACTAACATGATTCTAAGCCTGCTGATAGGACCAATTTTTAAATACATGTAACTTCTATGCCAACAAATGGATTTCATCCAAAATTGGCACAAGAAGATATAATATTTCAGATTATTTCTGACCAGCACTCGCATGACATTGTTGCCAACATGCTTTTACGTGTACTAATAGATCCAATGTCTAAATCCATGTAACGTCCTTTGGACTTCAACCACATTTTGTATTCTGTGCCTTAGGAGATGGAAGTAAGAATATATTCAGTCACCAGAGCTGCCAACTGTATTGCTCTATTAGGCTGCATTATGCCTAGTATACCTTATTTCGAACTAATTAAGACATTTCGATGTTACCCACTTAATTTCGTCATTATTCTAGATAGGATCATATACTGTAGATTAATCTATGGCATGAATCTTAATTTTAAGAAAAGTAGGCTCTTTAGTTCGTCACGGAACTTCTTGTTCCATCTGACTATGAGGGAAGCGGCTAACTGGTAGCATGCTGAACTTCTAAGCCCAAGGTCGCTGGTTCAAAGCCGGCCAAAGTCACCGGATTTTCTAAGAGCGCTAAAAATCCGTCAGCATGCTTTCCTTCGGAGGGGAAGTTACAACGTTCGTTGTAAGTTGCTGGTTGCGGTGGCATCTAGCAGCCAAGTTCATAGCTAGGTGTCGTTGACGTTAGTATTTGGTACAAAATTAGGTACTACTACTTAAAATTGACCTTCTGCTGACCTTACCTGAATTACAGACTAATACAGTCATCACAAATAACACCGTTTATCAGAGAGATTCTACACACACCCAATGTTCACGGGGTTACATGACCACCTTGTCGCAGCCCCTAAACTGAGGAAGCAACCAACATCTCTGCGAGAGATAAAATTTTGCGTGAAGAAGTAACAGACTGTTAGATAGTTACACATTAGTTCCAAACCTTGCATAAGGACAGTGTGATCACAAGTATAAAAGTGAACCCCAAATGACAAGAAGGTTACCATCCCCATAAGACAGTAAAATGTTAAAAATATGCATAGAAAGACGAAAAAATGTTAACTAACCTCCAATTGTAAAATACTTTCTCGCAATAAATGAGGTCTGATCCTCCTACGAAAACCTGCAAATTTTGCCTATTATAGCCTATCCCCTAGTTTGCCCGGTGAAATCTACCTCCGCCTTCCGGCGTGCCGAGAGGAGTTTTTAATACATACTGTGCTATGGATAAACCAGTGGCCAGCAATTTTGTCTGCTACCTCAGAGGTCCCGGGCTTGATTCCCGGCTCTGCCAAGAATTTAAGTCTTGGTATGGTCTGGTGTGGGGTCTCCCAGCCACGTGATGCTATATTTTGAAATATTCAAACAAAAGTGTTGAGAATTTACTTTTCAACTTTTACAGGAATTAGTTTAGTCTGAACGATTCTTTATCACAATTAAGGTTATTACAGTGGCGGATCCAGAGGTTCACTTCGGAGGGGGCACTCTCGGATTTCAGAGTAGCTAGAGAAAATATGTAATAAAATTACTTCGACCGGTATCTTTAACGGTTTACCCAGCGTAAGCTTGGAAGGCTTACGGACGGCAGGTCCCAGACAGAATTCAGAAAAACCGAGGTGAACAGCGAAACTCCAAATATATATACTCTTCTCTGAAGTCTTAACTCTACACGACTCGAAAGTTGATGCTGGCCGAAGCTGGGGTGATAGACTCTCTCACTACCTCGTAAACTCGTTCCAAAGCTAGTAATTTATATGAGGTACGTCCAGAAAGTAAGTTCCGTTTGGTAATAATATTAAATTGTGTACAGATACAGAAAAATGATTTATTGCATAAAATTCTACAACCCTTAAACTACTTTTCCACATAACTGCCAAAATGTTGCAGGCATTTGTCGCAGCGTGGCACGAGTTTTTGTATACCTTCTTCATAGACGTGTGCCGCCTGTGTCTTCAACTAGTTGTACGTTCCGCTGCAGCGCAGTTCCGCATATGCAAAGACGCTCTGTATCAAGGAGAAGAAACGTGAAGAATTTCTGACACAGTTAGTCACAGGAGATGAAACTTGGGTTTCTTATGACACCCCTGAAAGTAAGCGGCAATCAATGGAATGGAGGCACACTTCATCCCCAGCAAAGGTTAAGCCGAAACAAATCTCGATACCTCGGAAAATGATGTGCAGAGTGTTCTAGGACTGGAAAGGCATCTTACTCATTGATTTCTTACCGCGTGGTCAAACAATCAACGCAGATGCTTACTGCGAGACACTTCGGAAATTGCGCCGTGCAATACAGAATAAGCACCGAGGGTTGCTGTCAAAAGGTGTTGTTTTTCATCACGACAACGCACGACCACACACTGGAAATGTGACGAAAAACCTCCTACAGGGATTTGGCTGGGTCGTGTTTGACTACCCTCCGTACAGCCATGACCTCGCTCCTAGCGACTTTCATCTGTTCACACATCTCAAGTCTTTCCTTGGCGGTCAACACTTCAACAATGACGACGAGCTGAAAGAAGATGTTTCCAACTGGTTGAAGACACAGGCGGCAAACTTCTATGAAGAAGGTATCCAAAAACGTGTGCCACGCTATGACAAATGCCTGCAAAGTTTCGGCAGTTATGTGGAAAAGTAGTTTAAGAGGTGTAGAATGTTGTGCAATAAATATTTTTTATGTATCTGTACACAATTTAATTTTATTACCTAACGGAACTTACTTTCTGGACGTGCCTCGTATCTCAACTGAATGGAGATTGTTGGAAGAAATGAGAACGTAAAATCATTTATAGTGGGCGATGTATTAAATATAGAGATATGCTGTCGCGGGCCTTTTTGTAGAACTTTTCATGTTGGCCAATTCTTACACTCATAGTAGGCTTATAGTCTATAGATATTTTTAATGATTTATCCAGCGTAAGCTTAAATGGCGCACGGACGCCAGGTTTTTCTTCGACTCGATGTACTTAAATCGTTACTGCTCGGCTTCTTGTGGTCACAAATGAATTATTTTTCTACAGAAACCTTCCTCGAGAAATCCTTAACAGAATGGTGAAAACCGCATCAAAATCCATCCAGCGGTTCTCGAGATCACCCGTTACATCCAAGAATCGGGGACTCTGTTTTATACTACAGTATGTCGAGATGCCCGCGACTATCACTGAAACAAATACATGAATTTATAACTAGTAGGGCTATTAAATCTACGTAAGACTCATTAAATACGTCATACAACTGTTCCTAGGGATACTTATAGAGGACTGAACTAATGAAAACAGAGCATTCTTTTAATGTTCCTATGAATTAAAAGAGTACAGTATAATCAACATTGTGATTTAACGTGACTTATGTTTACAAAGGAAATAATCTCTCAGGTGAGTTATAATTCATAAAACTCCTACACAAGTGAAATCATCAGTTCCGCGAATAACGCGCTCAAGGCAGTTGCCAGCTTGCTGGCCGCCGCAAGCGCTAGTGTCGCTTCATCTACCAAGGATGCAATTTCGAAACGCAGCGAGCTTGGTGACTGTGTATACAACTGGTAATACAACTCAGTCCTCCCAGGTTTGCCAATCTAACTCTTCCCCCGCGAAATATAGCTTATTTCAAACTGAGGCTAGCACCAAATAATTTTGAATCCCACCTAGCTGGACAATATTAGCTTTTTTCTTTTCTTAGCGGGGGAGAACTACTTTTAATCTACTTTTAATACAAAATAACGTGTTTTAACAAGGACTTCGAAAATTCTATGAGTACATTAACTCTATTCGTGGGATCGCTATTAACTTCTTGAGCATTAGATCGCCGCCAGCCGAGTTGCTACAGTATGTCCAACAATTCCCCGAATTACGATTATCTCCCAGTTACGAATGAGTGAAATTTTCCGCATGTGCAATGTAAGCAAATGAACCTTTTTCCGGCTGCATGTAGCATTTGTAAGGTAAAAAGGACTTATTAGGTGACAAAAATCTTCGAAAATGATATTTTAGGCAATATAAAGCACAGGATCTTGTTGAAAAAAATTTATAAACATAAAACTGAGTAGCCTATTGTATAACTCATAAATCAACATGATACATCGCGTGAGAGGACATGCCCACTTTTGCTGAGACTTCTGCAAATGTCTTCTCATGTTGAGAGATACGCAATCTTCATGTTGGTAGCACATATAGATTCGAGTTTATTTTGTTCCTGTCAGGGGAACAGGAATGTTGTAGATTTACCATTTCAGTAAAAAATTAACTTAATTTTTTACAGAACTGTTTTAGGTAGATTTCATTAGAAAGCTAACTATTGCAATGGGTCCCATGTTTCGACTTCCGGAAAATTTCGACATATCATCGCGTTTCACATCCCCCAGACCCCAAAACCACCGTCAGTTCAAAAGTTTAAATATAATTTATGTATGTATATATATGTGCATAGATATCAGTTTCTTGTGGACACGATAACTGCCGTAATTTTGCACCAATCACTTTGAATTTTTTACATAATATGTATCCCCTTAAAATATCGGTCGAGTTCGTTAATGGGTAAAATCGGTCAAATGGGAATGAAAATGGGAGGCTCTTTTCGAAAAAATGAAATATAGCTATAACTCTCTTAATATCTGAAATATTGAATCCATTCAAAGTTCATACTATGTGTCGGACAAGGCCCTAAAATTTATGTTTGAAAAGTTTTTTGATAGCGCTAACCATTGACCAAAGGGGTGGGAAAAAGTGGGTTTTCCGGGAAACATTAATCATATCTCTGTTAATAGGCACAATATCAAAACCGTACAAAATGGACAATATTCCTCCAATAATTACCTAAAACTTTTGTCTGAAAGAATTTTTGATACTACCCACCATTACGCCACGGGGTGAGCAAAATGATTTAAATTATAAGAAAATGCCAAGTGCCAAGAGAGGTTGCTATGACAACTTTACTTTTAATAATTGACTAGCAGAAGTACCCGTTCTTCGAACGGTTTTCGGTGTTAACACCAGATATTATCAATTGAGCTACTGTTAACATTATTTTTTTATTTTATTTTTTTCGTATGGCTTTTAGTGCCGGGAGTGTCCGAGGACATGTTCGGCTCGCCGGTTTTGTAGCTGCATCGAGACGGACACCCAATGGGTGAGCTACGATAACCGTTGGGAAGGGAAGTAGGAATGGAAGAACGAGGAGTTGGAAGGTAGCGGCTGTGGCCTATAGTTAGGGACCAACCCCGGCATTTGCCTGGAAGGAAGATGGGAAACCACAGAATACCATCTTCAATGATTAGCGGTTTGTCATTCCTCAGTAAGTTTATCAGAACGAAGTTAGTTTTCTGGGAATATCACACACACTGTTAATTTAAGGGCTTTAAAATGTGGTTTTCGGAGACCCTTTATAGACTCGCGAATTTTGTGTCTCACATTGAGAAGCGCAACATATGCTTTGGTCGTCCTTCTAGGATAATTTTTATATTTCGCCTATTTTAGCATGTATTTTGAGAATTGTTTCCCTATATCCACCCTTCTACTGTATGAAAAGTACGGTGAAGTGTTTTATAAATGTTTGGTGTATTGACTCATGTTTACCATACCTAATTTTACGATGCACCAAGCATCCGAACACGAGTTATAGGCGTACATAAAGATACACAGAAAGACAGACAAACAATTCTATTGTCTACAACATATCACCCAGATACCCAAATATGGGTATATCTACCACACAATATCACACAAAATCATCCTTACGATAAACCTTATGTCGGAAAAAAAAGTTAAAATGTGCTCTCAAACTAAATTCACCTAACGTGTACTTCCTGACGTGAAATAGAATTGAAAGCCTTGTAGACGAATCGCAATACACGTCACATAGAAACTGACCCTCTACGTTGTATTAGGTCCCCATACACAAGAAGACCTCTTTCATAAATTATAAAGACTTGTGGTGTATGAAAATTCAGGTTCTTTAGCCTCAAATGGCCCAAATTCCTAAAAGCCGCAAAAAATGCTGATTCAATTCAGGAATTTTTGATAATAATATTGCTGTTTGGAGATATAATAGACATTCTGTACTATATATCGCACGCGAAAATTGCATGAAAAAATCTAGGTTACCCCTTGACCCCCTTAATTGCATTGATGAATTATACAGTCTACGTTGGTTCCGTGATAATCTTATAGCCATTTGTAAACTTTCACAGAAATGTAATAAATGGAGTGGCATTGCTTCTTACAGAAATAGGTGGAATGTTGGAGAGATAATGTTGTCATGGTTACCGATTTGCATTACTTCATTGGTTTGTTAAATTGAATTAAATTAGTTTTCTGGGAATATATCAGAAACTGTTGGCTTTAGAGCCTTATAATGTAGTTTTCGAGGACCCTTTAGGGACCCCGAGTTTTGTTTCTGGCACAGAGGGGCTTTGTCTCGTCGTTGTACGCCATAATATAATACTAATAATATTAACATAATATAGGGATAGGAATATAATAGACCTGCCGTACCACACCCGCAGGTGTAAATTTAGTGAAAAAATTCTGCAGTACCCCTGACCTCCTTAAGCGCATTATACGTATTGATTAATGTTACAGCTTAATTTGGTTCCGTGATAACCTTCTAGCCGTTTGCAAACTTTCACACTAATGTAATTAATGGAACTGCCGTCTTACAGCAATAGATGGACCTCTGAGTATCTGTTGCCATGGTTACCGGCTTGAATTCGTTCATTAGTTTATTATATGAAATTAGTTTTCTGGGAATATCTCAAAAACGGTTGGTTTTAGGGCCTTAAAATTTGGTTTTCGGGGACCCTTTAGGACCCCCAAGTTTTGTCTCTCACATTGAGGGGTTGAAAATGAGTTTTGTCTCGTCCTTCTACTCCTATTTGAGCATGTAATTTAAGGGGGTAGGCCCCTTTTTAAGAGAGGTACGGATAATAGTTACATCAATCATTAGTGTCGTGCCTATGATGGATATATGTACCGAATTTTATGTTGATACACCCAGCCGTTCTCGAGTTATAAGGGAACAAAGTTGTCCACAGACAATTTAACAAACCGACAGACAGACCAAAACATTATTTTTGCGCACATCTATCATAAAACAGTCTGAAACGAGTAAATAACTCAAATTTCCGAAGAAATTCAGAAAAAAAAAACAGACAAATTTTCTTTTTTATATATGAAGGAAGGAAGGAAGAGTGTAGCTTTACGTGACCGTGAATCTTGTGATTATGAGCCACGGGACCTCCTTTTTACGTGGAATCCGAACCACAGGACATGGCATTCCACATCGAAAATCTCACATGCATTGACCGGGAATCGAACCTGGACCGCCTTGGTGAGAGGCATACAGCTTTTTTTTATATATATGTAGAGATATACTACACCGCTCGGTGTTGACCGTGTTTTATTGCACACATTTAGGTTTTACTCGCTAACTTTTGGAGATACACGAAAAGTGATACGGACCTTTTGGATAGAAAATTAAATGTTAGAGCACATGTTTGCATCAAAAGTTTGGTATTTCTTAGCGTTCTCTTTTTATTTGAAATGGAAATATGAAATTTTGAAACCGAAGGGTGTATTGACGTCACATATGTGGGGTTTACTCGCTAACCGTTGGAGATACACGATAAGTGATAGGGACCTTTCGGATAGGAAATTAAATTTTGAAGCTCGTATGTGCCATCAAAAGTTTGCTATTTCTTAGCGTTCTCTTTTTATTTGATATGGAAATAAGACATTTTTAAATCAAAGGGTGTAGTGACGTCACTAAAAAGGTCGCCATTTCTGAATAAGGCAAACTATCGAAATTAAAAGTATTCTATATGTAAACCTGGTATTTCAGCTACATTCATGCAAGATTTCATTTAAATCGGACCAGTGGTTCTTGCGTTATAGAGTAACACACAGACAGACAGACAGACACACACCATCTCATTTTTAGCCTACTTTCGATTTTTGCAAAAAATGAAAGTAGACTTATGAGATCAACACAGGGAGAAAAAAGTGTGTCTGTCTGTGTGTGTGTGTGTGTGTGAGTCTGTGTGTGTGTGTGTGTCTGTGTGTGTGTGAGTGTGTGGACTCTGAATGTCTGTCCCCCCCTATCAATTCGAACACGGTGAATGCGAATTGAACGAAATTTGGTACAAAGGTAGCACTAGCAAAGGACACCTCAGTGTCATGTCTTATATCGCCGCCATCTTGACGGAAACGTAATGGCGGCCACACAAATGTTCAAAGCTTAAATCAAATTACGACTAACCTAATCATCCGATCTCTACCAAATTTTGCAACAACATACCTTTATGGGGGGAGCATCCTTTGACCAAACCAATAGGCCATCAGCGTATTAGTTTGCGGATGGCGGGCATCTTTGTGTGAAAATCGATTCCCCCTATTAATTCGAACACGGTGCAACCGAATGGAACGAAATTTGGTACAGAGGTAGTACTAACAAAAGGCACCTCAGTGTCATGTTTTATATCGCCGCCATCTTGACGAAACGTAATGGCGGCCACACAAATGTTCAAAGCTTAAATCAAATTACGATTAACCTAATCATCCGATCTCTACCAAACTTTGCAACAACATACCTTTATGGAGGGAGCATCCTTTGACCAATATAATAGGCCATTAGCCTAATAGTTTGCGGATGGCGGCCATCTTTATGTCAAAATTGATTCCCCCTATTAATTCAAACACGGTGAAACCGAATGGAACGAAATTTTGTACAGAGGTAGCACTAGCAAAGGGCACCTCAGTGTCATGTTTTTTATCGCCGCCATCTTGACAGAAACGTAATGGCGGCCACACAAATGTTCAAAGCTTAAGTTAAATTACGACTAGCATAACCATCCGATCTCTACCAAACTTTGCAACAACATACCTTTATGGAGGGAGCATCCTTTGACCAATCTAATAGGCCATTAGCCTAATAGTTTGCGGATGGCGGCCATCTTTATGTCAAAATTGATTCCCGCTATTAATTCGAACACGGTGGAACCGAATGAACGAAATTTGTTACAGAGGTAGTGTACCCAACTCTCATGATTGGGCACAGTAGCACTAGCAAAGGCCACCTCAGTGTCATGTTTATATCGCCGCCATCTTGACGGAAACGTAATGGCGGCCACACAAATGTTCAAAGCTTAAATCAAATTACGATTAGCCTAATCATCCGATCTCTAGCAAATTTAGCAACAACATACCTTTATGGAGGGAGCATCCTTCGACCAAACTAATAGGTCATCATCCTAATATTTTGCGGATGGCGGCCATCTTTGTGTGAAAATCGATTCCCCTTATCAATTCGAACACTGTGAAACCGAATGGAACGACATTTGGTACAGAGGTAGCACTAGCAAAGGGCACCTCAGTGTCATGTTTTATATCACCGCTATCTTGACGGAAACGTAATCGCGGCCACCCAAATGTTAAAAGCTAAAATGTAATTACGACCAACCTAATAATCTAGTCTCTACCAAATTTTGCAACACCATATCTTCATGTGGGAAACATATTCAGACCAAACTGCGAGAACATCAGCCCAATAGTTTGCAGATGGTGGCCAAGTATGTGTGCAAATCGATTCCCCCTATCAATTCAAACACGGTGAAACCGAATTGAACGAAATTTGGTACAGAGGTAGCACTAGCAAAGGGCACTTCATATTCATGTTTAATATCCCTATAGCACGTGGTTTTTCAACAAGCTACTACAACCAACATTCAATTATACTCCTTGAAAAGGACAAAGAGTTATAACAATACCCATGCATTTAGGAGAAAGTAGGCTATATGTTCTTTACTGAACATCTTGTTATATATTAGTATGATAAGGGATGAGCCATCAGCAGTTGCTATGACAACGCCACTGCACGAGATAACATTCAGTTTTCCATCTGTCTGTGGGAAGCGACTTCGGTATCGGAACTGGTAGCATGCTGAACTTCTATGCCCAAGGTCGCGAGTTCAAACCCGGCTGAAGTCGTCGGATTTACTAAGAGCGCTAAAATACTGAGTTTGCTTTCCTTCGGAGGGGAAGTTCCAACGTCCGTTGCGAGTTGATGGTTCCGGTGGCATCTAGTAGCCAAGTTCACAGCTAGGTGTCGTTGATGGTATTATTTTTAATTATGTAGCCTATTTTAGGTAGACTTCATCAGAAAGCTAACTATTGCAATTTTGGTACATTTCATCAGAAATCTAACCATTGCAATAGGTGCCATGTTTCGACTTCCTGAAAATTTCGACATATCTTCGCATTTCACATCCCCCAGACCCCAAACCACCGTCAGTTCAAAAGTTTATGTATATATATGTGTGTGTATATATATGCATATATATCAGTTTCTTTTGGACACGATAACTGCCGTAATTTTGCACCAATCACTTTGAATGTTTTGCATAATATGTATCCCCTTAAAATCTCGGTCGAGTTCGTTAAAGGGCAAAATCGGTTGAAAGGGGGGGGGGCTTTTTTTTTTCGAAAAAATGAAATATCACTATAACTCTCTTAATACTTGAAATATCGAATCCATTCAAAGTTCAAAATATGTGTCGGATAAGTGCCAAAAATGTATGTTTGAAAAGTTTTTGATAGCACCAAACATTGACCAAAGGGGTGGAAAAAAGTGGGTTTTTCGGGAAACATTAATCATATCTCTCTTAATAGGCACAATATCAAAACCGTACAAAACGGAAAATATTCCCCTAATAATTACCTAAAACTTTGTCTGAAAGAATTTTTGATCTGACCTACCATTACGCCAAGGCATGAGAAAAATGTTTTCGGAATTAAAGAAAATGCCAATTGCCATCAGAGGTTACCATTACAACGCTTCTTAATTTATGAGGGATGAGCTATCAGAGGTTGCTAAGACAACGCCATCGCACGAGATCACATTCATTTTTCCATCTGACTCTGTGGGAAGCGGCTAACTGGTAGCATGCTGAACTTATAAGCCCAAGGTCGCTGGTTCAAAGCCGGCCAAAGTCGTCGGATTTTCTAAGAGCGCTAAGAATCCCGCAGCATGCTTTCCTTTGGAGGGCAAGTTCCAACGTTCGTTGAAAGTTGCTGGTTGCGGTGGCATCTAGTAGCCAAGTTCACAGCTAGGTGTCGTTGATGTTAGTATATGGTACAAAATTAGGAACTACTACTTAAAATTGACCGTGTGCAGACCTTACCTTAATTACAGACTAATACAGTCATCACAATTAACACCGTTTATCAGATTCTACACACACCCAGTGTACACGGGGTTACATGACCACGTTGTCGCAGCCCCTACACTGTGGAACCAACAAAAAATTCTGCGGGAGATAAAATTTTGCGTGAAGAAGTAACAGACTGTCAGATAGTTACACATCAGTTCCAAACCTTGCATAAGGACAGTGTGATCACAAGTATAAAATTGAACCCCAAATGACAAGAAGATTACCATCACCATAAGACAATAAAATGATAAAAATATGCATACAAAAACGAAAAAAAAGTTAATTAACCTCCAAATGTAAAATACTTTCTTGCAATCAATGAGGTCTGATCCTCCTACGAATACCTGCATATTTTGCCTATTATAGCCTATCCCCTAGTTTGCCCGGTGAAATCTACCTCCGCCTTCCGGCGTGCCGAGATGATTTTTTTGTTAATTAGATCGGCAATCCTGAGTTTTTCAACATGAAAATAAATAGTTAATTTTAATGTAATCAGTAATTTTATTATCAGTAACAATTTCCGACTGGCTGCGTGGCTCAGTGGTTACGTTCTTGCCTTCTGGGCCCAAGGTTGCAGGATCGACTCCTGGCGTGGTCAGCTGGAATTTGTGGGTGCACAAAAGTGAGGGAGCCATGGCAGTAGATTTACTCGCACGTTAAAAATGCCATTTGTGACAAAATTCCGGCAACCCAGCGCGCTGCAGCATCTCTAAAAGCTACAGTTGTTAAAAAGAAAAGTACATCATTCACTACAAAATTCTGTTAGGGACTTAAGCCACTTTTTGCAACGCAGCACGTGATAACTATCACAGATATCACCACACAATTTACTCACACACGCCACACTTGGGGCATGAAAGATTTTTACCACACACACTCGGATGTGAAAACCGTGAACAGCAACACGAGTCACTGAGTGGCGCTGATCGTATCCTGCCCTCATCCTTTCTTGGTTGACATTGCTTCAATCCCATAAAAATCTTTCCATATTTCTCTCTTCCTGACTTGTAACTCCAACAACAAGCCCGGGTAGGATCCAGTCGATGGGAGCAGCATCCCCATCCATAACTGATCTATAAAGAAAGGTTCTCTAGCCAATTTGTACGTGAGCCTAGACGGAGACAGTCTCTTTCTGAAGGTGAATTTAACTTGCTCAATCACTTCGAGGTCACTTTTTGTCTGATGAGGCCATATGATTTCCAGCCCGTAAGTAATCATTGGTACAACTTTCGCATTAATCACATGTAAATTATTTTAGGTTATTTTTTAACACTTTCTAGTATTGTAAATATGTTGTATCGACCGATTGAAAGTTATAATATCAATTATCAATAAGTGGACACTGAAACATGGCTTCAATGCTATCTTTAGACAATACACGGACTAAATATCCGTGAATTTACAAATTCATTTATCTGTTAGTACTCTTTACGTACATTTTTGATCACAAAAGTTAATCTTTTGACAAATTACAATTCATTCATGAGAAATGGTTAAGCTCGTCAGCAACGATTGATCAGTATTTAGGGGAACAAGTATACATGGATGAATTAAATGTACTAGTGACAGAGCATGCTTTTTCCGGAATCTTTTCATTTGCATCAGTTCACGGCCCATAATCTATAAATATGAACATTTCTAAGACAAACGCTAATCTGAAGAAATTTTATGCAGTATTTGTAAAAGCGTAAATGAAGATAATTTGAAACTGGACTTTGAATGACTGTTAGTAGAAACAAGAAGTATTTCAATTCATTAGATTGATTTACGGGTATTCAACTGACTAAACTGTAAGGCTGTAGAGTTATATCCTTTATTAGAATCGTTTTACATTTAAATATCCGGTGTGCTCTGCATGCGATCCGACATGATGATAAAGAGATGGCCGTGATTGTCGCTAGCCCTGGCAGGTGTATCCGCCAATATTAGCATATTAATGGAGGTCCAGTCCTAACCAATATACGCATGTGCCCATTATAGACGCATTTAATCTAACATTCCCTTAATGAACACTTCCATTAGTGAGGCCTGTTTAATCATTTAACATACTGTGAATCACGAGTGTTATTGTACCCTGTTATTTACGAACCTAATTATAGTTCATCTTGTGAAATGGGAATTGCAATTACTTAAATATAATAGTAACCCCTGTCTGTCAGATTGACTATTAGCGCCAATTTAAGTGTATACATGTTTAAAATTTTGGAAGACAAATTCCGGCGGACAACTTATTAGATTTTTCTTTCAAATACCTTCCCAGGTTGCCCATATGGTTTCTAACGCAAAACCACGTTGTGTAAATATCCAAAGATTAGCGATTATAAAACTCAGATAAGGATTGCCTAATGTACCGGTATGTGTAAAGATTGAAGACAATATTTCATTGTTGCCTATAAAACTGTTAGATGTATTTCTTCAGTCAGTCAACACAAATTTGCCCAATTTGCCCAAGACACGTGAAGGTGTAACGGCTGCGCAAGTTATGTTACCATATAGGCTACATAATACAATTCAAAAGCATGTTCTAATTTCATTATTTAATGTGTTGCACTAATTGTATACAGTACACGTGCATAATACTCATACGTTTTCCATAAACCTTTATTAAATGAACTAACTTTATATAAAGAGATTCAAACTGCGAATCCTAATCACGCCCATTAAACTATGTATAATTATACCACACAGTGTTTGTATATAAATTTAAGCTTCAGCCATGTGATAAAAATCAGATGATGACCGCTTGACGGTCGAAACACGTAATCCTGAATCACCCCAATACAATAGTGCGGCTTCGGTGGCGTAGTCGCTAGTATGCTCAACTGCTATGTCCAAGATGGCGGGTTCAAACTCGGCCGAAGTCGTCGGAGTTTTTAAGAGCGTTAAAATCCTTCAGTATTCCTTCCTTCGGAATGCAAGTAAAGCCGGCGGGTCCATGTCATAGATTTATGGCACGAAGAAGAACATACCACTGTAATTGGTGGTGTTCTGTAGGTTATATTTGGCTGGTCAGGAAACGATCTACCATGTTCCAACGTTCGCCGCTAGGTATTAGTGACAGTAGCATCTGGTAGACAAAGTTGAAACTACTTGAAATTGAACTTGTTGGGAGTCCTCGGGCGTTCAATCAAAAATGCCCAGCTATGGCCATTGGCTGCGATTCATATATCAACAATAGTGATCATAAGTATTACACGTATTTTCCTAGGAGTGCCAATTTGCTCATTTACATTTTACCCCCGCCCAGTCATTGGGCCGACTGAGGAGTAACAACTAACAATGCACCGATACACAATGAAATACTTGGATAACATAACTGCATCACCGTAATGCTCTAAACTGTATTTTGAAGCCGAAGCGGAAGTACAGGGTGATCGTTTAGTAAGACATATAATTTTAAAAAGCTAATAAGCTGAGTAATTTGTACTGATATAACGTTTATTTAACTTCTAGCATCATGGAATTTTTGTCCAAATCAGACCTCAATATGCTTACAATTGCGAAATCCGCTCTGTTCATATCTTAGAGCTAATTCCTACCATGTAAAATGGATCATTTCAGAACTAATTTAATCTGATAAAATGTTTACTCTGAGATGAATATCACTGGGACGCTGTATGCTGCCATCATCTATCAAGAAACATGAACCTAGGAAAACGGATGGCGTTAGGTCTGGAAAATTTGGTGGCCAAATAATTTACTCTCTTCTACCACATTGATTGCAACCAATGAGTCCAACAGTTAATCACAGACCACTGTTGCCACCATCCCATATGTTTTTTTTGTGTGTCCCAGTTGTGATTGGAACAATTTTCTCTACATGTCCTGATAGAACATAATAAAATTCCATTACCTTATGTTTACACACATTTCACAACCATTCTTCAAACTTTTACTGCCGTACTTGTAGCTATGTAAACAACTAACGCAGTGTTGTTGTTTGAGTCTTCAGTCTTTTGACTGGTTTGATGCAGCTCTCCATGCCTCCCTGTCCTGAGCTAATCGTTTCATCTCTACATAGCTCCGACACACTACATCGGAGGCAATCTGTTTAACATATTCTAACCTTGGTCTACCCCTACAGTTTTTGTCCTCGACCCTTCCTTCCATAACTAAGCTTGCTATTCCTGGGTGTCTTAGTATGTGTCCTACCAACCTATCTCTTCTCTTCATTAGCAGTCGCCAGAAACATCTCTCCTCACCCACTCGTCTTAATACCTCTTTGTTTGTAACCCTATCTACCCATCTGATCTTCATCATTCTCCTGTAACACCACATTTCAAATGCTTCAATTCTCCTCTTTTCTGCTGCACCAATAGTCCAAGTTTCACTTCCATAGAGCGCCACGCTCCAGACAAAGGCTTTCAAAAATGACTTCCTAATACCTAAATCTATATTCGATGTCAGCAGATTCCTTTTTTGTAGAAATGCTTTCTTTGCCTGAGCCAACCTACTTTTAATATCCTCTTTGCTTCGTCCATCACTGGTTATTCTGCTTCCTAAGTAACAGAAGTCTCCTACTTCCTTCAGCTTTTCACCTGCCAATTTGATCTCCATAGAGGTTTCTGATTTATTTCGGCTGCATTCCAGTATTTTTGTTTTACATTTATTTATTTATTTTCATCATGAATTCTTTCCGTAAGACGGAGTCCATACCATTCAAAAACCAGTACACAGGGATTTTTTTTAGCTTACCCTTCGCGGGTTATGATACACCGATCGATAAAGAGATGTATTGACTCAAAATTCAAAATCTGAATTAGGCGATAAGATTCATTTCATTCCTGCATTTATGTAGTAGTCTCTGGAGTACATACTGAGACTCAGGATCCAATGGTGCTTTGTTTGACTTCCAGCTGTTTCAAAATTTGTAATTCTGTTTTGAAGGTTGGAGCGTGTACAATCAGTCTCCTGAGGCAAAATTGAGAATATACGAGTTCGATTCTCATCTCTTGTCCTAGAAGTGATATTACGTTGTTTCCCCACTTCTACACCATGCAAATGTCGGGATGATTGTCAACATAAAGCCGCGGCCGCCTTCTTCCCAACCCTTGCCTGAATTACAAATGCAATCGGTACTGCAGATAGCACAGTAACACATATTATCAGACATATCAGGCATAGTGTTTCTTCATGTCTAATGAATGACATTTGAAGCAATCAATACCTCAAATTATTTCAATAATATATAAACATAGAAAACATGAATAAATGTGCACTAATTGATAGATACAGATAGGTGAATCTACAGGAATGTTAAACAAACATATGAATAATTAAACTGAATCCAGTTTTTACTGTCTTTCACAAGATCTACCTTGAAAAACAATAAACAGTATTATTTAGTCCACTTGAGCCTCCGTGGCTCAGGCGGCAGCACGCCGGCCTCTCACCGATGAGTCCGTGGTTCAAATCCCGGTCACTCCATGTGAGATCTGTGCTGGACAGAACGGAGGCAGACAGGTTTTTCTCCGGGTACTCCGGTTTTCCCTGTCAAAATTTCATTCCAGCAACACTCTCCACTATCATTTCATTTCATCTGTCATTCATTTAATCATTGCCCCAGAGGAGTGCGTCAGGCCTCGGCAGCCGGCACAGTTCATATCCTCGCCGCTAGATAGGGGCTTCATTCATTCCATTCCTGACTCGGTCGGAGACTGGAATTTTCAGTTAATCCACTAATCACGTGGTTCAACGTAATCCGGGCTATCGTGTAGAGACTCATTTACTAAAGCACCATGCATGGAGAAAGAGCAACTTGTCTTTCAAAATCTTTTAATTAATGTTTGCTTAGTATTTTTCCCTCACCAAAAGTTAAATTTTTGGAGCTAAGTGCACTTTTTAACCACAGAGCAGCTTTATCCTCTTCTGACCAGGGGTGCACATAATATGTGGACCTTCATTTTTAGCCTATTTTCAATTTTGAAAAAATAGGCTTATGAGATCACCTTTTGTCCGTGTGCGTGTGCGTGTGTGCGTGCGTGTGTGTGAGGTGTGTGTGTGTGTCCCCTAATAAAATCTAAACGGCTGGAGCGATTTCAATGAAACTCGGTAAGTTCATAGCACTATTCCCGGCGACCTCGACCGTGCCCTTTAAATTTTGTTACGTCTCATCAATCCAACATGGCGACTGTGCGAAATATTTCACTAGCATTCAATATCTCCGAAACTATTACCGATATCGCTCTGAAATTGTGTACGGTGATAAAAGGCACTACTAGAATTTCACCTGTGAGACTTTCAAAATCCTGGTGACTAAAAACCAACATGGCGGTCAATCGAAGTTGAGACTTTTAAATAGACTTTTCTCGCGATTTAACTATCCAAACGTAATGAAACTTGGTACAGCAAATGTTTATACACATTGTAATGCACTGGAGTCTAATTTAGATCAATTGTTTACATAACCTTTAAATGGCTGCTGTGCGAAATATTTCACTGACATTCTATATCTCCGAAACTGTTACAGATATCACCCTGCAATTTTGTACGGTGATAAAAGGTACTGATACAAGTTTACCAATGTATATTTTATAAACCTGTAAAGTATAAAACGAACATGGCGACCAAGCGAATTTGAAATATTTTAATAGACTTTTCTCGTGATTTAACTCTCTGAGCGCAGTGAAATGTGGTACAGTAAATGATTTTGCAGATTGTAATGCACTGCCACCTAATTTAAGTCAATTGTTTACATAACCTCAAGATGGCGGCTGCGCGAAATTTTAAAATTAAGTTTTTATTTCTTGTGTCGAAATCATGCGATCGAAGTGAAAGTTCGAATAATGTACCTAGGCAATAATTGTCCTTGAATGGTGCATAACTCTATGGCCTATACATATAACAATCCTAAATGGCGAGTTTCCGAAATATTTAGACGGTTCTCAATATCTATGAATTTTTTACAGCAACCAAACTGAATTCTTTTATGTTCATAGAGACTATGAACATATGTTCACCTATAGGACTTCAGTAACCTGGTGAGCACAAATCCAACATGGCGGTGACGCGAAGTATAAATATTTAAATGGACGTTTCTCGCGAAATAACTATCCGAGTGCCGTGAAACGTTGCACGTTAAATGCTTATACAAATGTTGATCCACTGGCATCTAATTTATTTCAATTGTTTGCATAATCACAAGATGGCTGCTGTGCGTAATTTTAAAATCTCGTTTTGACTTCTTGTGTTCTGATCATGCGATTGAAGTTTGAATACCACACGTACACAATAATATTAATGTAATAGTACAAAAATAAAAATCCAACCTGGCGACAATCTGAAATATTTAGACGGTTCTCAATATCTACGAATCTGTTGCAGCAATTAAACTGAAATTTTGTATGTTGATAGTGGCAATTAACATGAGTAGGATATATGAAAATAGGCTGTATAGTTCTTCACGGAACTACTTGTTTAATATATTTTCTCAGCAACAATATTGGTCTTATTCATAATGTTGAATTTTGGGCTTATGCCGTGTTTATTAAATTAAAATTCGACGCGTTTCGAAAGAAACCATGCCTTTCTTCGTCAGGAATAATCTGGAATACGACAATGATTGCTAAGAGAAAGCAACAAAGAACATATAGAAGGTGCCCAAAGATGGACGCCATTATAGCCCCATGTTAGGGACAACGGAAAGCAGCAGTGAATTACTTTCTCAGGGTTCTGATAATAGGTAGCCAGGATTCACTAAGATTGTAGCCGGTGTCGCGGTTGAAATTATCTGGGTGTTTACGTATTTCAACCGCCTCCCTGATGATTCTGGGACGATGTGGCTTTATACGGGCAAGAACATCCACTCCTTGGAACATGACATCATGGCCAGGTGTTAATGCATGATCGGCAACAGCTGATTTATCAGGTTGAATGAGCCTGATACATCTATTATGTTCCTTAATGCGAGTGCATATTGTTCTCGAAGTCTGCCCGATGCAAACCTTGCCACAAGTACAGGGAACTCTGTAGATACCCGGTTGTTGCAATTTAGGCAAACTGTCCTTAGTTGGTCGCAGGAGTTGCCTAATCTTAACAGAAGTTCCAAATACAGTCCGTATGTTGTACCGACGTAGGATTTTAGCAATACGATCCGTCGTGTTATGTATGTAAGGTAGGTAAGCAGTTCCTCTTACATCTCTTTTCTCAACTGACGTCCTATTATTATTTAGCCGCTTCTGGGTAACACGCCCCCTTAAAATGCATGATGAAATGGGTGTAGAAAGACGAGACAAAATTCATTTTCAGCGTCTCAATGTGAGAAACAAAACTCGGGAGCCCTACGGGCCCCGAAAACCACATTTTAAGGTCCTAAAACCAACATTTTTTGAGATATACCCAGAAAACTAATTTCATTTATTAAGCTATTGAAAGGATGCGAGCCGGTAACCATGGTAACACAATCTCAGAAGTCCATCTATTTCTGTAAGACGCAATTATATTACTGTGAACGTTCGCAAACGGCTATAAGGTTATCGCGGAACCAACATAAGCTATACAATTCATCAATACGTATATAATGCGCTTAAGGGGGTCAAGGGGTACTCTTGACTTTTTCACATGATTTACACGGGCGGGTGTGGTACTAAAGGTCTATTATATCCCTATCCCTATATCATTAAATTATTATTAAGATTATGATTATATTATGGTCTACAAGGACGAGACAAAACTCATTTTCAGCCCCTCGGTGGCTACTATATTTTAAGGCTCTATAGCCACGTTTCTGAGATATTCCCAGAAAACTAATTTCATTTCATAAACTAATAAATAGATGACGAGTACAGAAGAAGACCAAATCAGGAGCTATATAGATAAATTGAGGAAATCACATATGTGACCAGGAAGAGACGTCTGGCTTTCTACGGACATGTCTCATGGATGAACCCAACAAGACAAACCAACCGGCTTCTCAACTACTGGGGGAATAGAAAGAGCATGACACCGTCGCTAACAGTAGCTAACAAGGATATCCAAGAACTGAAGAAAATGAAAAGTGATATTAGAACTGATCACATCTCAGAAAGATACTTAAACAGAAGAGTATTCAGGACAGACCACCCTGTAAGAAAACCGGCATCATCTGGACAAAAGACAGAAAGGAGCAACATAGCCAGAGAATGCGTGAATATTGGGCAACCATCAAGTCCCCCGCCAAGCTGATAAGTTGAAAGTCGTGGTCCTTAGCTAGCCCATCCGAAAGAAGAAGAAGAAGAAGAAGAAGAAGAAGAAGAAGAAGAAGAAGAAACTAATGAAGTAATGCAAGCCAGTAACCATAACAACACTAGGCCTGTCACAAGAGGTGACCTCCAACTTTCCATCTATTTCTGTCCGAAGCAATGCCACTCAATGTATTACATTTCTGTGAAAGTTTGCAAATGGCTATAAGGTTATCGTGGAACCAAACATAGACTGTAAAATTCAACAATGCGATTAAGGGGGTCAAGGGGTACCCTACAATTTTACCCGTGACTTACACGTGCGATATGCGATATGTTGTACAGAAGGTCTATTATACCCCCAAACAGCAACATTATTTTCAAAAATTCCTGGATTGGAATAGTGTTCTTGCAGCTTTTGGGAATTTGGGCCATTTGAGGATAAAAATCCCGAATTTCCATGCACCACAAGCCTTTATAATTTATTAAAGCGGTCTTCCTTGGGATGGGGACTTTCCACAACGGTGAGGGTCAGTTTTAATTTGACATATATTGCGTTTCGTCTACGAGGTATGCAATAATATTTTCACGTCAGGAAGTACACGTTAGGTGAATTTAGTTTGAGAGCACATTTTAACTAATCATATTTTTGTCGACAAACGGGAGCATCGTAAAGATGATTTTGTTTAATACTGTGTGGTTGATATATCTTTATGTTTATATACGCCTATAATTCATGTTCGGGTGCTTGGAGCATCGTAAAGTTAGTTATTTTAGCAATGAGTCAATACACCAATCATTTATAAAACTCTTCAACGTACTTCTCGTAGAAGGGTGGGTATAAGGAACAACTTTTCAAAATAGGCGAAAAATAAAAATTATCCACGGAAGACGACCAAAGCATACGTTGCGCTTCTCAATGTGTGACACAAAACTAGGGAGTCTATAAAGGGTCTCCGAAAGCCACATTTTATGGCCCTTAACTTAACAGTGTCTGCGATATACCCAGAAAACTAACTTCGTTCTGATAAACATATGAAGGAATGACAAGCCCCTAACCATTGCAACAGTAGCTCAATAGATAGCGTCTGGTTATTAATACAAAAGACCGTTCGAAGGGCGGGTACTTCTGCTAGTATCTTATAAAATATGTGATTTCTCTTAAAATATATTATATATACTGTTATTTTATAAGAAAGACAGAACCAGACAATCTCAGATATAATCATTTTCTTGGGTCTGAAGGGGTTATGGTTGGCTAATACGACTTCAACCGGATTCTGACATAGAGCGCACGCTTACCCGTAGATTAAAATCTAAATGATCCAAATCACTTCCTACCGACTGGAAGGTACGTTTACCTAGACATGAAGAATTTGCGATCTTTATTAAATTGCCTTCAATTTGCAGTTCTTCCTGATGGCGTTGCCAAAATTTTCCCTGAAGTTGTTCTCTCGTTGTCGCAATAAAACAGTACTTAATAGGAATAAATGTCATGATTCAGTTCGAAGCAAATTTTGGAACAATAACCTATTAATTGAATTTCATAGATTATTATTTCACTGATGAGTTGGCTTTGAAGTACTCCACAAACCATTAAGAGAAGAACTGGCGTGAAAAGGATTTCATTGTGGAATTCTCTGTCCCAGTAGGCTATGACTCTACATTAAGCTACTTTTAACTTCAAAGCCAGGACGTAAAATGACATCTAGAAACCCCTCCTTTCTCAGCCTCTGTTTCATCAGATCTCCCGACTTGCACACAGTTGGGAAACCACTATCGACAAGCGCACAGCTGTGCCCAGGGCTCGTATTATCGGTCAGTGGGTCACTCACAACAGGAGTGGAATTATAGTGTGGGCAGAAGTCATTAGGACATTCTATTAGGGATATGTAACACTCCTTGTTAAAAGGTTTATCCGTTAACCCATAAGTAGTTAGGTAGGGTGTCAATGCCACCCCAAAGTATGTTGAGATATCCAGGGGTAAAGATAGCTTTGAAGCCATTTTTCTGTGGTGTCTTTTTAAGAATTATTATTGTAGTTTTCAGTCGGTCAACACAAAATAATTCCAATTACTGGAATTTGGGAAAAAATACTTATATAAATTATGTTGTTAAGATTTATATATATTGTTACGGACTATTGAAGACGAGTAAAACTAAGGGATGGCATGCTTTGCTCGTCGAACAAGCATCAGATCAAAATATGCAAGCCAAGTACCTCTACAAAACACTACCTAACCTACAGTGACACCCACAATCAAAATACAAGGAAACTTAATAGGTTAGGTAATTAATACTGATAAAAATTAAAGCATTAAGCTCCCGAACGTTAGTCAGTTAATTAGTTATTATATTTTAAAGGGGTGGAACACCGAGATCATCTACCCTTAAGCACCGTAAAAAACAATTTATATTAATGTTGCAATTAGAAATGACTATCCCATCAACACAAAAGACAGTCTCCCCCCCAAAAAAATAATCTATGAAGGTTTAGCTCCTGTTTCTGTGTTACACTTAAGCAGTAAGCCCAAAAACTACAGTAGAATTGTAAACAAAAATGCGGAAATGAGCTACAAGTACTCTGCAGTGATGACTAAAAGCTATAACTACAACATAAATTATTGTTTGTCTACTGACTATTAATGTGTTAAAATTTCGACTGTTGATACTTATCTGAAATTGTGGAATGTCTACAAAGTGCTCAGACAACCACTTTTGGTGTAGGCTTTAGTGATATCTGTATGCATAAATAAAATGTAAGTTCTTTGAATTTGAGTAGCTTCTATAAAAGCATGTATCTCTTGAATATTTTCCAGATTATTATACAAAAGCATATGCCTGGAAAAGAAGTGGAAACCACGGAAAACCACTTCCAGGATGGCTTTAAGAGAACATGAACTCACCTCTTCTCAGTTTTACCTCACGAGGTTGAGTGTACCTTGCTCCAGCCCTTAGAACAGAATTAAATTTCTTGGCACAGCGGGGAATGGAACCCAGACCTCTTGGGCGACAGTCAGGAACGCTAGTCCCTACACTACGAGGTAGTCGCAGAAAAACAACCGGAGACACTCTTGCTAACAACTTTACTTTCCACGGCGAATGTTTACGAAACAAAATCTCAAAAGTGTTTTACCATGGTTTTCCACTTATACATCAAGGAAATGTAGGGATTGTGCCTGATTTGAGTGGTTTAATACATAAGCCAGCACACATATCACGATATATTCAATATGCACCGACCTCCCAATAAAGCGTAATACATGATTTATTAAAAGTAATCTCATTTTAAGGCAGAAAACTTCAGTTTTACAGTATTTTCAAAATTGCATTTCAGAATAATAAGAATGTTTCTATGTAAATTCTAAAGACGTGGTATGATGATTCGTAAAAGGTTTTCCAGCCTCATAAGTGGCTGTGGAAGACGTATTCAACGTTTCGGCTACATAGCGGAAGCTACGGCTATCATGTTGAGGAATTGTTTATGGCTCAGAAACTTCTCAGGCAATCTTCAGATAATCATAAATCAGTGTCAAAGGTGCAATGCCGACTTCAAATCCAATTTTTTTTTCACTTTTGGAGCGAAATGAATAAGAAATTCGCGGGAGCGTTAATCATTGTTTCAGCGGATTGCAATTGCGTTAAAAATAACCCCCGGTTGTTATATACTGTATTTTGGAATCTCCGTCAGTATCTATTACAGAACACTTTCCAATCCAAAAATATTGGAAAACTTCGGAATGTGGAATTTAACAAGGCTTTCCACCAAAATTCGTTAAAACGTATTTTTAGGAGGGCAGTGTATTGCAAAGTATTTCAGAGATTATCTCGAATTTTGGCCTGTAGTTAGATAAATAAAGGAAGGAAGCCTGTAGTTTTACGTGACCGTTAATCTTGCAATGCCGGCCCCGTTGGGTTGGGGTGGCGCGGCTGCCTTGCACCCAGAGCACCCGGGTTAGATTCCCGGCTCCATCGGGGATTTTAAGAAACTGTTGTGAGGACTGAAACGGGGACAATTGAGTAGCTCTCTGCAGGCTGGCAGTGCCCCGGTCACGGAGACCAAGATTAACGGCCGAGGGGTTTGGTTTGGATTGGTTAATCTTGCGATTATGAGCCACGAGACCTCCTTTTTACGTGGAATCCAAACCACAGAACATGGCATTTCACTTCGACGATCTCACATGTATTGACCAGGAATCGACCCTGGTCCACCTTCGTGAGAGACAAACAGCTTAAGCTCTGCGCAACCACGCCCCAGGTACAAAACTCTTGGTGTTTGTAAAGCAAAAATAAAAAAATGTTTATTAAAAAAAAACGGTTCATGGTTCTTGACCGTAAAAGTAAATACGCCAATAATTTATGTTATTTGATTGCATTCTTGTTTTCTTGTTTTTGTTTTGTTTTGCTTTTCAAAATGATGTTGCTTTATTTGCCAAAACAACTCAATATCCTCAAAATAATGCCAAAGAAGGGAATTTATTTCACATATATTGAAAACAAAAAGATGAACGACCATGAAATTAACCCGTGCAAAAAATCAGATTTCGATTTGTTTGCTATAGAAAATTGTTTGGTAGTTTTTCGGATATAACACTTTCAGTTTCTCATTAAATGCGACCTTCGAGAACCATCCTTGATAAATATTAATTGTATCGTCCTATTAGGTTATAAAATAAAATGTTTCTTTCAATGAAAAATCCAACTTTCAGGGAGACAGCTTTAATCGTTCAACATACCGTACTCTTTATGTATATTTTCTTTTGCACATTCACTTCATACAACTTCCCTCTAAAATCCAAATATCTCATATCGATTAGAGCTACTTACATGAAAATACACAGAAAACAAGAGATAAAAAGTGCTGTATTAAATGAACCTATCAAAGATCATGTGGCTCCTACCTAGAAACACCAAATTGTATTGAACCACCGGGACAGTCAAATTCGACACAGAAAGACTTAGGAATAACCAAGAAGCCAGTTATAGGCTGAAAAACACACACATGAACGAACTGGGGCTGACATATCTATAAGACAGACCATCTGTGAGGCACATTCTTAGAGAAGACCGTGGTTTTCAGGACACACCCTTAAAGAAGGCAGAAAGAAAAAAAAATCAATACACCGGAAAAATATGTGTCATAACTGGGCAAAAATCAAAACCCACCAGTTCAATAAGCGTGGTCTACAGTAAGCCCATGTGAAAGGAAAAGAAGAAGAATTTAACCTAAAAATGGAAAAACAATTCTGAAAATGTCATGGTATATTAAGTCTCTGAATGGCACAGCCACCTCCTTCGCAATCTAGCCCACTATTACAGACGCCGTAATATAACTGCGTCTCCTCCCAGGTACTCACAACTTGTGGGAAAAGGGTTGGCAACCACGGGATCCCGTCTGAGTCCAACATTGATTCCTCTTGCTTGTGCTGGGCTCCTCTCTGTCATCCTTTAGGTAGACCTTCCTTGGTATATTCATGTTCTGTTCCGACCCCGATGGCATTAGGGAATTTAAGACCTGGGGGTGTCTTTCATTTCCCCACCATGGTTGGTCATTGCCAGACCTCTCTTTTTCATATCCTGGTAGCTCCTGCATTCTGCACAAGGCCCTTAAGGAGGCAGGGAGTATGTGGCCTCATAGTGCAGCCTCGGGAAATGGTGACTTAGGCCAATTTTCTCCTTTTCCCATTTCCATTAAGGAGATGGAGGGAAGGTCCTCTCGTCCCTCCCATTTCTATCCACCTTTCATGGTTCTCTCTAATTCAAGTTCCTTAGACGAAATTAATCGAGGGTTGAGGGCATTTTAATGTTGTTGGTACTTTACTCCTTGGCTATAGTCGGTAGTTAATGGTTTTGGTTGTGGTTTTCGTTGTATTCTCATTTTCCCTCGTATTGTTCACTAATATTGTTGTTTATTCTCTTAGGGGCTTTCCGTCATCGTGGTCATGTAGCCCCGTACTTGGGTGAATGTAGAATTTGTCTGATAACCTGCATCACTGTGAAGGTTGTCGTGTGACCTCCTGAGAGGCCGAGTGCAGGTCTTTCTAGTCGACACATGTCGAGATGAGAGATGGAATGGATGAAGATGAATGAAACTGGGCAAGGATGTGGAAGGAAGCGGCCGTGGCCTGTCAGAAGGTACCATCCCAGAATTTGCCTGGTGTTGAAAATGGGAAACCATTTCAAGGACGGCCGACGGTGGGGCTCGAACCCACGCGTCTACCGAGTCAGCAGAGGGCTTGGCCCCATGGCCTAACGCTGTTCTTTAGCCAGCGTAGTCACTACTGTCGGTTGTATCACTGTGATGTTTGTACTAATGTGTGTATTTTGAAATGGGAAGGAAGCGGCCGTGGCCTTTGGTAAGGTACCGTCCCAACATTTGCCTGGAGTAGGAATGGGAAACCACGGAAAACCACTTCCAGGATGGCTGAGCTAGGAATTACATTTCTTGGCAGAACCAGGAATCGACCCTGGGTCTCTACGGTGACAGCCAAGAATACTAGCCACTACGCAACGAGGCAGACCAAACGATTAAGGGCAGATAACCTAGGGTAATATGCCCCAGTATTATTACAATCACCCTAACAACTTGTTTTCGAACCCAATCAATATTGGCCGAAGAATACAGGAATGATCACAACTGGAGAATAAAAACACAACCCACAGCTGAAGAATAGGTAAATGATAGCCCTACTGTGAAATATCCGAGTTCTTGAATTATATTTAGTTGGGACATTGCTCTAATCTCGTACCATCAGGGACAAGCCCACTGCCGCTATTTGAACGGAGAATGCTCCACTTTATGTGCATCGTGTCGGTCAAGGGTCTTGTCTCCTGCTATGAGGTTTACGGTTATTGCAAGGTCTACGTTATCTTGCGGTCATCAAACCAGGTGGGACACTTACCTCTGAAGTACATTCTCTATATAACACCTTGTAACCTCAGCAGAGATTTTGAAATACTATAGTTAAATATTTGAATTATATCCTACTAACGTCTTTGTTGTTGATAATAATCCATTTAGGTGCTTTGTGACAGGTGGTCATATATCCCCGTGAAGTTAGGTGTGTGTGTGTGTGGAATCTGCCTGCTAACCTACGTATATTAACGCTGTTCTAATATGCATACTTGCCCGACAGCGGTAGTTACACTCGCTAGAGCGCAGCACTAGGGCATGGGGCCAAGCTCACTGTGGACTCGGTAGACGTGGGTTCGAGCCCCACCGTCTGCCTTCCTTGAAATGATTTCCCGTTGTTTTCCATTTTTAACTCCAAGCAAATGCTGGAAAGGTACCTTCTGACAAACCACGGCCGTTTCCTTCCACATTCTTGACCAGTTTCATTTATCTTCATTCATTTCATCTATCATTAACTCCTCTCTTGAGGTTGGCGTCAGGAAGGACATCCAACCGTAAAAACCATCTGTAAAATAGAATTTCATCGCATCTCATCCCCGAACCCGTTGGAAAACGGCAATAATAAAGGATATACATACATACACTAATATGCATAGTTGAAATCGGGACTAGGACTGAGGTTGGAAGAAAGCTTGGCATCATTTAGATGCCATCCTGGCACTCATCAGGAGTAGAATTGGAAAAGCATAAAAAATACTTCTAGAATGGCTGAAGTAGGAATCGAACCCATCCCGTCTCAGTTTTTCGACACGAGGCTCGGTATATTCCGTTTAAGCCCTAAAACCAAAATCTAATTTCCTGTTGTTTCATTGAAAAAAAGCTCGGAGCTTGTGGTTTAACATGACTGTTAATCTCGCTATCATGAGCCACGGGACCTCCTTTTTACGTTGAATCCGAACCACAGGACATGGCATTCAACTTCGAAAATCTCAGATGCATTGACCGTGAATCGAACCCGGTCCGCCTTGGTGAGAGACATACAGCTTGACCGCTGCGCCACCACGAACCCTGCTTCATTGGGTGTCGTGGTCATTTAGCCCCCCCTGTACTTGGATGCATGAGGAACCTGTGTATTATGATGACTGTATTAGTGTGAGTATTTGAAATTTCGGTGAGGATTGGGATGGTTGATGATGGTGATAATTGTGGTTTTAAGGCCTAACATCTAGGTTATCGACCCCTAATAGTCAGGGTGATAGCGAAAATGACAATGAAGTGGAAACCAGAACGAATATTAAGTGAGAAGGAAAATACTTATTAAAAAAAAGGAACTCAGATTGAAACTACTCACAAAATGGAGAGCGGTAATACTTACAAAAGGGAATTTAGAACGAAATTACTCACAAAAGGAATAGGTTGAAAAATACGCACAAAATGTAGGTTAGGTTCAAAATACGTACAAAATCCAATGTGCAGTCGAACTACTTTACTTACAAAATGCAAGTGAAATTCAAAATACGTACAAAATGCAATTGAGGTTCACCTTACTTACAAAATGCAATTGAAATTGAAAATACACAATGCAATTTAGATTGAAAAACGCGCATTTCAGATTCCAAAATATCACAAAGTGCAATTTAAATTCAAAATACTTACAAAATGCAATTGAAATTGAAAATGCTTTCAAAATGCATGGTAGACTCAAACTACTGAATTGGATGGACAATACTTACAAAATGCAATTTAGTTGAAAATACTTACAAAATGTAATTTAGATTCAAAATACCCACAAACTGCAATTGAGAATCAAAATTTGTACTTGCAAAATGCCCACCGTACAAAATGCAATTTAGATTGAAAATACTCGCAAAAAGCGGTTTAGGTTGAAAATACAAAATGCAATTGAAATTCAAAATACTCACAACGTCCCATCCCCTATATTGAAAGACTTACTAAAAAGCAAATTAGATTTTCAATCCTTACAAAATGCAATGGAGGTTGAAAACACTCACAAAATGCAATTTACTGTAGATCGAAAAGACTTACAAAACACAACGTAGACTGAAAACACCTACAAAATTGAGTGTCGATGCAAAGAAATCGCTAAATAGAATTTAGATAGACGGGGAGCCAATTAACAAAAAACAGTTCGGGGATCTTAAAGATAAATGGAAAGATAATTAAAAGAAAACAAGAGGACTGACCCCTCGAAAAAGGAGGGATCAGGAAGCATGAGAAAAGAGCCAACTAAGGCGCGAACGTGAATGACTCCCTAGGCCTCGGATACCCTAATACCGTCGGGATCGGAAAAGAACAAGAGTAGAACAAGGGAGGTCGACAGGAAAGAAGACGGAGAGGAGCCCGGCACAAGTAAGTGGAAGCAATGCCGGACTCAGCTGGGGTCCTCGTCTGTGATGACATAGTCGCGGTCGGCTCGCGAAGCGAGCGACCGCGGCTGTGTTTATGCGCCAGGTACCGGTGCGGCAAGCGCTCCTCTGCCTGGATTTGAATTTTGATTGGGCTAAAATAATGTTTGAATTTTTAAATAATTTTGCGATGATTAAGATTGAATTTGTTGACGTTTGAAATATATGAAATATAAATACATATGACTTAGTTAGGGGTTTGGCAAGGGGTTGTGACTTATGGTCCGCATTTGACTTATGTGATATAATATTTAAGGGATTTGACTTAGTTATTGACTCGAATTTTGTTTTCCTGTTTACTGCAGATTGAGGAATGATGTTCGCATATTTTTGCTAAATGGAGCAAGACTACTTATCATCCCTGCTCGCCATGGTGTGGATGGTTTTACAATCGTGTACAGCAGCAGCTTCAGCTTAATAATAATAGTATAATAATAAAAGGAAGGATCTGAATCCTTTGGTTTTTAAATAATTAATTTGTTTATTAGGAAGTAAGAGAGACCACTAGTGGGTTTATTTTCATTATGAGAAGAGAGGATAGACCTATAGTAGGTTTTGTAGTAATACTAATAATAGTTTAATAGCCTCGCTTTGATTAGGGGGATAAATTGTGAAAAGAAATGGATTTGCTGTATGTATGTGCAAAGAGCATGGGGCCCGCCCGAACCCACGTCCCGCCAGGCACCATCCCGTAGGGGTCGGCCGTGGCCATACCCACGGGCAGGTATCCCGCGAGGCCGCGGATCGAGCGAGAACAATGCAATTTGTGGTTAGGTGAGAAGCCACGTGCATTTAGTTGTACCTACACTGTGATAACTGAGAGCTGCTGAAGCAGGCTCAGTAGTTGTGTAAGTGCAGTGGCTGGCGGAGCGTGAGCGTGAGGGGGAGTTATCGGTAGGGAGAGTAGAGATGGAATGAGTTTGGTCTGTTGTTTGTTTTTCAGTTGCCTGTGTTTAATTGCGTTCTTTATGTACCTGCAACCCTGGAAGGAAGCCGCGTGTTTTCCCTCGCAATTTACGCAAGTAGGCGAGTCCTTTGGCACTTTGCATTCAGTATGCTTGTGGCCGCCGCCGCAGCGGTTGCACCGGGCTTCCTTCGTGCAATCTCTTGCTGTATGGTTCAGGCGCTGGCAATGAAAACATTGGATAATTAGTGTCGGATGTGGTCTGGGAGGCGGGCGCCGCGGCGCCAGTGTTTTTGAGGGTTTGGTTTGGGGAGGGGGAGGCTGATGGATAGGTGTAGCGTCGTCCTTTGAGGAAGAGTCGACTGTTTGCGAAGGGGCTGAGTTTGGCAGAGTAATTTGTGAGGTTTCAGGTAGAGTGTTAGTGATAGCTTGTGTTATTGTGCTGGTAAATTGAGTGATTTTATGTTTGCGCTTGGGGCGAATGTGTGCGTATGAAGTTTGGGACCATGTTTCGACTGTATCTGGGACTGTTTGCGTATGCTCGTGCAGCATTTCAGTAGTGCACGTTTGAGCATGTTTTACTGAGGTGAAGGTTGGCATGGGAGGAGGAATGGGAATCGTCTGAGTTGATTTGGAGCCTGTTTGAACTGTGTTTTTGGATGGCTGAGACGTCAGGTCAGATTCAGAGTTTTCCTGCGTTTCTGATGGTTTGAAAGGGATGAGGATGTGGGAAGGGATGTATGGATGGCTCAATAAGGCCTTTACAATCGAGTTGATGCGGTAGTCCCTGGTTGGTGTGATAGCAATGTGATGGTTAACTAGTTCCTCGATGTTCGTAATGAAAGAAGCAAAGGGTGTAAGTACGCTAATTATGGCCTCGCGAGTGGCGGGCAATTGTCTTACGCCCGCAGGGCGCACGACAATTAGCGTACTTTTGGGTGCGCGACGTGTAGGAGATTCGTACCACAGAGCTTCTCCGTAATCAAAGTCCGGAAAAGTTCCATGGGCCGGTGTAGGTGGTGGAGACGAGTTCCTGAGGTACTCGGGGTTCGGTGCCAGTTCCTTAAGTGTCTGTTGTAGTGATTCGGGAATCCAAGAACCATAAGCCATGTTTGTGATGTGTATCTGTATGTGTAAATGGTTTGAGTAGGTACTGAGAGTGGTAGAGAGAGAGAGAGAGAGAGAGAGAGAGAGAGAGAGATAAAATGGGTCAAATGCTGATGGCAGGCCCTAATGTAATATTAAATGGGGAAGATTATGCCTCGTCCAAGAAGAGCTGGAGTGGTAGTCTGTCGCACAAGGTTATCCAGTTTCAACGGTTGGAGCCGTGACAATGTGCGAGCAGACTTCGAAGTTTTTGAATAATTAATCAATTAATTAATTAATCAATTAATTATTGACTGATGAAGGGCGAGAGGGGATGAGTTTGGCTTGGCTGCAACTCTGGTAGGTAGGATTTGCTTGATTTGGATGGTCTGAGGGTGGGTTTAAACTTGGTAGTTGGCAACAATGGGTAACGGTTAAGACAGGGTATTGTTGCTTGAATAATGCAGGGTGGAAAGGGAAATTGAAAATGACTGGGTAGGGTGGAATGTATCGATGAGTTAGAGCCTCGATGGAAGTTGGATCATCGTTTTCATCGATTATCGGAGTATTCGCTGATCGTGGTTTGGGGTTGGATCGGGAGCTGCTTCATGCACGGCCGCTAGCTTGCGAATGACTCAACTGCAGCTGGGGTCCCGTGGTCGCCAACCCACGTCCCCTGGGGGAGGATTGGGATGGAGGCGGCCGTGTCCGTAAGCCAGGAACCATCCCGGCATTTGCTTGGAGTAGAATTGGGGAAACCATCGAAAACCACTTTCAAGTTTTCTTGGTGGGAATCGAACCCACCCCATCCCAATTTACTACAAGGGTCGGAATGTACTCCATTACATCCCTCAAACCAAAATAAAGTTTCTTGGAAGACCCTGGAATGAAATTGCTATGCATGTCTCACCACTTACTGAGTCCCTAGAGGGTAAAGTTACAATCAGTGACAAAACATATCTCGATCGACATAACATTTCGTTTTGTCCTGAAAAGGAATCCAAGTAATTATTCTGGTACACTGTAAACCTCAATCGAAATACATCAGTTAAGCTCTCGTAACTCCAATGTTCGTGACCCAGTTAGTTAACTGCTGCTCCGTGCACTCGATACACAAGTAATTTGTCCAACTAAGAAAGTATCTGTTCGGCAAAGTCAATTACAAGTTGGTATCACCCAAAATGAAACAATCTCCCGTTTGCTATTAGGGAAAGAATCTTAATGGCAGAAATGAAACCGACTTTCATAATTTAGAAACTGTCGCTGTCATTGAAGAAGGAATGTCATTTTGATGAAGGTAATTTAAATTTCCAGTGCGTGGAATGAGAAAAATTATTTTCTTATGCAGGGTTTGTAAAGTATTTACATATTTTAGCAAGCTAATAGTTGTATGTGGCCGTAGTAAGCCACTGGACTTCCCTTTTGCGTGCAATGTGAATTGTTACCACGAAATACTCGCATGGTATAACATTGATCGCTGTTGATTCATTTACGGGCCTTGCGACACCGTAGTAATGTACTGTGTTCCCGTGTACTTGGGTGGATTTGAAATATGTTTGATAACATAATTATCTCATTGTGATAGCCCTTGTAGCGTATGTACTTGTAATTATGACTAGGATTTTTGTCGAGGGCAGACATGCGCTATGGTACCATCTCAATATGTGTCTGCAGTAGAAGTGGGAAATCACGGAAGACTATTTCTAGGATAACTGAGGTAGGAACTGATCCTACCTCTTGTCAGTTCTACCCCATGATGGTTACCAGGAATCAAACCGATGCAGAGTGAGAGGCAATAATTTATTCAGAAATATGAAAGAAGTGGGAATAGGAAGAGAAATCAAATAATTAGAATTCAAATTATGATTTTATTTTCAATTCATAGCAATTCATGTGATTTAGCAGGCAACATCGCGAACGAAACTCGATTTTTCATGATGTATCAATTTTAATGGCTGCCTGTTATTGTCTGGTGGAAGTGATTTCACTTCAGACCGATAGATAGTTCTAGCGTAGCAGTGAAACGTCAAGTTGAAAGTAACGATGGCATCACTATGGTAAACCACTAAAGTCGTCTTCCAAGAGGAAAAAAATCCTAGAAAACTAACAGAGCCAACATTAAAAGTGAACAGGACGTAGAAGAGAACGAACACATTACAACGCAGTTGGAAAGGATAGGCCCCAATAGAGAGTTGTTGTTGTTGTTGATTGATTTAGGAGCTTTGCGACATCGTCATCATGTATTTCCCTTATTCCCTTTATTTTCTTCATTTTTCCTTCTACTAGGCCTATGTAAGTCAGTGATAAGTCTGTAGTTAGTACTAGCAACCCTCCCTGGCTTCGCTCTGTATCTTTAACGGTTTACGCAGCGTAAGCTTCAAAGACGTATTTTTTCGATCACAATAAATTACGACCAATATCCGCTTCCCCTCTCGGCATGATGGGTTAAAATCACTGACTGGACTATTAATTATATTATCATGGAGATAGCATAAGCAACGAATATTTGTCAGACGTAATTTAAGAATGGCTAGGTGGATGAAACACAGACCCCCCTTCCGTCCAATCCAAACTTGACTATGTATTCTGCGGAAAACAAGTCTTAAACTGGGGTGATAGGCTCGCTCTCTAGCTCGTAAACTGTCTTGGATTCTGGTGATTGAATGGAGATTGTTGGAAGAAATAACAAGTAGTTCCGTGAACTACTATCTATCAACATTCAAAATTTCAGTTTGATTGCTGTAATAGATTCATAGATATTGAGAACAGTCTAAATATGTCGGATGCTCGCCAAGTGGGATTTTTATTAATGTAAGTGTTAGAGTTATGTACTCTTACATGAAGATTATTGTGTAGGTGTAGGATTCAAACTTCAATCGCATGATAAGGACAGAAGAAGTTAAAACCAGTTTTTAAAATTTCGCACAGCTGCCATCATGTGGTTTTGAAAACAATCGAAATCGATTAGATGCTAGTGTATTAAAATTTGTAAAAACATTTACCGTACCATGTTTCACTACGCTCAGATGGTAAAATCGTGAGAAAAGTCTAATAAAATATTTCACCTTTGCTTTGCCGCCATGTTCGTCTTGTATTTTACAGGTTTTAGGAAGTCTCATAGCTGAACTTTTAGTAGTTCCTTTTATCACCGTACAATATTTCAGGGTGATATCGGTAATAGTTTCGGAGATATTGAATGCAGGTGACATATTTCGCACAGACGCCATCTTGAGGTTATTGTACACAATTGAACTAAATTAGATGCCAGTGGATTGCAATGTGTATAAACATTTACTTTACCAAGTTTAATTGCGCTAGGATGATTAAATAGCAATAAAAAGCTATCTTTAAAAGATTAAAATTCGCTTCACAGCCATGTTCAATTTTTACTTAACAGGTATCAAAAGTCTAATAGGTGAACATTTAATACAAAATTTCAGGGTGATATCGGTAATAGTTTCAGAAATATAGAATGCCTGTGAAATAATTCGCACAGCCGCCATGTTGGATTGGTGAGATATAATAACATTTAAAGGGCACGTTCGGGGTCAACTATAATAGTACTATGACCTTACCGAGGTTCATTGAAATCCCTCCAGCCGTTTAGATGTTATTATGGGGGGGACACAAATACACGGACGCACACACATACACACACATGCACGAACAAAAATGAAAATAGACTAAAATCGTAAACACACTTATAGTGGGCGATGTATTGAAGATGGAGGTATTTGAAGAACGTATTTGAAGAACTTTTCATGCTGAACAATTCTTACACTCATCTTTATAAATATGTAGCCTATAATTCATTCCTCCTAAATGGCTGGACAGATTTTGATGAATGTTTTTATGTATATTAGTGCAATAGTGTATATTGAGTATACCCCCAGGGAAGGTTTTTGGCTTATTAAATCCAGTTTACAATAGGTAGCGCACGAGTAGATTCAACAAGTGAGCGACGACGCGTGAAGAGTTTCAACGAAGTCCCGTTTGCGTTCAAATACCATTGGTCCGATAATGATGAAACTTGGGTGAGATGTTGTGTACACACAAGGGAAGGCTTCTGGATTAATAAATCCATATTACAATAGGTAGCGCACGAGAAGATTCAACAAATGAGCAACTACGCGCGAAAGGTTTCAACAATGTCCCCTATGCGATCATACACCATTCGTCCGATAGCGATGAATCTTGGGTGAGATGTTGTTTACATTCCAGGGAAGGCTTCCGGGTTAGTAAATTCATTTTACAATAGGCATCCTGGGAGTAGATTCAACAAGATAATCAGTAAAGAACATATAGCCTACTTTCTCCTAAATACATGGGTATTGATATAACTCTTTGTCCTTTTCAAGGAGTATAAATGAATGTTAGTTGTAGAGCTTGTTGAAATACAACGTGTTATACGGATATTAAACATGATTATGAGGTGACCTTTGCTTGTGCTACCTCTGTAAAAAAAACATTCAATTCGGCTTCACCGTGTTTGAATTGATATGGGGACTCGATTTGCACACATACATGGACGCTATCTGCAAACCATTTGACTGATGACCTTGTAGTTCAGCCAAAAGATGCTTCCCACAAAATGGTATGTTTTTGCAAAATTTGGTAGAGATCAAATGTTTAGTTTGGTCGTAATTTTATTTAAGCTTTTAAAATTTGGGTGGCCGCCATTCCGTTTCCGTCAAAATGGCGGCTATGTAATACATAACACTGAGGTGCCCTTTGCTAGTGCTACCTCTGTACTAAATGTCGTTTAATTCGGTTTTAACGTATTTGAATTGATAGGGGGAATCTATATGCACACATACGTGGCCGCCACATACAGACTATTGGACTGATGACCTTGTAGCTTGGACAAGGAACGCTTCCTTTTAAAGGTATGTTGTTGCAAAATTTGGTAGAGATCAGATGATTAGGTTGGTCGCAATTTGATTTAAGCTTTTAACATTTGGGTGGCCGCCATTCCGTTTCCGTCAAAATGGTGGCGATATGAAACATGACACTGAAGTGCCCTTTGCTAGTGCTACCTCTGTACCAAATTTCGTTCAATTCGGTTTCACCGTGTTTGAAAACACTGGGGGGAATCGATTTGCGCACATACATGGCTGCCATCCGCAAATTATTGGGCTGATGACCTTGTAGTGTGGTTAAAAGATTCTTTATACGTTAAGGTATAATGTTGCAAACTTTGGTAGAGATCAGATGACTGAGTTGGTCGTGATTTGATTCTAGGCATTAACATTTGGGTTGCCGCCATTACGTTTTCGTCAAGATGGTGGCGATATAATACATGACAATGGAGTGCACATTGCTAGTGCTACCTCTGTACCAAATTTTGTTCAGTTCGGTTTCACCGTGTTTGAATTGATAGGGGGAATCGATTTGCAAACATACATGGCCGCCATCTGTAAACTACTTGGCTGATGACCTTGTACTTTAGTTAAATGACGCCTGCCATACGAATATATGTTCTTGCAAAATTTGGTAGATATCGGACGATTAGGTTAGTCGTAATTTGATCTAAGCTTTGAACATTTGGGTGGCCACCATTACGTTTCTGTCTAGATGGCGGCGATATAAAACATGACACTGAGGTGCCTTATGCTAGAGCTACCTCTGTACCAAATTCTGTTCAATTCGGTTTCACCGTGTTTGAATAGATAGGGGGAATCGATTTGCACACATACATGGTCGCCATCCGCAAAGTATTGGGTTGATGACCTTGTAGCTTGGTCAAAGGATTCTGCATACATAACGGTATAATGTTGAAAAATTTGGTAGAGATCAGATGATTAGTTTGGTCGTAATTTGATTTAAGCTTTTAATATTTGGGTGGCCGCCATTACGTTTTCGTCAAGATGGTGTCGATATAAAACATGCCACTGAGGTTTTCTTTGCAAGTGCTACCTCTGTATCAAATTTCGTTCAATTCGGTTTCACCGTGTTTGAATTGATAGCGGGAATCGATTTTCACACATACATGGCCGCCATCTGCAAACTATGGGGCTGATCACCTTGTAGTTTAGTCAAAAGACGCTCGCTATATAACGGTATTTTGTTGCAAACTTTGGTAGAGATCGGATGATTAGGTTAGTCGTAATTTGATTTAAGCTTTGACCATTTGGGTAGCCGCCATTACGTTTCCGTCAAGATGGCGGCGATATAAAACTTGACACTAAGGTGCCCTTTGCTAGTTCTACCTCTGTACCAAATGTCGTTCAATTCGATTTCACCGTGTTCGAATTCATAGGGGGATGACAGACATTCGGAGTTTACACACTCACACACTTACACAGACACACACACACACACACACACACACACACACACACACACACACACTGACAGACACACAATTTTTGGCCCTGTGTAGATCTCATAAGTTTACTTTAATTTTTTGCAAAAATCGAAAGTAGGCTAACAAATGAGCGACAATGCGCGAAGCGTTTCAACCAAATCCCGTATAGGTTTATATACCATTCATCGATTGCGATTAAACTTTGATGAGTTGTTGTGTACACTTACGTGAAGGTTTCTAACTTAGTAAATCCATTTGACAGGAGGTAGCGCACGAGTAGATTCAACAAGCAAGTGACAGCGCACGAATCGTTTAAAAGAAATCCCGTATGCGTGCATATACCATTTGTCCGATTACGATGAAACTTGCGTGAGATATTGTTTATACCCAAAGGAAGGTTTCTGGAATAATAAATCCATTTCATAAAAGGTATTGCACAAGTAGATTCAACAAATGAGTGACGGCACGCGAATCGTTTCAATAAAGTACCTTATGCATTCACATACCATCCATCCGATTGCTATGAAACTTTGGTGAATTGTTGTATACATTTCAGGAGAGGTTTCTGGCTTAGAAAATCCATTTTCAAATAGGAGCGTACGAGTAGATTCATAAAATGAGCGATGGCGCGCGAATCGTTTCAACAATGTCCCGAATGCCTTCATATACCATTCATCCGATTGCGATGAAACTATGGTGAATCGTTGAGTACACTCCAGGGAAGGTTTCAGGCTTAGTAAATCTATTTTAAAATCAGTAGCGCATGAATAGATTCAACAAATGTGTGACGGCACCCGAAACGTTAAAACCAAATTCCGTTTGCGTTCATATGCCATTCATCCGATTGCAATGAAAATTTGGTGAGTTGTTGTGTAGGCCTACACGCCAGGGAAGGTTTTGAACTAAGTAAATCCATTTTACAATATTACAATAGATGTAACAAATGAGTGACGACACGCGAAGCGTTTCAACCAAATCCCATATGCGTTCATATAGTATTCATCGTTTGTGATGAAACTTTGTTGAGTTGTTGTTTACACTTGCGTGAAGCTTTCTAACTTAGTAAATCCATTTCACAGTTGGTAGTGCTCGAGTAAATTCAACAAATGGGTGACAACGCACGAATCATTTAAACAAAATCCCGTATGCGTTATATGGCATTCATCCGATTGCGATGGAACTTTGGTGAGTTGTTGTGCATGCTCCCGCGAATGTTCCTAGATTAATAAATCCATTTTGCGAAAGTTTTAGAGGCATTTAACAGAAATTGAAGGAAATATTGTGTATCCAAAAGCACTTCAAGAAACAAAATTACAACTCCAACACTTTCTTTGATTGGCATTGCAACGCATGCCGGGTACAGCTTGTAGTATATACTGTAGATATTTTTAACAGTTTAACCAGCGTAAGCTTAAAAGGCGCACGGGCTGCTGGTTTTTCTTCGACTCGATTCACTGAAATCGTTACTGCTCGTCTTCCTTTGGTCATAAATGAATGGTTTGTACAGAAACTTCCCTTTTTAGAATGGTAAAAACCGCATCACTATCCATCCAGTGGTTCTCGAGATTATCCGGAACATCAAAAAATCGGGGACTTTGTTTTATATGACGTAGAGATAGTTCTCAAACAAGAAATAGATTTCTGGGCAGAGCCGGGAATCCAACCCAGACCTCCGGGGGCGACATCCAGGAATGCTAACCACTACACCACGAGGTGGTCCCCAATAAAGATGAAGTTACCTTGGTCAAAGACTTAATCACTCAGGCTTCCCAGTACTCTGGTATAACATATCTTAGCATACTCCAGTAGAGATGTGAGACAATACTTTCATGGTTTATATGTTTGTTGTTGGTAATTCATTTAAGGTGTTCGGGACATTTTGGTAACCTGTCCAGTGCAGTTGGGTGTGTGTTGAACTAGTCTGATAACCTGTGTTTCTGCGATGACTACAGTCGTCTGTGTAACTGTATTAGGGACAGGGTTAAAGTACGCGCCCCGGGATTTGAAGAACTGTACTATCACGGCATTTGTCTGGAGGGAGTGTGTAAAATTTGGGGGGGAAATCACACTGAGGATAGCCGCTGTCGAAACAGTTATTCGAACCAGCAATCTCCGTTCAGCCGTGGGGTTTAATAATTTTATTAATGCAACCAATGGCCATTTATTTAAGGAAGGAATTTCAAACAGAATTAGGCCGTGGCCTATGAAAGGAATCATCCCGGCATTCTCCTGGTGGTGAAAATGAGAAACCACGAAAACCATTTTCAGGACGACAGATAGGTGGCATTTTAACCCGATGCCAGTTAGCACGAGGGTGCTCGTGAATGGTCTCGGCCACCGCGGCCGGTTTTATGTCATATATTCAAGCCTCAGGAAATGAAGTAACGTGCCTAACCGGTGTTTACTTGCGACGAGGGGCGGGGGGAACACCTTTAATTCCACTCCCTTCCATTCCCCACCCAGTTGTAGTATCGGACACCTATCCAAGTTACAACCAAGCCTAGTGTTTCATTACTTGAGAGATCTCACATGATACGGTGTTTCAACAAGGCTAAGGTGTTGTAATAGGGAGGTAGATCACTGGAATTCAATTAGTACTTTGTTTTGTAAACTACAACATGAAGTATTACCAGCGACGTTTCACCTTGATGTATGTGCTCCACTAAGTTATCCATATTGCCACCAGACGCGAGCCCTAAATTCACTTGCAGTAAAGTTAAGGTGGCGTGGCGCTGTGGGGTAAGCCCTCCAGTTAAAATTATGCGGACGGTCTTCTTTACATTTTGAGTAGAAAGCCCAGTCAAGCTCCTCACGTTTTAAAAATAAAAGCAAGTAAAGTCAAGAGAATGCTGTTTAAATAAAGTAAGTCGTTCCTTGTTTAATGTAGGCGAACAAGAGATCTCCAGGTGAAGTGAGATAGCACTGCAGGCTGACTAATGGCCTTACTACTTACTTATCTTAAACATTTTTACCTACTTATTCCCTCATTTATCATGCTCCTTCTTCGCTGCTGATTACTAAAGCACTCATTTGCAACAACTTTAGAATAGGAAATCCAAAAGGCAGGATAAATTCCCAGAATAGGTGATTATATAGGCACCAAATATTTAATAAGGAGTTATAAGCATTTAATTCCTCCGACAAAATTGTTCTTTTTACGTCTTTTTATGTGCCAACCCACTCATGGCATCAATTATCTTTGAGATAAAGAGCAATATATTTATCAAAATTATACAAAGCTTCTGTCACTTCAGGGGTTCCAGAATGTTGAAAATGACAAAAAATTCATTTTTACGGACTCTTGGCTTTCTAGCAGCACATTCATTTTCTTCATGACTAATTTTTGAGGTTACTTCCCTTACACTTTCCCAACACCATGCATCCTACTAGTACACCCTCACTGTTTTCTCTTTCTCTATTTTTCACTAGATTTCTCCTTACATTCTTAGATCTCTTTAATTTTATTTCATTCTTTCCTTGCAAACCGGCCAAAACTTCATTTCCTTCTCATTGTTCTTTCTACCTTCAACTTCCTCCACATTTCCTTCATTCTTTCAGAGTATTGCGTCTTTCTTTCTTCTGTCAAACCTCCTGCCCTGCGCTCTCTCTCTTTTCTTTCACAAGAACCTTGAAGTTACAAAGCCTTTCCGTGAATTGCTTTCTGTCTTGACAGTATTCATCTTTGATTCCTAGCCTCCTGAGTTCTCTTTTTATCTGCTTGGTGTAGCCCCCCCCCCCCCTGGATCTTCAAATTGTATTTTTTTATCAAAAATTTGTTTATTCATCCCTGCTGGATCCATTCTGACCATGTGTGCATAGAAACCCAGTCGTATTTTCCTGATCATTGTTTCCAGGTCTTCCACCCTTTCGTATAACTCACTGTTTGATCTTAGTCTGTAGTTTCCCTGTACCACTTTTGGGCCATAAATCCTTCTCAGTATTCTCCTTTCAATCTTCAGGAGCTTTTCTAGACTCGTCAGGTTCGCCGATTCCACACCATATAGAATCACTGATTTTACCACATTATTTCTCATTATTAGACAGTAAAAACCTATTTAAGAAAGCAAACTGGGTGTTCTTTTGTCGGAGCATAAGTCGTCAAAAAACCTCTAATACCGTTTCCTCCGCTAGCCGAAATATCATTGATTCTAGTTTCACGCTAAAATGCATTTAGTAATATATAAATTCCCTTTATCCGCAACTATTCAACATGCAAAGCTGAAATTTCTAGAAGTTATTCCTCCATACCTATGCTATATTTTAATACAGCCGTTTCTTTAATTCATTATTTAAAGAATTAAGCTTTTCCAAATCATGAAAATGCTTTTAATAATACGCCATAGGCCTATTTCTTAAAATTCACGAAAAATCAAAAGTTTCTTATTTTCAACACTCCTGTGTTAAAGTAAGGTAAATGCATCAAGGAACATACCTGAACTAAGTGCAATTGTTTCCTGTTGATTGTTTCTGAAAAAAAATTATAAACTCGACTAATCACTGATGACATGAACGTCTGCAATAATTAATACACGAGTAATGAATTGTTCTTATTTAGTTTCCGTTTAGCATCCAAAATATTAATGTTAGTGCCTATTGACTTCTCTTGAAGCATTGATACAGGCTAAAGCAAAATGTGGTAATATTATTATATTTGAATTGCAGTCAATGGCCATAGTTCAATTTCAAGTACAGTAGTTCCAACTTTTTCTACCAGACATGCCACAGTCTTTGACACCTAACGGCGAACGTTGGAACTTGATAGAGCGTTTCTAACCAAATAACCTACAAATTTGGCTACACACTACCAATTGAAGTGGTAGATTATTTTACATGCCACAAACCTATGACATGAGCCTGCCGGCTTTTTCCCCTCTGAAGGAAGGCATGCTGAAGGATTTTAACGCTCTTAAAGATCCGTTCACTTCGGCCGGGTTTGCACCCGCGATCTTGGGCATAGCAGTTCAGGTCGCCACCGAAGCCGTATTCAGTAATGCCTTAGCATAATTTATGGCTATGGTTATATTTATTTATTTCGATTCATAAGCACAGCAAAAAGAACCATAGGAAACAAACCAAAGGTTGATAGAATATAATGCAATGTAACACAAATCTTAAATGACAAACTAAACAATATCAGCCAAAAATTGAGCAACAGTAACAGCGTTGTCTGAAGCATCAACAAGCTCTTGTGTGAGACATGATGTAGGACAACTAGGACAGTTAATTAAGTGTTTAGTTGTCTGTTCCTCCCCGCAGTTACACAAGGTGGAAGATTCCTTAAAAAAGCCCCATTTGAACAGGTTGTCCTTAGTTCGTCAGACGCCACTCCTGAGCCGATTTAAGGACTTCTACACGCTCCAGACTTGATTTCCACCAGGAGGAAGGTTCTCGGAAGGAGCTATCCAATCATTACACTCAGATCTTGCTGTCCACTGAGATAATCGGGCTGCTCCAGGCTGACCGGTGAGGAGAGTAGTAGTTCTCATGAAGCTCTTCCTAGATTTGAGCCTACTAAGTGGTGGCTGGTAACCATGTAACAGATGATCAGTGTTATGTTCTGCTTTATGTCTCTCAAGTTTGGCTGCAACTTCACGCCTTACATCTGGCGGAGCAATTCCCGTTAGCTTGTGGAGTTTATCAATAGGAGTAGCTTTGAGACATCCCGTTACAATCCTGCTGGTTTCATTTAGAGCCACATCAACTTGCTTTGCATGAGATGATTTGCGCCACACAGGGCGTGCATATTCAGCTACAGAATAACACAAAGCCAAGGCTGATGTTCTTAGTAAATTGGGATCTGCACCCCATATACTGCCAGTAAGCTTCCGCAAGATGTTGTTACGAGCAGCAACTTTCTGCTTGGTGCTAGTGTAGTATTTGCTGTAGGTCAACGTTCGATCTAAGGTAACACACAGATATTTGGGGTAGAAACAATGTTCAAGCTCTTTATCTTCCCATAACACTGTAAGCTTTCTATAGGCTTCTCGATTGCGCAGGTGGAAAGCACAAATTTGAGTTTTAGCAGGGTTCGGTCTCAAATTATTGACTCTATAGTACTCAGAATGGTCCTTCAGAGCAACAGTCAACTGGTTTTCTACTGCCTCAAAATCTCTCGCCTGTGTGACTAAAGCAAGATCATCTGCAGAGATGAAGCTCTTTGTAAGAGACGGTTGAGGCTGATAATTTGTAAATATGTTGAATAATATGGGGGAAAGGACACTACCCAGAGGCAAGCCATTCCTTTGACTTCTCCATCTACTCTTTCTACCTTGGAACTCCACATAGAATCGCCGATTCTCTAAAAGCGTCCGCAAAGTTCTGGTGAAATTAATGTCTCTGGTGATGTAGTAGACTTTGTGCAGTAGTTGTTTATGCTGAATGGTATCATATGCTGATGTGAGATCCACGAAGACAGCCCCTGAAATGTATCCTTTTTCATATCCCTCTTCAATATGTTCTGTCAAATTAAGAACTTGTGCTGTACAATTCCTTCCAGGTCGGAAACCGGTTTGTTGAGGTACGAGATGATGTTCAACAATGGGAGTAAGTCTATTTAGCAACATCCTTTCATAGATTTTATACAAATGGCAAAGAAGCGAAATGGGTCGATAGTTCTTCGGATCAGCTGCATCCTTTCCAGGCTTGAGTAAGGCAATAACTTTGGTTTTCCTCCAGATGGCAGGGATCTGTTTCTGCATCAGGCAATAATTATAGAATTGCAGAAGCCATCTCTCCGTGATGGGACCAAAATGTTTAATTTGCTCAATCATTAGGTCATCTAGACCAGGCGCTTTACCATTTTTGCAATTCTTAACTGCTGTTCTAAGTTCATGCAGGCTGTCATTTGATAGGTGGTTGCTTTCACAGTCAGGATCTCTTTTGAGTTTTGTTCTGTCTTTAGAAAAATTGGCCCTTCCATTCTGAACAAGCTGAAGAGCAATTTGATCTGGTGTAACATTTGCATGACTATGATTGTGGGTGGGGTCGTTGTTCAAGCGTTGCAGCAACTGCCAGGCTTTCTGACTGCTTTTAGACATATCAAGGTTCTCAAGTAACTCTATCCATCGTTCTTTTTTGGATTTGGCTAAGGCTGAGGACAAATTTTGGCCAGCGGTTAAGGTTTCCATGCTGTAAGGATTATCGTTGAAGAGCCGGATATAGTTATGTAGATGCTTCCGGGATTCTGCGGTCAAGCCAGGTATATAGCTTACTCGACAACCTCTGGGAGTAGAGAGTCATGAAGATGTTTTCACGGCTTCCACAAACTCGTCATAGTTGGAGACTGAGGGTGTTATGCGTAAAATTTCTGAATCAAGAAGATCAGCAAACTTTTGCCAATCTGCTTTCTTGAAATTATATCTCCTTCGGAATGGTGTGAATCTAAGACTAATAGCTGCAAACACTTGGCAGCCTATGGGGCGGTGTTGAGTATTTGGTATCGGACTTAAAACAGTTTTTCTGCATTGGTGAGCTATGTTCACGCTTACAAAAATTAAGTCGGGATTGTACCCACGTTTCCAACGCCCACTGTTGAAAGATGGAGGAAGTTTATTATCGTGGACAAGATTAAGTTGGTTGCTATCAGCCCAAGTCAAAACTGCTTCACCATTACTGTCGTCCTCAACATAACCCCAAACGATACTGTGGCTATTGAAATCTCCAACAATAAAGAGAACTTGTTGATTGTTGTAGTTGTCTGGAGGTGAAAAATGGAAGTCTGCTCCTGGAGGTTTGTAGAATGACGATACAATACAACCATTCAGTTCTACAGACAGTAATTCAATATCGTTGACTTATGGTTATATGAAAGCTATTGAGATACGAACATTGGAATCACAGCTAGTACCTGTGGATTGAACTACTTAACTGGGTTAGAAATGTATTGGCTTAGTGAAGAAAACAGTCAGTAATTCATTATGTCATATGCCTAGTATGCCTCATTATACTGTACGTTACCTTGGGTTATTTGGGTCTCCACCGTACTAACTCCCTCGTCGTGTAGTGACAAGTATTCTTGGCTAACATCTCTGAGATCCGTGTTCGATTCCCGGCTCTGTCTACAACTTAAATTCTGGTTTCAGTGCTGAAACGGTACACTTAGCTCTGTGAGGCATAAAAGAGAGAAAATTGGTCGATTCCCCCCTCAGCCATTCTACAAGTGGCTTTCCGCGATTTCATATTTCAATTTCAGGTAAACGCCGGGATGGCTCATAATTTAAGGCCACGGTCAACTCCTTTTGAATTTGGAATACACATACTACTACAGATACCACAATTGCACTCATAATTCTAACTATAGTACATACACACACTTAAATTCATGGGGCTTAATAACAACAATGAATTAGCAGAAACAACGGCCCAATGATCTACGCAGGTACTTTTTGAAGACCCAACCAACCCCCGGGCTGATGACCTAACAAACAATGGTATATACAGAGAGAGATTCATCATTACAGGGAGGCTGTTTGTTTTTGAAATGTTGAGCTTGATCCACATCACACTAGTTACGATCCTATGCGGAGATCGTAACTAGTGTGATGTGAACAACTATGAGTTATCAACTGGATAACTCTCAACCAACGATTCAACAGCTTTCTGTTTAAAAATAACATTTCATGATCTTGTAGAATGTAGCTTTCACACGTTGTTATAAAATTACTTGTGCAGCCTGCCATTAGCATAGTTTAGTAAAATGAAGTTAATCATAAAGACTTAGTATGATCCACATTGATAATTAATTAAATACAATACTAAGGAAAACAAAAGTTTGGTGCTTTTCAGTCGGTCAACACGAATGTACCCAAAAAGAGCTGGGTTATGCCCTAATCTTGAAGTAAAATTACATGAGATTAATAAATACACTAGGATGACCAGTTTCGATCGTCAAGCGATCATCATCAGATCCATTACACTTAGGCTATAACATCTATGTTTGAGATAACAGGTGAAAAATATTTACAATATGTACAATTATTTAGTTGCAGTAATGATAATGCAACTGTCAATGTATGCTAAATGTGGTATATCTGATGTTAGGTGAAATGCTAAAATGGTGATAGAAATCCGCAGTTTGTCTGTTTGGGGTGACTATATGGTTGTAAAAAATCAACTATGGTTATAATATAATATTACAGGCTACTACTTATCGGGTTGTCATCCTGGCTGGAGCTTGAAGCAGTTTCGTGTTCACTGTTGCGCCAGTTGAGGTCGACTCAGTCGACACTTTGTTTTCTCCATATCTTACTTAGTAGTTTATTTAATTGGCATATTTCATCAGAAATGTTATCCATATACAGTAAGGGCTAGGAAGCCAGGATTCGTAGATAGTGAGTCTCATCAGAAGGCAGAAGTGGGAATCACTGCAGGCAAGATCATGGAATAATAAGCTGATAAGTAGTCCGTTGGGTTGGCTGGACAACCTCGTTTTCATCACCTCAGACAGGTGTGAATCCAAATGAACTTTTACCTTACTGAACAATGAATGTACAACAATGCATGGATGGGGATTCTTCACGATTCTTCATGGTACAGTCAAGCTGACACAACACGTTTTTGAGGAGTCTACGAGGGAAAGATTACCTAAACTACAAGATCTGCATTCGGCAAACCTACAAGATCTGCATTCGCCATATGATGAGCTAGCGAGTGAATCCCGTCGTGTAACATAGTCGATTGAATTGAAATGCAGTAAATCTGGAATTTTTTGCTTGAAATTGTTAATGTATAATTTCATGTATATGATAATAGGCTGATGGCCAATTCAACAATCAATTAAACAATGTGCTGCCACTGTCCCACATAATATGTTAACCACATATCATTGTTAATTATTGTCAGAATCTTCACCCCTCATTTCTTCTATTAAGCGTCATTTTGATGCACAAGCTATTTACTGTACCGCAAACAAAACTGACGTTTTGATTGAAGTGTATGCATCCAATGATTAATGTGTGACACATGGTATCCATCCCAGTAGCTGACAAAACAATACATTCCACAAACAAGCAAAAAATAACTATGTATTAAACAAGTGTTAAAATTAACTTATAATTGCACTCCCATTAATTTAATTCTAGTGCAGAAAAGTTGGAATGCCTTGTGTGTGCAATAAACTGGGGGATTTGAATGAGTTTTTACATGGTATGGATTCTGTTTTGAGGAAAGAAATCATGATGAAAATTAATAAATGTAAAAATACAAAAATCTGAATGCAGCCGAAAGAAATCAGAAACACCTATGGACGTCGAATTGGCTGGTTATATGTTAAAGGAAATAAGAGACTTCTGTTACTTAAGAAGCACAATAACCAGTGATGGACGAAGCAAAGAGGGTTTAAAATGTAAGCTGGCATATTCAAGGAGAGCATTTCTACAGTACAGGAATCTGTTAACATCAAATATAAATTTAGGTATTAGAAAGTCATTTTTGAAAGGCTTTGTCTGGAGCGTGGCACTATATGGAAATGAAACTTGGACTGTTCAAGCAGCAGAAAGGAGGAGAATTGAAGCGTTTGAAATGCGATGTTACAGGAGAATGATGAAGATCAGATGGGTAGATAGAGTAACAAATGAAGAAGGTTTAAGAGACGAGGGAGAGGAAAGATGTTTCTGTCGACTGCTAATGAAGAGAAGAGATAGGTTGGTAGGACACATAACCATACATCCAGAAATGGCAAAGTTAGTTATGGAAGGAAGGGTCGATGATAAGAACTGTAGGGGTAGACGAAGGTTAGAGTACAGGTTAAACAGATTGCCTTGGATGTAGGGAGTGGTAGCTATGTAGATATGAAACGTTTAGCTCAGGATAGGGATGCAGGGAGGGCTGCATCAAACCTGTCAAATGTCTGAAGACTGAAACAACAACAACAAACCAGTTCATTATTACTGTGCCCTTTTAGCAAGAAATATGCCAATCCCAGTATACCAGCGTAGCTCAATTCGGAATTTCGGGGCAGCGGTAAGTTCCCCCACTCTGTGACTCACATATTTTGGATCAATTAGAGGATACACTTGCAAAAATAACAACAAAATCAACTCCTATTTAAACATATTTAATTAATAAAATTAATGGCGCTACAAACACTTTAACAATTTAATTACTGACCCATAATCATCTACTTGCTCCAAATGAACAAGGAATCACAAATATAATAAAACAAATATTGTATTTAAAACATGTGGTTTCCACATAAACCAACAATTCTTACTTAGTCTCACTTCCATAAAGCATTAACTGCGAATTTTATATAACTCTGAGCTCTTTTGGCTCCATGCATTTACATAATAATGGTGTCATTCTTGTACACCTCAAACACTATCCTTTATATTTTCTTATTTCTCAAAAACAAATATATAATTATATTTAAAATCTATGTTAATTATCTAACTCAATATTTTGGGCATGTCCACACATTCAGTTGTTATCATCTCTCTTTATATTCACAAATATATTAAGGTAATCAGGAAATCAATTGTGTACTCCAGAGCATGAAGATACTTGACACAGTCAAAAAACTATAGTTACTCCCGAAACTCAGTTGCCTTCAATTAACTCGTGGAATCCTACGTCCATACATCATTACAATAGGGATTGTTATTTATCTCTTATGTCTTAATAGACCATTACCATATAAGAAACTACGATCTGAACAGGCAAACGAAAATATCAATCTACAAGGACCTCGGTTCAACGCCCGGGTCGTTAACAACTTTAAACACTCCTGGTGTATTCATTCTCTTTACAACGTCTTACGAGACGGTCTCTGGTCCCTCTCGCTTTAAGAGAGCTAGACCCTACTACTCGGGCGCGATTTATGGCACGAGGGGTGACGGCGACTCCTTGTCTACCCCACGTTAGTATCTTATTTCCAAGGCTTTCAAAACAAACCTTTACATTATATTCAGTTCTGGGGAGAGACCAGGCTATTACTGTACCGTACTCATTCAAACAACTATTCTTTGGTTCAAAGACCATTTTCGTAACCTTGGCATTTATTAATTATGAGAGGGTCCTCATTGATTTGGAAGATTAATACACTTTCGACGACGAAGAATTAAAGGGGCTTTTATCATAAGACGATTCTGCGTTCGAATCTCTTCACGTGCCTCGGGAACCATTCCCTTACAGAGGACTTATACAAAGTGCGATTTAAAGTCGGCCGTGGCCCATATGACATACGCTCAATAATACCATATATTAGCTCCCTTTTTAAATACATACACAATGCCTCGTGATACTATGTCACAAATAGAGGACTTATACAATTATCAATTCACTGCAATCAACTACCCTCCGTAAGTAATTTACCAAGTATTTTATCCACTACGTGTTCCTAGCGTGACACTTTAATATTATTTGCGCTCATTATGCGCTATGCATTATTTTAAGCCGAATTGTCTTCCCAAGAACTGATAAATCTCATTAATAACAATTCATATTATTTTAATTCTCATATTAATCTTTTCTGTTGTCGATAAATCGCTCCCTTTTTTTAAATATTCCCTTGAACATCATATCTTACACATATGTTAAGGCTTTAACGCTCTTATGTTCATATCAATTTATTTGACCTTTATTTAACATTTTCATATTTAATCTATCTATATATTTAAAACACTAAGCTGATTTTTGTTACCGCGAGATTGAGGGAACGGTAGAACCGATTCACTTCGTAGAGCAATCTGTCGAAAGCTGTAGGCCTGTAGATTTGCAGAGTGTCTTTAAAATAAACAAATTTGTTACCACATATTTTAAAATTTATAAACAAAACTACAAAATTATTGGCTCATGCGCACGCGCAGAATCATCTTGGTTAATGACAGACATGGCGGATGTCCACCGCGTTTTAATGCAATAGTTATTTATAAGAATTATAATAAAGGAGGGGAATATTGATTATGAAGTTTCCACGATATAAACAGGAATAGAATATTATAAAAAACGGGAAATGTAGAAGAACTTATACGGACTGTTGAGAGTGAATGTTGTTTAAGTAACTGAATATTGCACTCTTCTACCAGTGATTCGGTAGCTCAGACGGTAGCGTTCAAAACTGTTAATTCATTCATCGCGCAATGGAAGCAGTTCGAATCCCACCTCCAACATATATTTTTATTTCTCAATTATTCTTTCTGCCTATTGGTAATACATTGTCTTAACATATTTTACTTTTATTATTCCCATAAAGTAAGGAATTCTCTACGATTTACGTTCCCATATACTTTTAAATTATTAAATAAAAGACGGCCACAATCGCTTTCGCCATGAGAGACAATTGACGAACATAATTCATGTGTTGGACTCAGACATCGTGGTCACTCAGCCCCGTCTACTTTGGTGTGTGTGTCAAATTTTCTCTGATAACCTGTGTTATTGTGATGGCAGTACTGATGTGTGCATTTGTAATTAAAGTGGGGAATGGGAAATTGGCGACCGAGGCTTTAAGTTAGGAACTATCCCGGTATTTACCTGCAGTGGAAGTGGAAAACCACGGAAAACCACATCCCAGATTGTTGAGATGGGAATCGAACCTTGCCCTACTTAGTTTTGCCTCAAGAGTGCGCCCCGTTCCAGCCCTCAGACCAGAATTACACCTGCAGTGGAAGTGGCAAACCACGGAAAACCAAATCCCAGATAGTTGAGATGGGAATCGAACCTTTCCCTTCTTAGTTTTGCCTCAATAGTGCGCCCCGTTCCAGCCCTCAGACCAGAATTACAGTTCTAGAGAAATGGCGGATAAAGGATTCATCGTATCGTAGTGTGATCTTTGTTTTTGAGAATTAAAAAGAGGGGATTGAAGAACTTCAACAGGCATTTGAGTTCGTTTGTTGTTTAAGTAACTTAATATTGGTTTAGAAGTCTGTTGACTGGGTGGCTCAGGGGTTACATTGCGGACCCAGGAATGAATTTTGCATAGCCGAAGGAGTCTCACCTCAGACATATATTTTTATTTCCTAATTATTCTTTCTGGCTATAGGTAATTCATTGTCTTAACATATTTTACTTTTATTATTCCCGTACAGTAAGGAATTCTCCACGATTTACATTGCCATATACTTTTAAATTATTAAATAAAAGATGGCCACAATCGCTTTCGCCATGAGAGACAATTGACGAATATAATTCATTTGATGGACTCAGACATCATGGTCACTCAGCCCCGTCTACTTTGGTGTGTGTGTGTGTGTGTATATAAAATTATCTCTGATAACCTGTGTTATTGTGATGGCTGTACTGATGTGTGCATTTGGAATTCAAGTGGGGAATGGGGAATTGACGACCGAGGCTTTAAGTTACGAACTATCCCGGTATTTACCTGCAGTGGACGTGGCAAACCACGGGAAACCACATCCCAGATTGTTGAGATAGGAATCTAACCTTGCTCTCCTGAGTTTTGCCTCAAGAGTGCGCCCCGTTCCAGCCCTCAGACCAGAAGTAAATTTCTTGGCAAACCAGGGATCGAACCTGGAATCCGGGGCGATAGCTCAGAATGTAGCCTTCAGATTGGGCTTCACTGTGTTAATACGATTTTTGACAAGCACTGAGCATATGGTCTAACTCTTAAACTCCCTCCATTACGGTGGCTGTCGAAGTGAGTCTATGCTCATTCCAGAAGTTGGCGAAGTATGCTCCCTTGCTTAATTTACTGTCATGGAAATGCAAAGGATTGTACCTACATCAGGTGATGGAAATTGCTTATTTAGAGCAGTTTCGTACTGTTTATTCCAAAATGCAGGACGTTATCCTGAGCTGCGTTTGCAAGCAAATTGCAAAAATTGTTGCTGGCATGAATAATTATAAGGATTTTATTATTGGCGATCAGTATCATCGCATTGTTTAGAGTAAATAACAATGAGTCTAACCACGCTGTTGATTTTGGCAATGGAAGTATTATTTGCCATTTAATATTTGGCGGCTGTGTTGATGCAGGCCACTATAGTGTTATTGAATATGACGTTAATTTGGAGAGAAATGCTGCAATAAATATACCCATTTGACGAAAAAGAACATTAGCCACAAAAAAGTGGGAAATCGTAGAAAATACGAAGCCACTTTTAAAATCTAATATAAAATGCCATTTCAGAAACAATTCCAGATATTATGCCGTACAGTGTATGGTCCATGACGAACAAATGTAAACATTGTTCTGCACTGTATTTCTGTAGCGAGAAATCTACGCCTGGTTACTTTGACCTTTGGTGTTGTAATGGCAAAATTAATCTTCCTAAATATAAAATATTTGACAGACTGCAACAATTTTTCACTGGAAATGATATCTCAAGGAATTTAAGAGAGAACTTCGTTAATGTATATTCCAAAATTATAAGCGACGGTTCCTGCGGCCAGTTGTATATATTAGACTCCTCAGAATTCTTGAATTCCTTGGAATTAAGTGATTTGCTTCCACATACTCCAAACGATTGACCCATAGATATGCGTCTGAGAAATCTGAAGTTTCCTAGGGGCATCTAACTGCTACCATATTAATTATAAGAAATATGTACGAAAATTGCTTGAATTTGGAAATAATAAGTGCAGTTAAAATTAGGCGGAGAGATCTAACCCTTCGACTTGATTCCATATTAATTATATGAAATATGCATGAAAATGCTTGGATTTGGAAATAAGTGCAGTTAAAATTAGGCAGAAAGGTCTAATCCTTCGACTTCATTTAACACCGCCGGATAAAACAATCATTTTCTTTTAAGAGGCAACATTTTCCGATTCGCTTGGCATACTTTATCACAATCAATAAAGCTCAAGGGGGAACTCTGGAACGTATAGGTCTCAATTTGCCTCATCAAGTTTTCAATCATGGCCAGCAGTATGTTGCAATGTCTAGAGTGCAATCTTTTGACGCCCTTAAAGTTGCAATAGTGCTAAAAAATAATTGCACAAAGAACCTATATAATAACATTCTTCAGTAAATATTTTCTTATTGGCCGTCATGTATTGACGGGTTTCAACTAGTTATTATTATTATCTTTATTCTTTACACAAGCTCAAAAGCTATTTCTTTCATATCTCAACTTTATTTTATTTAAATATCTTTCATAATAATTAGTGATATTTCGCTTGCTCTTATGACATTTGGTAAATACATTAACCCTTTATTCACATATTTCCTCTACGGGATTTATTCTTTACATAATTATTTATAATTTCTCAATTTTTTTATTATTGTTCAGACCGCGTTCTTGCTTATTCAGTATTTATTTATTAACACACATCCCTTTTACTCAAAAACTCCGGTGGATTTGTACACAACCAATTTCTGACACCAAAATAGAATGAATTTAGTACTCACATGTTTAAGATCGTCCCATGATCTTTATTCTCGTGCGGTGCTTCATTTTTGGGCCCACTTTGAACTTTTTACTCCATATTAAAGGAATTCATCTTATGTAAAAACGCTTTTTGACATATATTTAAAACACTTAACATTGACGACATTTTTATACACTGATGTGTCCCTTTTGAACACATAATAGACACTAAAAATATTATTAACACACAATCTTGATTATTTTACACTTCACAATTCTCGATCACTAGGCCGTATTTCTGAGCCTATCACACGTGATCTTCTTAAATTCCCGTTTCCAAGGGTGACATTTATTCGATGTCGGCTTCCTATCCTGCAGAATGCGAAAGTCTCGAAACATCTACTGTTCCCTGGAGTCCAATTCTGCTACTCCTATCCTGGATGACCGGCTATTTATCTAGCTTGAACGGCTTCTTTGTAGATCTGTCTATCGATCCTAACGAAAGTCTATTCGGATCGAGGTCTCCTCAAAGACCTATAGATTTAGTCTATAGCAGCTAGCACTTCTCGATTCTAGTACTTTTAGAATAGTTCGCTTGCTTTCTGGAGATAATGTTTATAGTCTCCTATCTTCTTTATTGGAACTATTTTAGCACTCCTACGTTTCTGATATACGTTCCGAACCTTATTCTGTTCTTCCCTTTTAGGGTTCTTCAATTTAAATAACAGTTTATCTGTCTGGTACGGTACTTCCGTACGTTATGATCTATTCGTTCGTCTATTTAACGACCTATCGCCTTTAAGTCCGACGTTCGCGGCCTGTTCTGACTATATCTTACGAACTTTCAGTATAACTGGTATACAGTCGGGCCTAAATCCTGTAAGTAGGATTTTCCTAATCTTTCAATACGGCGATACTTTAAATTTCTTCGTGACCACTCCTTATGGAGGCAAGCAAGTCGTTAATACTGCGACGCCTATGGCTATCGGATATTACTTCTGCGGTGTAACACAGCGTTTCTCCCCTCAAGGAGTACTGGTAGCTGTTTTCGATGTAACGCAGAGTTACGCCCCTCACGGACTGTCTGAATACTGATGTAGCTTAGTGACGTGCCCTCAGGCCGTTTGAACTGCGTGCGTAGTAACACCCTCACAGGTTGTCAGAATAATTGCATCTACTGTTGATGCTCCAGCGTCACGTCCCCTCACGGACTGTCGGAATGACTGCATGTTTGGCTTGGTGAAGCCCGAAGCTTTATACTATTTTACTAAAAAAAAATAAGACTCTAGCCTTTTCTGTGGTCAACTTCTAAAATAATGGTGCCACAAATATAAAAATTATACCTTCCGAAAGCTCGTCTTCTCAATGTCACATAATCTCATTGCACCTAAGAATCGATCGTGCAATTCGGAGATATTAATTAATTTCTCGTCCTCAATTGTGTGGGTGTTGCATTTCTTTTGCTCTATCCCCTCCACAGAGGCCGTGGTACTTCCCCAATGACGTCGTCTTACGTTAGCAGTTTTTTTCTGCGCAATAATTAAATGGTTTCTCTTTACTGAAAAATCTCTCATTCAAAATGATTCACTGTACTGTACTTGTTTACTCATTATTATGCTCGTAAACGTGTTAATTTTAATTATTTCTCTTCTGGCGCATAAGCGGTGTTGTCAATTTCCAGCAACGTCAGCTTGATTTCCGATTCAGGCTTCCTTGTTTAATCCTGGGAAATTTCCACTCGGTTATTAATACTCGTGACTCGCTCCCTTCAGAATGTCAAGAGGGATGATATCATCCTCTCGACCACCTGGTCCTCGTTAGTTGCACAACCTTATACTGGCCTCCTAGCTGGATCTTTCTTAAAGTTACATTAGAAACTGTACGTTTCTTTGATTTCTTTCTCAAATGCATGGATTCGACCATCCATGGACCTGATGGCACATGGGTTCATCTCTCCCCTCCTTAGGTAAATAAATTTTCGAAATTCTTGAGAAAATTTATTTCAATTAAATTTGTATTTCTTTATTCGTCGAAGCCATCATAACGTTGTCCGTACCTTCCGTTGTTTTTATTTCTTTAAAGTCGTATCAGGTAATTGTGTAGGTCGGGTATGCTCTGTCCCTACCCTTTCTTTCTTTCTTTATTTGTCTGGTCTTTAAGTCCCCAGAACCTCATTCTTCCTTACGGGTGTGGTCTATCCCTACCCGTTTCCTTATTTCATCATTTTCCTTTCTTAAATTGGAATTTTCTTCTTCAATAAATTCAATTATTTCTTTAATTTCCCAATATAATTTCTCCAATTCGCATTCGCACTCGAATGCTTGAGCTCTATTTTCTATTTCTTCCTTACTCTTGTTTATGTCAACAGCGGATTCATCTCTACATGTTTCCATAACCAGGGCTTGTTCATTTTCTTCATCAAAATCTTCGGGAGGGTAGTATAATTTCAAATTTGCTGAATTCATGGTCACTTCGTGATCCGTTTCACAGTGCCGAATTCTATATGCGTCATTCCTCAAATCTCTGATTATTTGATATGGTCCGTGGTACATTTTCTGAAATTTCTTGTACACACGGTTCCCTGGATCCGAAATGGCTGGTCTTTTCACTAACACCATTTCTCCTGCTAATAATGGTCGATGATACCTCTTATGCCTATTTCTTCTCTGCCTCCTGTCGGCTTGAGCTTTTAGATGCTCAAAGGCTCTTCTAATTCGTACATCTCTTCCAGGCTGAGCGTCTGCTGGCCTAGGAATTACCAGACTCCAAGGTCTTTTTGGTTGCTCATTCCGATGTAACGTTATGGGTATCTCTCCTGTGGATTCATGGATCGTATTATTTATACAAAATTCGATAATATCCAAGATATCTATCCACTTCCAATTTTCTTCGGCACAGTATATTCTACAATACTTGGCCGTTTCTCTCATAACTCTTTCTACAGGGTTTGCCTCAGGATGGCGAATACTTGACAAAATCTGACGTATTCCAAGTCTTTCTAATTCTCGTCTGAACTCTACACTGGTGAAACAACTGCCGTGATCCGACAACAAATTCTCAGGTTTCCCCAGAATCGGTATCACTTTTTCTTTAAGTCGTTTTAACACCTGTTTGGTACTAGTCTTCTGTATGGGAGCAAGGACAACCATTTTAGTGAAGACATCCATAGCCACCATTATGAGTCGATTTCCTCTTCTTGCCTTTGGCAAAGGTCCAAAATTATCAATAGATATGATTTGGCCGGGCCGTTCGGGCAACAATGGTATAGGCTTCTGTCTCATCAGAAATGCATTAGGTTTAATCCTTTGACATAGATCACATGTCTTTATCGTGTCCCTTACAGTTTCTCTCAGTCTCGGCCATACAAATGCTTCTTTCAGCATCGAGACTGTTTTGTCGACTCCCATATGTCCGAACGATCTATGGGCTAACCATACTATTTTCCTCTGCAAAATCGCAGGTACAACAATCCTTAATTTTGTATGATCAGAGTCCACAAACTTATATAACAATCCATTATAAAACGTGTAGTCTTGTGCTATCTTCTCAGCTTCCGTGTACGCTGGTGTTCCTCTTATCAAGCTTCCCTCAAGGAAAGATATGAGCATGTTCATCCATGGATCCTCCCGTTGTCTTTGACTAATGCTTCTTAACTCATTAAGAGTACGCTGATCCCTGTCTTCCAAATCTATAGCCATTACTTCCTCTTCTATGGTGGACTCTGGCTTTCTACTTAAGTAGTCTGGAACTATATTTTCCTTTCCTGGGCAATACTCTATCTTGACATCAAATTGTTGAATGTATAAAGCCCAACGCATCAACCTTTGACTGGATAAATCAGTCTTCATCAAAAAGGTTAAGGCTTTATGATCCGTCCTTAGAATGACCTGAAACCCATATACGATCTTCCGCCAATATTGCAACGCGTGCAATATTGCTAACAGCTCGATCTCGCTGATCGTATAATTTTTCTCGTGTGGTTTCAGTCTCCTACTTGTGAAAGCTAGATAGTTCTTCTTATCAGGGTTTTCCGAGTTCTCCTGATATAGCATTGCCCCTATTCCAATCTGGGATGCGTCTGTTTGAATGATAAATCTCTGATTAAAATCAGGATATCCTAGCTTCACGTAATTTAAGAGCATTTCCTTGGCCTCCACGAATGCTTTTTCTGCTTCCTCCGTCCATTTCCACTTGCCCCCCTTCTTCAGAAGGTCCTGTAGTGGTGCAACAGTTTTGGTGTATGATGGACAATGTCCTGAGAAGAACCCAATCAATCCCAAAAACTGGCGAACGTTCTTTACCTTCAAAGGCCTTGGAAAATCCCTTATCGATTCCAATTTGCATGGATTTGGTTTAACACCATCCTTGTCAATCACATGCCCTAAAAATGTTACTTGCCTTTGACAAAAATTCGATTTCTTTAAATTTATTTTAAAATTTGCCCTTCTTAAGTCTTCCAATAATTTCTTCAAATTTCCTAAATGTTCCTCAATGTTCTCCGAGGTAAGCAAAATGTCATCTACGTATCGGATAGTGCAATCTTTCACTTCCTCTGACAGGTTTCGATCAAGCGCTCTTATTAATGCAGATCCTGCAGTCTTTAATCCAAACGGACATCTTCTAAAACAATATGTTTGTTGGTCGAACTGAAATCCCGTCAACAAGCTGGTTTTCTCTTCCAGTTCGAGATGATGATACGAAGAAGTCATGTCAATATTTGTAAAAATCTTCTTGCCTTTGAACTTCCTCAGTATTTCATTTATGGGTGGTGCCGAATCATTTTCTGGTATTATTTTTGCATTTAAATTTCTGGCATCTAAACACACCCTTACTGAGCCATCCGGTTTACTCACAATCACTAATGGACTAACATATGGTGTCGCCATCTTTTCTATAACACCTGCATTCATCATCTCCTGCAGTGTTTTCTTGGTTTGTGGGTAATGTTTTTCCGCAACCGGGTATGGTTTTTGTTTGAACGGTGCCCAATCATTGACTTGGAACGCGTATTTAAAATTTTCAATCTTCCCTGGCTTGGAATCAAATACGTCCCTATAATCCAATAATAATTTCTTTAACTGTTCCTTAATTTCGAGGCTGACTTTAGCTTCCTCCACTTTTCCTGACAGGTTGGTCTCGAACTCATTTTCCACATTATCTTCGAGTTCTATGTTGAGGACTTCAAATATCTTTTCTATGTCCTTATAATCTTCCTCAATCACTTCTTCCATATGCCATACCTGCTCTTCTATTTTCGCATCCTGTTCCTGTAGATTAATGTTTTGTTCATCCACATCCTCTCTTTGAACTCTAATGCAGTTTTGCGCTAGGTCTATGATGACCTTGTTCTCACGGATAAAATCAATACCTAATATGACATTATACGGTAATTGATTTACCAGCAAAAAGCACTGCGAAATTTCAGCATTACCCATGATCAGATCAATGTATACCTGAAATTTACATGTCAAAGATTTTTCAGGGATAATTCCCTTAATCTTTACACTAGATGTGGGAATTTTTAGTACTCGGCCCCTTGTTTCCAATTCATTTAAAAGGGTTTGTGTAATTAGACTTATTGTGGATCCAGTATCAATCAATCAATGCTCTAACCAGTAATCCTTCTATCCTAAGCATAATTATAGGTAGTTCTCTTTTAACAGGTGGGATTCCTTCCACATCCTCGTTAATTAGCTCATCTGGTCTGGCTATCCAATTTACAATTTCTACCTCCTCACAGCTCCTGGTATGTTTCCACTTTTGACAATTTAAATTTGGAGTTTTTTTTTTATCCTGAGGGCTCCCTTTTCCCTCATTCTTTAGCTGAGCTTGTAGTTCCAAGCTTTGAGCTCCGTCTAGTCGGTCGGGTGATTTCCGGTTCTTAATTGCCTCACTCCAACGGACTTTTTGCCTATCAGGTTCATCTGGTCTTTCGTTCATATAACGAAGACTCTCCTGATATCTTTCTTCTATTTCGGCCCGATATTCATCATCCCTATCGTCTGGCCTTACATTCCTTCTGGGATAATTCTCCCATTTCTTTCTGTTGTCCGGCCTTTGATGGTTATTGTTATAGGGTCGGCTTTCTTGTTGCCTATAACCCGTAGTTCTAGGATTTCTTCCTCGATATCCTCCCCTGTAATATGGCTGTATCCTTCTAGGCTCCTGGTGCCCATACTCTCGATCTAGTCCTTGAGTATCCGTGCTGGTGGACTGATTCCTGGTCGCTGGTTTTTCTCCTGTTTCCTGACTGCTGGCCATGTGTACTTGCTCAGTTTGTCTTTGATGCCGAGGAGTTACGTGCGAAGTCGTCATATCTAACTGTCGTAATACACTTTCCACTTCCACAGCACTTCTGGCTTTGGATGAGATTAGCAGCCTCTGAATCTCATACGGAAGCTGTCTTGCAATGGCGGCACACAGGTCGTTTTCTGCCGGAGCAATATCCAGTTCGCGGAATTTACACAGCTGAGCGGTGAAAAATTCCGAGTATTTAGTAGGTGCATTTGTGCTGTACTTCCTAGAGTACAGATCTAGCCTTAAATTTTCTTGGACATCTGCTGCCCAATATCGCTTTAAAAATGCTTCCTTAAAGCCTTCCACCGTATCAAAGGTGTATCTAAAGCTTCTGAACCAGGTGAGACAATCACCTGCCAACAGCTTTTCAATAGCTCTCAGTCTCCGATCCTGAGGAACCTTAATTTCGTTGAGATACTCTGCCACTTCTTTTAGCCAGTATTTTGGAGTAATAGACATGTTATTACCCGTAAACTTTACTGGTCTATCCTCATTGGATTTAATAATGTTTATTATTTGGCCATTTGTCTGATTCGTGTACGGGGTTGACATCGCCATCGGATATCCTGGGTTCTTATAAGGGCTCTCCCCTCCTAAGTCCCTCTCCGTATCTGTGCCTTGTCCACGGGAATCTACCCATCCTGTCTTTGGAAACTCCTCCTGATTTTCGAATTCTAACTTCCTTTCTCTTCGGGCACTTTCTTCATTTGCCATGAGTTGGATTTCCATTTGACTATTCTTATGTTCAGTCCTCTCCAATCGGGATCTTAATTCATTCTGAATTCTTTCTTGATTCCTTTTAATATCTTCCTCTATCTTTTTGAGTTGGAATTTCTCATCCCTGAAGCTATCCCTGAATTCATTTATTTGGTCTTCTACCTCTTTCTTAATGATCTTAGCCTGTTGGTCTTTAATTTCTGGTTTCATATCACCTATGGTATCCAGGCCTTCTCGTATCTCCTTTATTTGCTTCTCCACTTCTTTTCGTCCTTTAACCATATCTACTTTAATTCCTTCAAGCTTTCCCTCAGTTTTCTCTTGACTCTTATACAATTTCATCATTTCATCTTGGACCTGATTTACTTCCTTATTGGTTTTTCCTACATGAACCTTTAATGTTCCGATGGTTTCCTGAACCTCAGTAATACCCTGACTTATTTCATTTATTTTATGGGTGTTATCCTTATTTTCGTCCTCTCGTTGTTTTCTTTCACCCTGGAGATGCCCCTCGTAGATACCTAATCTTCGATTTATTTCACCCTCATACTTCTTTAAGTTATCATCTACCTGCCCGGTAAACAGCTCAAATTGATCTTTCATATCCCGCGCATCCTTTATATTTTGATTTTTCATCTCAGTTACCTCAGTCTGAACTACACTGATTTTGTTCTCGAGGGTCCCTACTTTCTCCTCAACCTTTCCAAATCGGGTTCCTATCTTATTCACGCTTTGTTTTATTTCCTCCCGGGAGACCTCACAAATATCGCTGTTAGATTTTATCTGAGCTTTCAATTCTTTCTGCACACCTTGGATCTGGGTTACAAGTTCATTTCTACACACATCTATATTTTTTCACAAGATTCTTCCATCTTATTTAACTTAGTTTTTATAGCCCCAAAGTTTCCTTCTAAATTATCAAATTTTACTTGACATTCAGTTTGGGATGTTTTTGTACTCTCCTCTAAGGTTCTTATTTGGTCTTGCAATTCTAATTTAAGTGCCCCATTTTCCTCCTGAATTTTACTGGTGATTTCCTCTTTTAACTCCGTTAACTTGTCCCTAAACTTAGTGTCAAACCCTTCATCAAGAATTTTAAATTTTATCTCCATTGTCTCTTCTATTTCAGCCTTCAGTACTCCATTGTTTTCTTTACTGTTGGCTTTCAGAGACTCTAACGTCTCCCTTTTTATCACTTCCGATTGTTCTTTAATGGTTTTCCCACTTTCTGTTTTCATCTTTTCTATCTCAGCCTTCAGTTCCTTATTCATGTTTATACAGTCGGCTTCGATAGCTTCTAATCTGGTTCCCATGGTATCAGTCTTAACTTCGATATTCTCTAATTTAGTGCCCATATTATCACTGTTAGTTTTTAGTGACTCTAAACTTTCAGTTATGGATCCTAACCTTTCTTTATTTTCAGTCTGTTGGCTATCCAACTTATTTAAACTCTCATTTATGGATTCGAACACTTCGTTATTTTCATCCTTTTGGAGGCCCAATGTATTGTCTATTGTTCCCAATTTATTGTTTATGGCCTCCAAGAGCCGCTGCATCTCTTCACTCAATGCCATCTTATGAGAATACAGTGGGCCACTAATGCCACCACACTAGTACATGCTTGAGAGATGATACTCTGAATTAGTGTGTCCCAATCTATCTATATATTTAAAACACTAAGCTGATTTTTGTTACCGCGAGATTGAGGGAACGGTAGAACCGATTCACTTCGTAGAGCAATCTGTCGAAAGCTGTAGGCCTGTAGATTTGCAGAGTGTCTTTAAAATAAACAAATTTGTTACCACATATTTTAAAATTTATAAACAAAACTACAAAATTATTGGCTCATGCGCACGCGCAGAATCATCTTGGTTAATGACAGACATGGCGGATGTCCACCGCGTTTTAATGCAATAGTTATTTATAAGAATTATAATAAAGGAGGGGAATATTGATTATGAAGTTTCCACGATATAAACAGGAATAGAATATTATAAAAAACGGGAAATGTAGAAGAACTTATACGGACTGTTGAGAGTGAATGTTGTTTAAGTAACTGAATATTGCACTCTTCTACCAGTGATTCGGTAGCTCGGACGGTAGCGTTCAAAACTGTTAATTCATGCATCGCGCAATGGAAGCAGTTCGAATCCCTCCTCCAACATATATTTTTATTTCTCAATTATTCTTTCTGCCTATTGGTAATACATTGTCTTAACATATTTTACTTTTATTATTCCCATAAAGTAAGGAATTCTCTACGATTTACGTTCCCATATACTTTTAAATTATTAAATAAAAGATGGCCACAATCGCTTTCGCCATGAGAGACAATTGACGAACATAATTCATGTGTTGGACTCAGACATCGTGGTCACTCAGCCCCGTCTACTTTGGTGTGTGTGTCAAATTTTCTCTGATAACCTGTGTTATTGTGATGGCAGTACTGATGTGTGCATTTGTAATTAAAGTGGGGAATGGGAAATTGGCGACCGAGGCTTTAAGTTAGGAACTATCCCGGTATTTACCTGCAGTGGAAGTGGAAAACCACGGAAAACCACATCCCAGATTGTTGAGATGGGAATCGAACCTTGCCCTACTTAGTTTTGCCTCAAGAGTGCGCCCCGTTCCAGCCCTCAGACCAGAATTACACCTGCAGTGGAAGTGGCAAACCACGGAAAACCAAATCCCAGATAGTTGAGATGGGAATCGAACCTTTCCCTTCTTAGTTTTGCCTCAATAGTGCGCCCCGTTCCAGCCCTCAGACCAGAATTACAGTTCTAGAGAAATGGCGGATAAAGGATTCATCGTATCGTAGTGTGATCTTTGTTTTTGAGAATTAAAAAGAGGGGATTGATGAACTTCAACAGGCATTTGAGTTCGTTTGTTGTTTAAGTAACTTAATATTGGTTTAGAAGTCTGTTGACTGGGTGGCTCAGGGGTTACATTGCGGACCCAGGAATGAATTTTGCATAGCCGAAGGAGTCTCACCTCAGACATATATTTTTATTTCCTAATTATTCTTTCTGGCTATAGGTAATTCATTGTCTTAACATATTTTACTTTTATTATTCCCGTACAGTAAGGAATTCTCCACGATTTACATTGCCATATACTTTTAAATTATTAAATAAAAGATGGCCACAATCGCTTTCGCCATGAGAGACAATTGACGAATATAATTCATTTGATGGACTCAGACATCATGGTCACTCAGCCCCGTCTACTTTGGTGTGTGTGTGTGTGTGTATATAAAATTTTCTCTGATAACCTGTGTTATTGTGATGGCTGTACTGATGTGTGCATTTGGAATTCAAGTGGGGAATGGGGAATTGACGACCGAGGCTTTAAGTTACGAACTATCCCGGTATTTACCTGCAGTGGACGTGGCAAACCACGGGAAACCACATCCCAGATTGTTGAGATAGGAATCTAACCTTGCTCTCCTGAGTTTTGCCTCAAGAGTGCGCCCCGTTCCAGCCCTCAGACCAGAAGTAAATTTCTTGGCAAACCAGGGATCGAACCTGGAATCCGGGGCGATAGCTCAGAATGTAGCCTTCAGATTGGGCTTCACTGTGTTAATACGATTTTTGACAAGCACTGAGCATATGGTCTAACTCTTAAACTCCCTCCATTACGGTGGCTGTCGAAGTGAGTCTATGCTCATTCCAGAAGTTGGCGAAGTATGCTCCCTTGCTTAATTTACTGTCATGGAAATGCAAAGGATTGTACCTACATCAGGTGATGGAAATTGCTTATTTAGAGCAGTTTCGTACTGTTTATTCCAAAATGCAGGACGTTATCCTGAGCTGCGTTTGCAAGCAAATTGCAAAAATTGTTGCTGGCATGAATAATTATAAGGATTTTATTATTGGCGATCAGTATCATCGCATTGTTTAGAGTAAATAACAATGAGTCTAACCACGCTGTTGATTTTGGCAATGGAAGTATTATTTGCCATTTAATATTTGGCGGCTGTGTTGATGCAGGCCACTATAGTGTTATTGAATATGACGTTAATTTGGAGAGAAATGCTGCAATAAATATACCCATTTGACGAAAAAGAACATTAGCCACAAAAAAGTGGGAAATCGTAGAAAATACGAAGCCACTTTTAAAATCTAATATAAAATGCCATTTCAGAAACAATTCCAGATATTATGCCGTACAGTGTATGGTCCATGACGAACAAATGTAAACATTGTTCTGCACTGTATTTCTGTAGCGAGAAATCTACGCCTGGTTACTTTGACCATTGGTGTTGTAATGGCAAAATTAATCTTCCTAAATATAAAATATTTGACAGACTGCAACAATTTTTCACTGGAAATGATATCTCAAGGAATTTAAGAGAGAACTTCGTTAATGTATATTCCAAAATTATAAGCGACGGTTCCTGCGGCCAGTTGTATATATTAGACTCCTCAGAATTCTTGAATTCCTTGGAATTAAGTGATTTGCTTCCACATACTCCAAACGATTGACCCATAGATATGCGTCTGAGAAATCTGAAGTTTCCTAGGGGCATCTAAATGCTACCATATTAATTATAAGAAATATGTACGAAAATTGCTTGAATTTGGAAATAATAAGTGCAGTTAAAATTAGGCGGAGAGATCTAACCCTTCGACTTGATTCCATATTAATTATATGAAATATGCATGAAAATGCTTGGATTTGGAAATAAGTGCAGTTAAAATTAGGCAGAAAGGTCTAATCCTTCGACTTCATTTAACACCGCCGGATAAAACAATCATTTTCTTTTAAGAGGCAACATTTTCCGATTCGCTTGGCATACTTTATCACAATCAATAAAGCTCAAGGGGGAACTCTGGAACGTATAGGTCTCAATTTGCCTCATCAAGTTTTCAATCATGGCCAGCAGTATGTTGCAATGTCTAGAGTGCAATCTTTTGATGCCCTTAAAGTTTCAATAGTGCTAAAAAATAATTGCACAAAGAACCTATATAATAACATTCTTCAGTAAATATTTTCTTATTGGCCGTCATGTATTGACGGGTTTCAACTAGTCTATATATTTAAAACACTAAGCTGTTTTTTGTACACACGAGATTGTGAAAACGACTTAACCGATTGGCTTCGTAAGACATTCTAACGAAAGCTCTTGGCATGCAGATTTGCAGAGTGTCTCTAAAATAAACAAATATATTACGGTATATTTTTAAATTAATATAGAAAATAGCAGAATTCTAGGCCCTCACGCATGCGCACAATCCGCCTGGGGGTCATGACAAAATGGCGGTGAGAAGTCCATTAAAATGTAAGTTATTTAATAAGCTTGCATGTAATTGAAAACATACATTAACCAAGTTCTGACAGTAAAATATAATAACAGTATGAACGTATACGAATGTGCAACATTGATTTATTTGGATAATGAAATGGATTATTTTCTTCAGACAGCGGCTTTTAATGATAAAGAACGGCTGCGTCTGCTGGTGACCAAGAGTGCGCGTGTAGCTATGTGGTTAAGGCGACAGACTGTGGTTCCAAGTTTCACCGGTTCGATCCCAGCCCTCGCCGATATATATATTTTTTTTTTACCACTGAAATATTGTTTAATCAAGGAGTATTAGTAAGGTTTTATGTCTGTTAAAGATACATATTTCTACATTCCCTCTCGGTATATTTTTGAATTAATATAGAAAATAGCAGAATTCTTGGCCCTCACGCATGCGCACAATCCGCCTGAGGTCATGACAAAATGGCGGTGAGAATTCCATTAAAATGTAAGTTATTTAATAAGCTTCCATGTAATTGAAAACATACATTAACCAAGTTCTGACAATAAAGTATAATAACAGTATGAACGTATACGAATGTGCAACATTGATTTATTTGGATAATGAAATTGATTATTTCCTTCAAACAGCGGCTTTTGAATATAATGAATGGCTGCGTCTGCTATTATACATGAGTGCGTGAGTAGCCATGTGGTTAAGGCGACTGACTGTGGTTCCATGAAGCGCCGGTTCGATCCTAGCCCTCGCCAGTTTTTTTTTTTTTTTACCACTGAAATATTGTTTAATCAAGGAGTAACAGTAAGGTTTTATGTCTGTTAAAGATACTTATTTCTACATTCCCTCTAAATACGTTTTATTTTCGTTTTACCATTGCATTGCAGCATGTAATCAAAAGAGCAAACTGTTGTCCGCAGTACGCCGTTTAAATATCTGCAATCAGTTCCTATAACTGACAACAGATGGCAGTAATTCGCCCATATAGTTCCATTAACTGACAGCAGATGGCAACACCATTGCATCGATATATTTAAAACACAAGACATGGCATGTTTTCACGTGATGGAAAATTATAAAGGAGGGGAATATTTAAGAAGGGAAATGTTGAGGAACATTAACTGACAGTTGAATGTGTAGGCTAGGTTGTTTATGTACCTTAATATTGCAATTTCTTCCCAATGCTTCGGTGGTCAAGTTACTAGCGTCCTAGACTAAAAGTTATAATTATGCATCGTCGATATTAAAGAAAAAAGTAGTTTTCCAGGCACACGCGCGTCTCCACAATTGCTTTCGCCATGAGAGACACTTGGCAAATATAATTCGTTTGAAGGACTCCGACATCTTGGTCACTCAGCCCCGTGTACTTGGGTGTGCATGTGTGAAACTTTCTTCTGATAACCTGTGTTATTGTGATGGCTGCATTACTGTGTGTATTTGTAATTAAGGTGGTAAATGGCAAGGAGACGGCCAAGGCCTAAAGTTAGGAACCATCCCGGTATTTGCCTTAAGTGGAAGTGGGAAACCACGGAAAACCACATCCAAGATTGTCGAGGTGGGAATTAAACCTTCCTCTTCTTAGTTATACCTCAAGAGACTGAATGTACCCCGATTTTGCCCTGAGACCAGAATTAAATTTCTTGGCAGAGCAGGAAATGTAACCCGGGTCTCCGGGGCGATAGACAAGAATAGGTGGGCCTCCATGTGTTAATACGATTTTTGACATGCACGGGACATAGAATTCAAAAACTGCCTCCATTAGGGTGACTATCGAAGTGAGTATTGAGTATAGGCCTATGGTCATTCCAGTAGTTGGTGAAGTGATTCTATGTTCCCCTGCAAAATGTACTGCCATAACCTATAACAGGTGATGGAAATTGCTTATTTAGAGCAGTTTCGTACTGTTTATAACAAAATGAAGAACGTCATTCTGAGCTGCGTTTTCAAGCTATCGCAAAAAATTTCGCTGGCAGGAACAATTATAAGGAATTTATTTTAAGCGATCAGTCTCATCGCATTCTCCTCACCAACCAACTTGAGTTAGAAAGTCTCTGGACGGTCATGTTGAACTTCATTGTATAAGACAATTGTTTAATGATTATTTGTTTAGAGTACGGAGTCTAACTACGTAGTTGATTTCGGCAATGGAAGTATTATTTGCCATTTAATATTTAGCGGCTCCGTTATTGCAGGACACTATAGTGTTATCGAATAATACGAAGCCACATTTAAAATCCAATATAAATAGGCCATTTCAGAAACAATTCCAGATATTATGCAATACAGTTTACTGTAAGGTCCTTGACGATCAAATGTAAACATTTTTCTACATTGTATTTCTCTTGCGTAAAATCTATGCGTGGTTATTTTGGTCTTTACTGTTGTGAGGGTAAAATTGATCTACTGGAATATAAAATATTTGCCAAGCTGCAACAATGTAATGATATTAATTTAAAAGTCATTGAACTTATATCCAGCAGTTCAAACACATACATCAGCGTTAACAGATTGGATACTGAAGATGAAAGCCAGCTACTTCATTTCCCTATTATTGAATTTTTCAATTCCTTGGAATTAAGAGATTCGCCTCCACATACTTCGAACGTTTAAGCCGTAGATATGCTTCTTAGAAATCTGAACGTTTCCCATGGACTCATATATGGTAATATATTAATTGTAAGAAATCGCTTGGATTCGGATATAATAGGTGCAGTAATAATAGGCAGAGAGCTCAAATCCTACGACTTGATTTAACACCTTACGATAAAACACTTACAGGTAGCCTACAGTACATTTTCTTTTAATAGGCAACAATTTCCTATTCGCTCGGCCTACTTTATCAAAATCAATCAAGCTCAAGGAGAAACTCTTGAACGTATTGGGCTATTTACCTCATCACGTTTTCAGTCATGACCAGCAGGATAGTGAAGGTGCAAAAAAGGTCCTGTTTGGGATGGTAAAGATAAGAGGCGGAAGGATCCTACGGATTATGTTAGAATTGTGAACAAAAGGGGACAAGAGATAGAAAATAGGGAAGAACTGAAGAAAATGTGGAAATAATATTTTGAAGAACTCCTGAACCCAAATGGAAACCACGGCGAGGAGGAAGAAATCGGGGAAGAGGTACAGTAGATGAACTGCAAATAGAAAAGGACTTAACATGGAAAGAAGTGGAAGATGCAGTGAGGAAGATGAAAGGAGGGAAGGCACCGGGTGTGGATGAGTTGAGTGTGGAGATGGTGAGAGCAGCAGGAGAGGTGGGGATACAATGGTTGTACCGAGTGATGAAGACAGCATGGAAGGAAAGGAAGACCCCAGAGGACTGGAAAAAGGGAATAATTGTCCCGATCTTCAAGAAAGGTAGTAGAACAGAATGCAGAAACTATCGGGGAATAACACTGATGAGTCATTGTGCAAAGTTGTTTGAGAAAGTTTTGGAAAGGAGAATTAGGACAAGGATAGAAGGAGGGATGAGGGAAGAACAACATGGCTTCAGATCAGGAAGGTCCACAGTGGATTTGATTTTTGCTGTAAGGCAGTTACAAGAACAGCACTATGAGTATGGAACAGATCTACTGATGACCTTTCTGGACATTGAGAAAGCATATGACAGTGTATGCAGAAACAAAGTATGGAAGTCCCTGGAGGATAGAGGAATATAAAAATGGACTATAAGGAAGATAAAGGAGATGTACAAGGGAAGCGTGAGCTGTGTGAAAGTGGGAGGAGAGAGATCGGACTGGTTGGAACAGAGAAACGGCCTGAAACAAGGAAGTGCACTGTCACCGTTACTTTTCATTGTGGTGATGGATGACATAATGACCCGAGTGGCACAAGTAATTGGGGAAGGAAAGATGAAAGCAATGGTGCTTGCAGATGATTTGATGATTTGGGGAAACAAGGAGGAGGAGGTACAGGAACAGTTGGACGTGTGGGAAGGAATAATACAAGGTTATGGGATGAAATTTAGCATAAATAAGAGTGAGATGGTGATCACACAAGGAAGAAGGAAAGAACCACAACGGAAATAACAATTGGTGGGGAACAGCCGAAGGAATTGGAGAGTTTCAAGTATCTGGGAAGCCTGATACAAGAGAATGGAAGAAACGATAGAGAAATAAATGAGCGGGGGAGACAGGCAGAAGCATTCCGGAGGAGTGTGAGAAGCATGTTATGGGGCAAGAATGTCCCTCAGAACAGCAAAAAGATCATATATCGGACGTACAATGTCCCTATCCTGACGTATGCCTCGGAGACCTGGGTTATGAAAGGAAGGGAGAAGAGCAAAATACAGGCCAGTGAGATGAGGTTCTTGAGAAGCAGTATTGGAGCTACAAAGATGGACAGAATAAGAAATGAGAGGACCGGAGAATTAATGAAGGATGAACCATTACAGACTGGTATAGAGAAATCTAGACTTAGATGGTATGGACATGTAAAACGAATGGAGGAGAAGAGGATACCCAGCAGGATACACGAGACGAAGTGGGAAGGAAAGAGACCAAGAGGGAGACCGAGAGACAGGTGGCTGAAGGGGGAGGAAGAAATCGTGAAGAAGAGAGGAGAAGACTGGACAAGGGTGGAGGCTGAGAGATGGTGGGAAGACAGAAGACGTTGGAGAGACTTGTGTTCCAAACAGACCCGGCCAGTGGCTGGAAACTGTGCAAGATGATGATGACCTAATCACGTTTTCAGTCATGACCAGCAATATATTGCAATGCTGAGAGTGCTATCTTTTGACGCCCTTAAAGTTGCAATAGTGCTAAAAAGTAATCGTACAAAGAATGTAACTTATATAAGAAGCTTCTTCAGTAATTTTGTTTTCCATTGTCCGTCATGTTTTGACGGGTTTCATCTAGTCTATATATTTAAAACACTAAGCTGTTTTTTGTACACACGAGATTGTGAAAACGACTTAACCGATTGGCTTCGTAAATCATTCTAACGAAAGCTCTTGGCATGCAGATTTGCAGGGTGTCTTTAAAATAAACAAATATGTTATCATATATTTTTAATTTATAAACAAAACTGCAAAATTATTGGCTCAAGCGCATGCGCAGAATCACCATGGTTAATGACAGACATGGCGGATGTCCACCGCGTTTTAATGTAATAGTTATTTATAAGAATTATAATAAAGGAGGGGAATATCGAATATGAAGTTTCCACGATATAAACAGGAATAAGTTAGAATATTATAAAGAACGGGAAATGTAGAAGAACTTATACTGACTGTTGAGTGTGAATGTTGCTTAAGTACCTTAATATTGCGCTAAAACTCCATTGATTCGGTAGCTCAGACTGTAGCGCTGAAGTGTTAGTTTGTGCATCGCACAATGGGAGCAGTTCGAATCCCACCTCCGCCACATATTTTTATTTCCCAATTATTCTTTCTGGCTATTGGTAATACATTGTCTTAACATATTTTACTTTTATTATTCCCGTAAAGTAAGGAATTCTCCACGATTTACGTTCCCATACACTTTTAAATGATTAAATAAAATATGGCCATAATCGCTTTCGCCATGAGAGACAATTGACGAACATAATTCATTTGATGGACTCAGACATCGTGGTCACTCATCCCCGTCTACTTTAGTGTGTGTGTGTGTGTCTCAAATTTTCTCTGATAACCTGTGTTATTGTGATGGCTGTACTGATGTGTGCATTTGTAATTAAAGTGGGGAATGGGAAATTGACGACCGAGGCTTTAAGTTAGGAACTATCCCGGTATTTACCTGCAGTGGAAGAGGCAAACCACGGAAAAGCACATCCTAGATTGTTGAGATGGGAATCGAACCTTGCCCTTCTTAGTTTTGCCTCAAGAGTGCTCCCCGTTCCAGCCCTCAGACCAGAATTACATTTCTAGAGAAATGGCGGATAAAGGATCCTCCGTATCGTAGTGTGATCTTTGTTTTTTAGAATTAAAAAGAGGGGATTGAAGAACTTCAACAGGCGTTTGAGTTCGTTTGTTGTTTAAGTAACTTAATATTGCTTTCGAAGTCTGTTGACTGGGTGGCTCAGGGGTAACATTGCGGACCCAGGAATGAATTTAGCATAGTCGAAGGAGTTCACATCTCACCTCAGACATGTAATTCTATTTCCTAATTATTCTTTCTGGCTATTGGTAATTCATTGTCTTAACATATTTTACTTTTATTATTCCCGTACAGTAAGGAATTATCCTCGATTTGCATTGCCATATACTTTTAAATTATTAAATAAAAGATGGCCACAATCGCTTTCGCCATGAGACACAATTGACGAATATAATTCATTTGATGGACTCAGACATCGTGGTCACTCAGGCCCGTCTACTTTGGTGTGTGTGTGTAAATTTTTCTATGATAACCTGTGTTATTGTGATGCCTTTACTGATGTGTGCATTTGTAATTCATGTGGGGAATGGAGAATTGACGACCGAGGCTTTAAGTTAGGAACTATCCCGGTATTTACCTTCAGTGGACGTGGCAAACCACGGAAAACCACATGCCAGATTGTTGAAATAGGAATCTAACCTTGCTCTCCTTAGTTTTGCCTCAAGAGTGCACCCCGTACCAGTCCTCAGACCAGAATTAAATTTCTTGGCAAACCAGGGTTCGAACCCGGAATCCGGGGCGATAGCTCAGAATTTAGCCTTAAGATTTGGCTTCCCTGTGTTTATACGATTTTTGACAAGCACTGAACATATAGTCTAACCCTTAAACTCTCCATTACGGTGGCTGTCGAAGTGAGTCTATGCTCATTCCAGTAGTTGGCGAAGTATGCTCCCTTGCTTAATTTACTGTCATGGAAATGCAAAGGATTGTACCTACAACAGGTGATGGAAATTGCTTATTTAAAGCAGTTTCGTACTGTTTATTCCAAAATGCAGAACGTCATCCTGAGCTGCGTCTGCAAGCAAATTGCAAAAATTGGTGTTGGCATGAATAATTATAAGGATTTTATTATTGGCGATCAGTATCATCGCATTCTCATCAGCAACAAACTTGAGAATGAAAGTATCTGAACTTCACTGTATAAATGAATATTATTGTTTAATGATTATTTGTTTAGAGTACATAACAATGACTCTAACCACGCTGTTGATTTTGGCAATGGAAGTATTATGTGCCATTTAATATTTGGCGGCTGCGTTGATGCAGGCCACTATAGTGTTATTGAATATGACGCTAATTTGGAGAAAAATGCTACAATAAATATATCCATTTGACGAAAAAGAACATTAGCCACAAAAAAGTGGGAAATCGAAGAAAAATACGAAGCCACTTTTAAAATCTAATATAAAAATGCCATTTCAGAAACAATTCCAGATATTATGCCGTACAGTGTAGGATCCTTGACGAACAAATGTAAACATTGTTCTGCACTGTATTTCTGTAGCGAGAAATCTACGCTTGGTTACTTTGACCTTTGGTGTTGTAATGGCAAAATTGATCTTACTAAATTTAAAATATTTGACAGACTGCAACAATTTTTCACTGGAAATGATACCTCAAGGAATTTAGGAGAGAATAATCGGCAGTACAACAAATGCTATGTCCTTGGTTTCATTTGGTGCCAATGTCACTGTGCCACATGCATACGGTCCATATTGTTTTAAAATGTATGGAATTGCACATCATCGCATTTCTTCGTTAATGTATATTCCAAAATTATAAGCGACGGTTCTTGCGGCCAGTTGTATATATTAGACTCCTCAGAATTCTTGAATTCCTTGGAATTAAGTGATTTGCTTCCACATACTCCAAACGATTGACCCATAGTTATGCTCCTTAGAAAACTGAAGTTTCCTAAGGGCTCATAAATACTACCATATTAATTATAAGAAATGTGTACAAAAATTGCTTGAATTTGGAAATAATAAGTGCAGTTAAAATCAGGCGGATGATCTAACCCTTCGATTTGATTCCATATTAATTATAAGAAATAAGCATGAAAATGCTTGGATTTGGAAATAAGTGCAGTTAAAATTAGGCAGAGAGGTCTAATCCTTCGACTTGATTTAACACCATAGGATAAACCAATCAATTTATTTTAAGAGGCAACATTTTCCGATTCGCTTGGCATACTTTATCACAATCAATAAAGCTCAATGGGGAACTCTGGAATCTTTTGACGCTCTTAAAGTATCAATAGCGCCAAAAAATAATTGTACAAGGAACGTACAATGAAGAAAATGGAAATTGCAACATCCAGAAGGAGTGGTGCTACATTGCTGCAATTGAACATACAGGACGAGTGTTCGGTTGTGATTCCATGATTACACTTTCAGGGCAATCTGACCGCAAGTTTAGACAACAATCAATACTGGATGTGCCCACCACGAGCTGCAATACATTGATGAATTCGGCGAGGCATGGAGTCAATAAGGCCCTGGATCGCTTCCTGAGGAATTGTGGCCCATGCTTGCTGCACTGCACGGGTCAGTTTTTCCAGAGTTATGGGTGGCTGAGGACGGTTGGCCAGTTGTCGACCCATCATGTCCCACACATGCTCAATAGGGCTGAGGTCCGGGGATCTGGAGGGCCATTCTAAGGTTGTGATGTCTGGAGATGCGTGCAGTGTGAACCCGGGCATTGTCCTGCTGAAACATCCCATTACCAATGTTCGCCATCATAGGGACAACCACTGGATTGAGTACCCTATCAACATACTGTCGAGCAGTCATAGTGCCCTCAACAGGCACTAATTGTGATTTCACATTAACGCCAAGAGCTCCCCAGACCATAATGCTTGGTGTTGGCCCCGTGTGCCTCTCGACAATAAGGTCTGGGCGGCTCCTCTTCCCGGTATGTCGGTGCACACGATTCTGGCGATCACTGCGGGCAAGACAGAAGCGCGATTCATCACTAAAGACGACCCTATGCCATTCGTCGACCCACGTCGATCGTTCTCGACACCAGGCCAGCCTTACACGTCGCTGTTGTGGGGTCAATGGAACACCTTCTGCAGGGACACGGGATCGTAAACCAGCTGCACGCAGGCGATTACCAACTGTTAGTTGTGTAACGTGGGGTGCCACAGCTGCTCGAATTTGCGCTGTTGTTGCATGGGGTTCCATCCGGGCCATCCGAATGATGCGACGATCCTCTCTCACAGTTGTCTGTCGCTGTGGGCCTGTGCCAGGTCTACGAGTGTGGGTACCTTTATTTGACCACTGCTGCCATACACGTTGTACCGTAGATGCCTGTCGGCCAACACGTGCAGCGCCAGTGCTTAGCGATAATCCAGCCTCACACAGCCCAATTATCCGACCCTTCTCAAACGGCGACAGTTGTTGATAGCGTGCTCTTCTCTGTCGTCGAGGCATGTTTGACGGGGAACACTTCACTGCACAGACTGCAAGTCAACTACGCTACACCGGTGTCCGTATACTGGAGTTGAATCCTCCGCGACCAATCACGTGGGGAGACCTGTAGCAACAATCCAATGGGTCTGAAACTTTGATCGTTTACATACCTACAAGGCATCGTTCCATATCTTGAAAATCAACACAAACGACCAATGCCTTCATGGTGTTGCAATTTCCATTTTCTTCAGTGTATATAAGAAAATTCTTCAGTAAATATTTTCTTATTGACCGTCATGTATTGACGGGTTTCAACTAGTCTATATATTTAAAACACTAAGCTGTTTTTTGTACACACGAGATTGTGAAAACGACTTAACCGATTGGCTTCGTAAGACATTCTAACGAAAGCTCTTGGCATGCAGATTTGCAGAGTTTCTTTAAAAGGAAAATATATGTTACGGTATATTTTTAAATGATTAAAGAAATATGTAATATTTGACACTCCCGCGCATGCGCACAATGGCCTTTCTCAACAAGGAAAATGGCGATTCCGGTCGCGTCTAACTGAGATCTTTGTTTATGAGAATTAAAAAGTGTCTCCAATAATGTTAATTATGTTTTTACAATATGCATTGAAATAGAATTATATTAAATAAACCACAAATTGAAGGACTTAAACTGCAGGTTGAGTGTGTATACTGGTTAGATAGCTTAATACTGAAGTGACCCATAGTTGTCTGGATGGCCAAGGGGATAAGGTTACTGCCTAGAATAATGTATTATGCATGATCGAGAGGGTTCGATTCTCACCTCGGATATGTTTTCTTCATTTTGTTACAAGTGCATCGCGTTTCAATTTGATAGTTATTTGCAAAAAGTATAAAGGAAGGGAACATTATTTATGATGTTCCCACGATATATACAGGAATACAATTATACACAACGGAAAATGTCGAAACACGTAGTCGAGTGTTTAGGGTCTATGTAGTTAAAGTGTCTTAATATTGAGTGTCATTATAAGTGGTTCGGTAGCTTAGGTCGTAAAGGCAAGAAATCTTATTTCATGCATCGCGCAATGGAAGCTGTTCGAGTCCCACCTACGACATGTTTTTTTATTTCTGTATTTTTATTTCTTGGTATTGCTATTCCATTGTCAAAACATATTTAAGTCTTAGCATTCCCGTAAACTAAGGAATTCGTATATATTTTAAATTAATATAGAAAATTGCAGAATTCTTGCCCCTCACGCATGCGTACAATCACCTTGCCTCATGACAGTCATGGCGGTTACAAGTGCATCGCGTTTCAATTTGATAGTTATTTATAAGAAATATAGAAGAAGTGAACATTATTTGTGACGTTCCCACGATGTATAGGCTACTGGAATACATTTATACACGGCGGAAAATGTTGAAACACGTAAACTGACAGTCGAGTGTGTAGGGCCTATGTCATCAAACTGTCTTGATATTGCGTGTTATTACAAGTGGTTCGATAGCTCAGGTCGTAGAAGCGAGAAACCTTAATTTAAGCATCGCGCAATGGAAGCAGTTCGAGTCCCACCTCCGACATGTTTTTTTCATTTCCGTATTTTTATTCCTTGGTATTGCTATTCCATTGTCAATACATATTTAACTCTTGGCATTCTCCTAAACTAAGGAATTCGTATATTTTTAAATTAATATAGAATTCTTGGCCCTCACGCATGCGTACAATCGCGTTTGATAGTTATTTATTAGAAGTATAAAAGAAGTGAACATTATTTATGACGTTCCCTCGATATATACTGGAATACAATTATACACGACGGAAAATATTGAAATATGTATACTGACAGTTAAGTGTGTAGGGCCTATGTTGTTTAACTAACTTAATATTGCGTGGTAATACCAGTATTACCAGTTATTTATTATAAGAAAAAGAAGTGAACATTATTTATGACGTTCCCACGATATATACTGGAATACAATTATACACGACGGAAAATGTTGAAATATGTATACTGACAGTTAAGTGTGTAGGGCCTATGTTGTTTAACTAACTTAATATTGCGTGAATTTACCAGTGTTTCGGTAGCTCAGGTCGTAGCGTCAGAGAATCTTTAATTTATGCATCGCGCAATGGGAGCTGTTCGAGTCCCACCTCCGTCACCTTTTTTTCCGAATTTTTATTTCTTGGTATTGCTATTCCATTGACAAAACATATTTTACTCTTAGCATTCCCGTAAACTAAGAAATTCGGCGCGATTGACATTGCCATATCTATATATTTAAAACACTAAGCTGATTTTTGTTACCGCGAGATTGAGGGAACGGTAGAACCGATTCACTTCGTAGAGCAATCTGTCGAAAGCTGTAGGCCTGTAGATTTGCAGAGTGTCTTTAAAATAAACAAATTTGTTACCACATATTTTAAAATTTATAAACAAAACTACAAAATTATTGGCTCATGCGCACGCGCAGAATCATCTTGGTTAATGACAGACATGGCGGATGTCCACCGCGTTTTAATGCAATAGTTATTTATAAGAATTATAATAAAGGAGGGGAATATTGATTATGAAGTTTCCACGATATAAACAGGAATAGAATATTATAAAAAACGGGAAATGTATAAGAACTTATACGGACTGTTGAGAGTGAATGTTGTTTAAGTAACTGAATATTGCACTCTTCTACCAGTGATTCGGTAGCTCAGACGGTAGCGTTCAAAACTGTTAATTCATGCATCGCGCAATGGAAGCAGTTCGAATCCCACCTCCAACATATATTTTTATTTCTCAATTATTCTTTCTGCCTATTGGTAATACATTGTCTTAACATATTTTACTTTTATTATTCCCATAAAGTAAGGAATTCTCTACGATTTACGTTCCCATATACTTTTAAATTATTAAATAAAAGATGGCCACAATCGCTTTCGCCATGAGAGACAATTGACGAACATAATTCATGTGTTGGACTCAGACATCGTGGTCACTCAGCCCCGTCTACTTTGGTGTGTGTGTCAAATTTTCTCTGATAACCTGTGTTATTGTGATGGCAGTACTGATGTGTGCATTTGTAATTAAAGTGGGGAATGGGAAATTGGCGACCGAGGCTTTAAGTTAGGAACTATCCCGGTATTTACCTGCAGTGGAAGTGGAAAACCACGGAAAACCACATCCCAGATTGTTGAGATGGGAATCGAACCTTGCCCTACTTAGTTTTGCCTCAAGAGTGCGCCCCGTTCCAGCCCTCAGACCAGAATTACACCTGCAGTGGAAGTGGCAAACCACGGAAAACCAAATCCCAGATAGTTGAGATGGGAATCGAACCTTTCCCTTCTTAGTTTTGCCTCAATAGTGCGCCCCGTTCCAGCCCTCAGACCAGAATTACAGTTCTAGAGAAATGGCGGATAAAGGATTCATCGTATCGTAGTGTGATCTTTGTTTTTGAGAATTAAAAAGAGGGGATTGAAGAACTTCAACAGGCATTTGAGTTCGTTTGTTGTTTAAGTAACTTAATATTGGTTTAGAAGTCTGTTGACTGGGTGGCTCAGGGGTTACATTGCGGACCCAGGAATGAATTTTGCATAGCCGAAGGAGTCTCACCTCAGACATATATTTTTATTTCCTAATTATTCTTTCTGGCTATAGGTAATTCATTGTCTTAACATATTTTACTTTTATTATTCCCGTACAGTAAGGAATTCTCCACGATTTACATTGCCATATACTTTTAAATTATTAAATAAAAGATGGCCACAATCGCTTTCGCCATGAGAGACAATTGACGAATATAATTCATTTGATGGACTCAGACATCATGGTCACTCAGCCCCGTCTACTTTGGTGTGTGTGTGTGTGTGTATATAAAATTTTCTCTGATAACCTGTGTTATTGTGATGGCTGTACTGATGTGTGCATTTGGAATTCAAGTGGGGAATGGGGAATTGACGACCGAGGCTTTAAGTTACGAACTATCCCGGTATTTACCTGCAGTGGACGTGGCAAACCACGGGAAACCACATCCCAGATTGTTGAGATAGGAATCTAACCTTGCTCTCCTGAGTTTTGCCTCAAGAGTGCGCCCCGTTCCAGCCCTCAGACCAGAAGTAAATTTCTTGGCAAACCAGGGATCGAACCTGGAATCCGGGGCGATAGCTCAGAATGTAGCCTTCAGATTGGGCTTCACTGTGTTAATACGATTTTTGACAAGCACTGAGCATATGGTCTAACTCTTAAACTCCCTCCATTACGGTGGCTGTCGAAGTGAGTCTATGCTCATTCCAGAAGTTGGCGAAGTATGCTCCCTTGCTTAATTTACTGTCATGGAAATGCAAAGGATTGTACCTACATCAGGTGATGGAAATTGCTTATTTAGAGCAGTTTCGTACTGTTTATTCCAAAATGCAGGACGTTATCCTGAGCTGCGTTTGCAAGCAAATTGCAAAAATTGTTGCTGGCATGAATAATTATAAGGATTTTATTATTGGCGATCAGTATCATCGCATTGTTTAGAGTAAATAACAATGAGTCTAACCACGCTGTTGATTTTGGCAATGGAAGTATTATTTGCCATTTAATATTTGGCGGCTGTGTTGATGCAGGCCACTATAGTGTTATTGAATATGACGTTAATTTGGAGAGAAATGCTGCAATAAATATACCCATTTGACGAAAAAGAACATTAGCCACAAAAAAGTGGGAAATCGTAGAAAATACGAAGCCACTTTTAAAATCTAATATAAAATGCCATTTCAGAAACAATTCCAGATATTATGCCGTACAGTGTATGGTCCATGACGAACAAATGTAAACATTGTTCTGCACTGTATTTCTGTAGCGAGAAATCTACGCCTGGTTACTTTGACCTTTGGTGTTGTAATGGCAAAATTAATCTTCCTAAATATAAAATATTTGACAGACTGCAACAATTTTTCACTGGAAATGATATCTCAAGGAATTTAAGAGAGAACTTCGTTAATGTATATTCCAAAATTATAAGCGACGGTTCCTGCGGCCAGTTGTATATATTAGACTCCTCAGAATTCTTGAATTCCTTGGAATTAAGTGATTTGCTTCCACATACTCCAAACGATTGACCCATAGATATGCGTCTGAGAAATCTGAAGTTTCCTAGGGGCATCTAAATGCTACCATATTAATTATAAGAAATATGTACGAAAATTGCTTGAATTTGGAAATAATAAGTGCAGTTAAAATTAGGCGGAGAGATCTAACCCTTCGACTTGATTCCATATTAATTATATGAAATATGCATGAAAATGCTTGGATTTGGAAATAAGTGCAGTTAAAATTAGGCAGAAAGGTCTAATCCTTCGACTTCATTTAACACCGCCGGATAAAACAATCATTTTCTTTTAAGAGGCAACATTTTCCGATTCGCTTGGCATACTTTATCACAATCAATAAAGCTCAAGGGGGAACTCTGGAACGTATAGGTCTCAATTTGCCTCATCAAGTTTTCAATCATGGCCAGCAGTATGTTGCAATGTCTAGAGTGCAATCTTTTGACGCCCTTAAAGTTTCAATAGTGCTAAAAAATAATTGCACAAAGAACCTATATAATAACATTCTTCAGTAAATATTTTCTTATTGGCCGTCATGTATTGACGGGTTTCAACTAGTCTATCTACATTATATATTTAAAACACTAAGCTGTTTTTTGTACACACGAGATTGTGAAAACGACTTAACCGATTGGCTTCGTAAATCATTCTAACGAAAGCTCTTGGCATGCAGATTTGCAGGGTGTCTTTAAAATAAACAAATATGTTATCATATATTTTTAAATTTATAAACAAAACTGCAAAATTATTGGCTCAAGCGCATGCGCAGAATCACCATGGTTAATGACAGACATGGCGGATGTCCACCGCGTTTTAATGTAATAGTTATTTATAAGAATTATAATAAAGGAGGGGAATATCGAATATGAAGTTTCCACGATATAAACAGGAATAAGTTAGAATATTATAAAGAACGGGAAATGTAGAAGAACTTATACTGACTGTTGATTGTGAATGTTGCTTAAGTACCTTAATATTGCGCTAAAACTCCATTGATTCGGTAGCTCAGATGGTAGCGCTGAAGTCTTAGTTTGTGCATCGCACAATGGGAGCAGTTCGAATCCCACCTCCGCCACATATTTTTATTTCCCAATTATTCTTTCTGGCTATTGGTAATACATTGTCTTAACATATTTTACTTTTATTATTCCCGTAAAGTAAGGAATTCTCCACGATTTACGTTCCCATACACTTTTAAATGATTAAATAAAATATGGCCATAATCGCTTTCGCCATGAGAGACAATTGACGAACATAATTCATTTGATGGACTCAGACATCGTGGTCACTCATCCCCGTCTACTTTAGTGTGTGTGTGTGTGTGTGTGTGTGTGTCTCAAATTTTCTCTGATAACCTGTGTTATTGTGATGGCTGTACTGATGTGTGCATTTGTAATTAAAGTGGGGAATGGGAAATTGACGACCGAGGCTTTAAGTTAGGAACTATCCCGGTATTTACCTGCAGTGGAAGAGGCAAACCACGGAAAAGCACATCCTAGATTGTTGAGATGGGAATCGAACCTTGCCCTTCTTAGTTTTGCCTCAAGAGTGCTCCCCGTTCCAGCCCTCAGACCAGAATTACATTTCTAGAGAAATGGCGGATAAAGGATCCTCCGTATCGTAGTGTGATCTTTGTTTTTTAGAATTAAAAAGAGGGGATTGAAGAACTTCAACAGGCGTTTGAGTTCGTTTGTTGTTTAAGTAACTTAATATTGCTTTCGAAGTCTGTTGACTGGGTGGCTCAGGGGTAACATTGCGGACCCAGGAATGAATTTAGCATAGTCGAAGGAGTTCACATCTCACCTCAGACATGTAATTCTATTTCCTAATTATTCTTTCTGGCTATTGGTAATTCATTGTCTTAACATATTTTACTTTTATTATTCCCGTACAGTAAGGAATTATCCTCGATTTGCATTGCCATATACTTTTAAATTATTAAATAAAAGATGGCCACAATCGCTTTCGCCATGAGACACAATTGACGAATATAATTCATTTGATGGACTCAGACATCGTGGTCACTCAGGCCCGTCTACTTTGGTGTGTGTGTGTAAATTTTTCTATGATAACCTGTGTTATTGTGATGCCTTTACTGATGTGTGCATTTGTAATTCATGTGGGGAATGGAGAATTGACGACCGAGGCTTTAAGTTAGGAACTATCCCGGTATTTACCTTCAGTGGACGTGGCAAACCACGGAAAACCACATGCCAGATTGTTGAAATAGGAATCTAACCTTGCTCTCCTTAGTTTTGCCTCAAGAGTGCACCCCGTACCAGTCCTCAGACCAGAATTAAATTTCTTGGCAAACCAGGGTTCGAACCCGGAATCCGGGGCGATAGCTCAGAATTTAGCCTTAAGATTTGGCTTCCCTGTGTTTATACGATTTTTGACAAGCACTGAACATATAGTCTAACCCTTAAACTCTCCATTACGGTGGCTGTCGAAGTGAGTCTATGCTCATTCCAGTAGTTGGCGAAGTATGCTCCCTTGCTTAATTTACTGTCATGGAAATGCAAAGGATTGTACCTACAACAGGTGATGGAAATTGCTTATTTAAAGCAGTTTCGTACTGTTTATTCCAAAATGCAGAACGTCATCCTGAGCTGCGTCTGCAAGCAAATTGCAAAAATTGGTGTTGGCATGAATAATTATAAGGATTTTATTATTGGCGATCAGTATCATCGCATTCTCATCAGCAACAAACTTGAGAATGAAAGTATCTGAACTTCACTGTATAAATGAATATTATTGTTTAATGATTATTTGTTTAGAGTACATAACAATGACTCTAACCACGCTGTTGATTTTGGCAATGGAAGTATTATGTGCCATTTAATATTTGGCGGCTGCGTTGATGCAGGCCACTATAGTGTTATTGAATATGACGCTAATTTGGAGAAAAATGCTACAATAAATATATCCATTTGACGAAAAAGAACATTAGCCACAAAAAAGTGGGAAATCGAAGAAAAATACGAAGCCACTTTTAAAATCTAATATAAAAATGCCATTTCAGAAACAATTCCAGATATTATGCCGTACAGTGTAGGATCCTTGACGAACAAATGTAAACATTGTTCTGCACTGTATTTCTGTAGCGAGAAATCTACGCTTGGTTACTTTGACCTTTGGTGTTGTAATGGCAAAATTGATCTTACTAAATTTAAAATATTTGACAGACTGCAACAATTTTTCACTGGAAATGATACCTCAAGGAATTTAGGAGAGAATAATCGGCAGTACAACAAATGCTATGTCCTTGGTTTCATTTGGTGCCAATGTCACTGTGCCACATGCATACGGTCCATATTGTTTTAAAATGTATGGAATTGCACATCATCGCATTTCTTCGTTAATGTATATTCCAAAATTATAAGCGACGGTTCTTGCGGCCAGTTGTATATATTAGACTCCTCAGAATTCTTGAATTCCTTGGAATTAAGTGATTTGCTTCCACATACTCCAAACGATTGACCCATAGTTATGCTCCTTAGAAAACTGAAGTTTCCTAAGGGCTCATAAATACTACCATATTAATTATAAGAAATGTGTACGAAAATTGCTTGAATTTGGAAATAATAAGTGCAGTTAAAATCAGGCGGATGATCTAACCCTTCGATTTGATTCCATATTAATTATAAGAAATAAGCATGAAAATGCTTGGATTTGGAAATAAGTGCAGTTAAAATTAGGCAGAGAGGTCTAATCCTTCGACTTGATTTAACACCATAGGATAAACCAATCAATTTCTTTTAAGAGGCAACATTTTCCGATTCGCTTGGCATACTTTATCACAATCAATAAAGCTCAATGGGGAACTCTGGAATCTTTTGACGCTCTTAAAGTATCAATAGCGCCAAAAAATAATTGTACAAAGAACGTACAATGAAGAAAATGGAAATTGCAACATCCAGAAGGAGTGGTGCTACATTGCTGCAATTGAACATACAGGACGAGTGTTCGGTTGTGATTCCATGATTACACTTTCAGGGCAATCTGACCGCAAGTTTAGACAACAATCAATACTGGATGTGCCCACCACGAGCTGCAATACATTGATGAATTCGGCGAGGCATGGAGTCAATAAGGCCCTGGATCGCTTCCTGAGGAATTGTGGCCCATGCTTGCTGCACTGCACGGGTCAGTTTTTCCAGAGTTATGGGTGGCTGAGGACGGTTGGCCAGTTGTCGACCCATCATGTCCCACACATGCTCAATAGGGCTGAGGTCCGGGGATCTGGAGGGCCATTCTAAGGTTGTGATGTCTGGAGATGCGTGCAGTGTGAACCCGGGCATTGTCCTGCTGAAACAACCCATTACCAATGTTCGCCATCATAGGGACAACCACTGGATTGAGTACCCTATCAACATACTGTCGAGCAGTCATAGTGCCCTCAACAGGCACTAATTGTGATTTCACATTAACGCCAAGAGCTCCCCAGACCATAATGCTTGGTGTTGGCCCCGTGTGCCTCTCGACAATAAGGTCTGGGCGGCTCCTCTTCCCGGTATGTCGGTGCACACGATTCTGGCGATCACTGCGGGCAAGACAGAAGCGCGATTCATCACTAAAGACGACCCTATGCCATTCGTCGACCCACGTCGATCGTTCTCGACACCAGGCCAGCCTTACACGTCGCTGTTGTGGGGTCAATGGAACACCTTCTGCAGGGACACGGGATCGTAAACCAGCTGCACGCAGGCGATTACCAACTGTTAGTTGTGTAACGTGGGGTGCCACAGCTGCTCGAATTTGCGCTGTTGTTGCATGGGGTTCCATCCGGGCCATCCGAATGATGCGACGATCCTCTCTCACAGTTGTCTGTCGCTGTGGGCCTGTGCCAGGTCTACGAGTGTGGGTACCTTTATTTGACCACTGCTGCCATACACGTTGTACCGTAGATGCCTGTCGGCCAACACGTGCAGCGCCAGTGCTTAGCGATAATCCAGCCTCACACAGCCCAATTATCCGACCCTTCTCAAACGGCGACAGTTGTTGATAGCGTGCTCTTCTCTGTCGTCGAGGCATGTTTGACGGGGAACACTTCACTGCACAGACTGCAAGTCAACTACGCTACACCGGTGTCCGTATACTGGAGTTGAATCCTCCGCGACCAATCACGTGGGGAGACCTGTAGCAACAATCCAATGGGTCTGAAACTTTGATCGTTTACATACCTACAAGGCATCGTTCCATATCTTGAAAATCAACACAAACGACCAATGCCTTCATGGTGTTGCAAATTCCATTTTCTTCAGTGTATATAAGAAAATTCTTCAGTAAATATTTTCTTATTGACCGTCATGTATTGACGGGTTTCAACTAGTCTATATATTTAAAACACTAAGCTGTTTTTTGTACACACGAGATTGTGAAAACGACTTAACCGATTGGCTTCGTAAGACATTCTAACGAAAGCTCTTGGCATGCAGATTTGCAGAGTTTCTTTAAAAGGAAAATATATGTTACGGTATATTTTTAAATGATTAAAGAAATATGTAATATTTGACACTCCCGCGCATGCGCACAATGGCCTTTCTCAACAAGGAAAATGGCGATTCCGGTCGCGTCTAACTGAGATCTTTGTTTATGAGAATTAAAAAGTGTCTCCAATAATGTTAATTATGTTTTTACAATATGCATTGAAATAGAATTATATTAAATAAACCACAAATTGAAGGACTTAAACTGCAGGTTGAGTGTGTATACTGGTTAGATAGCTTAATACTGAAGTGACCCATAGTTGTCTGGATGGCCAAGGGGATAAGGTTACTGCCTAGAATAATGTATTATGCATGATCGAGAGGGTTCGATTCTCACCTCGGATATGTTTTCTTCATTTTGTTACAAGTGCATCGCGTTTCAATTTGATAGTTATTTGCAAAAAGTATAAAGGAAGGGAACATTATTTATGATGTTCCCACGATATATACAGGAATACAATTATACACAACGGAAAATGTCGAAACACGTAGTCGAGTGTTTAGGGTCTATGTAGTTAAAGTGTCTTAATATTGCGTGTCATTATAAGTGGTTCGGTAGCTTAGGTCGTAAAGGCAAGAAATCTTATTTCATGCATCGCGCAATGGAAGCTGTTCGAGTCCCACCTACGACATGTTTTTTTATTTCTGTATTTTTATTTCTTGGTATTGCTATTCCATTGTCAAAACATATTTAAGTCTTAGCATTCCCGTAAACTAAGGAATTCGTATATATTTTAAATTAATATAGAAAATTGCAGAATTCTTGCCCCTCACGCATGCGTACAATCACCTTGCCTCATGACAGTCATGGCGGTTACAAGTGCATCGCGTTTCAATTTGATAGTTATTTATAAGAAATATAGAAGAAGTGAACATTATTTGTGACGTTCCCACGATGTATAGGCTACTGGAATACATTTATACACGGCGGAAAATGTTGAAACACGTAAACTGACAGTCGAGTGTGTAGGGCCTATGTCATCAAACTGTCTTGATATTGCGTGTTATTACAAGTGGTTCGATAGCTCAGGTCGTAGAAGCGAGAAACCTTAATTTAAGCATCGCGCAATGGAAGCAGTTCGAGTCCCACCTCCGACATGTTTTTTTCATTTCCGTATTTTTATTCCTTGGTATTGCTATTCCATTGTCAATACATATTTAACTCTTGGCATTCTCCTAAACTAAGGAATTCGTATATTTTTAAATTAATATAGAATTCTTGGCCCTCACGCATGCGTACAATCGCGTTTGATAGTTATTTATTAGAAGTATAAAAGAAGTGAACATTATTTATGACGTTCCCTCGATATATACTGGAATACAATTATACACGACGGAAAATATTGAAATATGTATACTGACAGTTAAGTGTGTAGGGCCTATGTTGTTTAACTAACTTAATATTGCGTGGTAATACCAGTATTACCAGTTATTTATTATAAGAAAAAGAAGTGAACATTATTTATGACGTTCCCACGATATATACTGGAATACAATTATACACGACGGAAAATGTTGAAATATGTATACTGACAGTTAAGTGTGTAGGGCCTATGTTGTTTAACTAACTTAATATTGCGTGAATTTACCAGTGTTTCGGTAGCTCAGGTCGTAGCGTCAGAGAATCTTTAATTTATGCATCGCGCAATGGGAGCTGTTCGAGTCCCACCTCCGTCACCTTTTTTTCCGAATTTTTATTTCTTGGTATTGCTATTCCATTGACAAAACATATTTTACTCTTAGCATTCCCGTAAACTAAGAAATTCGGCGCGATTGACATTGCCATATCTATATATTTAAAACACTAAGCTGATTTTTGTTACCGCGAGATTGAGGGAACGGTAGAACCGATTCACTTCGTAGAGCAATCTGTCGAAAGCTGTAGGCCTGTAGATTTGCAGAGTGTCTTTAAAATAAACAAATTTGTTACCACATATTTTAAAATTTATAAACAAAACTACAAAATTATTGGCTCATGCGCACGCGCAGAATCATCTTGGTTAATGACAGACATGGCGGATGTCCACCGCGTTTTAATGCAATAGTTATTTATAAGAATTATAATAAAGGAGGGGAATATTGATTATGAAGTTTCCACGATATAAACAGGAATAGAATATTATAAAAAACGGGAAATGTATAAGAACTTATACGGACTGTTGAGAGTGAATGTTGTTTAAGTAACTGAATATTGCACTCTTCTACCAGTGATTCGGTAGCTCAGACGGTAGCGTTCAAAACTGTTAATTCATGCATCGCGCAATGGAAGCAGTTCGAATCCCACCTCCAACATATATTTTTATTTCTCAATTATTCTTTCTGCCTATTGGTAATACATTGTCTTAACATATTTTACTTTTATTATTCCCATAAAGTAAGGAATTCTCTACGATTTACGTTCCCATATACTTTTAAATTATTAAATAAAAGATGGCCACAATCGCTTTCGCCATGAGAGACAATTGACGAACATAATTCATGTGTTGGACTCAGACATCGTGGTCACTCAGCCCCGTCTACTTTGGTGTGTGTGTGTCAAATTTTCTCTGATAACCTGTGTTATTGTGAACCACTTTTCAGAATTTATTGTAATTATTATTATTATCATCATGATTATTATTATTATTGTCATGTGTTGTGACATCTCTATATTACGCCTCGAGAGTTTAAAAGTGCGCAGTTTGTGTGTATGTATCTCTCTGTCTAACGTTGTGCAACCCCTGGCTACATACTGCCTTGTTCTCTCGTATTGGCTAGTGTTGTTGCTACCTTGCATTTTGTTGTGCAATTCGTTCTGCCATTGGCTCTGACAATATTTGACGCGAGTTTGGGGGCACTCCCAAACTACGCATTTGATATTTCTGAGAGGCTTCTCCCCTCTCTGGGGGACAGAAGCTTAGTCAGTCTTAGACGCGCCGAGATGTAAGGCGAACGTGCGTATTCGGGCAGAGGCCCACCCTCATGGCGCAGCGGAATGTGAGTACGGCTCAATGTATTTCTATCTAACGCAATGTAATTGTTTTTGTTAAACGTTCCTTCTTTTGCTTAATTCTCTTTCCTTTTCAAGATGTTACTGTTAGTATTTTAATCCTTGAACCAGATCTCCGGGACCTTGCGTAATGTCATACGGCGGAGTTCTTTTTGTTGCTTTTGTTATGTGCCCTCCTCACAGTTTTATTATTTTGGTTAATACCTGTAAGATTCGAAAGTATTGCGTTTCTGCGTCTTGGCTTATGTATATTTTCCTGTCGGGCCTTGGTGCTCGTCTTTTGCGTCGGTGTCTCTTTTGTACCACAAATGTTTCATTTGATTGGTAGCAATTGGACCTTTGTTTGCGGACAGTATGTGTGAGGTAACGGGACTTATGTCCAACGTCCCACTAATACGTGTCCCCTTTGTTTATAGAATATATGTGACGGTGGTTAACTGGGATTTTCTCCAGCTCCGATGTCATATTATTCTTTTTTTTATATGTCGTGTTGTTGCGGCATTATGTTGGAATATAAGCCTATTTTATTATAGCGTGCTTTCGATTTTTACCGGTCTCTTTCGTCCCAAGTCAATTGTAATGTAATGTATCTCCGTATATCTCATTTTCCTTTTGTTTTGTTTTTATCTTTCGATTTTCGCCGTATTACATAACTTAATGATATTCCCCCTTTTCTTCCCCTTCTTCCTACCTCCGTGAAATCTCTCTTCCCTTTGTTTTACTCCCCTCACTCCTCCCCCATCCCTCAGGTATGTTTACAATAACATCATGAAAAGCTTCGCGTCTTAGCAGTTCGAATTTTGACTTTTTGCAAGTTTGTCGTTTCTCTCTAACTTTTGTAAGTTTCGTTTTATTTTCTTTCAAGTTTGTATCTTTTCGTTAGATTCATGTTGTTGAGCGGTACTCAGGTTCTGTCGTGCTTTTTAGTTTTTTTTTAGTTTTTGAATTCTTTATTCTTGGTATTGGGTTTCTTTTGTATTATTGATCTTGTCTTAGCTTGCCTTTTTTCTTTGTTTTAAATAATTTGTTTATTTCGTGTACACGCTCTTTCTTTTATCCTCAATACATTTTTATATTTTAAGTAATATAGCTCCCTTGTCTTTTCATTTCTTATATTTAAGTTCCCCTTCCTTATCCTTATCCTTATCTCGATTTCGTCAATCTTGTCTTTGTGACGTAACAAAGGCACGATTAACACGGCTCTGGGATTTCTTTAATTAATTTTATGGGAATCTCGTTTTTGCACTTTTGATTGTTGCATTAAGCAATTATTTGTTTGCATTTGGTTTTTTGGAAATCATCTTTTGCTCGCTCCGAAAACCTTGGGCCCAGCACCGGGTCGAGCAAGACGTCTTTTCCCCCATCCATTTGCGACCTTGTTGATTTTATCTTCCTCTGCTACTCTGACGCGCATTATTATTATTATTACCCAGACCTTTATCGGCGCAATGGTAGCAGATCGCGTGGTTGCGTGCGAAATCGTTCCCTCCTCTCCTCTCTCAAGTTATTAACCTTTTATTATTTTTCTCTTCATTTACATTGTATTAAAATTTGTTTTTCTTTGAGTTTAAGGAATTCAGTGAATTGTTTTTTCCCCACCCCTGAAGAAAGGGTGAAGTTACTTTCTGTGTGAACTACGGGCATCCAGGAAACCCATCTCCAAGGAAAGGTGGTTTTGTCCCTCAAGTAAACAAGACATCCAAAAGACCCAGCTTCGAGGTGAACAGTGGCAACATATCAGTGAGTACATCGCATCGCTGGAACACGACACGTCACGGTATTGTAACCTACTTTTATGTATTTGCTTCCTCTAGTAGACATTTGTTTAGTTAACGGTGATTTTAAGGCGACAGGAAATTTTGTTTGCTTTCTCTTCTTTTTCATTTCGTCAGTGTTGTGGACGTTTTTATTTTACTTTCTGTGAAGTAGAAAACGCATTTCTCTCAAGGGTTTGAGTCCTTACCTTTGTTGTTAATAGTCGCTTTGTTAACTGTGATATTTCTCAGAACTCACCTCACCCCTTCACACGTCTCAGTCTGGAACAGCTGCTGACAGGTTTCTTGTCATTACCGTACAGCCTAAAACCCCCGCCCCTCTTTCTCCGAAGTTTTCCCCGGCCCACTTATGGGAACCGTCTCTTTAAATCCTACGGTCACCCCGACCCCCCCCCCCCCCCTTGAGCCTCGCGTAATTATACTAACGTTTGATGTTAGTAAAGTGTTTGTTGTCTCAGTTATGAATGGTCTGTTGAGCTATTATGTGTGTTATGATTGGGAGTTAAGTTTGTTTCATAATTAGGGAGGGTGATTGTTTTATTTTTGTCAGGGGATTTCAATGTAGGTTTTCATTTAAAATTGTTTATATACGGTAAGCTTGATGTTACTATATGTTCAGTATGGCAGTGTGTATTTCGTTGGGAAACCTGCTAGGTGAGGTCTCCGTCGGAATTAGGGTTTGGGACCTGTCCCACGGCTTCGACGCCCACTTAGGGTGTACATAGATTCTACACGAGTCGTCAATCTTTAGTATGGGATGAAGTTTGTCACGATGACCTGTAGTCCGTTATTTGAGTTTCCATGGTGTTCCAACGACTCATATTAGCATTCTGATGTAATGGGGAAATTTCGATTTGTTTATGGGAAGGAGTATGTATGTAGTGTTGTTGTTGTTGGTTGTATTTTGAGATGAATGTGTGTGTCAATGAGTTTAATGAATTTTTATCAACAGTTATTTGTGGGTGGTTTCAAATTTAGTTCAATTTTGATTTTATACCCTATTCAATTTAAACTATATATATATATATTACGTACGAACTATTTATTCGTTTTTATTGGCAAACCAAATATACGATAAGTATTACTCAGAGATACCAACCATTTTAGGTCTACGGCTTCCGTGTTATGGGACATTGATGTTCGAGTGAACTACTCTGGCGTGCATTACCCAATTTTCTTATATTTGTATGGGATAGGCCATACCCTCTGTGTCTTTAATTTTTTTTAATGCGGTACCTCTGAGGTCTACGGCCCGTATATTGACGCTGTAACCATTTTATTTTTGTGGGTTGGTAATATTTATTATTGGGTTTCGAGTTTGATTGATTGTATGTCTGGTCTTGATTGGTTTTATGCGAGGTTCCAGTCTGTTCCTTTTATTTGGAAGGTATTTTGTAACGTAATTATTTGGATTTTCGTTCTCTGTCCGGAATGGTATTTTTTGTTTCGACAGCTACTTTGAGTTATTATTCCTTTTCATTTGTTAGTATCTAATGTCTTTTGATGAATGTTATTAGTACATTTTTCCCCTTTACTCCTACTATGTATCTAGTTAGGCAGGAGACACCCGTGGCCGCCTGAGTTACACGGAGGATTTCGAAAGATGTGTTGAACTATACTTCTGCCTAAGGCAATTTCCGGTACCTGCCTGCTTTTGTTGTAGGGAGCCGGCCGGCCCATTGTCCGAGCTGCAGACACGACTTGCTATTGTTCGACAACGCCTGAGATGGTCTGTTGACTTACATTCTTTTCTTGTAGTGACAGTGATTTGTTTATTGATATAGTTGTTTACTATTTATCGTAACTTCTGTTTTACGTTTTTGTGAAATCATGTTTTTATAAATCATTTCAATCTAATATGTTTTCTCTAAGATAATGTGTATTATTTTCCTGTATCTGTCATATATTTGGAGAGTGTTTCCGGTAGCGATAGCTAGTCTCCAAGTACCTGAGAAGTGGCCGGTGTATCCTTTAGACCCTGTTCACGGCTCGTTTTCTCTTCTTTCATTTGGTCTGACGACCCTGCCTATTCATACTTTTACTTTCCAGCTAGCAGAATGAATCCACTTTCCCCCTTACGCAGCTTATGTAACCCCAAATATTTCCCCGACGCAAGCCTTATTTTGTATACAGGGTGCTCCCCTTTATATTTTTTTGTGATCATGATTTAACCTTTCTCTTTCTTTTATTATTAGAAAATTGGCTGATTTCCAGAAGGTCGCCATTAAGAAGACTTCGCTTTCTCCACGTCATCTGGCAGAGTCTAGCTCAAGATTGACCGTTTTATTATCATTATTTTCTTTTTGGTACATCCATTTTTTATATGTGTGACGTATTGACGTGCAGTAGAGGTAGGATCCGCCTTTATTTCACGCCTGTACTGATCCTTTATATGATTTGAATTTTTGTTGTTTTAATTTCATCTTAAAGTTTTTTTTTCTTTCGTACCAAAAAAAGAAAAAAATTTCCTCACCAGTGAACATCTTCGTGAATACGTGTGTATGAAAATATATGTGTGTTTGAGAAAAGAGACTTGCGTTTCGTCAAGCCTTTTATGGAAGTTATGACGTTCAAAGAACTTTTAATTAAGCTGCGTCTTATGAATAAGAGAAATGTGAGAACATTTTATTATGTCTTAATTTTTCATGTGTGTATCTGGTGTACATGATGTAATCTTCTTTCCTTCACCCTGTTCAAATGTATCTAATCGAAGAATGTTATTTTATATAATTTTGTTATGAAAAAGAAAAAAATTCTTTTATGCCTTTGTTATGTAAAAGAATTTTTTTTGGAGAAAGCGGTGGAATTTGAACCACTTTTCAGAATTTATTGTAATTATTATTATTATCATCATGATTATTATTATTATTGTCATGTGTTGTGACATCTCTATATTACGCCTCGAGAGTTTAAAAGTGCGCAGTTTGTGTGTATGTATCTCTCTGTCTAACGTTGTGCAACCCCTGGCTACATACTGCCTTGTTCTCTCGTATTGGCTAGTGTTGTTGCTACCTTGCATTTTGTTGTGCAATTCGTTCTGCCATTGGCTCTGACAATATTTGACGCGAGTTTGGGGGCACTCCCAAACTACGCATTTGATATTTCTGAGAGGCTTCTCCCCTCTCTGGGGGACAGAAGCTTAGTCAGTCTTAGACGCGCCGAGATGTAAGGCGAACGTGCGTATTCGGGCAGAGGCCCACCCTCATGGCGCAGCGGAATGTGAGTACGGCTCAATGTATTTCTATCTAACGCAATGTAATTGTTTTTGTTAAACGTTCCTTCTTTTGCTTAATTCTCTTTCCTTTTCAAGATGTTACTGTTAGTATTTTAATCCTTGAACCAGATCTCCGGGACCTTGCGTAATGTCATACGGCGGAGTTCTTTTTGTTGCTTTTGTTATGTGCCCTCCTCACAGTTTTATTATTTTGGTTAATACCTGTAAGATTCGAAAGTATTGCGTTTCTGCGTCTTGGCTTATGTATATTTTCCTGTCGGGCCTTGGTGCTCGTCTTTTGCGTCGGTGTCTCTTTTGTACCACAAATGTTTCATTTGATTGGTAGCAATTGGACCTTTGTTTGCGGACAGTATGTGTGAGGTAACGGGACTTATGTCCAACGTCCCACTAATACGTGTCCCCTTTGTTTATAGAATATATGTGACGGTGGTTAACTGGGATTTTCTCCAGCTCCGATGTCATATTATTCTTTTTTTTATATGTCGTGTTGTTGCGGCATTATGTTGGAATATAAGCCTATTTTATTATAGCGTGCTTTCGATTTTTACCGGTCTCTTTCGTCCCAAGTCAATTGTAATGTAATGTATCTCCGTATATCTCATTTTCCTTTTGTTTTGTTTTTATCTTTCGATTTTCGCCGTATTACATAACTTAATGATATTCCCCCTTTTCTTCCCCTTCTTCCTACCTCCGTGAAATCTCTCTTCCCTTTGTTTTACTCCCCTCACTCCTCCCCCATCCCTCAGGTATGTTTACAATAACATCATGAAAAGCTTCGCGTCTTAGCAGTTCGAATTTTGACTTTTTGCAAGTTTGTCGTTTCTCTCTAACTTTTGTAAGTTTCGTTTTATTTTCTTTCAAGTTTGTATCTTTTCGTTAGATTCATGTTGTTGAGCGGTACTCAGGTTCTGTCGTGCTTTTTAGTTTTTTTTTAGTTTTTGAATTCTTTATTCTTGGTATTGGGTTTCTTTTGTATTATTGATCTTGTCTTAGCTTGCCTTTTTTCTTTGTTTTAAATAATTTGTTTATTTCGTGTACACGCTCTTTCTTTTATCCTCAATACATTTTTATATTTTAAGTAATATAGCTCCCTTGTCTTTTCATTTCTTATATTTAAGTTCCCCTTCCTTATCCTTATCCTTATCTCGATTTCGTCAATCTTGTCTTTGTGACGTAACAAAGGCACGATTAACACGGCTCTGGGATTTCTTTAATTAATTTTATGGGAATCTCGTTTTTGCACTTTTGATTGTTGCATTAAGCAATTATTTGTTTGCATTTGGTTTTTTGGAAATCATCTTTTGCTCGCTCCGAAAACCTTGGGCCCAGCACCGGGTCGAGCAAGACGTCTTTTCCCCCATCCATTTGCGACCTTGTTGATTTTATCTTCCTCTGCTACTCTGACGCGCATTATTATTATTATTACCCAGACCTTTATCGGCGCAATTGTGATGGCAGTACTGATGTGTGCATTTGTAATTAAAGTGGGGAATGGGAAATTGGCGACCGAGGCTTTAAGTTAGGAACTATCCCGGTATTTACCTGCAGTGGAAGTGGAAAACCACGGAAAACCACATCCCAGATTGTTGAGATGGGAATCGAACCTTGCCCTACTTAGTTTTGCCTCAAGAGTGCGCCCCGTTCCAGCCCTCAGACCAGAATTACACCTGCAGTGGAAGTGGCAAACCACGGAAAACCAAATCCCAGATAGTTGAGATGGGAATCGAACCTTTCCCTTCTTAGTTTTGCCTCAATAGTGCGCCCCGTTCCAGCCCTCAGACCAGAATTACAGTTCTAGAGAAATGGCGGATAAAGGATTCATCGTATCGTAGTGTGATCTTTGTTTTTGAGAATTAAAAAGAGGGGATTGAAGAACTTCAACAGGCATTTGAGTTCGTTTGTTGTTTAAGTAACTTAATATTGGTTTAGAAGTCTGTTGACTGGGTTGCTCAGGGGTTACATTGCGGACCCAGGAATGAATTTTGCATAGCCGAAGGAGTCTCACCTCAGACATATATTTTTATTTCCTAATTATTCTTTCTGGCTATAGGTAATTCATTGTCTTAACATATTTTACTTTTATTATTCCCGTACAGTAAGGAATTCTCCACGATTTACATTGCCATATACTTTTAAATTATTAAATAAAAGATGGCCACAATCGCTTTCGCCATGAGAGACAATTGACGAATATAATTCATTTGATGGACTCAGACATCATGGTCACTCAGCCCCGTCTACTTTGGTGTGTGTGTGTGTATATAAAATTTTCTCTGATAACCTGTGTTATTGTGATGGCTGTACTGATGTGTGCATTTGGAATTCAAGTGGGGAATGGGGAATTGACGACCGAGGCTTTAAGTTACGAACTATCCCGGTATTTACCTGCAGTGGACGTGGCAAACCACGGGAAACCACATCCCAGATTGTTGAGATAGGAATCTAACCTTGCTCTCCTGAGTTTTGCCTCAAGAGTGCGCCCCGTTCCAGCCCTCAGACCAGAAGTAAATTTCTTGGCAAACCAGGGATCGAACCTGGAATCCGGGGCGATAGCTCAGAATGTAGCCTTCAGATTGGGCTTCACTGTGTTAATACGATTTTTGACAAGCACTGAGCATATGGTCTAACTCTTAAACTCCCTCCATTACGGTGGCTGTCGAAGTGAGTCTATGCTCATTCCAGAAGTTGGCGAAGTATGCTCCCTTGCTTAATTTACTGTCATGGAAATGCAAAGGATTGTACCTACATCAGGTGATGGAAATTGCTTATTTAGAGCAGTTTCGTACTGTTTATTCCAAAATGCAGGACGTTATCCTGAGCTGCGTTTGCAAGCAAATTGCAAAAATTGTTGCTGGCATGAATAATTATAAGGATTTTATTATTGGCGATCAGTATCATCGCATTGTTTAGAGTAAATAACAATGAGTCTAACCACGCTGTTGATTTTGGCAATGGAAGTATTATTTGCCATTTAATATTTGGCGGCTGTGTTGATGCAGGCCACTATAGTGTTATTGAATATGACGTTAATTTGGAGAGAAATGCTGCAATAAATATACCCATTTGACGAAAAAGAACATTAGCCACAAAAAAGTGGGAAATCGTAGAAAATACGAAGCCACTTTTAAAATCTAATATAAAATGCCATTTCAGAAACAATTCCAGATATTATGCCGTACAGTGTATGGTCCATGACGAACAAATGTAAACATTGTTCTGCACTGTATTTCTGTAGCGAGAAATCTACGCCTGGTTACTTTGACCTTTGGTGTTGTAATGGCAAAATTAATCTTCCTAAATATAAAATATTTGACAGACTGCAACAATTTTTCACTGGAAATGATATCTCAAGGAATTTAAGAGAGAACTTCGTTAATGTATATTCCAAAATTATAAGCGACGGTTCCTGCGGCCAGTTGTATATATTAGACTCCTCAGAATTCTTGAATTCCTTGGAATTAAGTGATTTGCTTCCACCATGACGAATAGAAGGACCTAGTGTGAGGACTCCGTCATTTTAGCACGGTAGTTTCTGGTCCCGCCGCTACAAGCACTGCAAGCGAGTATGTCCAACACGTGCTGTGTTTCCGTCGAGCCGGTTCATAGAAAGTGCGCGAGAAGTTACTGTGTGAGATATTTGTGTGAATTAAATTGAATTTTCTTTGCTTTCAGTTCTTAAATTCAGTTCATTGTGTCTTGTGTACATCAGCGTTTTGTGTTTTGTGTACTTCAAACATATTTCTTATGTGGCTTGGTTCATTTAATAGTTCAACATGCCTTATTGTTTTGTACCTGGCTGTAAGTCAGGGTATGGTCGAGTAGTTGACGATATACGATTTTTTTCACCACCGAAGGATACAAATCAATTTGAAAAATGGGCCAGAGCTATTCCACGAAAGGATACGAAGTTAACGCGTAGTAGTAGAATTTGTCAAATTCATTTCTCTGGTGATTTGATAGTAAAATCAGATAATTTTATAGTGAATGGTGAAGAAGTGAAAATCTCTCGTATGAGGTGGAAGTTACGTCCTGGAGCAGTGCCTCATATTTTCCCTAATTTACCGAAGTACCTGTCAAGTGAGAATAAGTCCCGTAAAGCTCCTAACAGGAAAAAGAATCTCGATACCACCAGGAAGAGAAGAAAGAAGATTGAAGATGGGAGTGAAGCAACGAATGAGGCATTAAAAGGTCAGTCTAATGTTGATAAGAATTTGGGTCATTCTAGTGTACTTACCGATGCTGAAAAGACTATAATATTGCTCAAAAGGCGCCTAAAGAATGCTAACCGTAATTTAATTCGCGTTAGATCCTGCCTCAACTCAGCAAAATCGAGAATTAATTTGCTGGAGAAGCAGGTTCGACATTCACAGGCATTTAATTACAAAGATAACAAACACCTTAGCAAGAAGGAAAAGATGATAATAGACACTATGCTCAAGAAATGCCAGGTAAAATCTCCCAATGGTATGAGGTACAGCAATGAATTCATTTTAGAGAGTTTATTGTTGAGAATAAAATCACCGAAAGGATTTCGTCATTGTCGGCGACATAATCTCTTGCCTCTGCCCTCAGAAAGTCACTTGAGAAAACTTTGTAAAGGACTTAAGTGCCCTTATGGAGTTAATACGCATAGTATAAATGCTATTTCAGACTATTTTAAGGAAGAAAAGAATGATAATTCACGTTACGGTGTTGTAATTTTCGATGAAGTGAAGCTAAGAGAAGAAATCCAGTTTAATAGTTTTTCTCATAAAGTAGATGGATTAGTTGATTTAGGTGAACACACACCTGACCTCCAGAAGAACGTACTTGCAAATCACGCTCTAGTGTTTATGTTCGTACCATTCATGCATAATTGGGTGCAGCCAGTTGCTGTTTATGCAAGCAGAAATGCTACTCCAGGGGACATTCTCGCAAAAATTTTAATACAGGTGATTTTGCAGTTAGAAGAGGCTGGGGCGAGGGTGGTTGGCTTTACTTGTGATGGTAGTCAGACAAATAAAAAGGCCTGGAGATCGTTAGGAGTTAGTGGCAAGACAAGCTCTCTACAACCTCACATCCTTAATCCTGCAGATGTTACGAGAAAGATCTGGGCTTTCTCAGACTTCGTTCATGTATTGAAATGCATAAGAAACCACTTTCATGATAAAGTAGAACTTCTCTATAATGACAAAATTATTAATTTCAATTTTTATAGGGAACTGTTCAAAGAAGATCTCTCAGGGTATGCTGGGCTTAGAGCATGCCCCAAGCTGACAGTTGCTCATTTAGACCCATCATCTTTCCAGAGAATGAACGCTAGGCTTGCATTCCAACTTTTCAGTGACAGTGTTGCCAAAGGTATTAAATTTTATCGAGAAATGGGACTGGCAGGATTACAAGGTAGTGAGGACACTGAGACATTTACCAGTGATATAAATGTTGTTGCTGATGCACTCAATGCATTCATTCCGTCTCAGGCTCTTCGTAAAGGTTCACCTTCTCATACAGCTATTGTTAATTTTCTTCAGACCGTGAGATCTACCAATAATACCTTTGCCTCCAATAGAACCTTGGAATCACTAGTAGTAACCCTACAGAGTACTTTGGAGATGTGTGAATGGCTTTGGGAGAAAGGTTATAAGTATGTGTTGACAGGAAAGCTCACCCAAGATCCCTTGGAACGGCACTTCGGAATTATGCGGTCTTTCAGTTCAGATGATCATCCATCGACAATAGATTTCCTTCATTTGCATCTACTTCAATGTATATACGTCCCTATAAAACAGGCTTTAAATGTTGGTGGAAATTGTGAACCTAAACGGGAGCAGATCTTGACCTCGTATGTTAATCAGATGCGTATATTAGCCCGGAATGCGGAAGTGCATAACAAGACAGTGAAGGAATCAGTGGAAACTTCCATTAAGGAAAAAATTGTGGTTCGAGATGCAGTAAATATCGAAGACTGGGAAAGCTCTGTACCTGAATTTGACAGCGCAGTTCGAAACTCTTCGATTGATAAGTGTTTAGTGTACCATTTGGCTGGCTATGTTGTTAAGCACTCTTCTAAATTTATTAAGTGTTCGCCTTGTGCTCATTCTCTACGTGACAATAATCTAAATAAATGTTCAGTTCTTACCGAAATAAAGGACTACGGCTCAATGAACAATGAAGTGTTTCTAACACGTCCTTCGAGAAGTGTATGTGACATCCTTTTCCAGGCCGAGAAAGTAATTACCGGAAAATTAAACTCAAAATCGATGTGGAGCGAAATATTTTTTGATTGCATCGATTCCATAGAAACAATTTCAGTTGATCCTTCAGGAGCTGGCTGTTGTCTTCAGCATGTCATGAATGTTATCCCCAGACTTGTTTATCATTATATAAAGTGCCGATTTTTCTTCAGAACGAAGGAAATCCGCCGAGATTTGCAATGTCGAACATCCGCCAAGTCTTCACGCAAGCTTTCGAAAGTCCAGTAGCCGACAAAATGAATTGGTAAGTAGGGTGTTACTTTAAATAGTTTATGAGTGCTTGTTTTAATATGCTGGGGATTATGTTTTTTTTTTAAATCTGTGTCTGTATACTCCAGGAATCTGTGCTTATCGTAACATGTAATGAATACCGTAGTTCTTATTTCCGTGAATTATATTTTCCATTGTGCCTTGCCGTGCTATTTTAATTGTAATCGCTAATTACTTTTTAAAAGAGTATTAGTTACAAAGTCATTCGTTTCCCTTAGCAGCATCCCTAAGACCAGCTGAGCTAACACCGGCAGCGTGGAACTAGCCCCCTCCAACGCTGCCTGGCGGGGCGCGCTTGAACTTGTTGAGTCTGCTCACTTTCCCTTTCATTCGTCATGCTTCCACATACTCCAAACGATTGACCCATAGATATGCGTCTGAGAAATCTGAAGTTTCCTAGGGGCATCTAAATGCTACCATATTAATTATAAGAAATATGTACGAAAATTGCTTGAATTTGGAAATAATAAGTGCAGTTAAAATTAGGCGGAGAGATCTAACCCTTCGACATGATTCCATATTAATTATATGAAATATGCATGAAAATGCTTGGATTTGGAAATAAGTGCAGTTAAAATTAGGCAGAAAGGTCTAATCCTTCGACTTCATTTAACACCGCCGGATAAAACAATCATTTTCTTTTAAGAGGCAACATTTTCCGATTCGCTTGGCATACTTTATCACAATCAATAAAGCTCAAGGGGGAACTCTGGAACGTATAGGTCTCAATTTGCCTCATCAAGTTTTCAATCATGGCCAGCAGTATGTTGCAATGTCTAGAGTGCAATCTTTTGACGCCCTTAAAGTTTCAATAGTGCTAAAAAATAATTGCACAAAGAACCTATATAATAACATTCTTCAGTAAATATTTTCTTATTGGCCGTCATGTATTGACGGGTTTCAACTAGTCTATATATTTAAAACACTAAGCTGTTTTTTGTACACACGAGATTGTGAAAACGACTTAACCGATTGGCTTCGTAAATCATTCTAACGAAAGCTCTTGGCATGCAGATTTGCAGGGTGTCTTTAAAATAAACAAATATGTTATCATATATTTTTAATTTATAAACAAAACTGCAAAATTATTGGCTCAAGCGCATGCGCAGAATCACCATGGTTAATGACAGACATGGCGGATGTCCACCGCGTTTTAATGTAATAGTTATTTATAAGAATTATAATAAAGGAGGGGAATATCGAATATGAAGTTTCCACGATATAAACAGGAATAAGTTAGAATATTATAAAGAACGGGAAATGTAGAAGAACTTATACTGACTGTTGAGTGTGAATGTTGCTTAAGTACCTTAATATTGCGCTAAAACTCCATTGATTCGGTAGCTCAGACTGTAGCGCTGAAGTGTTAGTTTGTGCATCGCACAATGGGAGCAGTTCGAATCCCACCTCCGCCACATATTTTTATTTCCCAATTATTCTTTCTGGCTATTGGTAATACATTGTCTTAACATATTTTACTTTTATTATTCCCGTAAAGTAAGGAATTCTCCACGATTTACGTTCCCATACACTTTTAAATGATTAAATAAAATATGGCCATAATCGCTTTCGCCATGAGAGACAATTGACGAACATAATTCATTTGATGGACTCAGACATCGTGGTCACTCATCCCCGTCTACTTTAGTGTGTGTGTGTGTGTGTGTCTCAAATTTTCTCTGATAACCTGTGTTATTGTGATGGCTGTACTGATGTGTGCATTTGTAATTAAAGTGGGGAATGGGAAATTGACGACCGAGGCTTTAAGTTAGGAACTATCCCGGTATTTACCTGCAGTGGAAGAGGCAAACCACGGAAAAGCACATCCTAGATTGTTGAGATGGGAATCGAACCTTGCCCTTCTTAGTTTTGCCTCAAGAGTGCTCCCCGTTCCAGCCCTCAGACCAGAATTACATTTCTAGAGAAATGGCGGATAAAGGATCCTCCGTATCGTAGTGTGATCTTTGTTTTTTAGAATTAAAAAGAGGGGATTGAAGAACTTCAACAGGCGTTTGAGTTCGTTTGTTGTTTAAGTAACTTAATATTGCTTTCGAAGTCTGTTGACTGGGTGGCTCAGGGGTAACATTGCGGACCCAGGAATGAATTTAGCATAGTCGAAGGAGTTCACATCTCACCTCAGACATGTAATTCTATTTCCTAATTATTCTTTCTGGCTATTGGTAATTCATTGTCTTAACATATTTTACTTTTATTATTCCCGTACAGTAAGGAATTATCCTCGATTTGCATTGCCATATACTTTTAAATTATTAAATAAAAGATGGCCACAATCGCTTTCGCCATGAGACACAATTGACGAATATAATTCATTTGATGGACTCAGACATCGTGGTCACTCAGGCCCGTCTACTTTGGTGTGTGTGTGTAAATTTTTCTATGATAACCTGTGTTATTGTGATGCCTTTACTGATGTGTGCATTTGTAATTCATGTGGGGAATGGAGAATTGACGACCGAGGCTTTAAGTTAGGAACTATCCCGGTATTTACCTTCAGTGGACGTGGCAAACCACGGAAAACCACATGCCAGATTGTTGAAATAGGAATCTAACCTTGCTCTCCTTAGTTTTGCCTCAAGAGTGCACCCCGTACCAGTCCTCAGACCAGAATTAAATTTCTTGGCAAACCAGGGTTCGAACCCGGAATCCGGGGCGATAGCTCAGAATTTAGCCTTAAGATTTGGCTTCCCTGTGTTTATACGATTTTTGACAAGCACTGAACATATAGTCTAACCCTTAAACTCTCCATTACGGTGGCTGTCGAAGTGAGTCTATGCTCATTCCAGTAGTTGGCGAAGTATGCTCCCTTGCTTAATTTACTGTCATGGAAATGCAAAGGATTGTACCTACAACAGGTGATGGAAATTGCTTATTTAAAGCAGTTTCGTACTGTTTATTCCAAAATGCAGAACGTCATCCTGAGCTGCGTCTGCAAGCAAATTGCAAAAATTGGTGTTGGCATGAATAATTATAAGGATTTTATTATTGGCGATCAGTATCATCGCATTCTCATCAGCAACAAACTTGAGAATGAAAGTATCTGAACTTCACTGTATAAATGAATATTATTGTTTAATGATTATTTGTTTAGAGTACATAACAATGACTCTAACCACGCTGTTGATTTTGGCAATGGAAGTATTATGTGCCATTTAATATTTGGCGGCTGCGTTGATGCAGGCCACTATAGTGTTATTGAATATGACGCTAATTTGGAGAAAAATGCTACAATAAATATATCCATTTGACGAAAAAGAACATTAGCCACAAAAAAGTGGGAAATCGAAGAAAAATACGAAGCCACTTTTAAAATCTAATATAAAAATGCCATTTCAGAAACAATTCCAGATATTATGCCGTACAGTGTAGGATCCTTGACGAACAAATGTAAACATTGTTCTGCACTGTATTTCTGTAGCGAGAAATCTACGCTTGGTTACTTTGACCTTTGGTGTTGTAATGGCAAAATTGATCTTACTAAATTTAAAATATTTGACAGACTGCAACAATTTTTCACTGGAAATGATACCTCAAGGAATTTAGGAGAGAATAATCGGCAGTACAACAAATGCTATGTCCTTGGTTTCATTTGGTGCCAATGTCACTGTGCCACATGCATACGGTCCATATTGTTTTAAAATGTATGGAATTGCACATCATCGCATTTCTTCGTTAATGTATATTCCAAAATTATAAGCGACGGTTCTTGCGGCCAGTTGTATATATTAGACTCCTCAGAATTCTTGAATTCCTTGGAATTAAGTGATTTGCTTCCACATACTCCAAACGATTGACCCATAGTTATGCTCCTTAGAAAACTGAAGTTTCCTAAGGGCTCATAAATACTACCATATTAATTATAAGAAATGTGTACGAAAATTGCTTGAATTTGGAAATAATAAGTGCAGTTAAAATCAGGCGGATGATCTAACCCTTCGATTTGATTCCATATTAATTATAAGAAATAAGCATGAAAATGCTTGGATTTGGAAATAAGTGCAGTTAAAATTAGGCAGAGAGGTCTAATCCTTCGACTTGATTTAACACCATAGGATAAACCAATCAATTTCTTTTAAGAGGCAACATTTTCCGATTCGCTTGGCATACTTTATCACAATCAATAAAGCTCAATGGGGAACTCTGGAATCTTTTGACGCTCTTAAAGTATCAATAGCGCCAAAAAATAATTGTACAAAGAACGTACAATGAAGAAAATGGAAATTGCAACATCCAGAAGGAGTGGTGCTACATTGCTGCAATTGAACATACAGGACGAGTGTTCGGTTGTGATTCCATGATTACACTTTCAGGGCAATCTGACCGCAAGTTTAGACAACAATCAATACTGGATGTGCCCACCACGAGCTGCAATACATTGATGAATTCGGCGAGGCATGGAGTCAATAAGGCCCTGGATCGCTTCCTGAGGAATTGTGGCCCATGCTTGCTGCACTGCACGGGTCAGTTTTTCCAGAGTTATGGGTGGCTGAGGACGGTTGGCCAGTTGTCGACCCATCATGTCCCACACATGCTCAATAGGGCTGAGGTCCGGGGATCTGGAGGGCCATTCTAAGGTTGTGATGTCTGGAGATGCGTGCAGTGTGAACCCGGGCATTGTCCTGCTGAAACATCCCATTACCAATGTTCGCCATCATAGGGACAACCACTGGATTGAGTACCCTATCAACATACTGTCGAGCAGTCATAGTGCCCTCAACAGGCACTAATTGTGATTTCACATTAACGCCAAGAGCTCCCCAGACCATAATGCTTGGTGTTGGCCCCGTGTGCCTCTCGACAATAAGGTCTGGGCGGCTCCTCTTCCCGGTATGTCGGTGCACACGATTCTGGCGATCACTGCGGGCAAGACAGAAGCGCGATTCATCACTAAAGACGACCCTATGCCATTCGTCGACCCACGTCGATCGTTCTCGACACCAGGCCAGCCTTACACGTCGCTGTTGTGGGGTCAATGGAACACCTTCTGCAGGGACACGGGATCGTAAACCAGCTGCACGCAGGCGATTACCAACTGTTAGTTGTGTAACGTGGGGTGCCACAGCTGCTCGAATTTGCGCTGTTGTTGCATGGGGTTCCATCCGGGCCATCCGAATGATGCGACGATCCTCTCTCACAGTTGTCTGTCGCTGTGGGCCTGTGCCAGGTCTACGAGTGTGGGTACCTTTATTTGACCACTGCTGCCATACACGTTGTACCGTAGATGCCTGTCGGCCAACACGTGCAGCGCCAGTGCTTAGCGATAATCCAGCCTCACACAGCCCAATTATCCGACCCTTCTCAAACGGCGACAGTTGTTGATAGCGTGCTCTTCTCTGTCGTCGAGGCATGTTTGACGGGGAACACTTCACTGCACAGACTGCAAGTCAACTACGCTACACCGGTGTCCGTATACTGGAGTTGAATCCTCCGCGACCAATCACGTGGGGAGACCTGTAGCAACAATCCAATGGGTCTGAAACTTTGATCGTTTACATACCTACAAGGCATCGTTCCATATCTTGAAAATCAACACAAACGACCAATGCCTTCATGGTGTTGCAATTTCCATTTTCTTCAGTGTATATAAGAAAATTCTTCAGTAAATATTTTCTTATTGACCGTCATGTATTGACGGGTTTCAACTAGTATATATTTAAAACACTAAGGTAACAATAGCATACACCACTGTTACAGATTAAATAATGAATATGAAAGCCAGATACTTCTTACAGAATTCTTGAATTCCTCGGAATTTTGCTTCCACATATTCATACTCCTAATGTTCGAGCCACAGTTATGCTCCTTAGGAATCTGGACATTTCTCAGAAGCTCCTAATTGGTGCCAGATTAATTGTAAGAATTATGCATGAGAATTGCTTGGATTTGGAAATAATAAGTGCAGATAATATTGGGCAGAGGGTTCTAATCCTTCGACTTTATTTAACACCATCCGATGAAACACTTCCATTTTCGTTTAGAGCACCAATTTGCAATCGCTTGCCATACCTTATCACAATCAATAAAGCTGAAGGGGGAACTCTCGAACGTGTAGGTCACTATTTACCTCATCAAGTTTTCAGTCGTTGCCTCCGTAGCTCGCCTCTGTAGCGTAGTGGTCAGCATGGTTAGCTGCCGCCCCGTCCTGAGTTCAATTTCCGGCTCTGCCACGAACTTTGAAAAGTGGTATGAGGACTGGAACGGGGTATACTCTGCCTCGGGTGGTCCAAATGAGTAGAGGGGTTTCAATTCCCACCTCAGCCATCCTCGAAGTAGTTTTCCGTGGTTTCCCATTTCGTCTTCGGGAAAATGCCGGGATGGTACCTACCGTAAGGCCACGGCCGCCTCCTTCCCACTTCCTTGCCTAACCCTCCCGCTCTTACCATCTCTTCATCAGGTCCCTGATCGCTTTGCAAGTGAGGCCGCCTGGTCGTAGTGCTGGTCACACACCCGAGTTGTATCCCCGACTCAGAGTCACAAGCTCCAGGACACTGCCTTTAGAGGCGGTAGAGGTGGGACCCCTCGCTTAATCCGTTGGAAAAGACAACCCTGGAGGAGAAAAAGGTTAACGCAAACGTAACGTAACGCAAGTTTTCAGTAATGGCCAGTTATATGTTGCAAAGTCGATCTTTCTCTGTAATCATACAGAGAATGCATATAAGAAAGTCCTACAGTAAATATTTTCCCAATGACCGTTATGTTTTGCACATCATCGTATTTCTTCGTTATATTCCAAAATTATAAGCGACGGTTTGCGGCCAGTTGTATTAGACCCCTCAGAGTTCTTGAATTCCATGGAATTATAAGATTTGCCTCCACATACTCTAAACGCTTGACCCATAGTTATGCTGCTTAGAAATCTGAAGGTTTCCCATGGGCTCCTAAATGCAACCATATTGCTTGGATTTGGAAATAATAAGTGCAGTAAAAATTAGGCCAAGAGGTCTAATCCTTCGACTTGATTTAATACCATCCGATATAACACTATAATAATTCTTTTAAGAGGCAATATTTTCCAATTCGTTTGGCATACTCTATCAAAATCAATAAAGCTCAAGGGGAAACTCTGGAACGTACAGGTCTCAATTTGCCTCATCAATTTTTCAGTCATTGCCAGCAGTATTTTGCAATGTTAAGAGTGCAATCTTTTGACGCCCTTATAGTTTCAATAGAGCCAAAAAATAATCGTACAAAGAATGTACATTAGGCCTATATAAGGAGATTCTTCAGTAAATATTTTCCCTTTGACCGTCATGTTTTGACGGGTTTCAACTAGTTTCTTTTAAAATACTACTTTGGTACGGGTATTCACTTACAACGTACCCTTTTGATACTCTTATTCAATTTCATAAATCTTTATGGAAGTATTTAAAATTCAAAATTTCGAAAAACCATTTTTTTTTCAAAAAAAAATGAAAATTTTGATTTTTCGAGAAAACTCGGGTTTTCCCTAGGAAAACTCATCCCTGCGTACTGGGCGCCAAAATTAAAGGTAGATTTGCTAGGGGGTTGATAATATAATACAGGGCTGCTCGGTATGAGTTTCTAGGGACCCATGCGGTCAGTTAATTTTTTATGTTGTAGCTACATCTGTCATTATTTTAATTTACATGAAATGACCGTCTTAAGTGTTCCTCTAGTAATTAATCCAGCACATTACTTATACGACCCCCATGTGCCCTTTTAGCAAGAAATATGCCAATCACAGTATACCAGCGTAGCTCAATTCGGAATTTCGGGGCAGCGGTAAGTTCCCCCACTCTGTGACTCACATATTTTGGATCAATTAGAGGATACACTTGCAAAAATAACAACAAAATCAACTCCTATTTAAACATATTTAATTAATAAAATTAATGGCGCTACAAACACTTTAACAATTTAATTACTGACCCATAATCATCTACTTGCTCCAAATGAACAAGGAATCACAAATATAATAAAACAAATATTGTATTTAAAACATGTGGTTTCCACATAAACCAACAATTCTTACTTAGTCTCACTTCCATAAAGCATTAACTGCGAATTTTATATAACTCTGAGCTCTTTTGGCTCCATGCATTTACATAATAATGGTGTCATTCTTGTACACCTCAAACACTATCCTTTATATTTTCTTATTTCTCAAAAACAAATATATAATTATATTTAAAATCTATGTTAATTATCTAACTCAATATTTTGGGCATGTCCACACATTCAGTTGTTATCATCTCTCTTTATATTCACAAATATATTAAGGTAATCAGGAAATCAATTGTGTACTCCAGAGCATGAAGATACTTGACACAGTCAAAAAACTATAGTTACTCCCGAAACTCAGTTGCCTTCAATTAACTCGTGGAATCCTACGTCCATACATCATTACAATAGGGATTGTTATTTATCTCTTATGTCTTAATAGACCATTATCATATAAGAAACTACGATCTGAACAGGCAAACGAAAATATCAATCTACAAGGACCTCGGTTCAACGCCCGGGTCGTTAACAACTTTAAACACTCCTGGTGTATTCATTCTCTTTACAACGTCTTACGAGACGGTCTCTGGTCCCTCTCGCTTTAAGAGAGCTAGACCCTACTACTCGGGCGCGATTTATGGCACGAGGGGTGACGGCGACTCCTTGTCTACCCCACGTTAGTATCTTATTTCCAAGGCTTTCAAAACAAACCTTTACATTATATTCAGTTCTGGGGAGAGACCAGGCTTTTACTGTACCGTACTCATTCAAACAACTATTCTTTGGTTCAAAGACCATTTTCGTAACCTTGGCATTTATTAATTATGAGAGGGTCCTCATTGATTTGGAAGATTAATACACTTTCGACGACGAAGAATTAAAGGGGCTTTTATCATAAGACGATTCTGCGTTCGAATCTCTTCACGTGCCTCGGGAACCATTCCCTTACAGAGGACTTATACAAAGTGCGATTTAAAGTCGGCCGTGGCCCATATGACATACGCTCAATAATACCATATATTAGCTCCCTTTTTAAATACATACACAATGCCTCGTGATACTATGTCACAAATAGAGGACTTATACAATTATCAATTCACTGCAATCAACTACCCTCCATAAGTAATTTTCCAAGTATTTTAACCACTACGTGTTCCTAGCGTGACACTTTAATATTATTTGCGCTCATTATGCGCTATGCATTATTTTAAGCCGAATTGTCTTCCCAAGAACTGATAAATCTCATTAATAACAATTCATATTATTTTAATTCTCATATTAATCTTTTCTGTTGTCGATAAATCGCTCCCTTTTTTTAAATATTCCCTTGAACATCATATCTTACACATATGTTAAGGCTTTAACGCTCTTATGTTCATATCAATTTATTTGACCTTTATTTAACATTTTCATATTTAATTATTATTATTATCTTTATTCTTTACACAAGCTCAAAAGCTATTTCTTTCATATCTCAACTTTATTTTATTTAAATATCTTTCATAATAATTAGTGATATTTCGCTTGCTCTTATGACATTTGGTAAATACATTAACCCTTTATTCACATATTTCCTCTACGGGATTTATTCTTTACATAATTATTTATAATTTCTCAATTTTTTTATTATTGTTCAGACCGCGTTCTTGCTTATTCAGTATTTATTTATTAACACACATCCCTTTTACTCAAAAACTCCGGTGGATTTGTACACAACCAATTTCTGACACCAAAATAGAATGAATTTAGTACTCACATGTTTAAGATCGTCCCATGATCTTTATTCTCGTGCGGTGCTTCATTTTTGGGCCCACTTTGAACTTTTTACTCCATATTAAAGGAATTCATCTTATGTAAAAACGCTTTTTGACATATATTTAAAACACTTAACATTGACGACATTTTTATACACTGATGTGTCCCTTTTGAACACATAATAGACACTAAAAATATTATTAACACACAATCTTGATTATTTTACACTTCACAATTCTCGATCACTAGGCCGTATTTCTGAGCCTATCACACGTGATCTTCTTAAATTCCCGTTTCCAAGGGTGACATTTATTCGATGTCGGCTTCCTATCCTGAAGAATGCGAAAGTCTCGAAACATCTACTGTTCCCTGGAGTCCAATTCTGCTACTCCTATCCTGGATGACCGGCTATTTATCTAGCTTGAACGGCTTCTTTGTAGATCTGTCTATCGATCCTAACGAAAGTCTATTCGGATCGAGGTCTCCTCAAAGACCTATAGATTTAGTCTATAGCAGCTAGCACTTCTCGATTCTAGTACTTTTAGAATAGTTCGCCTGCTTTCTGGAGATAATGTTTATAGTCTCCTATCTTCTTTATTGGAACTATTTTAGCACTCCTACGTTTCTGATATACGTTCCGAACCTTATTCTGTTCTTCCCTTTTAGGGTTCTTCAATTTAAATAACAGTTTATCTGTCTGGTACGGTACTTCCGTACGTTATGATCTATTCGTTCGTCTATTTAACGACCTATCGCCTTTAAGTCCGACGTTCGCGGCCTGTTCTGACTATATCTTACGAACTTTCAGTATAACTGGTATACAGTCGGGCCTAAATCCTGTAAGTAGGATTTTCCTAATCTTTCAATACGGCGATACTTTAAATTTCTTCGTGACCACTCCTTATGGAGGCAAGCAAGTCGTTAATACTGCGACGCCTATGGCTATCGGATATTACTTCTGCGGTGTAACACAGCGTTTCTCCCCTCAAGGAGTACTGGTAGCTGTTTTCGATGTAACGCAGAGTTACGCCCCTCACGGACTGTCTGAATACTGATGTAGCTTAGTGACGTGCCCTCAGGCCGTTTGAACTGCGTGCGTAGTAACACCCTCACAGGTTGTCAGAATAATTGCATCTACTGTTGATGCTCCAGCGTCACGTCCCCTCACGGACTGTCGGAATGACTGCATGTTTGGCTTGGTGAAGCCCGAAGCTTTATACTATTTTACTAAAAAAAAATAAGACTCTAGCCTTTTCTGTGGTCAACTTCTAAAATAATGGTGCCACAAATATAAAAATTATACCTTCCGAAAGCTCGTCTTCTCAATGTCACATAATCTCATTGCACCTAAGAATCGATCGTGCAATTCGGAGATATTAATTAATTTCTCGTCCTCAATTGTGTGGGTGTTGCATTTCTTTTGCTCTATCCCCTCCACAGAGGCCGTGGTACTTCCCCAATGACGTCGTCTTACGTTAGCAGTTTTTTTCTGCGCAATAATTAAATGGTTTCTCTTTACTGAAAAATCTCTCATTCAAAATGATTCACTGTACTGTACTTGTTTACTCATTATTATGCTCGTAAACGTGTTAATTTTAATTATTTCTCTTCTGGCGCATAAGCGGTGTTGTCAATTTCCAGCAACGTCAGCTTGATTTCCGATTCAGGCTTCCTTGTTTAATCCTGGGAAATTTCCACTCGGTTATTAATACTCGTGACTCGCTCCCTTCAGAATGTCAAGAGGGATGATATCATCCTCTCGACCACCTGGTCCTCGTTAGTTGCACAACCTTATACTGGCCTCCTAGCTGGATCTTTCTTAAAGTTACATTAGAAACTGTACGTTTCTTTGATTTCTTTCTCAAATGCATGGATTCGACCATCCATGGAACTGATGGCACATGGGTTCATTACTACTGTTCTTCTTCCTGTATATTTACCTGAATAGTAGAATCCAAGCAAGGCTTGTCTATTCTGGCGATGTATATTAAACTTTGGGTAACCATCAACGCAGCGCCTCGCTTAAAGATCATGTTAACAGCGATGTGTTTCTATTAGGGAAAACGTGTGCAGATGATAATTGTTGTTTCTAGGTTATCGGCCCTTAATTATTTGGATGATTGTGGAGAATATTAATTATATGGAATCTATTATGTATAGCACACTATTCCTGAAAAAGATAATGTAGTAATATTATTCAGTGATAAAGGGAGAATTTAGGATAACACATTTTAGCCATCACGCAGGGCGGAAGTTTTAATTTTATACAAATATTTAGAAATATGTTTCTGCTATACGTTGTATGTTGTAAGGTAGACGCTGTCTGTGGGTGTCACTCTAGGTTTAGCTGTGTTTTGTACAGCTATTTGTCTTGCATATTTTGATCTGATGATGCTCGCTTAATGAGCGAAACATTTCATCTCTTAGTATATTTCTTCTTCAATAGCCCTTAAAAATATACAGGGTGAACAAAAAATGCCACACTTGGAGGTCGGCATGCGGTTCCTCTTCGAAATTCACGACAAAAGTTTATGTTGCAAAACCTAGTCCCGCCAATAGATTTAACAGAAATGCATGTTAAGAAAAGAGGCTCTGGCAACGCTGTAAATGCATGCAACGTGGCCAACAAGAGATCGCAGGAACTCGGCGCTCTGCCGGAGCTTTCTCTGTACATTCCAATGCACTGCAGGATCCGACAGAGTTGCCAGCTTCTCGCTTTCATACTTGTGTTTTCAGACAGCACCCGATACGATTTTGCTATAGAAACTTTTGCCTCGCAATTGGATGAAGAACCGCATGCCGACCTCCAAATGTGCATTTTTTGTTCACCCTGTATATACATGTCGTAATCATATGTAATTTGTTTCAGGTTATTTTACATTTTCAGGTAATTGTTTGTGTTGATCGACTGAAAGCTGGAATATTAATTGTTAATAAGGCAACACTTCAGAGGAGTGCGACAGGATTTGGCAGCCGGCACGGTTAATATCCTCGCCGCTAGATAGGGCCTTCATTCATTCCATTCCCTGACCCGGTCGGTCGACTGGAAGCAGGCTGTGGATTTTCATTTCCAATAAGGCCACACTGAAAAGTAGCTCCTAAGTTATCTTTAGATTAAATATGATCCAATAGGATGTGATCTGTGTACTATGAAAGAATAGTCCGTTAAAATAAGTTTATTTAGAGCATACGACTGATTTCTATTACCATTGAAATTAATACACATGACTTGCACAAAAGGAAAACGGGACAGAAAAAAAATATTAAATGAAAATTCCAAACACAGTCGGGAAATGAAAGAAATATACTGAACATCATACATTCGTGAACGAATATTACGTTCGAAACAAACATGAGGTTTGAATACGATTCCCAGATCTGCCAGGAACAGGCTGCAACGGGATACGCACTCAATTTCATGAGGCAAAACTCAGAAGGGTAGGGTTAAATCTCCACTTCAGCCACCCTTGAGAGAATTTTCCGTGGTTCAATCATTAATATTATAGGTGTTTCCGTGGTTTCCCACTTCTACTCCAGGCACATGTTGGATGGTTCCTAATGTAAGGCCAAACTGCCCCCTTCAAAATTCTAGTTCCATTTACATATACACACACTAATACAACTAACTAACACAAGAACAACAGAGGTCATCACACACATTCCACAGATATACCTGAATACACAGAGCTACAAGACATATTATATTAACCAACAACAAAAAATATTCTGAAAACAGTAGTCTTATGAGATCACCCGGGCGTATGTGTGACTGTCTGTCTGTCCTTCAGTCTCTGTGTGTGTGTGTCACCCTCACGCCCCTCCCCTACAAATTCCTAAACTACTACAGCTATAAAAGCCAAATTTAGTATAAGTGAAGATCCATACCTAAACGGCTGGAGCGATTTCAATGAAACTCGGTAAGTTCATAGCACTACTCCCGGCGACCTCGACCATGCCCTTCAAATTTTGTTACGTCTCACCAATCCAACATGGCGGCTGTGCGAAATATTTCACTAGCATTCAATATCTCCGAAACTGTTACCGATATCGCCCTGAAATTGTGTACGGTGATAAAGGGCACTACTAGAAGTTCACCTATGAGACTTTCAAAAACCTGGTGACTACAAAACCAACATGGCGGTCAAGCGAAGTTGAGACTTTTAAATAGACTTTTCTCGCGATTTAACTATCCAAACGTAATGAAACTTGGTGCAGGAAATGTTTATACACATTGTAATGCACTGGAGTCTAATTTAGTTCAATTGTTTACATAACCTCAAAAGGGCGACTGTGCGAAATATTTAACTGACATTCTATATCTCCGAAACTATTACAGATATCACCATGCAATTTTGTACGGTGATAAAGGGTACTGATACAAGTATACCTATGTATACTTCATAAACCTGTAAAGTACATAACGAACATGGCGTCCAAGCGAATTTGAAATACTTTAATAGACTTTTCTCGTGATTTAACTCTCTGAGCGCAATGAAATGTGATACAATAAATAATTTTGCAGATTATAATGCACTGCCATCTAATTTAATTCATTTGTTTAAATAACCTCAAGATGGCGGCTGTGCGAAATTTTAAAATTAAGTTTTTATTTCTTGTGTCGTAATCATGCGATCGAAGTGAAAGTTTGAATAATGAAGCTAGGCAATAATTGTCCTTGAATGGTACATAACTCTATGGCCTATACATATAACAATCCTAAATGGCGAGCTTCCGAAATATTTAGACGGTTCTCAATATCTATGAATCTTTTACAGCAACCAAACTGATTTTTTTATGTTCATAGAGACTATGAACATATGTTCGCCTATAGGACTTTCAGTAACCTGGTGAGCACAAATCCAACATGGCGGCGACGCGAAGTATAAATATTTAAATGGACGTTTCTCGCGAATTAACTATCCGAGTGCCGTGAAACGTTGCACGTTAAATGCTTACACAAATGTTGATCCACTGGCATCTAATTTATTTCAATTGTTTGCGTAATCACAAGATGGCTGGTGTGCGTACTTTTACGTTTTTACTTCTTGTGTTCTAATCATGCGATTGAAGTTTGAATACCACACGTACACAATAATCTTAATGTAATAGTACAAAAATAAAAATCCAACCTGGCGACCATCTGAAATATTTAGACAGTTCTCAATATCTACGAATCTGTTACAGCAATTAATCTGAAATTTTGTATGTTGATAGAGACAATTAACATGAGCAGGATATATGAAAATAGGCTGTATAGTTCTTCACTGAACTACTTGTTTGTCTTTAAATTTTCCAATTTTCTAGAATTTTATTATTTTATTTTATTGATGTTTTTTTAGCCTATTTTCAATTTTGAAAAAATAGGCTTATGAGATCACCTTTTGTCCGTGTGTGTGTGCGTGTGTGTGTGTTTGTGTGTGTGTGTGTGTGTGATTCGTGTGTGTGTCCCCCCCTAATAAAATCTAAACGGCAGGAGCGATTTCAATGAAACTCGGAAAGTTCATAGCACTATTCCCGGCGACCTCGACCGTGCCCTTCAAATTTTGTTACTACTCACCAATCCAACATGGCGGTTGTGCGAAATATTTCACCAGCATTCAATACCTCCGAAACTATTACCGATATTACCCTGACATTTTCTATGGTGATAGAGGGAACTACTATAAGTTCACTTATGTGACTTTTGAAAACCTGGTAAGAATAAAACCAACATGGCGGCCAAGCGAATTTGCGACTTTTAAATAGTCGTTTCTCGCGATTTGACCAACCAAACGCAATGAAACTTGGTACAGTATATGTTTATATACATTGTAATGCACCGACATCTAACTTCGTTCAATTGTTTACATAATCACGAGATGGCGGATGTGCGAAATATTTCACCGGCATTCTATATCTCTGAAACTATTCGCGGTATCTCCCTAAAATTTTGTACGGAGATAAAGGGCACTACTGGAAGTCCATCTATAAGATTTTCAAAAACCGGTTAACTACAAAACGAACATGGTGGCCAAGCGAATTTGAACATTTTAAATAGACCTTTCTCGCGATTTAATGTTCCAAGCGCACTGAAACCTGGTACAGGAAATATTTATACACATTGTAATCCACTGGTATCTAATTTAGTTCAATTGTTTACATAACCTCAAGATGGCGGCAGTGCGAATTTTAAAATTAAGTTTTTATTTCTTGTAATGTAGTCATGCGATCGAAGTGAAAGTTTGAATAATGAACCAACGCAATACTTTTCCTTTAATGGTACATGACTCTATGGCCTATACATTTAACAATCCAACATGGCGACCATCCGAAATATTTAGACGTTACTGAATATCTACGAATCTATTTTAGCAATCAAACTGCATTTTTTTAATGTTCATAGGGGCTATGAACTTAAGTTCACCTATAGGACTTTAAATAACCTGGTGAACACAAATCCAACATGGCGGTGACGCGAATTATAAATATTCACATGGACGTTTCTCGTAATTTAACCATCCGCGTGCAGTGAAACTTGGTACAGTAAATCTTTATCCGAATGTTAATCCACTGGCATCTAATTTATTTCAATTGTTTCCATAACCTCAAGATGGCAGCTGTGAAAAAAATTTAATCTCCTTGTTTTTTCTTGTGTCCTAATTATGCGATTGAAGTTTGAATACTACACGTTCACATTAATCTGCATGTAACAGTACATAACTCTAGGACCTACATATATAAAATCCAACATGGCGACCATCCGAAATATTTAGTCGGTTCTCAATATCTACGAATCTATTACAGCAATCAAACTGAAATTGTGTATGTTGATAGTGGCAATTAACATAAGTAGGATATATGAAAATAGGCTGTATAGTTCATCACGGAACTACTTGTTATGTTTATTATTTCAATTTCATTAAAACTACGCCTAAAATAATGCAAAAAATTAAAATTTGTTGTCCATCGTCATTTAATAGGCCCACTTAGTAGATATTAAAGCATGGATAAATGAAGGTTTTTCTTTAATAATGTACTTTTTTGGCTTTGTCGTAGTAAGATAGGGGTAGAAATGATGTTGTAATGATTTTTCTTTGACTAAAACTTATTTAAGGTAATTAGAATGTGTCCTTTCATTTTTATAATACAGTGATAATATTGAACCAAATCAGAGAGTAGAAAATGTACTTAACCTAAGCAATAAAGTCATAACCATTGAGATAAGAACACACATTTATTTATAAAATTATAGACAAATAAAACATTATAACAAAGCTAAGTCAATATTCAATGTTCTCAAATACATTTTAGGCAAAGTGTTTCTTTGTTTCAAATGTTGGCATCATATTTTGTGAAGCAATTCTGGCTTTGACAAATCCATTTCTTTCTTCTAGACCACAAACACAAAATGATGATTCTGTTAGAAGTTTGATTACTCTTTCCACTGCTTGTGTATGACAGGGAAAAATGTGGAAAATCAATAAAATGCATCAGGCAATTTTCTCTTGCTTCACTTATGTACTTGGGTAATTACTCATCAGTTACGTGCTTCTGTGATTGTTACATCAGCCTAATTGATCATGTCGATGTAACCTTCAGCTTTGAAGTTTAGTTTAGGTCTCACAAACTTCCGTACCTCATTCTTCTGTTATGACCTTGCCTTCAAAAGTCGGCGAAGGCCTACCTCTCTTATGTGTTTTCTCTCATTACTTAACATACAGACAAGCATGTTTTCAGGGTGAGCGTAGTAGCCATTTCCTTGAATAACCGGGTCGATTACTTTGAGATGTTCGTTGCAAAGCTAACGTGTAAACGAAATCAGTCTCCATAAGTGTTTGATTCAGCCAGAAACTCATCTATTGTATCATAATCTTCAGGTTGAAGCACATCAATTCCAGACATATTGGCCGATTCTTCCGGCAACTTGTCATCTGAATCATCAGATTGAAGCACCACGTCATTTTGTGTTGTATTAGCTGCCTCAGCTTCCAAATGTTGTTTGTATTTAAGCTCTTGTCGAATCACTTTTAACTTTCGATCCTCTCTCTGGCTCAAAATCTTAGTAACGACTTATCAAGCATGCTGATACACATTTTCCTAACAGTTCTTTGATCTACTAAGAACTTTTGTTCAAGCAAGGTACTTTTTTGTCTTTTGTACACTTACACTCTGCGAGCAACTTGCACTTGAAAGATGCTATATTAAAAAGACGTTTATTTTCATTTTAAAATTTGTCTACACTTAAATCATAATTTTCTGTGCCTTTCCTTCCTTTTGATCTCAATATATTTCTATACTTGTCATGATATGATTTTCCCATTTTCAACATACGGGTACTAGACACTAGGAATTGATGCTTTAACCCAGACATTTCCAACTTTCTCCATAAGAATATCTAATATCTCATTCACCGTTGGCTCTTTTTTGATATATCTCGTTTCAACTCATGTCGAATATAAAGGTAATTCTTCATGACATCATCATAGGTTGGTAAATAAGTATCTCTCAATACTTTGGGATGACCGAAAATGGGACATACCCACTGAAGTATAGTCTGAACTCACTTTGACAACTTATCTGCCATCTCATTAACAAAAAAAAAAACTTGTAAGTATAATGCAAATACACTAAAGGTCTATTAACAAATTATTTACTGACACTACCAACACGACCAAAATTAATCATTCACAACTTGCACTTCACAACAAATACTTGTGTCTCACACCAACACTTGGACTGGACTGACCTCTGAGGCATAGAGAGACAAGTCGCGACATGATACGGTACACTTCCCCTCCCACCTACTTGCTGCAGAGAAGCAGTAACACTCTCCCCCTCCACTCTATCCGTACATACTATGTCACCAACTATGATCACATTGATGAGCTGTTAGCTAGTGCATCTTAGTCACCTAAAATTGCCATTTTTAAGCAGAAATTGATAAATAAAACAATATTTTTTGCCGGTCCAAATGTATTGAAATTTCGTAAATTTCACTTAATAAATCAAAATGTCTAACCCTTTGTGGCACCTCTTACCCTACCCCAATCGTGTTCAAACTTTACAATTGATTGAATAATAGCAAAATGCAACTTCTTATCATTATTACGTATTGATATTGAAAACAATATTTTTTCGTTCCACCCTAACACACATAGATAATAACATCGTGGACAAGAACAGTTTAAGGAGGACTGTGAAAATCCATCAGGGTTTTATAGCGGATTCAGAACCCAAGAAACAGAGAGGAAGTTCATGCGGCGAGAGGAAGGAAGCGCTGATGGGCTCAAAAGATACTGACAAGATGTAAAAGCTGGCAAACGAACAAGATATATTCGTTAATGAAATGAGATTGGTTGTTAATAGGCAATCCGTAGAAGCTCAATTTTGACGTTAAAAATATCATCTTGGATTAATTTTCAAGAGCCCATGCATGACAGTGTTGCCAACATGATTCTATGCCTGCTGATAGCTCTAAATTTTAAATGCATGTATCTTCGATTCCAACAATTGGATTTCAACTAAATTGCATATGTGTTTTGTTTACACGTACAATAACGTAGATGACTGTGCGTGTTATTTACATTAAAATCCTCTCATGTGTGCCGGAAATAATGTTGTATTTGCAGACTAAGTGAGCACATACGGAGTGGTTAAATCAAATAAAAGTTGCTGTTATATCACAGTAGATTGGTTCCGTAATATGCCAATACCAACGCCAGTGCTGAAGAATTTATGTCCGCCCCATGCCTACCTTTCAGAATGAGCCGGTGAGAACGGCAGCACGGTAATGGGAGACGCATGAAAAATGGATGCGTTCATAGTGGACTCTGTGTGGGGTCACACAGATTTAAAACAAGCAAGGTTTAACACGGGCAGTGATCTGCTGCAGGATAACAGGAGATCCCATGTCACACACAGAGACATTTAGACAGGAAGTTCCTCAACACACAGCATAACCCTACATTGTTGTCATCTGCTTTACTGGCTTAAAAATATAATTATTATAGATTATATATATTGAATATGACTAACAAGTACGTGGCATGAATTCTATATTGTGCACTGTAACGAAATTTTCATGGAAAGAAAATATGTCAAAAAAAAAAGGGGAACACTTTCCTACTAGATAAAAAGTGAGCAAAAAGTTATTCTATTTGAGTTATTATTTTTGTTGATTGTTGTTATTGATTCATTCCAGAGTCTTGGGATATCTTGGTCATCAGATTCGCGTAGTTGTGTGTTGCTGCACTTGTCTGATAGCCAATAATCTTGTGATAACTGTAGTAGTGTGGATAACTGTATCAGGAACAGAGATGGGGTAGGCACGTCGTGACTTGAAGTAGTTAAGGTACTATCCTGGCATTTTTCTTGAGGGAGTTTGATAACACCCAGAGAGAAACCACACACAGACTGGCCGCTTTCAGAGCCAGGATTCGAACCTACAATCGCAGGACTTGTTACAGCTGCCTCATGGCCATACAGGGACACGTCGCGGCTGAATTAGAATTTTTAACCCGTATATAAGAGCAGACTTTAAGTCTTCTGTAGGGAGAAAGCAGATCGAAAATATGCTGGTGCATGGAATAATTGGGTTTTCATGGTCAAGTTGAATAGCTACGGCAAATTCTTATAGGTAGGCTATTATGCCGTTCCTATAAAGGTTTTGCCGAGATGTACAAATAGGGATCATCAGCAGACCTTGTCTGAACCCCTTGAGTTTGGTGTATTTATTACCTTGGCCGTGGAAGTCAAAATATTCCATCTTTTTGGTGTCTTCTTATGGAGCTAATCATTGGTAATAGCAGAAATCTTTAAATAGCCGACATCGACGGAAATCCAAAATTAATCCCACTTTAACGGTCTGAAATTAAACCAGTGATTTTGGGATCATGAATCGGACACTCTACCACTAATCCACTGTAGTATGATAATGAGTTGGATTGCGTACCCGCCAATGTTTCAATGTTCTCCAAATTTAACAGCAAATCCCCCTGACACCGGACAGAAGTTTTGAAGTTCCAGCAACCCCGAGACTTTCATACGTATTTTAACTCCACATATAGTCCATCTGCATACCAATATTGTGACTGTCTATGCACTGAAATCTAGCATATAAATAGTAGCTCTCAGGTTAAGACTTTATTTACATACAAAAGGTCTTTTTATAGCCGACATCATACGAGTCGAATTTGTATTGTTTTTTCTGCCCTTTCGAATACGACCCCTCCACCGATAATTGAACCCACGACAATGGGGCAATGGGGCATTGAGTTAAACACTCATCGCCCAAGGTAGCGAAATCATTGTTCGGCAATAAAAATGGTAAATATTATCTAAAGTGGAAGTTTTGTGCTAAGGATTTAGTAGTTTACTACTGAGCACTTGAGATGCTGTCGCACTTTATCGTATGGGCAATGAATACTACAGTGTTGGGTACCGTCTGGCTGATGAAAGTGAAATTTTGCTAACGTTCATTACATAAGTCAGTTTTATTAATGCTCGGAAATATCAAATTTTGAATTATTAGTTTTGTGGAACGCCCTATATGTATGTTCACTTAGATCATTCCGTTTTGTAGTTTCCGAGCCATCTGCAATATTTAGTGAAATAAAGTAAAGGAGATAATGTGTCACTTACGTGACTGTCATTCATGGAGTCTAACCATCATGTGTTTGAGTTTTCAGACTTATGACTGGTTTGATGCAGCACTCCATGTCTCCCTGTCATGAGCTAATCGTTTCATCTCGACTCAGCTACCACGCCTTATATCCGAGGTTATCAGTTTAACATATTCCAACCTTGGTCTACCCCTACAGTTCTTGTCCTCTGTTACTCTGTCTACCCATCTGATCTTCATAATTCTCCTGTAACACCGCGTTTCAAACGCTTCCAATCTTCTTTTTGCTGCTGCGCCAATAGTCCAAGTTTAGAGTGCCACGCTCAGACAAAGGCTTTCAGAAATGGCTTTCTATTACCTAAATCTATATTTGATGTCAACAAATTTCTTTCTGTAGAAATATTAACTTGCCTGGGCCAATCAATTTTTCAGAGCCTCTTTGCTTCGTCCAACACTGTTTATTTTGTTTCCTTAGTAGCAGAAGTCTCCTACTTTTATTAGGTTTTAATCTACCAATTTGACTCAATAGGGGTTCCTGATTTCTTTTGGCTGCATTCCAATATTTTTGTTTTATATTTATTGTTTTCAATCATGAATTCTTTCTTGAAGACGGAATGCATACCATTTGGAGGGAGGTTTGCCCTTATCATTCCCAATCGGAAGATCGTGTCAACCATAAGCTTGGTCAATATAACGGCACTGCGAGTAGCAATTAGACTGAAATTAATAGCGGGATATTGGGCTAGGGGTATGTAGCAACAGAGAACAAAATGGGGATTATTTAGTCTCTTGCTCTGCAATTCAGCAGTAATAATGAATTTATAAAGTTCTGTAACACAATAACATATATTATGTCCATTTGAACAAAATTAACAACTTTAAGGAGAGCCCAATTATGGGAGACTCGATTAAGAGAAATTGTTTCTTGACTAGAGAAGGGATTGAACCTTGAGGCAACAAAAATTATGATGAGTTTATAAACCGATATAACATTTTATGATTAACAACAATGACTTACCACTGTGTAGGTCTCGTAGAGCCAGCTCTATAAAAAGTTACCAAGCTAGCGTGGTGGATAAAATCCAAGGCGGAGGGTTGTTAATATGTCACACCATCAGCAAAAAAGGATCCAGTGAAAGGAGGCGGCCATGGCCTCGCTGTTGCTGTAGTGTAGGTGACATCCAAAGTAACAGGAAAGTCATTGCTTCTTCTTCTTCTTCTTTATTAGAAGAAGTATCCATTTCAGGTTCCGTGCTGACAGTTAATATGAAAACTGTTCTTCTTGTTTCTTCTTGTTTGAAGAATTGACACCAAGTTAGTGTCCAGGAGATGGCATTACAGATGAAATGTAAACAGTCAGAAGAGCCTACCGCCAAAATAGAGTTCGAAGAATTTTAGCAAGTGTAGACCAGCATGGTCTTAGGTACTATGCTGTATATAGTATCAGTGGTTGCAGAAGGTCACTGCGGCGATATTTGTAGAAGACAGCTGCGGCGGTGAATAGTATGTAGCAGAGTGCATAAAGGAGTATTCTGGCGGTATTTGCAGAATAATGTCAAGGAGGCTTTGGCGAAGCTTGCAGAAGAAATGCCAGGAATGCCTTGTAGAGAATGCCGAATAAACGCGTGCAGGAAGGTGCAGTGATATCCCTTAAATCAGGCTGCTCCAGCCGAACTGCTTGCCAATGAGCAGCTGAGCACTCGCCGCCTTGCGTGAGTAAACATGCAACATGCAATAAAGCTCCACCGTGGGGGCAGCCGTCACTGCGCGGTGGATACATCACGATGGTAGGAAGCGCATGGACTTGTGTTATGAGCTTCGCCCAGTGACGTATTGGCTATCACCCTCCAGTCCCTCTCCAACCGTGCTCCGAGCATCACTGCTGAGTACTCGCGTGTACGCATACTGAAACTCGTGGATTTGGAACAGCCTGCCTTAAATAGTGTCTTAGGAAGGTTCCAGAAACCAAGGCACGAGGCAGAATGTAGGCTAGCCATTGGTTGCTCAAGGAGTCACAGTGACGTACCTCGCTTGTCGCAACGAGAAGGTGGAAGCTATGATGCAGTCAGTAAAACTCGTACAACAGAAGTAGACTGAGGTCTGTAACACTACTAAGGTATTGTCTTACAATCTTTATTTTTATACATGATTTGTTTAATATATATTGAGTGTATAATTGAATAATAATACGAATATTACCAATCGGAGGTTTTACGGGAGCGATTATAAATTTGACGGTAAAATAGGCCACCACAAGAAATGAATGAAAATACTTTAAAGAACTCGTTATATGTCACGAAAGTGACAACCATTTACAAACCCATTCAAATCGTCTGCTGAATCAGCTAAAATGGCATTAATAATTAAGTACAAGATTTTCGGGCTTGTAGGCCGTAGTCAAGACACATCAACCTGAAAAACCTTCCCGCTACAGCCCGGCAGTCGCCCAGGGAACACCTGACCCTCACAAGTTCGGTCTCCGAAGCCGAAGCACGCGCCGCACCCCGCAACATGTACGTGAAACCAGATGATCTAGCCGGACTGTGCAGAGTGCTCGGCCCACCATGCTAATTGATTATACAACTGCCGTCCAGCCGTTAATTCATCGTCAGCTCCACCCAACCAACAGTCATATTCAAGCAACAATACCCCACTACAAACCGTTGCCCATTGTTTTAAGCCACTTCCTCATTCCACTGCTGACCACGGAAAGGTGTGGAACCCTTGATAATGCCGGACGCAGTTTCCGGTGAAACATCGGGAGATATCCTGTCTGGATCACGGCCTACAAGCCCGAAAAACTTGTGCTTAATTATGAACGCCGGCCGCGAAAGCCTAAGCTGTAATAGTAGATGACATTGTCATCAGCAAATCACAGATTTGAATTTATTTCTCCTTGAATCTTTACTCCTACCATCATATGTACAATGTATTAGCATGATCAAAGAGTTCATGTTGACGATGTTGTCTTGGAGGTGTGGCTGAAATGGAAGAAATAAGAAATTGTTAAGTAAAATACTATTATGGAGGAAATGTAATTTAATAATTTGAGGATCACCTTTCACAAAGTTTACAATTACATTCTTCTTTGGAAGTGTCCATTTGCTCAGTTCATAAGTCATTAATCCACTCCCGATTCTATGTTTGCCTTCATAACCACTTCATCTCTCTCTCTCCCTCCTTCATTCATGTTGAATGCAATGTAACTTCGCTTCCCTATTACTCCCCTCGTTCAATCTGACGTTCAGCTGTTTTCTGCGCTTAATAACAATCTATTACCTTTCCCATGTCTCATACAATTTGCCTGCTTTTTGTAGACTTCAAGGAAAAATGCCTTATTGACTTAGAATGAGTTCCTCATCTTCCTGTTTCTGAAGGCAGTCAAGGAGAGTGAAAAGTAAGTTAACTTTATTGAATCATTTTCTCAAGTGTATAAAATCAATGCTCTGTTATTATAAAGCTTTATTCGGAAAGAAGAATATTATTTATTCAACAAAGTGGATGTTCTAGTATCAGGATTTAATAGTTCATGTTGAAAAATATCAAATGTGAAGAGCATTAAATATCGTGGTGAGATGATCCAGTTTGTTGCCCTAGAAAAAGGAGGCAATCAGGGCAAGACACACTCAGGAAGATGGAATTAGCATACCAATAATTAACGAAAGATGTGTACAACACGAAGTCACTAAATAGATGTGCAAAGCTAAGGCACTATAACACTATCATCAAGCCAGAAGGACGATAAACTGCTGAGATCTCGGATTTAACAGGCAGAGGATTGCTGGAACATCTAGAAAGGGAAGAAAGAAAGAAAGAAAGATAGAAAGAAAAGTGAGGGGGCTTCGGTGGCGTAGTTGGCAGCGTGCTGAGCTTCTATGGCCAAGATCACGGGTTCAAACCCAGTCGTAGTCGTCGGACTTTTTAAGAACGTTAAAAATTCCACAGTATGCCTTCCTTCTGAGGGTTCATTTCATAGATTTATGGCATGTAAAAGAACCTAACTACAATTGTGTGAAGCTAAATTTGTAGGTTAGATTTGATTAACACTTTATTAAGTTCCAATGTTCGCCACCAGATGCCGGTTACGGCGGCGTCTAGTAGCCAAGTTCGCAGCTAGGTGTCGTCGACGTTATCATTTGGTAGCAAAAGTAGGTACTACTTGAAATTGATCGTCGTCAGTCCTTCACCTGAATTACAGATAACACACACTAATACAGCCATCACAATTAACACCGGTTATCAGACAGATTCTACACACACCCAAAGTACACTGGGTTACATGACCACGTTGTTGCAGCCCCTAAACTGAGGAACTAACCAAAAAGAAAGAAAGAAAGACTCTCAGGAAGAATCTGGAACCTAGGAGATCGAGACCTAACTGTTACACAAAGAAGTAGAGATGAATACAGTTCTATAGACATTGTTTGCGCATGAATCAAGGAAGACTGACTCAAGAATTCCTTGCACATTTTGAAGGGGAATAGATTGTTCCGAAGTGGTGTCTGCAGATAGAAAGGGCAACAGTCAGAAAGTTGTTCAAGACAGGAACCTTTTTTGACAATATTAGTCTCAGAATTCAGAGGTTTCCTGGGAGAAGGAGATAATAATTAATTAAATGTGGTCTCCTCAGAGAAAGGAAGGAAGGAGATGAGCCACCGAATGAAGCTGTATTGGCAGAAGATCAAAGCCAATGGAAGGAAAAGTGTATCCAAGATACCATAGTTGTTACTTCGTGGTACACAGTAGCCCAGATCTAACAAAAGAAGAAGTTCATGCAGTGTCACTTCAGTGACTAAAGGTCACCTCCCCTCTGTATTTATATACTATCTGTGTTCACTTCTGACAACTTCTGTTATGGTATAGTCTATTGTATGAGTTGACAATGGAGGAGTATGAAATCGCAACAGTAGTCCTTGGTTTAAGAGAATTCCAGAGGTCAACATTAACCGAGTATCTCGCGTGATAGTATAATAATGTAATATTGTCATTCATGTTCGACGATGTCGACATGTAAATGTTATATGTCGGAAAATTGTTTCATAATGGGGGTCATTAATGAACTACTTTTCATTATAACACAGTTTTTTCTAACCAATCAGAGCTCAATATATTCATTCATTGACCTATTAGGTAAGTATAGCTCTCACATGTACTCAAAAACCAACATGACGGACAGGAATTACATGATTTGAAAGTTGACAATGTAGCCAATATTGGATCAACAATTGTAGTTACAATGCATAAACAAACTGGGCAATATTGCAAAAGAAATAGCACTGGAGGGGCAAATGACCTCGTAGTTCCGCCCCTTAAAACAACAATAACTAACTAACTAACTGAAATAGCACTGTACCTTAATATCCGCAACTACAATTTCTACACATTTGTAAGATTTCGCCGACAATTTTAGTGAGTGCTGTTGTTGACATATTCACACCAGAACGTCATGGTGCAAGCATGCGTATGACATTAGTTCCATGGAAATTATACTACAGCTCTCTTTTCGTTAAATGGATTTCTTAAGCGAACCTTTTCCGCCAGATGTCATGACTGTTCTATGTGGGACTCCATTGATTTGCATTCCGTTGACATTTTATACGCATAGAGATTGAAGAATAACTAGTTGATGATACGATACATTTTAATTTTAAATTTTTTATTGTGTGTTATTTGAAGTAAATAACAAAATGATCCGACGTAGTTCCTTTGCGCTATCTTTTGGCGCTAGTTCAGGATATCCCTAATGAACAATGTTTCAAACACATGGAAACATGACATTGAGAAGGTCTTTAAACCTTACTGGGAACACGGCGCATGCGTTCTGTTCACTAAACTAAACTCAGGTGATTGAATCTCGACAGATATTTATGAATATATATGTTCGAATATAAAAGGAAGTTATAATTATCGTCGAACATAAACAGTCGTATGCAACTCGCCTATAATGGTAATTAAAACACTCGTATGGAAATTATAAAACTCGCCTCGCTCGTTTTATAAACATACTCGTGTCTTAATTATTGCCATTATAGGCTCGTTGCATTATGTACTATTGTTTTTTGTCCCTATTAACTACTGTGGCTTTTGGAGACGTTGGGGTCCCGGAATTTCGCCCCGAAGGGGATCTTTAACACGCCAGTAAATCTACTGACACAGCTCTCTCGCATTTATGCACCCTCAAATACCAGCTGACTTCGCCAGGATTCGATCCTGCAACCTTGGGAACAGCCGGCGAGAACGTTACCGCTGAGCCACGCAGACAGCTACCACGTAGAGTGATCACTGGCACTTTCTCTCGTTGTTGTTGTTGTTTTTGTTTGTTGCTGATTCATTTAGAAGTTTTGCGGCACTGTGGTTATGTATTTCCTTGTGTGTGGAATCTGACAACCTGTGCCATTTTGTGACTGTATTACTATGTGTATTCGTAATTAATACTAGGTTTAGGGTAGGAGACGGTCGTAGGCCGAAGTCAGTAACCATCCCAGCATTTGCCTGAAGGAATCCACGGAAAGCCCGTCTCTTCTCAGGCTGAGTGTACCCCGTTCCAGCCCTCATACCAGAAAGAAGTTCCTTGGCAGGTCCGGAAAATTGAACCAGGATCACGAGGGAGACAACCAATAATTCTAGCCACTGCACCACTAGATGGACACAAATATTACTAACTATTACACTGGAAGAAGAAATGGATAATAAAAAGGAATAAAGGAAAATAAAGAATAATATAGTAATTTCGGGGAATGATGATTGAGAGAATTGTAAGGAAGCAGAGCCATGAAAGGCAATTCAGAATGGGGGGGATAAAAGATGGTCCACTCCAAAGTTATGGAAGAAGGAGAAAAACTCCCGAGTCATCAAGACGTGAGCCCCTGAAGGTGTAGCGCTAATCTAGGGTACATCAATTGTAGTGGGGCTAAATGTATCCTACTTCCCTTAGAGTATTTAAAGTAAGCAGGATACACCGTGAATTAATTAGATTAATAATTAGGGTACCAGGAATTAACAGACAAGGGCCAATTCATGTTGGAAATAGAACGTCACTTAAGACTTAAGATATTCTTATACTATTCGGGTAGGAAGAGAATTGACCAAATGAGGTTCACAAGAAAGATGAAAGCGCGGAGCTGGGCTCATGTAAGTGGAAGAAATTCCGCATTCAGCTGGGTTCTGTGGTCAATAACAGTTATACTGGGAAGGACCAAATAGAGCCTATGTAATGCTCGTTAAATCGTATACGTTGCCAAAGATCTTCGTAGAGACCTTCTGATCGTCCGGCTTCGTGGTTAAGTGTGTAGTTCCTATGATTCTAACGTTTTTATATTATTTTAAATTTATGTTTCACTGTACGGTTTTATTTATTGTGTGTCCGGTTTTTCATTCATGAAGACGTAACAAACATCCAGACCCTAAGCCATGGGAATTAACCGTAGGGTATTGATAACCCCGCCGTCCTTCCAGGAATTGAACCTAACACCTTTCGAACCAATGCCTAAAATGCAAACTAATTATCCACGTAGCCGGACGATACTTTGGATGCCTAGTTCCCCTAGCGTGGTCACTAAGTATTTACGATGTCATCATTCATGTATTTCATGTAGGCATAAGTCGCCTACTAGCGTTTACTACAGAGGCCAGCACCAGGTCTCTCTGGAGGTCACACGTCGTTATAAACCAATCTTTGGTGCTTATCAGTCGGTCAACACGAATGTACCCAAAAGAGCTGGGTTATGCCCTAATCCTGAAAAATTTACATGAGATTGAATGAAAATCCACAGCCTGCTTCCAGTCTCCAACCGGGTCAGGAATGGAATGAATGAAGCCCCCATCTAGCGGCGAGGATATGGACTGTGCCGGCTGCCGAGGCCTGACGCACTCCTCTGGGGCAATGATTAAATGAATGACAGATGAAATGAAATGATAGTGGAGAGTGTTGCTGGAATGAAATTTTGACAGGGAAAACCGGAGTACCCGGAGAAAAACCTGTCTGCCTCCGTTTTGTCCAGCACAGATCTCACATGGAGTGACCGGGATTTGAACCACGGACCCAGCGGTGAGAGGCCGGCGTGCTGCCGCCTAAGCCACGGAGGCTTTCTACATGAGATTAATGAATCTATTTATTAATCTCATGTAATATTTTCTGGATTAGGGTATAACCCAGCTCTTTTGGGTACATTCATGTTGACCGACTGAAAAGCACCAAACTTTTGTTTACTAAGGCAACACTGAAAAATGGCTTCAAACCCCACAATCGTTATAAACCCTTTGGTCAATTACATCTCAAGCAGTCTGCCTTTTGAACAAATAGGCTATTTGGATGCTCTTATGTTCACCAAGTGCTGATAGCTGTGAACGAGCAGTTAAACACAGTGCGGCGGGGCACGCGCACCCAATAGCCTTGCGATACACATCTCGCAGCACGTCCACAAAAAACAAACCACTCTCATGCGCGCACACACATTCTGATCTGATAGCCCGACTCTGAAGGCAAAATAATTGTAATGCCAGGAAGTGCAAACACGCAATAATAAATTGTGGCTACATAAGGGTAACATAAAACAGCTAAATTGTTGAGTCTATTATACCTATATTAATATCCAGTGATAGTAAACTCCGATACGACGAAGTGTAAGTGCTGAAATATTGTGTATTTATGAGTGAAAGACCTATTTCATGCATAGTTTTAACAAGAAATTGTATATCCGCCTTAGTCAATACATAAACGAAAATAAATTATAATTACACTTGCTCCTGGTACATGTTTCGGGGATTAATTGCTTTTATCCCCTTCATCAGCCAAGACAAATATCCGAAGAAAGATATAATATAGCGTAGCTAAGAAAACTATGCTTTTGGTTTTCTTTTTCCCTGGATTATGTCCGTACGGATTAATTGCCTTTTAGCCATTTTCAGCCTACTTTCTATTTTATGCAAACAATAAAAGTAATCTTATAAGATCTACTCGGGCCAAAACTTGTCATTCTGTGTGTGGGGGTGAGTGTGTTTTCTGTCCCCCCACCCTATCAATTCAAACACGACGAAACTAAATTGAACGGAATTTGGTACAGAGGTAGCACTAGCAAGAAGCATCTCAGTGTCATGATTTATATTGCCGCCATCTTTATCAAAACTTAATGGTGGCCACTGAAGTTGTCAAAACTTAAAATCAAATTACGACCAAACTAATCATCGGATCTTTACCAAATTTGGTAAAACCATACCTTTGTATAGGACGCGTCTTGCGCCCAAACTAAAAAGTCATCAACCGTACCATTTCAGGATGGGGGCCGTGTGAATTATGCAATTTTTATAATCCATGACTTGGGAAACCCCAGTTCCTATTATCGAATCGATAACCGTTTAACTGTTCTAATGGACGTGACCCGTTCGAAATTAAAAGTTTATATTATAATATTATGAGGAAGAGGAGGCTGATCTTCTATGGCCATATTGTGAGAATGGATAATCAGAGGCCCACCTCCAGAATTTTCAACACTGTCTATAGAGGGAAAGCAAGTAACCCCAAGTGGACGAAACTAGTCAGGGAAGACCTTGAACAATTCGATATTGACCCCAGTAACATCTACGACAGGAATAAATACAGAAATTTGATCAGAAACTCAGACTCTTTCCAGTCACTAACAGCAAAAGCAGTGCGTCCAGGAATAGGTGTGTAATGGACTCAGGAGCGGAAGGACATTCACAGTGCCAGGATCAAGGAATACTGGGCTAAGATGAAAGCTGCCAGAGATAAGAACCACGTGGTCCACAGCCGGCCCAAACGGAACTAAAAATATTATACTGCAGAAGTGACATTCAAAAGCTGAGCCGTCTCAGTTACAAGACAAGATGGCAGCTGATCTCTCGTTCTGGCCTATATTTCACTAATTTGAATATGTTGCACGCAATATAGCCTTCTGATAGAAATAATATAAACTTTGTATGAAATGAATTATAATGAATATATTCTCCAGAGAAGAAATCGTTCAGTCCAAAACATTATTTGCTAAGACGTTGTATTAAATCGATTGATAAGTTTTGGCCAGGATAGACACGTTTGCCTCTGTTGTTAGAGCTTTGATCTTTAACCCAGCCGGTTGAGGTTCAAAACCTATCAGAGTTGTATGTCATTGCTTGATTTTTTTATTATTTTAAGTACTGATACGTTATAAAATTGAGCGTTATGTTGAGCATTTTGCAATGGAAAATATATATTTAATTAAAACAAAGTTCTCCACTGGATCTTCACAAGTGACATCTACTAGCAACCAGTTGATTTAATCGGTTGCTAACCACGGCCTGCTAGATGCGAGATGCGCTCTATACCCGCCTTGACATTCCCAGTTAGTGAACCCATGCTTATGGTGTAGTTGAAAGATTTCCTCTTGTTGCCGATAGAGCGCACTCGCACCCATGCTTAGCGCGATTAAAAATTATCTGTGCAGTAGGTTTATTAGATATGATTCTCGCAGTGATACGTTTAGACCAACGAGGTTTTGTTTCAGTTTCAATTATTGTAAGTAGTCGGTGTTAATATTCTGAATTCCTACGTTGTTTGGAATGTTTGATGATGGAATTGTGAAATACTGGGGTAAATTATTAACTACTGTATGGTTTGAACACCGATGCTCAAATCCAGTGTGTCATACTGTTGAGTGCCATTTTGCACTTCGAATAGGAAGAAAATAGGAGGTGATAAGGACGAAGAGTTATAACTATACACCATACATTTAGTAGAAAGTAGGCTATATGTTATTTCCTGAACATCTTGTTTTGTTTTGCTTCTTGACAATGCAAGTCACAATTTTTCAGTCGGTCAACATAATGCAATTCAAATTACTGGGACATGCGAAAACATTACACGTAGTTATGTAAGATGGGGCCTATATACAGTACATTTGTTTTGGACTAAAGGAGAGAGGGAAAACTTCTACATTCTTACATAATCTGAAATGTTATCATCACCAACTGTTTTATTAAAAGATCATAAAATTACAAGCATTAGTGATTTGTGAGTGTCTATTCAAAATGTTCTTCTTTCCATTAAAAGAGTAGTTGTCAGAGCAGCTTGTAAAAAATCCAAGTTTTCAGATAAGACTCTATATTATATCTTTCAACACATTATTAGTCGACAAACACTGTGTTCTAGAGTTTTACCATCATCACAGCAGGTTGTAGGTAATTTCTGCATTAATTTAAAATTCAACAGTAGTTCAGGGTTTATTGCATAATGTTTATTATATCACAGCAATAGAAGCTACACCTTCATAGGGAGGTGAAGACTGCTTGAGCTTTTAACTCTCCCAGTAAAGAGGCAAAGGTGCGCTTCATAAAAGGGAGGTAGCGCGCAGGTTGCAACTCCTATGGGGGTCCAGACATGGACACCAAGAGCCCGCTGATGAGCCAGCCTGGCGTTTCTAGGCGAAACAACACACAAGACACGCCATAAACTTAGAAAAATTGCTGAGTTTTAATTCACTGGCCGCGAAAGCCAATATAAGATCCATTTGAGTTAAGGACTCACCCATGGGGTGAGCTACAAATACCGTCACGTGTGGAGTGTTGTCTGGGGAGGAAAGTGTGAATGCAAGGACTAGGAATTGGAAGGTAGCGGCTGTGGCCTCCAGTTAGGGACCAACCCTGGCATTTGCCTGGAAGAAAGATGGGAAACCACACTAAACCATCTTCAAGGTTGCCAGCGAGAGGATTCTAACCTCCTCGCCTCCAGGATATGAGCGACTGCCTGCAGCCACGCCGTAACAACCATGGCTAACTCACCCGGTATTTCCGTACTATGGTCCCTGATCTCACATTGATCCATTTGCCTTCCTCCATCATCCCTGAAAGTTTGTGACATCATCACGATACAGCCCTGTATATAGTGTATATTAATCACATGTACATTTTTCAGGTTATTGTCCGCATGTTCCAGAAAATTTAATTAAATTGTGCTGGCCGACGGAAAAGTTGTAATATAATAATGTATGTACGTTTATAAGAACATCAGGATGGACGAGGGATCTCAGACATCGCTTCATATTATTGTGACGATGGAACAGACCATGAGTAAGATATATCGTAGTTAATTTTTAGTTTAAAAAATTCATCTTGAACAACCAAGTAACACAAGAAAACTTACCGTTTCTTAAACATCATAGAACCTTCATAACTTCAGATTTTATTCGACTCAATTGTAGTTACTCAGAATGCTCAGTTTAATTTAAATCCCCATATGATTTACACCAGGACTGCACCTGGACCAACTATTTTGTCCGGCCCGCCGCTCCGCGCCCTCTGTGTCGCCAAAACTTTGAAACAACTAAAGCCAGCTGGACCAAGCAGTGCGCACGCAGCCCTACCCAAGGTCATTGACTCACTGATGAACACTTAAAATCCTTAGTCTATTAATGATTGGTACAACTAAGTTCGATCCTAAGTGGAGAGAAATTTTAAGTACCGGTACAAAGCTTTTCCAATCGTCGCACTAAACTAAATTATCATGAACTTTATTTCATAATTTCATTAATAATTGTGTCAAATGAACATAAATATTTACTCCTTGTCATTCATGCTGTATGAGTGTATTGAATATCATCGCACTTCTATTTTAAAGGGATTTATTAAAAATATATCATTTTTTAGTGTTCCACTTTTATCCACTATAAATAAATATAGAGAACGGCAACAATACTGAGTTAACTAAGCTCAGACAGCCACAAATCTAACCATATTTCACCTATATTTTTAAAAAATGCCATAATCCCCCAAACCCCCAGGAGTGTTATTGGCCCGCAAGCTCCCCCAACTATTTACAATGTGGCCCTTAGTTAAAAAAGGTTGGGCACCCCTGCTTTATACTATCAAAAAACGTAGATATGACCGATGTTTAATATACACCTTACTGAAAATTAAGTAAATATAAGACTGTTATGATTCGAGTTGCAAGCATGGAACTGGCTATTTCATACCATGGACATGGGATCACCCATACATTAGGAACAAAGTAGGCTGTATGTTCTTTACTGAACATCTTTTTTCGAAATATTAGAAGGCATTTTTCAGTGTTGTCAAATTAAAGATTAATCTGTTATTAGAAGCTTTACAGTTGGTCAGCATGATTAGACGGGGAGTTATAATTAATTTTATAGTGTCTGAATTAATTAACATGAATTATTTATACACTTAAAATTATTTATTTATTATCTCACATAAATGGGGAGATGAATTGGATGACTAGCTTCGTTCGTCAATTTAACCCGTTTCTGCCTGAATTATTTTTTTGACATAAACTAATTAAGAGTAGTACCAAAAGCTGTTTATAGTGTATTTCTACGGTATTTTAATGAAATTTGTTTAAAACAGAGTGAAACATGGATAATACAGCATGTGCCATATATGGCACGCTAGGCAGATTATACTATATAATTATCTAAGTGAAATAAATTACAACACTGTTCTTTCTCTCTAGTTTGTTTGCCTCCACTGACTTATTTGGTATGATATGGTTCAATAATCACTATACACAGACCTATTGCATATATGATGAACATGGTGTGGGGACGACCTTGTCAGTTTTCAGCAACACAGAGTTTCTGTTTCTTATCAAGAATCATGGCCTCCAAATGGTTTATCCCACCATACCTGATGTCTTATGTAATTATGCAGATAGACCCTAGGGAGCTCCTAGGATGACCTGGTCCTCTGGGTAGTGTTGGGTTCGATGTCAGGTAGTGCTGCACAATATGTCTTCTAACATGTAGCCGACGCAGAGAAACCTCGGTTTTCTGGTAGAGGACCCAAGCATTGTCAATGGACACATCTATCAACCACGTAAATGTATGCCACCACCACTTTTTTCTGGGATGTGTATTCTATACATTCAAATGTTTTCGTCCATTTGGTCAGTTCCATCCATATGCTGCTTATATTTTCCAAACGCACATGGCCAAGGGGCGACGATTCTCCTTTTATTCCCGGTTTAGAGTACTGAAACGCGCCAGAAACTGAACAACATACTTTGCCGAAGCAATAGTGACAGAAGAGTTGTCCTGCCATCGTAGGATGATTGTTCCATTCTCCTCACTACTCCTGTACTCATAGTAACCCCTATGTTCCTTCCTAACCATTTGCTTCGACGGGGTCACTTACCTGTTTTTGGGGATGCGATTGTAGCGGATTGTTCCTGTACCACCATATCCTCTGTCTCATAAGCGAGTCTGTAGCCCAGCAGAGGTGAATATGTTGTCAAAATAGAACCTGAATCGAAGGGGCTTCACTTTCTCTTAAAAATCGTCTGCAATTTGAATCAAGGGCGCCGCAGTTATACCGGAAACCTTCACGTATTGTTGATTTTTACAAGGTTTTTGCTTTGGGTACACTTCACAATTTACAAGGCGCTTTTGAGTACTACTCATAACCATACCTTGTACCCAAATCTAACAAGCTAGTCTCTGAGGAATTGTTTACAGCCATGTCTGCCATAATATATTACCATGCATTCGTCATGAGGCCGGTTTTGCTCTAGATAAAAATTGGAAATAAATTTCACTTTTAGTGCGTCTGTGAGGTGGCCGTTGTTTCCACATATTCTTCTTTCTTCGAGTGAGCCAACTGGACTACATTTTATCACAATAATTATTTTTATATCTACAGTACCGTACAAGACGCGTCCCATAAGAAGGTATGCTTTTACCAAATTTGGTAAAGATCCGATGATTAGTTTGGACATAATTTAATTTTAAGTTTTGACCATTTGGTTGGCCGCCATTAAGTTTTGGTAAAGATGGCGGCAATATAAAACATGCCACTGGGGAGCCCTTTGATAGTTTTACCTCTATACCATATTTTCTTCATTTCCATCTTATTACTCCTCTAGTGTCCATGTACAGCCAAACTAAACCTATCGAAAAGTAAAATGACTAATCTGCCTAGTGTGCCATATATGGCACGGCTACATATGTTTGTAAATAGCTCAGTCAATTATGAACAATCAGACGAAGCATCATAATATACTGAAACTTTGGACTTCACAGTACGTATCATGAAAAGAAAATCCCGCAGAATAATTTATATTGTTCATAAATAATCGCATACCATTTTTGTGAATTCATTTCTTTTCATCAAGGCGCGCACTTCTCACTTCATTAATATAATGCTACAACAAAGCACGCAGCTGATAGGTAATGACAGTTGAGTCACACAGTAAATACACTAAGTAAGTGCAACCAACAACAGAATAATAAAATTCTCTTAATTCCAAGTGATAATCATACCAAAATTGCAGCGTGCCATATATGGCACGCTAGGCTGAAACGGGTTAAGATCATCATATCCCGCTTACTTAGGCTTAAGTTAGGTTCCATGGATACGTATCAAACACATGTGTACAAGAGTATTTACAATTATTATTACAATCACATCGCTTTCGTTATCACTATCTTGCAATACAGTCGGTGTGAATGTTATGTTTTGCACTGAGTCATCAGATGAGTAGTCTAGACCATCTTCACTCCCTTAAGGTATCTCCAGCCACTACAGAAAAATATCCTTCCTTTGACATGGTTAGGTTATGTTCTGAAATGCAGTAGCTGATAAGCAACTAACATTATATCACTGTATTTATCTTCCATAGGGAAGAAGTATATAAATATATGATGATACCTACATGCCTTGGTAACTGCAAAAAGCATTTTTGAAATGAACTCATCTGCGTAAGAACACACTTCCACTATAAAATGTTCATCAAACACCATGCACAGCTAATCATCGACGCAGCTCGTACGACAATTGATTATATCTCTACCGTCCTGCCACCTGTGACCATTCTTAGTAATAAGTAATCGAATGAGATCGTATACAAGCAGTTACATAATGCATTGTTGATTAAATATAAATTCCACGTGCGATATTTGTGAGAAATATGATGTGTAGCTTATCAGCTACAGCATGCACTGAAGGGTTAAATTACAGAATTCACCATGCACTGAAGGGTTAAATCACAGAACTTTTTACTACGCTTTTTAAGGAGTCGGTTTCCTTAAGCAATTATATTTTTATTCCCTTAGTATATTACACTAAGAGGGATGACAGGGTGACAAAAGTAAACAAAGAAGAGTTTCCACCTCGGTCACCGGCACTCGTAACTTGAATGGCTAATAACGGCTGATAAGAGAAATGCTCTGCGGAGCAGTCGGTATATATTTCGCAGAAGTGGTCATCTAGCACAGTGCCAGAGTTATAGTGTGAGCACAGTAGTCTGCGCTAGGTTCTGGTCTGGTAGGTCCCGGGATCGATTCCCGACCTTGTCGTGACAATTTTATATCCGAGCTATTGAATGAGACGCCATTCGCCCTTATCATACATCTTTGATTGCAATTTTTTTTTTCTTACAAAAAATAATGCACCGCATTTAAGAGGTCTTTAAAGTGGCTGGGCTCGTTAAACCCGATAACTGACAGGAAGTAGGCATGAGGTTAGCTTAGTGCTTGAGACCTGAGACGGTTATCTGCTAAAAGAAACACTAACTTAACCCCCACTTAAAGTGTTTACGGCATCTTGTTCAGATACCTCCCTCTATAAATATTACCTAATCTTACTTCCTACAAGTATTTTAAAAGAACGATATCGTGGCAAGGACCTGTAATTAAAAAAGTTGTTGGAAGACAAAACTGGCGCTTTGCAGGCCGGAAATTAGCACGTGAGTGCAGAGCCTTGGCTGTATGGGATCTAGATACCCCCTATTGCAAATTGGATTTACTTATTCAGAAACATTTGTGGGAGTGTCCACAACATTTCAAAGTTTCATCGCAAACGGATGAATGGTATGATGACGAATACGGGACTTCGTTGAAACGATACACGTGAGTGCACACATTTGTTGAAACTACTCGTGTGCCACCAGTTGTTAAATGGATTTACTAATTCAGAAACCTCTTCAGTAGTGTGTACAATAACTCGCCAATGTTCTATCGCAATGGGATGAATGGTATAAGAACTCATTCGGTACTTTGTTGAAACGAATCGCTTGACATCACCCATTTATTGAAACTACTCGTGCGCCACCCAAATTATTGTTATTGTTTTAAGGGGCGAAACAGCGATGTCCTCTGCCCCTAATGTAAGGGTAGAGCCCCTTGATCAGACAACCAATGTACTGCATCTTGGTCCCCTACTTCTATTCCAGGCCAATGCTGAGATGGTCGCTAACATAAGCTCACAGCCGCCTCCTTTCCAGTCTTTTCTTCAATTAGAAACACACAATCTACGACAGATACTACAATAATACAGTTTTCCAGATACATTATTTACAGCTTTCAATCATAGCAAACAATCGTATCGAGTAGGTTGGCCTTCCAATCCGGAATGTCTCTTATCGGTGAGTTCGGAGGTGATTATACAGCCCAATGCGGGAGGCACAAAATTTGACGCAGTGATGACAGCTGGTTCCAGGGGGGGGGGGGGGCATCCGCGTTCCATTCATTTCTGTCCTTTCTGCGCTCTTATCTTCTACCGTTCGTCGGCGGTTTTTTCAAAATTTATTGCACCATGATGAACAAGTGATCTCCAAGAAGAGCGATCAAGGGCTAAGGTCTCTCAGTTATTAATATCAATGGGACTGATTATTATCAGGCCTTAGACGTGTCTGAATGAAACAGCAGCAACAACACACAAGTCAATTGAACGCAAACTTCTCCTCTATGTATTGCTCACTGCCGTTTTAAATGATCCATGTCGGAAGATTTTTCATCAATAAATGGCATACCAGCATTCCTTCATGACCATTAATCATCCCGAAGGTATGCGGTAAGCCTCGCTAGCCTGCACGTTTGCCATACCTCGATGCAAGGTGGGAATTCATCATGTGGCACGTCATTAAGCAACATTCAAGATAAGTGCTTTATAATTTCCATCCGCGTTACTCTAACGATGTGTCGCGGGAAATACGATCAAACCCCAATAGACTATTACACAGGTTATAAATTCTGCGCGTGAAAACATTCCAACTACAGGAGTGGATCATGGTCGATCCAGCATAATACCTGGCTTTTCCCAGGGGAATTATAAAACCTGGTGAAGGCTAATATATGGATATTGTTAACATTTCACTGATGTTCAAAATGTCAGGTGAGATCCTTAATATCGATTTGTGAACGCAGGGACTGCCCAAACGAAAATCTTACACAGGGTCACTCATGATGTTGGTTCTCCCATCCAGCATTTTCAAGGTTTATAGGTCTTGAACACGAAACTGAGATCATTCATTTACTCTATATTAATTCAATGACTTACCACATTTGTTGCATTCTTGGTTGTCGGCCCGTAGGTCCGATTTTGATTCCCGACTATGCTAAGAAATATAATCCTGGTCTGAGGGCTGGAACGGAGAACACTCAGCCTCGTGAGGCAAAACTTAATAGAGGTGAGTTCGATTCCCACCTCAGCTATCCTGGAAATGGTTTTCCGTGGATTCCCACTTCTACTCCAGGCAAATGCCAGGATGGTTCCTAACTGAAAGCCATGGCCGATCCCTTCCCAGTCTTCACCTGAATTACAAAGACACACACTACTAATTCTAACAACAATAACACAACTATCATATAAATTCTACACACAACCAATAACGTGCTAAATGACCTGGAAGTTCAAGTGTCTCAAATGAAACACCCACACCATAGTTGAAGATTCCGTCCACTAACATACGAAATAGAAGTTACTGTTTATTTCTAGTTTAGTCCATGTCACATACACTTACATCGTGTTATGCGGACTTTCAATACCTCACTTTAATCTTCTATATTCACTAAAATGATAAATATTTAATATACAGTACAGTATATTTTTTTTCTCTGGAAGATTTTCACGGTACAAGAATAACAACAACTACAAAAACAAGTTATTCAGTAAAGAACATATAGCCTACTTTCTCCTAAAAGCATGGGTATTGTTATAACTCTTTGTCCTTTTCAAGGAGTATAATTGAATGTTGGTTGTGGTAGCTTGTTGAAATACAACGTGCTATAGGGATATTAAACATGAATATGAGGTGCCCTTTGCTAGTGCTACTTCTGTAAAAAAATTCATTCAATTCGGTTTCACCGTGTTAGAATTGATATGGTGAATCGATTTGCACACATAGGCTACATGGCCACTATCTGAAAACTATTGGGCTGATGACCTTGTAGTTCAGTCAAAAGATACTTTCCACAAAAATATATGTTGTTGCAAAATTTGGTAGAGATCAAATAATTAGGTTGGTCGTAATTAGATTTAAGCTTTTAACTTTTGGGTGGCCGCCATTACTTTTCCATCTAGATGGCGGCGATATAAAGCATGACACTGAGGCGCCCTTTGCCAGTGCTACCCCTCTACCATATTTCGTTCAATTCGGTTTCACCGTGTTTTAATAGATAGGGGGAAGCGATATGCGCACATACATGGCCGCCATCCGCAAATTTATGGGTTGATGACCTTGTAGTTTGGTCAAAAGATTCTTCATACCTAAAGGTATAATGTTGCAAAAATTAGTAGAGTTCAGATGATTAGGTTAGTCGTAATTTGATTTAAGCTTTTAACATTTGGGTGGCTGCCATTACGTTTTCGTCAAGATGGCAGCAATATAAAACATGACACTGAGGTTCCCCTTGCTAGTGCTATCTCTGTAAATTTTGTTCAATTAGGTTTCACCGTGTTTGAATTGATAGGGGGAATCGATTTGCACACATACATGGCCACCATCTGCAAACTATTGTGCTGATGACCTTGTAATTTTGTCAAAAGACGCTTGACAAATATATATATGATGTTGCAAAATTTGATAGAGTTCGGATGATTAGGTTAGTCGTAATTTGATTTAAGCTTTGAACATTTGGGTGGCCGCCATTCCGTTTCCGTCAAGATGGCGGCAATATAAAACATGACACTGAGGTGCCCTTTGCTAGTGCTTTCTCTGTACCAAATTTCTTTCAATTCGGTTTCACCGTGTTCGAATTGATAGGGGGGGACAGACATTCAGAGTACACACACTCACACACAGACTCACACACACACACAGACACACAATTTTTCGTCCTGTGTTGGTATCATAAGTCTACTTTCATTTTTTGCATTAATCGAAAGTAGGCTAATAGAAAGACCTACTCTATATTCTTACACATATTTTCCGCATCTGGCATTGCTTTTCGCAAAAAGGTATACGCTTACGTCGTGTTACGCGGACTTTCAATACCTCACTTTAATCTTATATTAACACTAAAATGATACATATTCAATATACTGTACAGTATATAAATTATTTTCTCTGGAAGATTTTCACGGTACAACAGCAACAACAACATAAATAGAGAAACCTATTCTATATTTTTACACACATTTTCCGCGTCTACCATTGCTTTCTGCAAAAGTGCTCATCATTTGAAAAAGATCGAAGCTATTGACAAAATCAATCCAAATCAAGATGCTTGCTAAAACTGGCACACGGCATTGGTCCATTGCAGAACCCAGTATGATACTAAAGGTACGTTCTCCTCGTTCGAGTGAGATAGGCATTGTGACAACATTCTAAGGCATATCAAAATGCGATGGGAAATCCTTCTATCATATTGTGTTTGAAAAAATACATTTAAAAGTGAAATGGGGTTTTATGTTGCCATTATTCCCAACTGTGTAAGGTGATCGTATAGCTCTTGGCTGTTAACATCTCTTTCTACAGAACATTTCCATTGTTAACACAGGCGCGGCAAAACTTTATCTGTTCAATACAGACACCAAATCCGGTATACAATACATTAATTTCCCATATTCCAACACGGTGAAACCGAATTGAATGAAAATTTGTACAGAGGTAGCACTAGCAAAGGGCACCTCATATTCATGATCACATTCGTGTTGACCGACTGAAAAGCACCAAATGTTTGTTCATGTTTAATATCAGTATAGCGCGTTGTATTTCAACAAGCTACTACAACCAACATTCAATTATACTCCTTGAAAAGAACAAAGAGTTATAACAATACACATGCACTTAGGAGAATGTAGGCTATATGTTCTTTACTGAACATCTTGTTTAGAAGTTCGAATCCAAACACTGAAAAAGTCTGAAAATTTCGAGGTTTTTCGAGCACCACAATGTTAGAACAGGTCTTTCGAAGTTGCAAACTTGGTTTTACACTATTGGTATCTATCCTGACAACATCCCAAAAATTCAGAACCTTGCAATTTTTGGCGACCTAGAATGTTTTAGATGACTGGCCTACTCTGGGAATATTCCAGGCCGTAGATAGTCAACTTCCTGCGCCAGATGCAAACCGAGCACGTAATACCTTCGGCCAATATCAGCTGCTTTCTGACAGAGAACACCATCTAATAGATCATAAACAAATCTCTGCATAGTAAAGCTACGACACTATAAAACAATCCTCACGTTCAACCAGACGACCGCTATGCATCATAATAACTGAATATGCACTATGCAGGTAATTTAGGATTGAAATGTTATGTCGCGTGTCCTTCTGTGAACCCTGGTACGTGAATTTTTAGTTAATGGAAGTGATGACTTAGGCGTCGTAATGAGGAGAGTCTAAATCAAGGGCGTCCAAATTATCGCCTGCTGGCCAATACTGGCCCGCGAATAACCCCACATGCCTCGTATCGGCCCGTCATAGCTTATTTTGATTTAAAATGTAAATAAATAAAACATTTTCTCAGGGGAAACCAAATTAAAATTGAAAATATAGTTGAGCCTACAAGATTTTATAAACGCAAATTCAATTTTCCTACTTACTCATTATTTTTAGTACATAAAGCATATACATGGAACGTGTCATTCGACTAAGACATTATACAATTTTAAGAAATAGTAATCAATGATATGCATGCCACACACAAGGTTGCACCTCTTAGTGGCATACGTGATTCCTCTTCCTGCTCTTTATGAATTCGATATTCATTTTCGACCTGTCTTTATAATACTACTAGCAGAAGTACCCATTCTTCGAACGGTCTTAGGTATTAATAACCAGACGTAATCAATTGAGCTACTGTTGCCATGGTTAGGGGCTTGGAACCTGTTTGTCGACAAAGAAAAATGATTAGTTAAAATTCGCTCTCAAACTAAATTTACCTAACCAGTACTTCCTGACGTGAAAATAAAATTGAAAACCTTGTAGACGAAACGCAATACACGTCACATAAAAACTGACCCTCACTGTTGTGTCAAGTCCCCATCCATAGGAAGACCCATTTAATAAATTATAAAGGCTTGTGGTGCATGAAAATTCAGGATTTTTTAGCCTCCAATGACCCAAATTCCTAAAAGCCGCAAAAAATAGTCTACTATTTCAAATCAGTAATTTTGGAAAGTAATGTTGCTATTTGGAGATATAATAGACCTTCTGTACGAGATATCACACGTGTAAGTCGTGTGAAAAAATTCTAGGGTACCCCTTGACCTTCTTAAGCGCATTGATGAATGTTACAGTTTCAGGTGGTTCCGTGATAACCTTATAGCAATTTGGAAACTTTCACAGAAATGTAATAAATGGAGTGGCATTACTTCTTGCAGAAATAGATGGAAAGTTGGATGTCTCATTTTGAGATACTGTTGTCATGGTTACTGGCTTGCATTCCTTCATTAGTTTATTAAATGAAATTAGTTTTCTGCGATTATCTCAGAAACTGTTGGTTTTAGAGCCTTAACATGTAGTTTTCGGGAACCCTTTACGGCTATTTAGGGGCTCCGAGTTTGTTTCTGACACAATGGGGCTGAAAATGAGATTTGCCTCGTCGTTGTCGGCCGTAGTATTATAATAATAATAATAATAACAATATAACAATATAGGGATAGGGATATAATAGACCTTCCGTACCACACCCGCACGTGTAAATCGCGTTAAAACATTCTAGTGTACCCCTTGACCCCCTTAAGCGCATTATACGTATTGATGAATTTTACAGCTTAATTTGGTTCCGTTATAACCTTTTAGCCATTTGCAAACTATCTCAGTAATGTAATACATGGAATTGCATTGCATCTTACAGCCATAGATGGACCTGTGAGATTCTGTTGCCATGGTTACTGGCTTGCATTCTTTCATTATTGCATTAAATGAAATTAGTTTTCTGGGAGTATCTCAAAACCTGTTGGTTTTATGGCCTTGAAATATGGTTAATGGCCCCCGAGTTTCGTTTCGCACATTGAGGTGCTGAAAATGAGCTTTGTCTCACCCTTCTACGCCTATTTCATCAAGAATTTTAAGGCGGTAGGCCCCCATTAATGAGAGGTACAAGGAAGAGTTACATCAATGATTAGTGTCGTGCCTCTGAAGGATATCTGTACCAAATTTTACGTTGATCCACCCAGCCGTTCTCGAATTATGAGGGAAAATAGTTGTCCACAGACAGACAAACATACAGACAGACAAAAATTTCATTTTCACGCGCATCCGTCATAAAACAGTCTGAAACGCGTTAATAACGCAAATTTCCGTAGGAATTCAGAAAAAACAGACCAAGTTTAATTTGTATATAGAGGGAGATATTATAGTACATTATGCAACGAGAAGCGAGTTCCATACGAGTGTCTTAATTACCATTATAGGCGAGTTTCATACGAATATTTATGTTCGACGATAATTATAACATTATTATTTGTTTTAACATAAATGTTCATAAATATCTGTGGGATTCAATAACTTCAGTTGGTGAACGGAGCGCGCTGGGTGCTTTGCTGACTGAACAGAGTGCATGCGTGGGGCAAAGAATTTCGAAAGCAGAGACCATTTACTTTGCTTGGCAGTGCTATTGTTTACAGCCTGCATGATGTCTAGTGCCAATCAGAACTAGCATTCACTAATATTGTCACCGAAGTCGTTTGAAAGCAATGTGCTGTGTAGAAATTGTTGTTGGGGATATTAAGGTACAGTGCTATTTCTTGTCTCATATTCGCCAGTTTATTTACGCGAGCATATGGGACGGTGCACTTTCCATGTCGGTAATTTATATAGAAGGATTCTGTGTTGCTAACTTCTGGACGTTGATTCATAAAGTTCTTGCAAATGTCATAATATTTTTCTTGTTACCATAAAGGTTCGTGCTGAATTTGTCTTTGTGTTTGGGATTGTAACTACAATGGTTGATCCAATATCCAATTCGAACTTTCAAATCATGTAATTCATGTCCGACATGTTGGATTTTGAGCACATGCGCGAAGCTATCCTTACCTGATTGGTCAATGAATGAGCTCTGATTGGCTGGAGAAACTGTTTCATAATGAAGAATAGTACTATAACGACCCTTATTATTATACCGTTTTCTGACATATAATATTTACATTTCGAAATCGTCGAACATAGGTATAATTCAATAATTCTAAATAGCTTGCCACGGTGGGTGAGTGGTTATGGTGTCGGACTACCAACCCCAAGATTGCAGGTTCGCCCCTGGCCATGGTAAGTGATTTTTGAAGGCGACAAAAATCACGATACTCATGTCATACGTTGTTGGCATGTTAAAGAACCCATTTGAATTCAGTAGGCCGTGTTCAATGGCAAAATTAATCTCGGGATTTTCCGCCAACACAAAGTTCCTCCATTCTCTACTTGAAAGCGCTGTAGTGTCAAGGAGTTTAGATATCTAACCTCCTTGACTTTCATAGCGTTCAAAGGAACGACGAAATTCGACATGCAAGCTACCGTCTGGGTGTCAATTAACAAAGCTTGCACCAGGCACCCGAGGCCATACGATATTATTATTATTAATAATAATAATTGTAAATTCACAGATTGAACCAATAAGTATGAATTGTAAGGAAATTCATAAAATGTGTACAGTCTTTCTGAATTTTGTAAACTCTGTACATTCGTAACGATTTTAATTAATAAAAATAATACAAAATAAAAATATGATGATTTTATTTAATAACCAATTAAGAAACACGATAACTGACTTAAATAGGTAATTCACATAACGTAATTGAACATCACAATTATGATCGCGTGTGGCCTCCGGAGAGGCCAAGTGCAGGTCTTACTAGTTGACGCCAGTGGGCGACCTGCGCGTCGTAATGAGGAGTCACGTGAATTAAGCCATGGAGTTTAAAATCTGAGTAGGCTCCTCCGGGAATCGAACCCGGGGTACTTTGGGCCAAAGCCTAGAGCGCTAACCATTTAGCCACGGGGCCGGACATTATAATTATGATTATTAAGATTTATGTGAAGTTTTGAAGCCATTGTTTCAGTTTCCATTTGTGGATCAAGTTTAGTAATGGAAATGACTTAATAGTTATAAGCTATCAAAAACCGAAATGTACAAACAAAAGATTTCTATGAATACTAAAACAAAGTAACAGTGGAGTTTGAGTTTAGACACCAATTCCTTCTTGGCCGTTTTGGCTCACTAGCATAGATCTCATAATGCCAGTCTCCCCGTTTATCATAAAGAGTATGATATTGGTTCAATGACTCACTTAGTTACACCCTATACTTTTCACAGGCCAACGGCCTAGCCGTGTTGAAACAACGCATCCCATGAGAACTCCGCAGTTAAGCAACATTGGGCGCAGTCGGAACTTGGATGGTATGCCGGTTCTAGGCACTGCGCGCTGTTGGCCAACATATGGAGGAGCGCAAAGACCTTGGCCACCCTACCGCACGTAAACTCCGGCTGGGGGTAGCCTCTTCGGAGGCTCTGACCTGCTTTCGGGCAGAATACCAATCAAATTTAAATACTTTGCACAGGGTTCAGAGTTGTGTAATCTTCAACCTATCTTACCATTGGTTGAAAATCTAAACGAAATTAGCTACAGTGAGTCCGGGAATGTTCTCCGCAGCGCCTATATGCGTCTGCGAGAGTTAGCTATAGCAGTTACGTTGGTAGCACTGCTGCCGCTTGCATCATAACAAATAAACAGCAAACTTTGTACTCACCTCAGCCATTCATAACAGTTGCTGTAACCATTCACAGTACATCACTCTTTTTCCGTAATCAGTTTGTTTTAATTCAGGAACCAAGGTAACTTTATAAGGGAACAACTGAAGCTTGTCTCTTACAGCTTTATGTGCTGTCGACTTAGAGATTCATGTTTGTTGACCTAATTTTTGTGTTAATTTACATGGACTACGCAGCATTATATCGGAGATTTCATCAAGTTTTTCGTCTGTTAAAAGCGTAGGCCTCCCTGTTTCGGGTACATCGTGAACTGAGCCAGTCACACGAAATTTACTTATCAAATCCCGAACGGTATCACGGTTTGGACACTTTGAATTAGGAAACCGCGCCTGAAATCTTAATTTTACATTTTCAGTAAACCGATCGCCTTCGAGAAAAAATTATTCCACCAAAAAAAACTCTCTCTTCAGTAGTAAACATTACCGCCTGAATACTGTTACACTCTTTCAATAATCTAACTGAACGCTCGCTTAGTGTAATACACACTGAAGACATGCAGGCTCGCTCGCTTATCGCAATTCACACTGACAGCCCACAGGGGGGAGTCCCGCTTTGAAGGACACAGTGCAGTGCAGCCAACTAAACTCATGACTCAACCACTCACAGCTGCACGTACCCACTGCGGAGAACATTCTCGGGCGCCCTGTATATTGGCATAGGAATACAATCTGTGCCTTGTCCTAATAATGACATGTACCATCTTATCGAAGCACAGATGTCTCCACCCTAAGTAACTGTTGATCGACTGTCAATCCCACGTCAGAGATGTGGACGAGGATTTACGGGTATTATCAAGTTACATGCAAAGCAAGTGAAAAATCTGAAGAGTTACTTTCCAGGCAGGCGTGACTCTCCCATACATCAATATGCTGTCAAGGTAGATGACAATTGCACACCGCTGCATCTTCTTCACGTAGAGGGATATATTGTACACTTAGGCACCGATGAGAAATGTGAAGCCCTCAAGCTTCAGCACTGGCCACAGAAAGCACTGCACGGTATCATTCATATCATCAACCAGAAAGCAGGTCGACATTGATTCGTCGAACAGCTGTTTGACCTATTCACAAAACTGAAGCATTCCTGGTTGCAATCCAGGATCAGGTTCTGACTACATAGAAACATCCTAAATATGTATATATATATACTAGCTGCAGTACCCGTGCTTCGCTACGCGTCATAAATAAATTAAAATGTGAAGGTGACAGTTAAAACAGGAGATAGGCGAGATGCTGCGCAGAGGGAGATTAAGGATGGAATATTTTGTCCAACTACACCGCTCGGCGTTGACCGTGTTTTATAGCACAAATTTAGGTTTTACTCGCTAACCGTTGGAGATACCTTTCGGATAGAAAATGTAATTTTAAACCTCGTATAAGCTATCAAAAGTTTGCTATTTCTTAGCGTTCTCTTTATATTTGAAATGGAAATATGAAAGTTTGAAACCAAAGGGTGTAGTGACGCCACTAAAATGGTCGCCATCTTTAAATAGTGCAAATTATTGAAATCAAAAGTAACCTATATGTTAACCAGGTAAATCAGCTACTTCCATGTTAAATTCATGTAAATCAGACTAGTGGTATGCGTGATTGAGTAATACACACACACCATCTCATTTTTAGCCTCGCTTCACTCGCGTCATAGTCGTGTCATATTGTTATTCAATGAAATGCAGGTTTAACCCCGTTAACACCCCTTTAGAACCTGCATATCCAAAAATCTCTCCTTAGTTAACATTTTCGACACACAACAAACATATCCCCAAATTATCATTCTTCTAACTTTAATAGTTTTGGTTGGTCGATGAGAGTGAACATCCAAAAATCCTTCCTTAGTGGACGTTTTTCTTCCAGAATTTCACCCCTCCCCATAGGCCCCTTAAATTGTATTTATGAAAAAAAAAACGGTCGAACACCTATTTATTTTATTTATTTATTTATTTATTTATTTATATATTTATTTATTTATTTATTTATTTATTTATTTATTTATTTATTTATTTATTTATTTATGTATTTATTTATTTTTAAGCTGATTGATTTCCTCCGAGTTTCAAACACCTCCGCTTATGTCGTTTAAGAGATACACGCTCCGTTAGGAATCTTTCAAACCCCACTTTTCATCCCTTTCACCTTATAATATACACTACATCCAAAAACCATTAGACATGTGTCAACTTATTTTAATGATTAGAATATATGCCAAGAATCACATCCCCAAATGAAACCACTCGTGAGATATTGTTATTCAATGAAATGCACATTTACCCCTTAACACCTCTTCAGAACCTGAATATCCAAAACTCTTTCCTTAGTGGACGTTTTCGACATACAACGAACATATCCCCAAAATTTCATGTTTCTAACTTCAATAATTTTGGCTGGGCGATGATGAGTGGGTGAGTCAGTCAGGACATTTTCTTTCAATTATTTTTGATAATTTCACACCTCCCCATGAACCCCTTAAATTGGATTTATGAAACAAACGGTCGAACACCTATTTACTTATTTAAAGCGGTTTTCCCCCTGAGTTTGATGAGTGAGTAAGTGAGTCAATCATATAGGACACTTTATTTCCTGGTTTTTGTTCCCCCAGAATTTCACCCCTCTCCAAGGGCCCCTTAAATTGGATTTATTGCAAAACGGTCAAACACCTATTTACTTGTCTTTAAAGCTGTTTTTCCCGTCAAATTTCAAACTTCTCGCCAATGTCGTTTCAGAGATACACGCTCCGTTAAGAATCCCTCAACCCCCAATTTTCACTCCTTTCACCTCATAATATACACCACATCGATAAACCCATAGACATATGTCTGATTATTTTTAATGATTAGTTTATATACCGAATAACACATCCACAAAGAAACAACTCATGAGATATCGTTATTCAATGAAATGCACGTTTACCCCCTTAACATCTCTTTAAAACCCGAATAAACAAAAATCATTCCTTAGTTGACGTTTTCGACATACAGCGAACATATTCCCAAAATTTCATGTATCCGACTTGAATAGTTTTTGTTGGGCGTGATGAGTGAGTGAGTCAGACAGGACATTTTCTTTCAATTACCAGAATTTCACCCCTCCCCACGGGCCTCTTAAATTGGATTGATGAAAAAACTCTTGAACACCTATTAACTTGTTTTTTAAGCTGTCTTTTTCCCCTGAGTTTGATGAGTGAGTTAGTCAGTCAGTTAGGACACTTTCTCTCCTTTTCCCCCCAGAAATTCACACCACCCCATTGGACCCTTAAATTAATTTATGAAAAAACGGTCGAACACCGATTTACTTACTTTTTAAGCTGATTTTTTCGCTGACTTTCAAATTTCTCGCCTATGCCGTTTAAGAGATAGGCCTACACGCTCCGTTAGGAATCCTTCAACCCCCACTTTTCACCCCTTTCACCTCATAATAATACACCACATCGAAAAACCCTTAGGCACATGTCTGCTTATTTTTAATGATTAGTTTATATGCCGTGTATCACATCCACAAATGAAACCACTCATGAGATATTGTTATTCAATGAAATGCAGGCTTAACCCCCTTAAGACCCCTTTAGAACCTGAATATCCAAAAATCCTCCCTGAGTGTACGGTTTTGACATACAACAAACATATCCCCAAACTGCCATGTTTCCAACTTCAATATTTTTGGCTGGGCGATGATGAGTGAGAGAATGAGTCATGACATTTTCTTTCATTTTTTTTCCTTCAGAATTTCACCCCTCCCGCTGAACCTCTTATATTTGATTGTTCAAAAAAACTGTCGAAAAGCTATTTACTTACTTTAAAGCAGTTCCCCCCCCCCCTAAGATTGATGAGTGAGTCAGTCAGTCAATCAGTTAGGACACTTTCTTTTCTGCCCCCCCCCCCCCCTCCAAGAATTTCACCCCTCCCCATGGAGCCCTTAAATTGAATTTATGAAAAAACGGTCAAACACATTTTTAATTATTTTTATCCTGATTTCTTTCCGCTGAGTTTCAAACTCCTCACCTATGTCGTTTAAGAGATACACGCTCCGTTAGGAATCTTTCAATCCCCACTTTTCACCCCTTTCACCTCATAATATACACCACATCCAAAAACCCTCAGACACGTGTCTTCTTACTTTTTAATGATGAGTTTATATGCCGTGTATCACATCCCCCAATGAAACCAATCGGGAGATATTGTTATTCAATGAAATGCAGGTTTAACCCCCTTAAGACCCCTTTAGAACCTGAATATCCGAAAATCCTCCCTTAGAAGACGGTTTTGACAAACAATGAATATATCCCCAAACTGTCATGTTTCTAACTTCAATAATTTTGGCTGGGCGATGATGAGTGAGTGAGGGAGTCAGGACATTTTCTTTCAATTTTCTTTTTTCAGAAATTCACCCCTCCCCATGAACCCCTTAAATTTGATTTATGAAAAAAAAACTGTCGAACAGCTATTTACTTACTTACTTACTTACTTACTTACTTACTTTTCCCCTGAGTTTGATGAGTGAGTCAGTCAGTCAATCAGTTAGGTCACTTTCTTTCCTGTTTTCGCCCCCATCCAGAATTTCACCCCTCCCCGTGGGCCCCATAAATTGGATTTATGAAAAACCGGTCAAACACATATTTACTTCTTTTTTATGTTGATTTTTTTCGCTGAGTTTCAAACTCCTCGCCTATGTCGTTTAAGAGATACGCGCTCCGTTAGGAATCTTTTAATCCCCACTTTTCACCCCTTTCACCTCATAATATATACCACATCGAAAAACCCTCAGAAACATGTATTCTTATTTTTAACTAGCTGAAGTACCCGTGCTTCGCTACACGTCATAAATAAATTAAATTGTGAAGGTGACAGTTAAAACAGGGGATAGGCGAGGTGCTGCACAGAGGGAGATTAAGGATGGAACATTTTGTCCAACTACACCGCTCGGCGTTGACCGTGTTTTATAGCACAAATTTAGGTTTTACTCGCTAACGGTTGGAGATACCTTTCGGATAGAAAATTTTATTTTAAACCTCGTACATGCCATCAAAAGCTTGCTATTTCTTGGCGTTCTCTTTTTATTTGAAATGGAAATATTAATGTTTGAAACCAAAGGGTGTAGTGATGTCACTAAAATGGTCGCCATCCTTAAATAGTGCAAAGTATTGAAATAAAAAGTAACCTATATGTTAACCAGGTAAATCAGCTAATTCCATGTAAAATTCATGTAAATCGGACCAGTGGTATTTGCGTGATTGAGTAATACACAGACACACACCATCTCATTTTTAGCCTCGCTTCGCTCGCGTCATAGTCGTATCATATTGTTATTCAATGAAATGCAGGTTTAACCCCGTTAACACCCCTTTAGAACCTGCATATCCAAAAATCCCTCCTTAGTAGACGTTTTCGACACACAACAAACATATCCCCAAAATATCATTCTACTAACTTTAATAGTTTTGGTTGGTCGATGAGAGTGAACATCCAAAAATCCTTCCTTAATGGACGTTTTTCTCCCAGAATTTCACCCCTCCCCATAGGCCCCTTTAATTGCATTTATGAAAAAAAACGGTCGAACATATATTTATTTCATTTATTTATTTATTTATTTATTTTTAAGCTGATTGATTTCCTCCGAGCTTCAAACTCCTCGCCTATGTCGTTTAAGAGATACACGCTCCGTTAGGAATCTTTCAACCTCCACTTTTCATCCCTTTCACCTCATAATAACCGGGTGAGTTAGCCGTGGTCGTTACGGCATGACTAATGGCAGTCGCTCACATCCGGGAGGCGAGGAGTTTCGAATACCCCCGCCGGCAACCTTGAAGATGGTCTTCTGTGGTTTCCCATCTTCCTTCCAGGCAAATGCCGGGGTTGGTCCCTAACTATAGGCCACAGCCGCTACCTTCCAACTCCTCGCCCTTCCCTTCCAACTTTCCTCCCCAACGGTACTTGTAGCTCACCCATTGGGTGTCCGTCTCGAAGCAGCTACAAAACTGGCGAGCCGAACGTGTCCTCGGACACTCCCGGCACTAAAAGCCATACGCTTAAAAATGCTCATAATATACACTACATCGAAAAACCATTAGACATGTGTCAGCTTATTTTTAATGATTAGTATATATGCCAAGGATTAGTATATATGCCAAGTATCACATCCCCAAATGAAGCCACTCGTGAGATATTGTTATTCAATGAAATGCACGTTTACCCCCTTAACACCTCTTTAGAACCTGAATATCCAAAACTCTTTCCTTAGTGGACGTTTTCGACATACAACGTACATATCCCCAAAATTTCATGTTTCTAACTTCAATAATTTTGGCTGGGCGATGATGAGTGAGTGAGTCAGTCAGGACATTTTCTTTCATTTATTTTTGATAATTTCACCCCTCCCCATGAACCCCATAAATTGGATTTATGAAACAAATGGCCGAACATCTATTTACTTATTTAAAGCTGTTTTCCCCCTGAGTTTGATGAGTGAATAAGAGAGTCAATCAGTTAGGACACTTTCTCTCCTGTTTTTCCCCCAGATATTCACCTTCTCCAAGGGCCCCTTAAATTGGATTTATGAAAAAACGGTCGAACACCTATTAACTTGTATTTTAAGCTGTTTTTTTTCGCCGAATTTCAAACTTCTCGCCTATGTCGTTTCAGAGATACACGCTCCGTTAAGAATCACTCAACCCCCAATTTTCACCCCTTTCACCTCACAATATACACCACATCTATAAACCCTTAGACATATTGTACCCGTTTAGACCGAAGTCCGCACGACCACATATGCATTTTACCAATAATCAGTCAGCACGAGAGTCAAAATATCCCGGGGCGCCAGATGGGTTAAAGCTAATCGCAAAAACGACATCAAATGAAAAAAATGCTTTACTGATTTTTGGCTCAATGCCACAATAAGGATAGAAGGAGATTCAACTGGGCATAACACATCATGTAAAATTATCTCATTTTATTTTGAATTTAAAATTGACTGCAAAAATGCTCAAAGCAGCATCATTCACGTGTGGCGACCCACACTCCTATTTACACAATGTACAGAAATTTTTCCAAACACATTTGACAATTAGCTTTGGAAACACAAGTCTGATTATTAGTCCTGTAGACTGTGTTCCAAAATTATATTCATTATTTGTGATTAAATCCAGTTCAAATTTAATTGTCTTTACTGGAAGTACTGTAGTTCACTGTTTGAATTTTTACATAATATTAACACTCGTAGAATAAATGTTCATAGAATTTTTAACTTTCACTTATTTTTCCAGTTTCAAAAAAATATATTGTCAAAAAATATTATTATTTCTGAATCAACACAAATTATTTACACATATTAATAACATCTGAAAAGTATTTGACCTTGAGCATAGCATCGAAGAACTGTGCGAAGCACAACCAAAATTAATTGTTCTTCTGACAAACATTTCGAGAAGTGACTTGATTATGAACTTCAAGTTCCTAACAAAATGTATGATTTCTGAATCATCAACTTGATCAATAAATTGTTGAATCATTCAACTATTTGATTTTCCACTTGGGAACATTATTATAAAAAATATTTATATTCATGGCCATTTTAGCAACTTTCACAACTTGCAATTCTTCGACAGAATGCGGAAATAAGAATTATAGCTTCATAATAAATGCATTTAGTTCATGGCACTAGGATTGAAAACATCCTTCAAATTATTCGTGGTTATAGAATTATTTTTAATTGGCAGTGGCCCATTCTATTATTTGTGTAAGAACACAATATTACAACAACAACGGCAAAGGTCTTCCTCTGAAGAAGAATAAACTACTATCATGACAAATCCAGCTTTCTAGCAAAATCAAAGTCTGAATGGAATCCGTAAACAAGGTTGAAATAAGAACTGATGGTTTCTAAGAAATAACCTTCGGGTCATTCATACGACGAAATGTGTAGTTCCAATACTCCTATAAACCTGAGCCATCAAACCTGCTATTTGATTGATGCTCGAAAAAATCTCCTCATTCCTGCAACTTAAACATGCGCACCTGGGAATGGCATTTCAACTACTCCACACACATAAATTTTCTTCCCAAAATTTATACAATAAATCAAGCCTCTGCTTGTTATCAACACTGGAAGATTAATAAACTCACAAGTTTATTTTATTTTACCATTCAGTTCAACCCGTGAATTTACCATACTTATGAAAATCTTTATTTCACTTTCGAGTGTATTTACGTCATGATTTTATATAAATACAAAAATATCCTACTTGATACAACTATCAATTGCTTCCCGTTTCATGCCTCTCCGTGTTATCTGAAAAATATACTTTGCTCATTGCAAATATTAACTGTTCAAGCAGAACTGAAATGTTGGTTGAATGCGGGCTTGCGCTAACCACTCTCCTTCGGAAAATCACCTGTTCCAAACTAGAAATGATTAAACTACTTCATAGGCTCTCTCTCAATACATATGATTATTAGAAAATATAATATCCAAGAATTATTTAGAAAAATTATGAAAATTATTATTATTATTATTAGTGGATTATTATTATTATTATTATTATTATTATTATTCATATTATTTTAAATATATTTAATTATTATTCCATTATGTGAGAATCCACATGTTCGAACCTTCGAATATGGAAAAATTATCCATTCCTCAACAAAAATAATTATTAACTTTTACAGTTACATCGGCTGATTACCGTGATTTCCCAAAAATATGAAATATTCAAATAAATGCTCGATATGCTCGGTCATCGATCCTAAACTGTTCTGAGTGCTGAAAATACTCAGAATAACTCTAATATGTCTTGCGTAAATCATTGCAAGATTTAAATACGAAGAAAAATAAATGTGTTGGTCATCTGCCGAAAAATAGTTTGTTCCAATTAGCTAGGCATAATATAAAGTCAAAATGTGGCTTACATTTCTTGATGGTCTTGAAGCGTAGCGAACCTGGTTTGTACCAGATTTATCCATAGACATGCCCTATCGGACAAACACGTATAATCCTTGTATCGGCCGCCATTATATACCCACAATCCGTCTAACAAGACATAGTGGTAATATCTCTTGACGTTTGAAGCAACTGTTGATCCATTTTAATATGGGCTTCTGTTAAAGCCATAACAGTTTGCTTAAATGGGGTCAGATCTAAATGATCTATTCTCAGATATGTCAGTTGTAACATAACTCACGGTAATCTTTTCAGTACAAGAAAACACTGACAATCTAACCAATCAACGGCTGTTCTGAAGATCGTTCCCTGGGCATGGCTTCACACCATCTACCATGCGCGAAGCAACATGTCGTTTCCCTGCGTTGGCTAATGAACACCACCGTGATAGACTGGTCTTCAGTGTACTGATAGATCGAAGAGGTTATTAAGTTACAAATATGAAAACTGATTAAATTGGACTTAAAATATCCAAGTATTAGGTTATTACTGGACTGTGACAAAGTACTAATTCCAGACAAAGTCTAGCATATGTCCATGTGAAAATAAAAATATTTCACCAGTGTCCGTTGAAAAATATCAATCACTTCAGTGATTCTCCTTGCCGGAAACTTACTAAGTTCCGCTCGTAGCGCAGCACTTTTGTGACTATCACAACTTTGAAAATAACTTCTGCGTAGATCCGGCAACCATGTGCCTTGGCTCAGCGTAGTAGCACCTTGCTAGGCAAGTGCTTGTGTCGAAGTGAGCTATTGATGCCTGAGCCGGCCGGCTTTTATTCAAAACTGTCAGGGTCAGGCGTCATCAGCTGAAATCTGGAAATCCTCATATCACGGGTATCCCTTGTCCGATTTACTTGATACTAAGTGCATTCTCTTTCATTTGGCCGAGCCAGTAATCTGATCCAAGTCTCAAGTCTCAACTCCATGGTTAACTATTTAATCAATAAATAGCCTCGACCTCTGCTATTACTCGCTACGTCACTTGACATGCTCTTAGCGGTATATTCTTTCCAATTGCTTCGAGAAGCAATGTAGCGCGATATTCAAATATCTCAAATTTCAAAAGCGGCTGTAGCCTTTCCCTTGATATCTAGGTGTCTGAATCTTGGAATACCCATTGGGCACAATATGTCTGATTATTTTTAATGATTAGTTTATATACCAGTAGTGGTTTTTGGCCGGTTCAGATCCCACCACCACCGCTCCACCGCTGGAATACTAAAATGGCAATATCTCGCGAACCAATCAGGCTAGAGACGTGTACGAGGTGTCGTTGAACTCGGGCTGACACTCCCTTTCCAATGGACGACATATTCAACCCCAAAAATAAAACCTACCCTACTAGGGGGTGAAATTGTATTTTTTTAGAGAATCTCTCTTTCCAATTGCAACATGTGAGAGTTTGAATGCCGATATGGAATGAAACGTTGTTCTACACAAGAGACATGTGTTCGGTGGAAAGCCACTATGAATTAGCATGTCCACTCATGGCTTTTGAAGAGGGTGGGGGAGCGGTTCCCTGTGGACGGGTCCTTGTTGACAGGTCCCTGTGGACGGGTCATTGTTGCCGGGTCATTGTGGACGAGTCCTTGTGGACAAGTCCTTGTGGACAGGTCCTTGTGGACAAGTCCTTGTGGACAGGTCCTTGTGGACGAGTCCTTGTGGATGAGTCCTTATTGATGAGCCCCTTTGGACTGATCCCTTTGGACCGGTTCCTACGGACTGGCTCATGAACTTATTTAAATTATGTCAAAGGGCCTAACTACATTTCGCGTGTGTTGAACTGACGTTGTTCCCCAGTCTCTACTACTATAATGGGATAGCGATATGAAAGGAAAGTGGCGAAATACATGTGAACACGTGCGAGATGTCATTATTAGCATTCTCCTTGTGAAACAAGTCACATCCTGTTTTGGTTCATACGTGAGAAAATGCAAGTTCATGTGTAATATGACCTAAAACACAGGTGTTCACCTGTGCACGTGCACGATAAGAGCTAACAAGTCACAACCTGTTTGACAGTGGTGAGAGGTGAAGGGGGGAGAGTCAGTGAAAGAGAGAACACAGGTGAAGAGAGAAGGAAATATGTATTGCTCATCTTATGAATCAATAAGGTTAGGGACCTGTATGAGAGGTCGTTGGACTTGAGGTGACATTCTGTTTTTGAATATATTATTTATTTATGTCAAAAGGGCCTAACTACACTTTTGTTGATATCTCGCTAACTAATAATCAGAGAGGGTCAAGTGAGGTGTCATGGGACTCAGGATGGTCAACCCTTTTCCATGACCAATGAATTTACCCAAACGATCTAAGGTCATTAGCTTTTTAATATCTTATGAATCAATAAGGCTAGGGAACTGTATGAGAGGTCGTTGGACTTGAGGTGACATTCTGTTTTTGAATATATTATTTATTTATGTCAAAAGGACCTAACTGCACTTTTATTAATATCTCGCTAACTAATAATCAGAGAGGGTCAAGTGAAGTGTCATAGGACTCAGGATGGTCAACCCTTTTCCATGATCAACGAATTTACCCAAAAGATTCAAAACAGCAAGGTCATTGACCTATGATTTTATAAGATAATAATCAGAGAGGCTCAAGTGAAGTGTCATGGGACTCAGGATGGTCAACCCTTTCCCATGACCAACGAATTTACCCAAAAGATTCAAAAAACAGCAAGGTCATTGACCTAATATTTTATAAACTAATAATCGAATATCAACATGTGAGGTGTTATAGGACTTAGAATGGTCAACCCTTTCCCATGGCCAATGAATTTACCCAAAATACCCAATACATCAAGGTCATCGACCTGAGATTTTATAAACTAATAATCGGATACGAACATGTGAGATGTTTACCATGTATGTGATGAAACATAGCTAGGTAGAGAAAGAATTAGTGTAGGCTACATGTATAGTGATTGACAAGTCTTTTACCATTGAAACTTGTTTTTCAGATCAAACTGCAGTATAGAGAGAGTATAGGTAGTAGGTATGGGTTAATAAATGACGAACGGTGTACACACAAACTCTGATTTATCGATTCAAGAATTAAGAGTAGACTATCTTTAATTGATTGGTTAAAGAGGATAGCTAAAACACAAAAATGCTCAGTGGTTACCGGGACAAGATGGTCGCTACACACACAACAAGCTTTAAATACTTGAGGCTAATAATCTATACACACACACTCGCTTGTTCTAAACTAAACTGTGTTGCTGTCAGTGCTCAGACAGTAGGCTGATGACAATAAATGCATTGCTATCAGAAATATAATCATTTCCGGTTGTATAATGTTACCAGCTATCCATTTTATGTTGCAGTGTTAAGCACTTTTAGCTCTTGTACTGGTGGTCTTAACTCGATTTCCAGGTCTCATGCCTAGAACGAGTCAAACTAAGAAACAAGGGCATGGTGGTGTAGTGGTTAAGCTGTTAGGCTTTTCACTAGGGTTCTATTTCAGGTTAATATGCATGTCATAAACATATTAAACAAAACAAAACAGAGATAACGTTCAAAACTGATTACATTTGTGTCTTTCCAAATTATTACTTGGATTACAAATACAAAGGTGAACTGGGTTTGATATACAGTTAATGCTGTCTATCACACACTAGACTGTAAGAAAGCCAAAAGAGCAAAAGGCGTAGGTAGAGCAGTGGTAAAATTGTTATATGTAGAGAACTACCTAGCGGTTTTATGAACTGGCAAAGCTATATCGCATAAACAGTGCAGGATACAATCCAGCAATCAAATTTGTATCTTGTGGAACAGAGAAAATGCACTTTTACCTTGATGAATAGCAAATGAGTGCAAATGAATGACCTATGCATTAGCCTACCATAGGGTTATAACCACGAGGTGGAGGTGTGATTCTATATTTTATTGTTTAGAGACATGGCTTTTTTGTAACCAGTAGATTTAGTATTTTGTAAATATTCATTTTTGTAATTGTAAAATAGTGGAAACATTTTTTTTGTAATAGTAAATGTTAAATGTAAACCTAAAAGTTATTTGGGATAAGTGTGCATGTCAAGGATAAATAGCGTGATTGTATTTGTTTTTCAAAGACAGGTATGATTGTGTGAATGTATGACTATAGATAGAATGATAGAGAGAGAGAAAGTGTGTGTGTGTGTGTGTGTGTGTGTGTGTGTAGCATTGATTGTTCAACCAAAGCAAACACGACAAGGTGGGATGGTGGGGTAATTAATGTATATAGCAAATGGTAAATAGTATACTGTAGTTTTTTTAACACTTGTGTTTTTTTAAATGCAGCGGTAGATAGGTGTTATTTTGTAAAACAGTCTTACCTACAGTAGTAGTAATAGTAGTAGTAGTAGTAGTAGTAGGCCTATACGTTTTTGGAAAACAAACAGAAAGAGAATGCACTATTGCCATGGCCAAGCACTTCCATTAAAATAATTTCAAGAAAATTTTAATCAGCAAATGTGTGTTTTACAAAACTAAACTTTCAGCATGGACTAAATCATAAACGTGTCGTCTGTGATATGAAAAAAAAAAAGGAAATCCATGTTTCCATATCAACACAATTTAAAAAACTTAAAACTGACATTTAAAAAATGTAAATGGGAAATTGACAAATGTGTAAACAACAAAATGGAAAATTCTTGTTTCCGTATCATGAAATCCAAAAACTTTAAACTGACATTTTCAAATCGTGTACATGGAAAATTGACAAATGGCAATGTGTGAAATGTGAAAATGAAAAAAAATGAACAAATGGCTATCAGTATTTAAAAAAAAATTAAAACCGTCGTGTTCTATCGTTAAAGTGTGAATCAAACCACATCTACTTATTTGAATCACCCGAGACTTAGTAGACCTGTTATAGTTCTAATATACTATTAAAATTTTATGATAAAACTCGAATTGAACTCAAGAGCTTTAGAGTGCCAGCTAACTATTATAACAGTTACGTCACAAAGACAACTTTACACTACTCTTAATGAACAATAATAAGAAAAAGAATAATAAATATTGAAATTTTTTAAAGAATTAACATGATGATACTGTTTCTGTTGCACTGTCTGCTAGCTACTAGCCAGCAGCTGGGGTCTTAGAAAACGATACAGTTGACATTTTGCAATGAAATGTGACATGTTTCAAAGTATAGTATTATGGGTTGCTGTTGAGTAAAAACTAATCCTGTACAAGGAAGCAAGGGTTCGAACCCCTTACCTAACATTACTGTTGCCTGAACATGGCTTGACGACACTGTATTATTATGATACTCGGTACACAAACCATAGATAGAGTGTATTGTTTAAGATCACTTTCTTTCTGAACATAGGTGGAGATTGTTGATGGTTAACAATGGCATTAATATAGTAGGACGTGGGTATAGCAATTAAGAAAAAACAGACAATACCCATACAATATTTTGATTTATTTAATATAAGTACTTGTACAATAGTTACATTCAAAATACATTTCTTTTTTCTCTATTACTATTTAGTCCTTTCTGATTCTCTTGCATATGAAGGGTAGATAACCTTGTAGTTCAGCCCCTTAAAACAACAACAACACAACCTTTTGCATAGTTTGTGATGTTGATGACTCTTGAGATGTGGAAGATGTATTAAACATAACTTTTACAGCAGGAGTTAAATGTTGCTCAATAAACACTGCACTATTTTGAGTAGCAACATTTTTTTCTTGTACTAGCTTTTTAGCATTGTCATGATTAATTGTTGACACCAACAGTGTTTCATTTGGTGCACCACATTGATGATCACTCACACTTAAATCTTACCATTTCTACTTTTTAGATTGCCTCGACATTTTTTTTGACCTGTCTTTTGAGCATTGCCAAAATATTATCCCTTTTACATTTTGACGATTATAGTTATAAGAGTAGCCTTTATAGAGTACACGTTGTTTACCTTTGTTAGTTTTAGTAAGTTCCATATTAGCAACTAACCTGTTAGTATGATTTGCTCACTACAAAGGTTATAACTGTTCTGATAATAAAATCATTTAGCTTTGGCTTTTATATTTAATATGTGCAGTTTGAAGTGATAGCAAAAGTGAGAGCAAAGTGGTAGCATAACGGTAGAAAATATAACATGTATTGTTAAGAAATAGTTTAAGCGGTTATGTGGATCCATTACATAATAATTTTAGCACGACGAAGCTCATTTTCTATATCCAATAGTTCTTCCTCATATTCAGTATAACCAGCCTGTTTATAGACATGCAGTTGCTGAAGCCGCCGGATTAGCTTACTTGGATTGTTCCAGTAGACAAATTTAACAAATGATTTTTTAGGTGTAAACAAAGCATTACCATTATCATTATTATCTTCATCATCAACATCATCATCATAACCATTATCATTATCATCATCATCATCATCATCATGATCATTATAATCCTCATCACTATTACTATATAGTCCTTTTTGATCCTTTTGCAATACCACATTTTGCACAGTCTGTGTTGTCTTTGATAATGTTGGGAGTTTTTCAGACATTGACAACTGTCCTAACACGACTTTCTGAGGAGATGATACATGCTTATTTACAAACAATGCACTATCTTGAGCTGCAATATCTTTTTCTGGGACAAGTGTTTTAGCATTTTGAAGAGTTTTTTTAAACAGCAACGATGTTTTATCTGGTACACTACATTGATGATCACTCACACTTAAGACATCACTATTTTTAATTTTCAGCTCACCTCGACAATGTTTTGAACGATGTTTTTAACAACGCCAAATAACAGTTCCATTTTTATTAGTTCGTTTTACAATATATGTATATCCGTTATAGAATGCGTATGGCATACCATTGCTATTTGTTGATACTTCCATGTCAATTGTCAAGCATGAACTAATCTCTAGCAAAGTTCACTCGATAATATAAATAATAGTTTAAAGTGAGAGGAAAAGTGGGTGCAAGAGTGGGTGCAAGAGTGGGTGCAAGAGTGGGTGCAAGAGTGGGTGTAAGAGTGGGTGCAAGAGTGGGTGCAAGAGTGGGTGCAAGAGTAGGTGCAAGAGTGGGTGCAAGAGTGGGTGCAAGAGTGGGTGTAAGAGTGGGTGCAAGAGTGGGTGCAAGAGTGGGTGCAAGAGTGGGTGTAAAAGGGAGTGCAAGAGTGGGTGCAAAAGTGGGTGTCGCTTATAGTCGGCATGAATTTTACTAGAATGTGATTTGAGTAAATGTAATTTCTAAACCCAAGTAGTGAATAGTCAGTTGGTTTTGATCTATGCAAGCGTTAACATGTCACATACACTGGTGATGGATACTCAAGGCTTTAAGGTCAACGAAAACAAGTACAGTATATATTTAAAGAGGTGGCTATCATTGATTGCACAACACGCGGTTTACCATACCTTTTTTTCGGACTAGTGTTTTAACATTTGAAGTATTTTTTAAACAGCAACGATGTCTTATCTGATACACTACATTGATGATCACTCACACTTAAGACCTAACTATTTTTACTTTTTAGTTCACTTTGACACTGTTTGAAACGATGTTTTGAACAATGTCAAATAACAGTTCCATTTTATTGGTTCGTTTTGCAATATACGTATAACCTTTATAGTATGCATATGGCTTACCATAACTATTCGTTGATACTTTCATATCAATTTTCAAGCATGAAATAATCTACAATAAATTTCGCTCGATAATAGAAATAATAGTTTGAAGTGAGTGCAAATGTGGGTGCAAAAGTGAGTGTAAAAGTGAGTGCAAAAGTGGGTGCAAAAGTGAGTGCAAAAGTGAATGTAAAAGTGAGTGCAAAAGTGGGTGTAGTTTATAGTAGGCATGATTTTTTACTGGAATGTGATTTGAGTAAATGTAATTTCTAAACCCAAGTAGTGAGTAGTCAGTTGGTTTTGATTTATGCAAGCGTAAACATGTCTCATACACTGATGATGGATACTCAAGGCTTCATGGTCAACAAAAACAAGTATATAGTTAAAGAGGTAACTATTATTGATTGCACAACACTGAATCTATTTTTGATATTTTGACAAAGGGTCTAAGTGCACTTTTGTTAATATCTCGCAAACCAATAAGACTAGGGCATTGTATGAGGTATTGTTGGACTTTTTGCCGAAGACTGCTGGTAAACACCTATGTTCCCACGACCTTTTTAAAGATGGCGGCTAACCCACGAGGGGTGATTAAAAAGTAATCCAAGCGGCGCTTGTCGATAAGCAAACCAATAATCATAAGGGGGGGGGGGTATGACAGAGCTTGAGGCGATAACCCCTTTTGATTGATCCCTGTTGATTTGCCCCTTTGGACTGGTCCCCGTTGACTACTCCCTCTGGACGGGTCCTTTTTGAAGGGAGTCATTTTTGACGGGGCCCTGCTGACGGGTCACTGTGGACGGGTCCCTGTTGACAGGTCCTTTTGACTAATCCCTTTGGACCCGTCCCTTTGACATAATTTGGCTAAATGCATGGGTCAACCCATAGGGATCAGTCCAAAGGGACCGGTCCAAAGGGATTAGTCAAAAGGACCTGTCAACAGGGACCCGTCCACAGTGACCCGTCAGCAGGGCCCCGTCAAAAATGACTCCCTTCAAAAAGGACCCGTCCAGAGGGAGTAGTCAACGGGGACCAGTCCAAAGGGGCAAATCAACAGGGATCAATCAAAAGGGGTTATCGCCTCAAGCTCTGTCATACCCCCCCCCCCCTTATGATTATTGGTTTGCTTATCGACAAGCGCCGCTTGGATTACTTTTTAATCACCCCTCGTGGGTTAGCCGCCATCTTTAAAAAGGTCGTGGGAACATAGGTGTTTACCAGCAGTCTTCGGCAAAAAGTCCAACAATACCTCATACAATGCCCTAGTCTTATTGGTTTGCGAGATATTAACAAAAGTGCACTTAGACCCTTTGTCAAAATATCAAAAATAGATTCAGTGTTGTGCAATCAATAATAGTTACCTCTTTAACTATATACTTGTTTTTGTTGACCATGAAGCCTTGAGTATCCATCATCAGTGTATGAGACATGTTTACGCTTGCATAAATCAAAACCAACTGACTACTCACTACTTGGGTTTAGAAATTACATTTACTCAAATCACATTCTAGTAAAAAATCATGCCTACTATAAACTACACCCACTTTTGCACTCACTTTTACATTCACTTTTGCACTCCCTTTTGCACCCACTTTTGCACTCACTTTTACACTCACTTTTGCACCCACATTTGCACTCACTTTAAACTATTATTTCTATTATCGAGCGAAATTTATTGGAGATTATTTCATGCTTGGAAATTGATATGAAAGTATCAACGAATAGTTATGGTAAGCCATATGCATACTATAAAGGTTATACGTATATTGCAAAACGAACCAATAAAATGAAACTCTTATTTGACATTGTTCAAAACATCGTTTCAAACAGTGTCAAAGTGAACTAAAAAGTAAAAATAGTTAGGTCTTAAGTGTGAGTGATCATCAATGTAGTGTGGCAGATAAGACATCGTTACTGTTTAAAAAAATACTTCAAATGTTAAAACACTAGTCCGATAAAAAGGTATGGTAAACCGCGTGTTGTGCAATCAATGATAGCCACCTCTTTAAATATATACTGTACTTGTTTCCGTTGACCTTAAAGCCTTGAGTATCCATCACCAGTGTATGTGACATGTTTACGCTTGCATAGATCAAAACCAACTGACTATTCACTACTTGGGTTTAGAAATTACATTTACTCAAATCACATTCTAGTAAAATTCATGCCTACTATAAGCGACACCCACTTTTGCACCCACTCTTGCACTCCCTTTTACACCCACTCTTGCACCCACTCTTGCACCCACTCTTGCACCCACTCTTACACCCACTCTTGCACCCACTCTTGCACCCACTCTTGCACCTACTCTTGCACCCACTCTTGCACCCACTCTTGCACCCACTCTTGCACCCACTCTTGCACCCACTTTTCCTCTCACTTTAAACTATTATTTATATTATCGAGTGAACTTTGCTAGAGATTAGTTCATGCTTGACAATTGACATGGAAGTATCAACAAATAGCAATGGTATGCCATACGCATTCTATAAAGGATATACATATATTGTAAAACGAACTAATAAAAATGGAACTGTTATTTGGCGTTGTTCAAAACATCGTTCAAAACATTGTCGAGGTGAGCTGAAAAGTAAAAATAGTGATGTCTTAAGTGTGAGTGATCATGAATGTAGTGTACCAGATAAAACATCGTTGCTGTTTAAAAAAACTCTTCAAAATGCTAAAACACTTGTCCCAGAAAAATATATTGCAGCTCAAGATAGTGCATTGTTTGTAAATAAGCATGTATCATCTCCTCAGAAAGTCGTGTTAGGACAGTTGTCAATGTCTGAAAAACTCCCAACATTATCAAAGACAACACAGACTGTGCAAAATGTGGTATTGCAAAAGGATCAAAAAGGACTATATAGTAATAGTGATGAGGATTATAATGATCATGATGATGATGATGATGATGATGATAATGATAATGGTTATGATGATGATGATGTTGATGATGAAGATAATAATGATAATGGTAATGCTTTGTTTACACCTAAAAAATCATTTGTTAAATTTGTCTACTGGAACAATCCAAGTAAGCTAATCCGGCGGCTTCAGCAACTGCATGTCTATAAACAGGCTGGTTATACTGAATATGAGGAAGAACTATTGGATATAGAAAATGAGCTTCGTCGTGCTAAAATTATTATGTAATGGATCCACATAACCGCTTAAACTATTTCTTAACAAAACATGTTATATTTTCTACCACTATGCTACCACTTTGCACTCACTTTTGTTATCACTTCAAACTGCACATATTAAATACAAAAACCAAAGCTAAATGATTTTATTATCAAAACAGTTATAACCTTTGTAGTGAGCAAATCATACTAACAGGTTAGTTGCTAATATGGAACTTACTAAAACTAACAAAGGTAAACAACGTGTACTCTATAAAGGCTACTCTTATAACTATAATCGTCAAAATGTAAAAGGGATAATATTTTGGCAATGCTCAAAAGACAGGTCAAAAAAAATGTCGAGGCAATCTAAAAAGTAGAAATGGTAAGATTTAAGTGTTAGTGATCATCAATGTGGTGCACCAAATGAAACACTCTTGGTGTCAACAATTAATCATGACAATGCTAAAAAGCTAGTACAAGAAAAAATGTTGCTACTCAAAATAGTGCAGTGTTTATTGAGCAACATTTAACCCCTGCTGTAAAAGTTATGTTTAATACATCTTCCACATCTCAAGAGTCATCAACATCACAAACTATGCAAAAGGTTGTGTTGTTGTTGTTTTAAGGGGCTGAACTACAAGGTTATCTACCCTTCATATGCAAGAGAATCAAAAAGGACTAAATAGTAATAGAGAAAAAAGAAATGTATTTTGAATGTAACTATTGTACAAGTACTTATATTAAATAAATAAAAATATTGTATGGGTATTGTCTGTTTTTCTTAATTGCTATACCCACGTCCTACTATATTAATGCCATTGTTAACCATCAACAATCTCCACCTATGTTCAGAAAGAAAGTGATCTTAAACAATACACTCTCTCTATGGTTTGTGTACCGAGTATCATAATAATACAGTGTCGTCAAGCCATGTTCAGGCAATAGTAATGTTAGGTAAGGGGTTCGAACCCTTGCTTCCTTGTACAGGATTAGTTTTTACTCAACAGCAACCCATAATACTATACTTTGAAACATGTCACATTTCATTGCAAAATGTCAACTGTATCGTTTTCTAAGACCCCAGCTGCTGGCTAGTAGCTAGCAGACAGTGCAACAGAAACAGTGTCATCATGTTCATTCTTTAAAAAATTTCAATATTTATTATTCTTTTTCTTATTATTGTTCATTAAGAGTAGTGTAAAGTTGTCTTTGTGACGTAACTGTTATAATAGTTAGCTGGCACTCTAAAGCTCTTGAGTTCAATTCGAGCTTTATCATAAAAGTTTAAAAGTATATTAGAACTATAACAGGTCTACTAAGTCTCGGGTGATTCAAATAAGTAGATGTGATTTGATTCATACTTTAACGATAGAACACGACGGTTTTTAATTTTTTTTTTAAATAATGATAGCCATTTGTTCATTTTTTTTCATTTTCACATTTCACACATTGCCATTTGTCAATTTTCCATGTACACGATTTGAAAATGTCAGTTTAAAGTTTTTGGATTTCATGATACGGAAACAAGAATTTTCCATTTTGTTGTTTACACATTTGTCAATTTCCCATTTACATTTTTTAAAGGTCAGTTTTAAGTTTTTTAAATTGTGTTGATATGGAAACATGGATTTCCTATTTTTTTCATATCACAGACGACACGTTTATGATTTAGTCCATGCTGAAAGTTTAGTTTTGTAAAACACACATTTGCTGATTAAAATTTTCTTGAAATTATTTTAAAGGAAGTGCTTGGCCATGGCAATAGTGCATTCTCTTTCTGTTTGTTTTCCAAAAACGTATAGTCCTACTACTACTACTACTACTACTACTACTAATACTACTACTGTAGGTAAGACTGTTTTACAAAATAACACCTATCTACCGCTGCATTTAAAAAACACAAGTGTTAAAAAAAACTACAGTATACTATTTACCATTTGCTATATACATTAATTACCCCACCATCCCACCTTGTCGTGTTTGCTTTGGTTGAACAATCAATGCTACACACACACACACACACACACACACACTTTCTCTCTCTCTATCATTCTATCTATAGTCATACATTCACACAATCATACCTGTCTTTGAAAAACAAATACAATCACGCTATTTATCCTTGACATGCACACTTATCCCAAATAACTTTTAGGTTTACATTTAACATTTACTATTACAAAAAAATGTTTCCACTATTTTACAATTACAAAAATGAATATTTACAAAATACTAAATCTACTGGTTACAAAAAAGCCATGTCTCTAAACAATAAAATATAGAATCACACCTCCACCTCGTGGTTATAACCCTATGGTAGGCTAATGCATAGGTCATTCATTTGCACTCATTTGCTATTCATCAAGGTAAAAGTGCATTTTCTCTGTTCCACAAGATACAAATTTGATTGCTGGATTGTATCCTGCACTGTTTATGCGATATAGCTTTGCCAGTTCATAAAACCGCTAGGTAGTTCTCTACATATAACAATTTTACCACTGCTCTACCTACGCCTTTTGCTCTTTTGGCTTTCTTACAGTCTAGTGTGTGATAGACAGCATTAACTGTATATCAAACCCAGTTCACCTTTGTATTTGTAATCCAAGTAATAATTTGGAAAGACACAAATGTAATCAGTTTTGAACGTTATCTCTGTTTTGTTTTGTTTAATATGTTTATGACATGCATATTAAACTGAAATAGAACCCTAGTGAAAAGCCTAACAGCTTAACCACTACACCACCATGCCCTTGTTTCTTAGTTTGACTCGTTCTAGGCATGAGACCTGGAAATTGAGTTAAGACCACCAGTACAAGAGCTAAAAGTGCTTAACACTGCAACATAAAATGGATAGCTGGTAACATTATACAACCGGAAATGATTATATTTCTGATAGCAATGCATTTTTTGTCATCAGCCTACTGTCTGAGCACTGACAGCAACACAGTTTAGTTTAGAACAAGCGAGTGTGTGTGTATAGATTATTAGCCTCAAGTATTTAAAGCTTGTTGTGTGTGTAGCGACCATCTTGTCCCGGTAACCACTGAGCATTTTTGTGTTTTAGCTATCCTCTTTAACCAATCAATTAAAGATAGTCTACTCTTAATTCTTGAATCGATAAATCAGAGTTTGTGTGTACACCGTTCGTCATTTATTAACCCATACCTACTACCTATACTCTCTCTATACTGCAGTTTGATCTGAAAAACAAGTTTCAATGGTAAAAGACTTGTCAATCACTATACATGTAGCCTACACTAATTCTTTCTCTACCTAGCTATGTTTCATCACATACATGGTAAACATCTCACATGTTCGTTTCCGATTATTAGTTTATAAAATCTCAGGTCGATGACCTTGATGTATTGGGTATTTTGGGTAAATTCATTGGCCATGGGAAAGGGTTGACCATTCTAAGTCCTATAACACCTCACATGTTGATATTCGATTATTAGTTTATAAAATATTAGGTCAATGATCTTGCTGTTTTGTTGAATCTTTTGGGTAAATTCGTTGGTCATGGGAATGGGTTGACCATCCTGAGTCCCATGACACTTCACTTGAGCCTCTCTGATTATTATCTTATAAAATCATAGGTCAATGACCTTGCTGTTTTGAATCTTTTGGGTAAATTCGTTGATCATGGAAAAGGGTTGACCATCATGAGTCCTATGACACTTCACTTGACCCTCTCTGATTATTAGTTAGCGAGATATTAATAAAAGTGCAGTTAGGTCCTTTTGACATAAATAAATAATATATTCAAAAACAGAATGTCACCTCAAGTCCAACGACCTCTCATACAGGTCCCTAGCCTTATTGATTCATGAGATATTAAAAAGCTAATGACCTTAGATCTTTTGGGTAAATTCATTGGTCATGGAAAAGGGTTGACCATCCTGAGTCCCATGACACCTCACTTGACCCTCTCTGATTATTAGTTAGCGAGATATCAACAAAAGTGTAGTTAGGCCCTTTTGACATAAATAAATAATATATTCAAAAACAGAATGTCACCTCAAGTCCAACGACCTCTCATACAGGTCCCTAACCTTATTGATTCATAAGATGAGCAATACATATTTCTTTCTCTCTTCACCTGTGTTCTCTCTTTCACTGACTCTCCCCCCTTCACCTCTCACCACTGTCAAAACAGGTTGTGACTTGTTAGCTCTTATCGTGCACGTGCACTGGTGAACACCTGTGTTTTAGGTCATATTACACATGAACTTGCATTTTCTCACGTATGAACCAAAACAGGATGTGACTTGTTTCACAAGGAGAATGCTAATAATGACATCTCGCACGTGTTCACATGTATTTCGCCACTTTCCTTTCATATCGTTATCCCATTATAGTAGTAGAGACTGGGGAACAACGTCAGTTCAACACACGCGAAATGTAGTTAGGCCCTTTGACATAATTTAAATAAGTTCATGAGCCAGTCCGTAGGAACCGGTCCAAAGGGAACAGTCCAAAGGGGCTCATCAACAAGGACTCATCCACAAGGACTCGTCCACAAGGACCTGTCCACAAGGACTTGTCCACAAGGACCTGTCCACAAGGACTTGTCCACAAGGACTCGTCCACAATGACCCGGCAACAATGACCCGTCCACAGGGACCTGTCGACAAGGACTCGTCCACAGGGAACCGCTCCCCCACCCTCTTCAAAAGCCATGAGTGGACATGCTAATTCATAGTGGCTTTCCACCGAACATATGTCTCTTGTGTAGAACAACGTTTCATTCCATATCGGCATTCAAACTCTCACATGTTGCAATTGGAAAGAGTGATTCTCTAAAAAAAAAAACAATTTCACCCCCTAGTAGGGTAGGTTTTATTTTTGGGGTTGAATATGTTGTCCATTGGAAAGGGAGTGTCAGCCCGAGTTCAATGACACCTCGTACAAGTCTCTAGCCTGATTGGTTCGCGAGATATTGCCATTTTAGTATTCCAGCGGTGGAGCGGTGGTGGTGAGATCTGAATCGGCCAAAAACCACTACTTATACCGAATATTACATCCCCAAAGAAACAACTCCTGAGATATCGTTATTCAATGAAATGCACGTTTACCCCCTTAACACCTCTTTAAAACCCGAATAAACAAAAATCATTCCTTAGTTGACGTTTCTGACATTCAGCGAACATATTCCCAAAATTTCATGTTTCCAACTTTAATAGTTTTCGCTGGGCGTGATGAGGGAGTGAGTCAGACAGGACATTTTATTTCAATTATTTTTACCAGAATGTCACCCCTCCCCATGGGCCCCTTAAATTGGATTGATGAAAAAACCCTTGAACACCTAGTAAACTTATTTTTAAGCTGTCTTTTCCCCCTGAGTTTGATGAGTGAGTGAGTGTCAGTCAGTCAGGTCATCTTCTCTCCTTCCCTCCCCCCCCCCCAGAAGTTCACCCCACCCCATTGGCCCCTTAAATTAATTGATGAAAGAACGGTCGAACACCGATTTACTTACTTTTTAAGCTGATTTCTTTTTTCACTGAGTTTCAAATTTCTCGCCTATGTCGTTTAAGATAATAATAATAATAATGTTATTGGTTTTACGTCCCTTTTAACTACCCTGGCTTTTAGAGACGCCGGGGTTCCGGAATTTTGCCCCGAAGGGGATCTTTAACGTGCCAGTTAATGTACTGACACGGCTCCCTCGCATTTGCGCACCCTCAAATGCCAGCTGACTGCGCCAGGTCTCGAACCTGCAACCTTGGGCTCAGCAAGCGAGAACGTTACCCCTGAGCCACGCAGCCAGACTGTCGTTTAAGAGATAGGCCCACACGCTCCGTTAGGAATCCTTCAACCCCCACTTTTCACCCCTTTCACCTCATAATACACCACATCGAAAAACCCTTAGACACATGTCTGCTTATTTTTAATGATTAGTTTATATGCCGAGTATCACATCAACAAATGAAACCACTCGTGAGATATTGTTATTCAATGAAATTCAGGTTTAACCCCCTTAAGACCCCTTTAGAACCTGAATATCCGAAAACCCTCCCTTAGTGTCCGGTTTTGACATACAACGAACTTATCCCCGAAATGCCATGTTTCCCACTTCAATATTTTTGGCTGTGCGATGATGAGTGAGTGAATGTGTCAGGACATTTTCTTTCAATTTTTCTTTTCTTCAGAATTTCACCCCTCCCGATGAACCCCTTCAATTTGATTGATCAAAAAAATCTGTCGTAAAGCTATTTACTTACTTTAAAGCTGTTTTCCCCCTGAGTTTGATGAGTGAATCAGTCAGTCAATCAGTTAGGGCACTTCCTTTCCTATTCCCCCCCCCCCAGAATTTCACCCCTCCCCATGGGCCCTTTAAATTGGATTTATGAAATAACGGTCAAACACATATTGACTTATTTTTTATGCTGATTTTTTCCCGCTGAGTTTCAAACTCCTCGCCTATGTCGTTTAAGAGATACACGCTCCGTTAGGAATCTTTCAATCCCCACTTTTCACCTCTTTCACCTCATAATATACACCACGTCGAAAAAACCCCCAGACACGTGTCTTCTTACTTTTTAATGATGAGTTTATATGCCCTGTATCACATCCCCCAATGAAACCAATCGGGAGATATTGTTACTCAATGAAATGCAGGTTTAACCCCCTTAAGACCCCTTAAGAACCTGAATAACCGAAAATCCCCCCTTAGGCCTAGTAGACGGTTTTGACATACAATGAACATATCCCCAACTGTCATGTTTCTAACTTCAATAATTTTGGCTGTGCGATGATGAGTGAGTGAGTGAGTGACTCAGGATATTTTCTTTCAATTTTCTTTTTTCATAATTTCACTCCTCCCCATGAACCCATTAAATTTGATTTATAAAATAAAACTGTCGAACTTACTTTGAAGCATTTTCCCCCCCTGAGTTTGAAGAGTGAGCCAGTCAGTCAATCAGTTAGGACACTTACTTTCCTGTCCCCCCCCCCGAATTTCACCCCTCCCCATGGGCCCCTTAAATTGGATTTATGAAAAAACGGTCTAACACATATTTACTTCTTTTTTATGTTGATATTTTTCGCTGAGTTTCAAACTCCTCGCCTATGTCGTTTAAGAGATACACGCTCCATTAGGAGTCATTCAATACTCACTTTTCACCCCTTTCACCTCATAATATATACCACATCAAAAAACCCTCAGACACGTGTCTTCTTATTTTTAATGATGAGATTATATGCCGAGTAACACATCCCCCAATGGTACCAATCGGGAGATATTGCTATTCAATGAAATGCAACTCTACCCCTTAATACCCCTTTAGAACCTGAATATCCAAAAATCCTCTCTTAGTGGGCATTTGCGGCCCTTGAGGAAGCTGCATACCAAATTTAATTTCAATCCGTTCGGTGGTTTCTGAGATTTCGTGATGAAGGAATGAGTGAGTGAGTGTGTGAGTGGTATTGACAAATATATAGTAGATAGTGTCAAGACTTTGTTATGCTAAACCCGGTTGACAGTGCTGTGTGAGCGGTTGAGTAACTAACGGGATTTCAAGTAAAGATCCTCTTTTTCTATACCGGTAGTGCAGAGCACAATTGGCATCCAGTCGGCCGTGTCTCGACTTGAGCTGTTGCCATGGAAACTATCTGCCTTGCCAGTCCTTCATGAGTATATTTTATGATTTGATTAGCCTGTGTTTGAGTGCAAAAGGGCCGAAATCAGAAGAATGAGAAAGACTATCGAAAATGCATGTAGCCAGCGGTTCCTTCTGGGTCCTAAACTATGTGTATGCAAAATTTGGTTGAGATTGGTGGAACGGTGTAGATTTGTATACGGAACCAACCCACCCACATACATACATACATACAGACTTTCACTTTTATATATAAGACAAGCTGTACCCGGCATGCGTTGCAATGCCAATCAAAGAAAGTGTAGGCGTTGAAATTCTGTTTCTTGAAGTGCTTTTGGTTACACAACATGTTTTTCAATTTCCGTTAACTGCCTCTAAGCTATGGTAAAATGGATTTTCTAATTTAGAACCATTCGTGGGAGCGTGCACAACAACTTTCAAAAGTTTCATCGCAATCGGATTAATGGCATATGAACGTATACGGGATTTTGTTTGAACGATTCGTGCGCTGTCACTCATTTGTCGAATCTACTTGTAGGCTACCTATTGAGAAATGGATTTACTAAGTCGAAACCCTACCCTGGCATGTACACAATAACTCATCAAGGTTTCATCACAATCGAAGAAGGTTATTTGATCGCATAGGAGATTTTGTTAAAACGCTTCGCTCGTCGTCACCCATTTGTTGCATATACTCGTGCGCTACCTATTGTGAAATGGATTCACTAAGTCGAAACCCTTCCCTGGCGTGTACACAATAACTCATCAATGATTCATTGCAATCGGATGAATGGTATATGCACGTATACGGGGTTTTGTTTAAACGATTCGTGCGCTGTCACTCATTTGTTGAATCTACTCGTGCGCTACCTATTGAGAAATGTACTACTAATTCGAAGCCCTTCCCTGGCGTGTATACAATAACTCATCAAGGTTTCATCGCAATCGAAGAATGTTATATGAACGCAATAGGGGATTTTGTTGAAACGCTTCGCGCGTCGTCACCCATTTGTTGCATCTACTCCTGCGCTACTTGTTGTAAAATGGATTTACTAAGTCCCCTTCCCTGGCGGGTACACAATAACTGATCAATGTTTCATCGCAATCGGATGAATAGTATATGAACGCATACCTGATTTTGTTAAACGATTCGCGCTCCGTCACTCATTTGTTGAATCTACTCGTGCGCTACCTACAATAAAATGTATTTACTAAGTTAGAAACCGTCACGTAAGTGTCCACAACATCTCACCCAAGTTTCATCGCTATCGGACTAATGGGATATGAAGACATAGGGGACTGTATTGAAACGCTCCGCGTGTCGTCGTTCATTTGTCGAATCTACTCGTGTGCTACCTACTGTGAAATGTATTTACTAAGCCAGAAACCTTCCTTGGGGTGTCCACCATATTTCACCCAAGTTTCACCGCTAACGGCAGAATGGTATATGACCTTATACGGGACTTTGTTGAAACGCTTCGCGCGTCGTCCCTCATTTGTTGAATCTACTTGTGCGCTGCATATTGTATAGTGGATTTACTAAGCCAGAAATTTTCCATGACGTGTACACAACATCTCACCCAAGTTTCATAGCTACGGACGAATGGTATATGAATGCATACGGGACTTGGTTGAAACGCTTCGCGTGTCGTCGCTCATTTGTTGATTCTACTCTTGCGCTACATATTTTAATATGGTTGTACTCAGCCAGAAACCTTCCCTGGAGTGTACACAACATCTCACCCAAGTTTCATCGCAATCAGATGAATGGTATGTGAACTTATACGGGACGTTGTCGAAACGCTTCGCGCGTAGTCACTCATTTGTTGAATATAAACGTGCGCTTCGTATTGTAAAATGGATTTACTTAGCCAGAAACCTTTCCTGGAGTGTACACAATAATTCACCAAACATTTATCACTATCAGACGAAGGGTATATGACTTTATACGGGACTTTGTTGAAGCGCTTCGCGTGTCATCGCTCATTTGTTGAATCTACTGGTGCGCTACCTATTGTAAAATGTATGTACTAAGCCAGAAACCTTCCCAGGAGTGTACACAACATCTCACCCAAGTTTCATCGCTATCGGATGAATGGTATATGAAATTATATGGGACTTTGTTGAAATGCTTCGTGCATCGTCGCTCATTTGTTGAATCTGTTCGTGCGCTATCTACTGTGAAATGTATTCACTGATTTTGAAACCTTCACGTAAGTGTACACAACATCTCACCCAAGTTTCATCGCTATCGGACGAATGGTATATGAACACATACGGGACTTGTTTGAAACACTTCGCGCATCGTCACTCATTTGTTGAATCTACGCGTGCGCTACCTATTGTAAAATGGATTTACTAAGTCAGAAACCTTCCTTAGAGTGTACTCAACATCTCACCCAAGTTTCATCGCAATCGGTTGAGTGGTATATGAATGCATAGGAGACATACACACCCACAGACAAACTATCACGTAAGATTGATTTTTATATATATAGATGACTAGCAGGTACCCGCAGCTTCGCTCGCATCATAGTTATGCCATATTGTTATTCAATGAAATGCAGGTGTAACCCCGTTAACACCCCTTTAGATCCTGAATATCCAAAAATCCCTCCTTAGTAGACGTTTTCGACACACAACAAACATACCCCCAAAATATAATTCTTCTAACTTTAATAGTTTTGGTTGGTCGATGAGAGTGAATATCCAAAAATCCTTCCTTAGTGGACGTTTTTCTTCCAGAATTTCACCCCTCCCCATGGGCCCCTTAAATTGGATTGATGAAAAAACGGTCGAATACCTATTTATTTAATTATTTATTTATTTATTATTAAGCTGATTTTTTTCCTCTGAGTTTTAAACTCCTCGCCTATGTCGTTTAAGAGATGCACGCCCTGTTATGAATCCTTCAACCCCCACTTTTCACCCCGTTCACTCATAATATACACCACATCGAAAAACCATTAGACATGTGTCAGCTTATTAGCCTATTTTCAATTTTGAAAAAATAGGCTTATGAGATCACCTTTTGTCCGTGTGTGTGTGCGTGTGTGTGTGTGAGGTGTGTGAGTGTGAGGTGTGTGTGTGTCCCCCTCTAATAACTTTTGAACGGCTGGAGCGATTTCAGTGAAACTCGGCAAAATCATAGAACCATTCTGGCCGACCCCGACCGTGCCCTTCAAATTTTATTGTGTCTTACCAATCCAACATGGCGGTTGTGCGAAATATTTCACCAGCATTCAGTATCTCCGAAACTATTACCGATATCACCCTGATATTGTGTACGGTGATAAAGAGTACTACTAGACGTTCACCTATGAGACTTTCAAAAACCTGGTAACTACAAAACCAACATGGCGGCCAAGCGAAATTGAGACTTTAAATAGACTTTTCTCGCGATTTAACCATCCAAACGTAATGAAACATTGTACAGCAAATGTTTATACACATTGTAATGCACTGGCATCTAATTTAGTTCAATTGTTTACATAACCTCAAAATTGCGGCTGTGAGAAATATTTCACCGGCATTCTATATCTCCTAAACTATTACAGATACACCCTGAAATTTAGTACGGTGATAAAGGGCACTGCTATAAGTTTATCTATGTAAGTTTCATAAACCTGTAAAGTACAAAACGAACATGGCGGCCAAGCGAATTTGAAACATTTTAATACACTTTTCTCGTGATTTAACTCTCCGAGCTCACTGAAATGTGGTACAGTAAATGATTATACATATTGTAATACACTGGCATATAATTCAGTTACATTGTTTACATAACCCCAAGATGGCGGCTGTGCGAAATTTTAAAATTAAGTTTTTATTTCTTGTGTCGTAATCATGCGATCAAAGTGAAAGTTTGAATAATGAACCTACGCAATAATTTTCCTTTAATGGTACATAACTCTATGGCCTATACATATAACAATCCAAAATGGCGAGCATCCGAAATATTTAGACGGTTCTTAATATCTACGAATCTTTTACAGCAATCAAACTGAATTCTTTTATGTTCATAGAGTCTGTGAACATAAGTTCACATATAGGACTTTCAGTAACCTGGTGAGCAGAAATCCAACATGGCGGCGACGCGAACTATACATATTTAAATGAACGTTTCTGGCGATTTAACCATTCGAGTGCAGTAAAACATTGCACGTTAAATACTTATACATATGTTAATCCGCAGGCTTCTAATTTATTTCAATTGTTTTCATAACCACAAGATGGCAGCTGAGCGAAATTTTAAAATATCGTTTTTACTTCTTGTGTTCTAATCATGCGATTGAACTTTGAATATCACACGTACACAATAATCTTCATGTAATAGCACATAAATAAAAATCCAACCTGCGAACCATCTGAAATATTTAGGTGGTTCTCAATATCTACGAATCTATCACAACCTTCAAACTGAAATATTGTATGTTGATAGAGGAAATAAACACGGGTAGGACATATTGAACCCTTTTATCCTCTGTTGGATAAATGATTCTATGTTTTATTTCTCCAATTAATAAATATTTCCACCAGCATCATGAAAGTAGCCAGACGGAGATGAGGAAATTTCAAGCATTGGTTGGAGACAGCGGGGACATACCTGAAGCAGATTGACAATAGGCTAAATACTTTAGCTGTGAAAGGAAATAGCATAGCGATGTGTCAGAAGGACAGGTGTGAGCCGCCTCAAATAGAAGCGACGCGCAGTGAGACATGCTGCTGGTATGTTCATTGTGATATTCGCGCCTAGAAGAAATATGATGCAGTAATGTGAGTGGCTGATGAGCAGGCTGGACACTCCTACGACGCCAAGATCTGCTATGAACCGCCAAATTACAGAAAATGTGAGAACCAATGAGGGAGAACACAGAAATTATTGTAAAGTGTTAAATTCAGTGATAGATAGTCACAGTACTATATTGTAGGGGCAGTATCGTCGATAATTCGCCAACGAACTGTGACAGGGAAAGTAGTACCTGAACAGCGAATTTAGTAGTCAGATATCAAGTGTATAATAATCTAATTTTTGAAGCAGCGCCAGAGATGACACCGACGACTACAGAGGAAGTTTGGTATTCTCAACACTCCGTCCAGATGGCTGAGATGAGATAGAACCATTCAGTTGGGAAATGGCAGCAGACGTTCTTTGACGGGTGACTACAAGAGAGTTGAGTACAAAATAATATTCTTTATTATTTGATAAATTAACTTATGGTTTATGGGACATTTTTTTTGTAAATACATTGCTTGTGTGATTAACGTAGTATATTTAGTTTTGGTCTGACACACTTTTGTATGGAAGCAGCTCGCACGAATGTAGTTAGTGGAAGGTTCTTGTTTTTGTATTGTGTTAACTAACGTAGCTATGTGAACGGCCGTGTTTGCATATGTTACGCAATGCGGTTAAAAACGTCTCTCGGAGATCTGTTGTGTTTCAGAAGTAGGACTGAATTAATGTAATTATACAGTAGATTGGAGGGTAATTAAAATTGTTTAAGATTTATTATTGATCAGATTCAGTGTGACTATTGCCGATTGGAGCAATGTAATTTGTGACGAAGAGTAATCAGCTCTATCGTAGGTTTTAAATATTGTGTTTAATGTTTGTGAGCACCTATTCAGCAGACCTGTGTGAAAAGCGTCATGTCGGTCCCAGATGTGTGTATGTGTGTATTTTTGTAGTATTACAAGCGGGAATTTCAGCTGAGACTGATTTCTGTCAGCTTGGTACCCGGTCCATATTGTATCCTTGCGAGGGCAATTGTGGATATGTGATTATGTCTGACCATATGTTGAGTTGGATGAGATTTTTGTTGCTGTTGATTCCGTGAGGTAACGGAACAGCTGGTCGGCTATTTACATACACTGGACTGGGACACGACAAGTATTTGAGGAAAGGGGGGAGATGTTTCACAAGGCTGTCTGAACGTGCAAAGCATGGTCATTAGTGAGGAGTGCTCGTTGGCTCCCTAATTACTTGAATTACAGATAAGAACTGATCAATGGTAAAAATTTGTTGAAATAAATGGGAGTTGCCTACGAATCACGATAATCTCCGAAGCGTTACCTTAACATGCAGTTTCGTTCATATAAAGTAATCTTAGCCGGTCAGGTTTTTGTTGTTGTTGGTTTATTCCAGGTTTATTTTCATTTCAGTGACCCGTGAGTCATGTGCAATGCTGTCTTTCCTCGTGTGTATTGAGCAATTGGCCAGTTGGTAGCTCATGTTGTTAAGTGCGTCTTCGCGCTAATGAGGATCTCAGAGAGATTCCTGTAAATAATAGATTTGTAGTGTGTGTGTCAGCATTAGAGTTTTTAAGGGTTTTTATTAATGTCATGCCCATATCCATAAACGTTGATTTACGTGATGATTGTTTGTGAGCACCGTGGCTGTTAACCCGTTGTGAACGAACGGTCATCCAAGTACTCATTTTCTCGTAGTTAGTCATCACGCGCACATAAAACTCAAATGCAAGATAGTGGAACTAGGACCCACAATTTTATTATAAAGGGGGAGATCCATCTGACTCCTCAAAGTGTTAGATATTCCTGTCAGGGAATGATTCAGGGAGGATATGTTTTTATTTTTGTTTGTTTATTTTGTTTATGCACAATTAGTTATTAAATCTTATTATTATCTTACGTCTTGTCTCCTTACTTTCTTAATTATAGTTTTAGTCCTATGACCCTTGCCTCAGTAAAGCACGTTGTTTGGCGGACGTAAACACCACACTATGAACTGAGCGCGACCCCTTGATCAAGATTCTTGCATAAAACACTGCTATTCTGAAGGGTTCAATATGAAAATAGGCTATTTAGTTCTTCACGGAACTACTTGTTTTTAATGGTCAGTTTATATGCCAAGTATCACATCCCCAAATGAAACCACTCGTGAGATATTATTATTCAATGAAATGCACGTTTATCCCCTTAACACCCCTTTAGAACCTGAATATCCAAAAATCTTTCCTTAGTGGATGTTTTAGACATACAACGAACATATTCCAAAAAATTCATGTTTCTAACTTCAATAATTTTGGCTGGGCGATGATGAGTGAGTGAGTCAGTCAGGACATTTTCTTTCATTTATTTTTGAGAATTTCACCCCTCCCCATAAACCACTTAAATGGGATTTATGAAAAAAAAAAACGGTCGAACACCTATTTACTTATTTTTGTGCTGATTTTTTTCCGCTGAATTTCAAACTTCTCGCTAATGTTATTTAAGAGATACACGCTCCGTTAAGAATCCTTCAACCCACAATTTTCACCCCATTGACCTCATAATATACACCATATCGATAAACCCTTAGACATAAGTCTGCTTATTTTTATTGATTAATTTATATGCTGAATATCACATCCCCAAATGAAACAACTCGTGAGATATTGTTCATCAATGAAATGCAAGTTTAATCCCCTTAACACCCTTTCAGAACATGAATATCCAAAAATGCATCCTTAGTGGACGTTTTCGACATACAACGAACATATCCCCAAAATTGTAAGTTTCTAACTGCAATAGGTTTGGCTGGGGGATGATGAGTGAATATCCAAAAATCCTTCCTTATTGGACCTCATTCCCCAGAACATCACCCCTCACCATGGGCCCCTTAAATAGGATTTATCAAAAAACGGTCGACCATCTATTTACTTATTTTTCAAGCTGATTTTTCCCCCTGAGTTTCATACATTATGCCTCTGTCTTTTAAGAGATACTTGCTCCGTTAAGAATCCTTCAACCCCCACTTTTCACCCCCTTTCACCTCATAATATACACTACATCGAAAAACCCTTAGACACGTGTCTTCTTATTCTTAATGATGAGTTTATTTGCCGAGTATCGCATCCCCCAAGGGAACCAATCGGGAATATTGTTATTCAATTAAATGCAGGTCTACCGCCTTAATACCCCTTAAGACCCTGAATATCCAAAAATCCTTCCTTAGTGGACGTTTTCGACATACAACGAACATAACCCCGAAATTTCATGTTTCTAACTTCAATAATTTTGGCTGGGCGATGATGAGTGAGTGAGTCAGGACAATTTCTTTCATTTATTTTTCCGAATTTCACCCCTCTCATGAACCCCTTAAATTGGATTTATGAAAAAAAAAAACGGTCAAACACCTATTTACTTAATTTTAAGCTGTTATTCCCCCCTGAATTTGATGAGTGAGTGAGTGAGTTAATCAGTTAGAACAATTTATTTCCTGTTTTTTTTTCCCCCAGAATTTCACTCCTCTCCAAGGGCTCCTTAAATTCGATTTGTGAAAAAACGGTCGAACACATATTTACTTATATTTTAATCTGTTTCTTTTAGCTGAATTTCAAACTTCTCGCCTATGTCGTTTAAGAGATACACGCTCCGTTAGGAATCCTTAAACCCCCACTTTTCACCCCTTTCTCCTTATAATATACATCACATAGAAAAACACTTAGACACACGTCTGCTTATTTTTAATGATTAGTTTATATGCCGAGTATCACATCCACAAAATAATGAAACCACTCGTGAGTTATTGTTATTCAATAAAATGCAGGTTTAACCCCCTTAAGACCCCTTTAGAACCTGAATATCAGAAAATCCTCCCTTGGAGTACGGTTTTGACATACAACGAACATATCCCCAAAATGTCATGTTTCTAACTTCAATAATTTTGGCTGGGCGATGATGAGTGAGTGAGTGAGTGAGTGAGTCAGGACATTTTCTTTCATTTTTTTTTTCAGAATTTCACCCCTCCCCATGTACCCCTTAAATTGGATTTATGAAAAACTGTCAAACACTTATTTACTTACTTTTAAGCAGTTTTCTCTCCCTGAGTTTGAGGAGTGAGTGAGTCAGTCAATCAGTTAGGACACTTTCTTTCCTGTTTCCCCCTCCCCCCAGAATTTCACCCCTCCCCATGGGCCCCTTAAATTGGATTTATGACAAAAAAAACGGTCGAACACCTATTTACTTATCCTTTAAGCTGATTTTTTTCCGCTCAGTTTCAAACTCCTTGCCTATGTCGTTTAAGAGATACACGCTCCGTTAGGAATCCATCAACCCCCACGTTTCACCCCTTTCACCAAATAATATACACCACATCGAAAAACCCTCAGACACGTGTCTTCTTATTTTTAATGATGAGTTTATATGCCGAGTATCACATCCCCCAATGAAACCAATCGGGAGTTATTGTTATTCAATGAAATGCAGGTTTAACCCCTTAAGACCCCTTTAGAACCTGAATATCCGAAAATCCTCCCTTAGTGGACGGTTTTGACATACAATGATCATATCCCCCAAAATGTCATGTTTCTAACTACAATAATTTTGGCTGGGCGATGGTGAGTGAGTCAGGACTTTTTCTTTCAATTTTCTTTTTTAGAATTTCACCCCTCCCCATGAAACCCTTAAATTGGGTTTATGAAAAAACTGTCGAACACCTATTTACTTATTTTTAGCAGTTCTTTTTCCCTCTGAGTTTGATGAGTGAGTCTGTCAATCAATCAGTTAGGACACATCCTATCCTGTTTTTTTCCCCCCAGAATTTCACCCCTCCTCATGGGCCCCTTAAATTGGTTTTATGAAAAAACGGTCAAACACCTATTTACTTATTTTTTAAGCTGATTTTTTTCCGAGGAGCTTCAAGCACCTCGCCTATGTCGTTTAAGAGATACACACTCCGATAAGAATCCTTCAACCCCCACTTTTCACCCCTTTCACCTCATAATATACACCACATCGAAAAACCCTCAGACATGTGTCTTCTTATTTTTAATGATGAGTTTATATGCTGAGTATCACATCCCTCAAAGAAACCAATCAAGAGATATTGTTATTCAATGAAATGCATGTATACCCCCTTAACACGCCTTTAGAACCTGAATATCCAAAAAACCTTCCTTAGTGGGCGTTTTCGACTTACAACGAACATATCCCCAAAATTTCATGTTTCTAACTTTAATAGTTTTGGCTGGGTGATGATGAGTCAGTCAGTCAGTCAGGACACTTGTTTTTATATAAGAGATTAGTTTATATGCCGAGTATCACATCCCCCAATGAAACCAATCGGGAGATATTGCTATTCAATGAAATGCAGGTCTATCCCCTTAACACCCCCTTTAGAACCTGAATATGCAAAAATCCTCTCTTAGTGGGCATTTGCGTCCCTTGAGGAAGCTGCATACCAAATTTCATTCCAATCCGTTCGGTGGTTTCTGAGATTTCGTGATGAATGAATGAGTGAGTGAGTGAGTGAGTGAGTGGTATTTGACAAATATATAGTAGAAGATGGTGTCAAGTCTTTGTTATGCTAAACTCGGTTGACAGGGCTGCGTGAGTAGTTGAGTAACTAACGGGATTTCAAGTAAAGATCCTCATTTTCTATACCCGTAGTGCAGAGCGTGAATGGCATCCAGGCGGCCGTGTCTCGACTTGAGCTATGTTGCCATGGAAACTATCTGCTTTGCCATTCCTTCATGAGCAAATTAGGTAGATTTCATTAGAAAGCTAACTATTGCAATGGGTACCATGTTTCGACTTCCGGAAAATGTCGACATATCTTCGCGTTTCACATCCCCCAGACCCCAAAACCACCGTCAGTTCAAAAGTTTATATATAATTTATATATATATAATCAGTTTCTTGAGGACACGATAACTGCCGTAATTTTGCACCAATCACTTTGAATTTTTTACATAATATGTATCCCTATACAATCTCGGTCGAGTTCGTTAATGGGCAAAATCGGTCGAAGGGAGTGAAAATGGGGGGCTTTTTTTTCGAAAAAGTGAAATTTCGCTATAACTCTCTTAATACGTGATATATCGAATCCATTCAAAGTTCATAATATGTGTCGGATAAGTGCCAAAAATTTATGTCAATTAATTTTTTGATAGCACCAACCATTGACCAAAGGGGTGGAAAAAAGTGGGTTTTTCGGGAAACATTAATCATATCACTCTTAATAGGCACCATATCAAAACCGTACAAAGTGGAAAATATTCCCCTAATAATCACCTAAAACTTTTGTCTGAAAGAATTTTTGATATGACCCACCATTACGCCAAGGGATGAGAAAAATGATTTCGGAATTTTAAAAAATGCCAAGTGCCATCAGAGGTTACCATAACAACGCTTTTAAATTGATAAGGGATGATCTATCAGAGGTTGCCAAGACAACGCCATTGACGAGATCACATTCATTTTTAGCCTACTTTCGATTTTTGCAAAAAATGAAAGTAGACTTATGAGATCAACACAGGGCGAAAAAAGTGTGTCTGTCTGTGTGTGTGTATGTGTGTGTGTGAGTCTGTGTGTGTGTGTGTTTGTGTATGTGTGTGTGTGAGTCTGTGTGTGAGTGTGTGTGTGTCTATGTGTGTGTGAGTGTGTGTACTCTGAATGTCTGTCCCCCCCTATCAATTCGAACACGGTGAATCCGAATTGAACGAAATTAGGTACAAAGGTAGCACTAGCAAAGAACACCTCAGTGTCATGTTTAATATCGCCGCCATCTTGACGGAAACGTAATGGCGGCCACACAAATGTTCAAAGCTTAAATCAAATTACGACTAACCTAATCATCCGATCTCTACCAAATTTTGCAACAACATACCTTTATGGGGGGAGCATCCTTTGACCGAACCAATAGGTCATCAGCGTAATAGTTTGCGGATGGCGGCCATCTTTGTGTGAAAATCGATTCCCCCTATTAATTCGAACACGGTGCAACCGAATGGAACGAAATTTGGTGCAGAGGTAGTTCTAACAAAAGGCACCTCAGTGTCATGTTTTATGTCGCCGCCATCTTGACGGAAACGTAATGGCGGCCACACAAATGTTCAAAGCTTAAATCAAATGACGACTAACCAAATCATCCGATCTCTACAAAATTTTGCAACAACATACCTTTATGGGGGGAGCATCCTTTGACCAAACTAATAGGTCATCAGCGTAACAGTTTGCGGATGGCAGCCATCTTTGGGTGAAAATGGATTCCCCCTATTAATTCGAACACGGTGCAACCGAATGGAACGAAATTTGGTACAGAGGTAGTACTAACAAAAGGCACCTCAGTGTCATGTTTTATATCGCCGCCATCTTGACGGAAACGTAATGGCGGCCACACAAATGTTCAAAGCTTAAATCAAATTACGATTAAGCTTATCATCCGATCTCTACCAAATTTTGCAGCAACATACCCTTATAGAGGAAGCATCCTTTGACCAAATGAATAGGTCATTAGCCTAATAGTTTGCGAATGGCGGCCATCTTTGTGTGAAAATCAATTCCCCCTATTAATTCAAACACGGTGAAACCGAATGGAACGAAATTTGGTACAGAGGTAGCACTAGCAAAGGGCATCTCAGTGTCATGTTTAATATCGCCACCATATTGACAGAAACGTAATGGCGGCCACACAAATGATCAAAGCTTAAGTTAAATTACGACTAACATAACCATCCGATCTCTACCAAACTTTGCAACAACATACCTTTATGGAGAGAGCATCCTTTGACCAATCTAATAGGTCATCATCCTAATAGTTTGCGGATGGTGGCCATCTTTATGTCAAAATTGATTCCCCCTATTAATTCGAACACGGTAGAACCGAATGGAACGAAATTTGGGACAGAGGTACCAATAGCAAAGGGCACCTCAGTGTCATGTTTTATATCACCGCCATCTTGACTAAAACGTAATGGCGGCCACACGAATGTTCAAAGCTTAAATCAAATTACGATTAACGTAATCATCCGATCTCTACCAAATTTTGCAACTACATACCTTTATGGAGGGAGCATCCTTTGACCAATCTAATAGGTCATCAGAGTAATAGTTTGCGGATGGCGGCCATCTTTGTGTGAAAATCGATTCCCCCTATTAATTCGAACACGGTGCAACCGAATGGAACGTAATTTGGTACAGAGGTAGTACTAACAAAAGGCACCTCAGTGTCATGTTTTATATCGCCGCCATCTTGACGGAAACGTAATGGCGGCCACACAAATGTTCAAAGCTTAAATCAAATTACGACTAACCTAATCATCCGATCTCTACCAAACTTTGCAACAACATACCTTTATGGAGGGAGCATCCTTTGAACAATCTAATAGGTTATTAGCCAAATAGTTTGCGGATGGCGGCCATCTTTATGTCAAAATTGATTCCCCCTATTAATTCGAAAACGGTGCAACCGAATGGAACGAAATTTGGTACAGAGGTAGCACTAGCAAAGGGCACCTCAGTGTCTGTTTTATATCGCCGCCTTCTTCACTGAAACATAATGGCGGCCACACGAATGTTCAAAGCTTAAATCAAATTACGATTAACCTAATCATCCGATCTCTACCTAATTTTGCAAATACATACCGTTATGGAGGGAGCATGCTTTGACCAATCTTATAGGTCATTCGCCTATTAGTTTGCGGATGGCGGCCATCCTTGTGTTAGAATCGATTCCCCCTATTAATTCAAACATGGTGGAACCGAATGGAACGAAATTTGGTACAGAGATAGCACTAGCAAAGGGCATCTCAGTGTCATGATTAATATCGCCGCCATATTGACAGAAACGTAATGGCGGCCACACAAATGTTTAAAGCTTAAATCAAATTACGACTAACGTAACCATCCGATATCTACCAAACTTTGCAACAACATACCTTTATGGAGGGAGCATCCTTTGACCAATCTAATAGGTCATTAGCCTAATAGTTTGCGGATGGCGGCCATCTTTATGTCAAAATTGATTCCCCCTAATAATTCGAACACGGTGGAACCGAATGGAACGAAATTTGGTACAGAGGTAGCACTAGCAAAGGGCACCTCAGTGTCATGTTTTATATCACCGCTATCTTGACGGAAACGTAATCGCGGCCACCCAAATGTTAAAAGCTAAAATGTAATTACGACCAACCTAATAATCTAGTCTCTACCAAATTTTGCAACACCATATCTTTATGTGGGAAACATATTCTGACCAAACTGCAAGAACATCAGCCCAATAGTTTGCAGATGGTGGCCAAGTATGTGTGCAAATCGATTCCCCCTATCAATTCAAACACGGTGAAACCGAATTGAACGAAATTTGGTACAGATGTAGCACTAGCAAAGGGCACCTCATATTCATGTTTAATATCCCTATAGCACGTTGTATTTCAACAAGCTACTACAACCAACATTCAATCATACTCCTTGAAAAGGACAAAGAATTATAACAATACCCATGCATTTAGGAGAAAGTAGGCTATATGTTCTTTACTGAACATCTTGTTTTAGCCTACTTTTCACACTTTTCAAAAATGAGGAAAAAGTAGACTTATAAGACATATCCGGGAAAATGTGTCTGTCCTTCTGTCTGTCTGTCTGTCCTTCTGTCTGTCTGGCTGTGTGTGTGTGTGTGTGTGTGTGTCCCTATCAACTCCTAAACGGCTGCAGCAATCGAAACCAAATTTAGTATGAGTAAAGATGTATACCGGAATATCTCAGGCCCATATTTGAAAAAGATGGCAGTGCTAGCAACTGCTAAAAAAACGCACTAGAAATTTGAGCTCCATGTTGGATATCTTGGAAGGTATACATGGGAGCTATTCTAAAATTGGCACACATGTAGATAATACTATTTCAGTTTAATTTCCAGGTGGCCATACATGACAGCGTTGCCAAAATAATTTTAAGCCTTCTGATAAGTCCAATTTTAAATGCATATAACTTCTACACTATCAATTGGATTTCAACCAAATTTTGTATGTAATATGTGTACATAAACATATGACTGAGTGTATTCTTAAGAGCCACCAGGGCTGCCAACTGTTAATAATTGCTCTCTATTTTGTATCAAAATACCAATATATCAGAAAGTATGCAAGCCGACAGCTTTAAACTATGCACACGTAAATTACCCGACATTTTACATTAATTTGGAGTAACTTATATACGTAAGTTCTACCAACATGATTCTAAGCCTGCTGATAGGACCAATTTTTAAATACATGTAACTTCTATACCAACAAATGGATTTCATCCAAAATTGGCACAAAAATATATAATATTTCAGATTATTTCTGACCAGCACTCGCATGACATTGTTGCCAACATGCTTTTACGTGTACTAATAGATCCAATGTCTAAATCCATGTAACGTCCTTTGGACTTCAACCACATTTTGTATTCTGTACCTTAGTAGATGGAAGTAAGAATATATTCAGTCACCAGAGCTGCCAACTGTATTGCTCTATTAGGCTACATTATGCCTATGTACCTTATTTCGAACTAATTAAGACATTTCGATATTACCCAATTAATTTCGTCATTATTCTAGATAGGTTCATATACTGTAGATTAATCTATGGCATGAATCTTAATTTTATGAAAAGTAGGCTCTTTAGTTCGTCACGGAACTTCTTGTTCCATCTGACTATGAGGGAAGCGGCTAACTGGTAGCATGCTGAACTTCTATGCCCAAGGTGCTGGTTCAAAGCCGGACAAAGTCGCCGGATTTTCTAAGAGCGCTAAAAATCCGTCAGCATGCTTTCCTTCGGAGGGGAAGTTACAACGTTCGTTGCAAGTTGCTGGTTGCGGTGGCATCTAGCAGCCAAGTTCACAGCTAGGTGTCGTTGACGTTAGTATTTGGTACAAAATTAGGTTCTACTACTTAAAATTGACCGTCTGCAGACCTTACCTGAATTACAGACTAATACAGTCATCACAAATAACACCGTTTATAAGACAGATTCTACACACACCCAATGTACACGGGGTTACATGACCACCTTGTCGCAGCCCCTAAACTGAGGAACCAACCAACATCTCTGCGGGAGATAAAATTTTGCGTGAAGAAGTAACAGACTGTTAGATAGTTACACATTAGTTCCAAACCTTGCATAAGGACAGTGTGATCACAAGTATAAAAATTAACCCCAAATGACAAGAAGGTTACCATCCCCATAAGACAGTAAAATGTTAAAAGTATGCATAGAAAGACGAAAATATGTTAACTAACCTCCAATTGTAAAATACTTTCTCGCAATAGATGAGGTCTGATCCTCCTACGAAAACTTGCATATTTTGCCTATTATAGCCTATCCCCTAGTTTGCCCGGTGAAATCTACCTCCGCCTTCCGGCGTGCCGAGAGGAATTTTTTATGATTTGATTAGCATGTGCTTGAGTGCAAAAGGGCCGAAATCAGAAGAATGAGAAAGACTATCTAAAATTCATGTAGACAGCGGTTCCTTCTGGGTCCTAAACTATGTGTATGCAAAATTTGGTTGAGATTGGTGGAACGGTGTAGATTTGTATACGGAACAGACCCACATACATACATACATACATACATACATACAGACTTTCACTTTTATATATAAGATATATATATATATATATATGTATAGAAGATAAATGCTTAAGCTACCAACTAGAACTGGAAACAATCCCACATATCACTGGAGGCTGGCAAGCAATCTCCTCTGCTGATTACATGAAAAGGCACAACCATGTAGCCAAAATAATTCACCTACACCTTGCACAAAATTACCTGTTATCTTAAAATACTTCTTCTTACTCTCAGTATGTCCTTGATGCCGTTTTAGAAACTCTTACTCACAAGTTGTGATGAGACAGATCAGTTATTACTGATAAAACCATACCAGAAAACCAGCCCAATATCATTCTTGCGGAAGAGAACCTTTCTCTCTGATATAGCAGTGCCCAATTCCCATAATCTGCAACGAACTTGCTGCGAGAAGAAATCACGTATCTGCTCTTGGCTGAGGAATTACAGCAAATGTGTTGACAGGAAAGTGTACTGGTGCTGCCCTTAGTATTCTCTTCTACCGACATTGGCTACAAACCTGGAAAAATTGGTAATACATCCTGGTCTACATATTATTATGTAGAAGGCCGTCATCTTGAAGACCTGCTCCATAATTTCCTCGTTCTCTTATGTGGCACACTAAAGGACATGCCATATCGTCTTGCAAATAAGCCGACTATATGTTGATTTGAACTCACTAATATAGTGAAATAACCATGTCCACAGTGACAGACAAAATTTCCAGATTCTAGCGAAATACAGGGTGTTCCAAAAATAATATACGTATTTCGCATGCATATATTTATCAAACTTTAAGACATACGAATATGAAACATTACACACATATTTATGAACCTCTCAAGTTTAGATTACAGATGTTCAATATGTCCTCCATCAGCGACACGAACAATATCACACCGACACTCAAATTCTTCCCATACTCGGAGAAGCATATCCTTCGTCACTGATGTTATGGCAGTACGAAATTAAGACAGGATTCAGGATTGATTGCCTAGCTTTTGAAGACGATCCTGTAATTTTCTCCGATCTTTTAGACATGGCAACAAAACAAATTGACCAGCTACAGGCACAGAAACCACAGTTCATAACTAACATGAAGCCAGCACCAAGAGAGCTAAAAGTAAACCGGGGGAAAATCAAACAGACATAAGAGTTTAAATATCTTGGTGAGTGGGTAGAACCCAACGTCTGTGAGAAATAAACCTTCACTTCACGCATGAATAAAATGGAAATGACGTACCAACTCATCAAGGACGTTTACAACAAAAAGTCAATATCCCTGAACGCAAAACTCAGGCATTATTGCACTGTCATACGAACATAGGCTCTGTATGCAGAGGAAAGCCTCACTCTGAACAAGAAAGGCCTGGCAGAAAAATTGGAGACCAAGAAAGAAAGAAAGAAAGAAAGATCTTGAGGGAAATTTTTGGCCAGATTAAAGACAAAGGTGAATTTAGACGACGGAATAACCATGAGCCGTATATTCATGTCCAAAAGATGAGAAAAAGGAGAATTGCATTTTATGGCCACTTGCTTGAGATGTTGGGTGAGATGTTGTGGACATTTACGTGACGGTTTCTAATTTAGTAAATACATTTTACAGTAGGTAGCGCACGAGTAGATTCAACAAATGAGCGACGGAGCGCGAATCGTTTAAACAAAATCAGGTATGCGTTCATATACTATTCATCCGATAGCGATGAAACATTGAACAGTTATTGTTGACCCGCCAGGGAAGGGGACTTAGTAAATCCATTTCACAATAAGTAGCGCAAGAGTAGATGCAACAAATGGGTGACGACGCGCGAAGCGTTTCAACAAAATCCCCTATTGCGTTCATATAACTTTCTTCGATTGCGAATAAACCTTGATGAGTTATTGTGTACACGCCAGGGAAGGGCTTCGACTTAGTAATACATATCTCAATAGGTAGCGCACGAGTAGATTCAACAAATGAGTGACAGCGCACGAATCGTTTAAACAAAACCCCGTATACGTGCATATACCATTCATCCGATTGCGATGAATCTTTGATGAGTTATTGTGTACACGCCAGGGAAGGGTTTCGACTTAGTAAATCCATTTCACAATAGGTAGCGTACGAGTTGATTCAACAAATGAGTGACAGCGATGAAACTTTTGAAAGTTGTTGTGCGCGCTCCCACGAATGGTTCTAAATTAGAAAATCCATTTTACGATAGCTTAGAGGCAGTTAACATGTTGTGTATCCAAAAGCACTTCAAGAAACAGAATTTCAACGCCAACACTTTCTTTGATTGGCATTGCAACGCATGCCGGGTACAGCTTGTCTATATACAGTGTGGTCCACCCGCCCCTTATTTATTTTGGAGGAAGGCAACCCAACTAACGCGTATATCACAGTCATCCTAAAAACATTACTACATCCATTGTACAACTTTACTGTTGAGTACATCCTCGCGAATATTGTAGAAATGAATAGTGGCAGTGTTCTTTCAATGACCTCAAATATAATGCATGATTGAAACGATCAGAGCTCCGAATAACAACTTCTTACGTTTGGACAGGAAGTGTCTACGAATAGATCCAATACATGCCAGCAATACACTATGGTTCTCGGTAGCTATGGTGGCTAAATCAAGAATTGCTAGAGTAGCGTCAACGAAGTCGCATTGTAGTAGGTTTGAACCTTGAACTAGTACATTTTTTTGCTTAATGTCGTTTATTGTGGATGTATTATGGACGCATATCTATCTGTTCCAACGAGTGATTTTTTATTTGGTCCTCAAAAGGACCGTACTTTTCCGATGGTACGCAGCCAGATTGGACGACGACATAACGATCTGCAGAACGAAAGCAAGGTATCCTGTATATTCAAGGTAGCAAGTGTTCGAAATTTTGACCACCTTTGTTTAAATGAAAACTCCGACTAAATCAGACGACCCACGTAACAAATAGATTTGTTATGTGGGTAGGCTCACGAATAAATACATCAGACCGAAACTATAATTTCTTTCAACGGCTTCTGTGCGAAAAGCGATTGCGATACACTTACAGTAATAGTTAGTTAGTGAGGTTTTAAGGGGCGGAACTACGAGGTCATCTGCCTCAAACATACAGTAAATACAGATAATTATAATGTTATTGGTTTTACGTCCCTTTTAACTACTCTGGCTTTTAGAGACGTCGGGGTGCCGGAATTTTGCTCCGAAGGGTATCTTCAACGTGCCAGTAAATCTACTGACACGGCTCCCTCGCATTTGTGCACCCTCAAAAGCCAGCTGACTGCGCCAGGATACGAACCTGCAACCTTAGGCACAGCAAGCGAGAACGTTACCGCTGAGCCTCGCAGCAAGGCAGTAATTACAGAACGTGTCATATTATTATTCTGGGATAAATATTGAACTATTAAAATTCTAATTATCACGAATAGAGTCGCCTCCGTTGCGTAGTGGTCAGCGTGATTAGCTGCCACCCCGGACGTCCTGGGTTCGATTCCCGGCTCTGCCACGAAATTTGAAAAGTGGTATGAGGACTGGGACGGGGTCTGCTCAGCCTCGGGTGGTCCAAATAAGTAGAGGGGTTCGATTCCCACCTCAGCCATCCTCAAAGTGGTTTTCCGTGGTTTCCCACTTCGCCTTCGGACAAATACCGGGATGTAACCTACCGTACGGCCATGGCCGCCTCCTTCCCTCTTCCTTGCCTGTCCCTCCCGATCTTCCCCTCCCTTCCCATCCGTCAAGAGGACCCTGTTCGCTTTGCAGGTGAGGCCACCTGGGCGAGGTGCTGATCCCAACTCCCCAGTTGTATCCCCCAGACGAGATGTTTCAAGCTCCAGGACACTGCCCGTAGAGGCGGTAATGATGGGATCCCTCGCCGAGTCCGTGGGAAAACCTAACATGGAGGGTAAAATCGACTAAAAATATAATAATTATAACGAATACTATCCATCCATGGTTTTGAACAGTATTTAGGGAAAATAGCCATTTAAATGAGACAAGAAAATAACTTTCCCTATCGTCTTCGTAGATAATGTGAACAAAACCAAGTTGAAATCTTGCTGTACGAGGTAGGGAGGGTATAATAAAATAGTTAAAAAGAATTTTAAAAGTCTGCCGATGGATAGTCTTGAACCCGGGATCTTCGAAAGAGCGAGCGGGCGCAATAACACTTGCACACATTTTCAACACACTCTGGAGGTTTTTGTTGCGCTTCTTATTAACGCGTATGGTAAAATGTTAAATTATTACAGTTAGATCTTAAATATTGATTGGAATGCATTCAGTACCAAGCATGTTTTCTAATTTACTTAAAGCAAGTTTCGCGATCGTTTTGCGTTATTAAGGCGAATTAACTGAAAATAATGCCCTCAACGACAGCCCTTCGGTTTTATTTCATACAACTTAGCGTACAAAATGCTAGCGTGTGATACACTTCGGTAATACAAGCGGGTATACTGACGAAGAGAACAGAATCATACAGGATTTTGTACCAGGGATCACAGCAGCTTCCTTGTCAGCGAGTGTCGTGTGATACAGGCCTAAGGATATGCTAAGACTATTTGTTAAAATTTAATAACAAAACAAGATGTTCGGTAAAGAACGTATAGCCTACTTTCTCCTAAATGAATGGGTATTGTTATAATTCGATGTCCTTTTCAAGGAGTATAATTGAATGTTAGTTGTAGTAGCTTCTTGAAATACAACGTGTTATACGGATATTATACATGAATATGAAGTGCCCTTTACTAGTGCTACCTCTGTAAAAAAAACATTCAATTCGGTTTCACCGTGTTTGAATTGATATGGGGAATCGACTTGGACACATACATGGCCGCTATCTGCGAACTATTGGGTTGATGACCTCGTAGTTCAGTCAAGAGATGCTTCCCACAAAAAGGTATGTTGTTGACAAATTTGGCAGAGATCAAATGATTAGGTTGGTCGTAATTTGATTTAAGCTTTTAACATTTCGGTGGCCGCCATTCCGTTTCGGTCAAGATGGCGGCGATATACAACATGACACTGAGGTGGCCTTTGCTAGTGCTACCTCTGTACCAAACTTCGTTCCATTCGGTTTAACCGTGTTTGAAAAGATAGGGGGAATCGATTTGCACACATACATGGCCGCCATCCGCACATTATTGGCCTGATGACCTTGTTGTGTGGTCAAAAGATTTTCTATACATAAAGGTATGTTGTTGCAAAATTTGGTAGAGATCAGATTATTAGATTGGTCGTAATTTGATTCAAGCTTTTAACATTAGGATGGCCGCCATTACGTTTTCGTCAAGATGGCGGCAATATAAAACATGGCACTGGAGTGCCATTTGCTAGTGCTATCTCTGTACCAAATTTCGTTCAATTCGGTTTCACAGTGTTTGAATTGATAGGGGGAATCAATTTGCACACATACATGGCCGCCATCTGCACACTAATTGGATGATGACCTTGTAGTTCAAACAAACGACGCTCGCCATATAAGTATACGTTGTTGCAAAATTTGGTGGAGATCGGATGATTAGGTTAGTCGTAATTTGATTTAAGCTTTGAACATTTTGGAGGCCGCCATTACGTTTTCGTCAAGATGGCCGCGATATAAAACATAACACTGAGTTGTCCTTCGCTAGTGCTACCCCTGTACCAAATATCGTTCAATTCGGTTTCACCGTGTTTGAATTGATAGGGGGAATCGATTTGCACACATACATGGCCGCCATCTGCAAACTATTGGGCTGATTACCTTGTAATTTAGTCAAAAGACGCTCGCTATATAAATATATGTTGTTGCAAAATTTGGTAGAGATCGGATGATTAGGTTATTCGTAATTTGATTTAAGATTTGAACATTTGGGTGGCCGCCATTACGTTTCCGTCAAGATGGCGGCGATATAAAACATGACACTGAGGTGCCCTTTGCTAGTTCTACCTCTGTACCAAATTTCGTTCAATTAGGTTTCACCGTGTTCGAATTGATAGGGTGGGGGCAGACATTCAGAGTACATACACTCACACACACACACACACACACACACAGTCTCACACACACACACACTCACACACAGACACACAGTCTCACACTCACACACTCACACACAGACACACAATTTTTGGCCCTGTGTAGATCTCATAAGTCTTCTTTCATTTTTTGCAAAAATCGAAAGTATGCTAATAATACCATGGGAAATTCTAAGGAATACGTATACTTCGATGCAAGCACTGGCGATCAGAATATCCTTCGATATGGGTTTCATAAAACTAAATAATAAGGGGCGGGTGGACCACACTGTATATAAAAATCAATGTAACGTGATAGTTTGTCTGTGGGTATGTATGTCTCCTATGCGTTCATATACCATTCGTCCGATTGCGATGAAACTTGGGTGAGATGTTGAGTACACTCCAAGGAAGGTTTCTGACCTATTAAATCCATTTTACAATAGGTAGCGCACGCGTAGATTTAACAAATGAGCGACGATGTGCGAAGCATTTCAACAAAGTCCCGTATGTGTTCATATACCATTCGTCCGATAGCGATGAAACTTGGGTGAGATGTTGTGTACACTTACGTTAAGGTTTCAAAATTAGTGAATACATTTCACAGTAGATAGCGCACGAGTAGATTCAACAAATGAGCGACGACACGCAAAGCGTTTCAACAAAGTCCCGTATGCATTCATATACCATTCGTCCGATAGCTATGAAACTTGCGTAAAATGTTGTGTACACTGCAGGGAAATTTTATGGCTTAGTACATCCACTTTACAATAGGCAGCGCACGAGTAGATTCAACAAATGAGCTACGATGCACGAAGCATTTCAACAAAGTCACGTTTGCGTTCATGTACCATTCGTCCGATAGCGATGAAACTAGGCTGAGATTTTGTGTGCACTCCAGGGAAGGTTTCTAGCGTGGTAAATCCCTTTAAAAATAGGTAGAGCACGAGTAGAATCAACAAATGAGCGACGACACGTGAAGCGTTTCAAAAAAGTCCCGTATGCATTCATATACCATTCGTCCGATAGCTATGACACTTGCGTAAAATGTTGTGTACACTGCAGGGAAATTTTCTGGCTTAGTACATCCACTTTACGATAGGCAGCGCACGAGTAGATTCAACAAATGAGCTACGATGCACGAAGCATTTCAACAAAGTCACGTTTGCGTTCATGTACCATTCGTCCGATAGCGATGAAACTAGGCTGAGATTTTGTGTGCACTCCAGGGAAGGTTTCTAGCGTAGTAAATCCCTTTAAAAATAGGTAGAGCACGAGTAGAATCAACAAATGAGCGACGACGCACGAAGCGTTTCAACAAAGTCCCATATAATTTCATATACCATTCATCCGATAGCGATGAAACTTGGGTGAGATGTTGTGTACACTCCAGGGAAGGTTTCTGGCTTAGTACATACATTTTACAATAGGTAGCGCACCAGTAGATTCAACAAATGAGCGATGACACGCGAAGCGTTTCAACAAAGTCCCGTATAAAGTCATATACCATTCGTCTGATAGTGAAAAATGTTGGTGAATTGTTGTGTACACTCCAGGAAAGGTTTCTGGCTAAGTGAATCCATTTTACAATACGAAGCGCACGTTTATATTCAACAAATGAGTGACTATGCGCGAAGCGTTTCGACAACGTCCCCTATACGTTCACATACCATTCATCTGATTGCGATGAAACTTGGGTGAGATGTTGTGTACACTCCAGGGAAGGTTTCTGGCTGAGTACATCCATATTACAATATGTAGCGCGAGAGTAGAATCAACAAATGAGCGACGACACGCGAAGCGTTTCAACCAAGTCCCGTGTGCATTCATGTACCATTCGTCCGTAGCTATGAAACTTGGGTGAGATGTTGTGTACACGTCATGGAAAATTTCTGGCTTAGTAAATCCACTATACAATATGCAGCGCACAAGTTGATTCAACAAATGAGGGACGACGCGCGAAGCGTTTCAACAAAGTCCCGTATAAGGCCATATAACATTCTGCCGTTAGCGGTGAAACTTGGGTGAAATATGGTGGACACTCCAAGGAAGGTTTCTGGCTTAGTAAATACATTTCACAGTAGGTAGCACACGAGTAGATTCGACAAATGAACGACGACACGCGGAGCGTTTCAATACAGTCCCCTATGTCTTCATATCCCATTAGTCCGATAGCGATGAAACTTGGGTGAGATGTTGTGGACATTTACGTGACGGTTTCTAATTTAGTAAATACATTTTACAGTAGGTAGCGCACGAGTAGATTCAACAAATGAGCGACGGAGCGCGAATCGTTTAAACAAAATCAGGTATGCGTTCATATACTATTCATCCGATAGCGATGAAACATTGATCAGTTATTGTTGACCCGCCAGGGAAGGGGACTTAGTAAATCCATTTCACAATAAGTAGCGCAAGAGTAGATGCAACAAATGGGTGACGACGCGCGAAGCGTTTCAACAAAATCCCCTATTGCGTTCATATAACATTCTTCGATTGCGAAGGAACCTTGATGAGTTATTGTGTACACGCCAGGGAAGGGCTTCGACTTAGTAATACATATCTCAATAGGTAGCGCACGAGTTATTCAACAAATGAGTGACAGCGCACGAATCGTTTAAACAAAACCCCGTATACGTGCATATACCATTCATCCGATTGCGATGAATCATTGATGAGTTATTGTGTACACGCCAGGGAAGGGTTTCGACTTAGTAAATCAATTTCACAATAGTTAGCGTACGAGTTGATTCAACAAATGAGTGACAGCGATGAAACTTTTGAAAGTTGTTGTGCACGCTCCCACGAATGGTTCTAAATTAGAAAATCCATTTTACGATAGCTTAGAGGCAGTTAACATGTTGTGTATCCAAAAGCACTTCAAGAAACAGAATTTCAACGCCAACACTTTCTTTGATTGGCATGGCAACGCATGCCGGGTACAGCTTGTCAAATCATAAAATATACTCACGAAGGAATGGCAAGGCAGATAGTTTCCATGGCAACATAGCTCAAGTCGAGACACGGCGAATGGATCCGAGTTGCGCTCTGCATTACCGGTATAGAAAATGAGGATCTTTACTTGAAATCCCGTTAGTTACTCAACTACTCACACAGCACTGTCAACCTAGTATAGCATAACAAAGACTTGACACTATCTACTAGATATTTGTCAAATACCACTCACTCACTCACTCACACATTCATCACGAAATCTCAGAAACCACCCAACGGATTAGAATGAAATTTGGTATGCAGCTTCCTCAAGGGCCGCAAACGCTCACTAAGAGAGGATTTTTGGATATTCAGGTTGTAAAGGGGTGTTAAGGGGGTAGACCTGCATTTCATTGAATAGCAATATCTCCCGATAGGTTTCATTGGGGGATGTGATACTCGGCATATAAACTCATCATTAAAAGCAAGAAGACACCTGTCTGAGGGTTGTTCGATGTGGTGTATATTATGAGGTGAAAGGGGTGAAAATTGGGGGATTGAAAGATCCTAACGGAGCCTGTATCTCTTAAACGACATAGGCGACGAGTTTGAAACTCAGCGGAAGAAAATCAGCATAAAAAGTAAGTAAATAGGTGTTTGACCGTTTTTTCATAAATCCAATTTAAGGGGCCCATGGGGATGGGTGAAATTCTGGGTAAAAAACAGGAAAGAAAGTGTCCTAACCGATTGACTCACTCGCTCTTCAAACTCAGGGGGAAAAACTGCTTAAAAATAAATATATATGTGTTCGACAGTTTTTTTTGATAAATCAAATTTAAGGGGTTCAAAGGGAGGGGTGAAATTCTGAAAAAAAAAATGAAAGAAAATGTCCTGACTCACTCACCCACTCATCATCGCCCAGCCAAAAATATTGAAGTTGGAAACATGTTATTTTCGGGATATGTTCGTTGTATGTCAAAACCATACACTAAGGGTGGATTTTTGAATATTCAGGTTCTAAAGGGGTCTCATGGGGGTTAAACCTGCATTTCATTGAATAACAATATCTCACGAGTGGTTTCTTTTGTGGATGTGATACTCGGCATATAAACCAATCATTTAAAATAAGCAGACATGTGTCTAAGGGTTTTTCGATGTGGTGTATTATTATGAGGTGATAGGGGTGAAAAGTGGGGGTTGAAGGATTCCTAACGAAGCGTGTAGGCCTATCTCATAAACGACATAGGCGAGAAATTTGAAACTCAGCGGAAAAAAATCAGCTTAAAAATAAGTAAATCGGTGTTCCACCGTTTTTTCATAAATTAATTTAAGGAGCCAATGGGGTGGGGTGAAATTCTGGGGGAGGAAAGGAGAGAAAGTGTCCTAACTGACTGACTAACTCACTCACTCATCAAACTCAAGGGAAAAAGACAGCTTAAAAAATAAGTTAATATGTGTTCAAGCGTTTTTTTCATCAATCCAATTTAATGGGCCATGGCGAGGGGTGAGATTCTGGTAAAATAATTGAAAGAAAATGTCCTGTCAGACTCACTCACTCATCACGCCTAGCGAAAACTATTAAAGTTAGAAACATGAAATTTTGGGAATATGTTCGCTGTATGTCGAAACCGTCAACTAATGAATGATTTTTGTTATTCGGGTTTTAAAGAGGTGTTAAGGGGGTAAACGTGCATTTCATTGAATAACGATATCTCATGAGTTGTTTCTTTGGGGATGTGATATTCGGTATATAAGCTAATCATTAAAATAATCAGACATATGTCTAAGGGTTTATCGATGTGGTGTATATTATGAGGAGAAAGGGGTGAAAATTGGGGGTTGAGGGATTCTTAACGGAGCGTGTATCTCTTAAAGGCGAGAAGTTTGAAATTTGGCGGGGAAAAAGCAGCTAAAAATATAAGTAAATAGGTTTTCGACCGTTTTTTTTCATAAATCCAATTTAAGGGGTTCATGAGAGGGGTGGAATTCTGAAAAATAATTGAAAGAAAATGTCCTGACTTACTCACTCATCATCCCCCAGCCAAAATGATTGAAGTTAGAAACATGATATTAAGGTGCTATGTTCGTTGTATGTCGAAAACGTCCACTAAGGAAGGAATTTTGGATGTTCAGGTTCTAAAGGGGTGTTAAGGGGGTAGACTTGCATTTCATTGAATAACAATATCTCCCGATTGGTTTACTTTTGGGACGGAATACTCGGCATATAAACTCATCATTAAGAATAAGAAGACACATGTCTGAGTGTTTTTCGATGTGGTGTATATTATGAGGTGTCTGTGTGAAAAGTGAGTATTGAAGGATTCTTAACGGAGCAAGTATCTCTTAAAAGACAGAGGCAAAAAGTAAGAATCTCAGGGAGAAAAATCAGATTGAAAAAGTAATAAATTGGTGTTCGATCGTTTTTTCATAAATCCAATTTAAGGGGCTCATGGGGAGGGATGAAATTCTGGGGAAAGAAGTCCAGTAAGGAAGGATTTTTGGATATTCACTCATCATCCCCCAGCAAACCTATTGCAGCTAGAAACTTGAAATTTTGGGGATATGTTCTTTGTATGCCGAAAAAGTCCACTAAGGATGGATTTTTGGATATTCAAATTCTGAAGAGGTGTTAAGGGGTTTAAACTTGCATTTCATTGAATAACAATATCTCACGAGTTGTTTCATTTGGGGATGTGATATTCGGCATATAAACTAAGCATTCAAAATAAGCAGACATATGTCTAAGGGCTTATTGATATGGTGTATATTATGAGGTGAAAGGGGAGAAAATTGGGGGTTGAAGGATTCTTAACGGAGCGTGTACTGTGTCTCTTATTCAACATAGGCGATAAGTTTGAAATTCAGAGGAAAAAGCAGCTTAAAAATAAGTAAATAGGTGTTCTACCATTTCTTCATAAATCCAATTTAAGGGGCCCATGAGGAGGAGTGAAATTCGGGAGAAAAAACAGGAAAGAAAGTGTCCTAACTGATTGACTCACTTACTCACTCATCAAACTCAGGGGGAAAACAGTTTTAAATAAGTAAATAGGTGTTCGACAGTTTTTTTTCATAAATCCAATTTAAGGGGTTCATGGAGAGGGGTGAAAGTCTCAAAAATATATTAAAGAAAATGTCCTGACTGACTGACTCACTCATCATCGCCCAGCCAAAATTATTGAAGTTTGAATCATGAAATTTTGGGGATAAGTTCGTTGTATGTCGAAAACGTCCACTAAGGAAAGAGTTTTGGATAATCAGGTTCTAAAGAGGTGTTAAGGGGGTAAACGTGCATTTCATTGAATAACAATATCTCATGAGTGGTTTCATTTGGGGATGTGATACTTGGCATATATTCTAATCATTAAAAATAAGCTGATATATGTCTAATGGTTTTTCGATGTGGTGTATATTATGAGGTGAAAGGGATGAAAAGTGGGGGTTGAAAGATTCCTAACGGAGCGTGTATCTCTTAAACGACATAGGCGAGGAGTTTGATTTTCTCCGAGTTTCAATCAGCTTAAAAATAAAGAAATGATTGAAAATGAATATCCACAGCCTGCTTCCAGTCTTCGGCCGGGTCAGGAATGGAATGAATGAAGCCTCCGTCTAGCGGCGAGGATATGAACTGTGCCGGCTGCCGAGGCCTGACGCACTCCTCCGGGTCAATGATTAAATGAATGACAGATGAAGTGAAATGATAGTGGACAGTGTTGCTGGAATGAAATATTGACAGGGAAAACCGGAGTACCCGGAGAAAAACCTGTCTGCCTCCGTTTTGTCCAGCACAGATCTCACAAGGAGTGACCGGGATTTGAACCACGGACCCATCGGTGAGAGGCCGGCGTGCTGCCGTCTAAGCCACGGAGGCTTTAAAATAAATGAATAAATAATTAAAATAAGTAGGTGTTCGACCGATTTTTTCATAAATCCAATTTAAGGGGCCTATGGGGGGGGGGGGTGAAATTCAGGAAGAAAAAGTCCACTAAGGAAGGATTTTTGGATGTTCACTCTCATCGACCAATCAAAATTATTAAAGTTAGAAGAAGGGGATATGTTTGTTGTGTGTCGAAAAAGTCTACTAAGGAGGGATTTTCGGATATTCAGGTTCTAAAGGGGTGTTAACGGGGTTGAACCTGCATGTCATTGAATAACAATATGACACGACTATGACGCGAGCGAAGCGAGGCTAAAAAGATATGGTGTGCGTCTGTGTATTACTCAATCACGCAAGAACCACTGGTCCGACTTACATGAATTTTACATGGAAGTAGCTGATTTACCTGGTTAACATATAGGCTACTTTTGATTTCAATACTTTGCACTATTTAAAGATGGCGACCATTTTTGTGACGTATATTATCCTTTGGTTTCAAACTTTCATATTTACAGTTCAAATAAAAAGTGAACGCTAGGAAATAGCAAACTTTTGATGGCATATGCGAGGTCTAAAATTACATTTTCTATACGAAAGGTATCTCCAACGGTTAGCGAGTAAAACCTAAATTTGTGCTATAAAACACGGTCAACGCCGAACGGTGTATTTGGACAAAATGTTCCATCCTTAATCTCCCTCTGCGCAGCACCTCGCCTATACCCTGTTTTAACTGTCACCTTCACATTTTAATTTATTTATGACGCGTAGCGAAGCACGGGTACTTCAGCTAGTAAATAAATAAATGCGTATTTCAACTTATCTGTATGCAAATAAGTGGACTTGTTTCCCTCTTCAAAACAAAGATTCAATTAATAACAATTGGGGTAGATGACCTCGTTGTTCCGCCCCTTAAAACATTTCTTCAATAGGTCAGTGCAAAATCACAGTGATTATAATATTATGACCATGTTCAGTAACCACTAGTAACATAATCAATTCAGGAAGTTGTCATTGCTACCATCACAAAGTCTGTGCTCAACACAGAACAGACAAGAAGTGAGTTTAGAAATCTATCTATAATAGTTCAGAAGTTATAGGCACAAACATAAATCTCTGTAAAAGCGGGCCTTGTCATTCATTGTGCTACATAGTCATTTATATCTTATCAAATGACCATTTTTCATATTTTTTCGACTTTTATTGACAAATTCCTGTACTCTATACTGTAAATTGCTAAAAACACCAACAAATAATTTTTCATTTTTTTTCGCCCCTAGACCGATCTTTCTTACCTTAAAATCGCCCAGGAGTATTATATTGCCTTGCCTGGCGATGTGTGGCAGAATAGAATCGAAATCTGCGTAAAATTACTCTTTGACATGCACTTCTGCTTGGAGAGTGGGAGCATTGGCACTGATAATTGAAGCGTATTGGCAGTTATTAATTCTAAGTCTCAGCGTCATGAGACGTTCATTAATGCCTGTGGGGATTTCAGACAGGCTATCTAGTAAGGTGCGCTTAATTGCAATACCTACACCATGGAGGTGCGGTGCATCTGGAGGCTTTCCTTTCCAAAAGAATGTGTATCCACCACCTGTTCTCTGTCCTTCACCTGCGTATCGAGTTTCAGACAGTGCTCCATATCAATGTTATATCTTTGAAGTTCACGAGCAATTAAGGCTGTTCGACACTCTGGTCTGTCGCTGCTGGGATTTTCTTGTAATGTCCTTATGTTACACGTTGCAAAATACATTTTTTGACCGCAGAATGGGAAAGCCACTGAATGCGGTTTTCCAGCCAGCTAAATAGATGAGACTGACTATGTTTTTGGCACCTTTTCTAGCCCCCTACCCATTCGGAGTGAGCAGAGTGGATCCTAAATAGGGCTGCTCAGTCACGGATGCAGCAGCCGAGTTGCTCTGCAGTCTCCGAATCACATATCCAGCGCCTACATGTCGGTTTGTTACCAGGAACTTCCAGACCTCACAATCCTGTCCCTGTCACCACTCTCCGATCGTCGTAGGGCTTGGAAGACGCCTGTGCGCGTATTCGTTTAATGTGAGTATGTTGGTGCACAAGACCAAACGCAGTGAAAAGATATTCCTAATTGCATGCCTAGGCACGACGATCGGGTAATCTTTAAGCTGCTGCAGCCTTCTTCCGCCCTTCCAACCGTTCAAAATAAGCTTACTGCTCTTCCGCCTGGCCCGCCGCTGATGACATTGAGTGAAAAATAAAAAATAAAACATAAAAACTAGGACCATAGGTCAATGAAGGATATCTATAAAAAAAAGATCACATATAATTGGTAATTGGTAGTAATTCAAAAGGTAGGGATAACCAGCTACTACAAGGGATGTGTACATAACCTAACTACTAAATGGAAAAGAAACAGGAACAAGGTAAATAAAATATAGGAGGAAAAGAAATGACTTCAACCCTAGAAGATTGTGAATAAAAAACTTGGAATGACGGAGAGCCATGAAAGGCAGTGGAGAAAGTGGGTAGATGAGAGGGTCCACCGCAAAGGCAATGGGAAAAAATCGGACCCAGCTTAGGAATCCCTCGGCGTCACTAACCCCTGAACTCACAAGCCGTGAGTCCTTGAGGGTGTAGCACTATCACGGATGCACCATAATATAAGAGGTGGGACTTCACACACCCTGCCTCCTTTGGGGCGTTGAGCAGAAGGCAGGAGATACCATAAAAAGAGAAAGAAATGGTCTGACCACTTGAAGAATGAGGGACTAGGAAATATAAGACAAGGTCAATTAAGGCGGAAAAAGGATGGAGTTCCTAGGCCTCGGATACCCTAATAATGTCGGGGTCAGAAGATAACAAGAGTTGATCAAGAGAGGTTGACAAGAGAGATGATAGAGAGGAGCCTGGCATAAGTATGTGGAAGCAATGCCACACTCAGCTAGGGTCCTGAGATAACCAACACACGTCCTACAAATTTTAAACCCCTGGGAGACCTAGTTTTTGAATATGTACCTAAAAATTAGGGTATTGTTACGTGCCACCCCCTAGTGGCACTTTTGTTAACTGGATTACGGTGGGTAGGAAGCACAACACAGATTGTTCCTTTAAAGAAATAATTAATTTTATTGCGGCCAGAAAGATACACTACTCATCAGCAAATACAAGTAATTAGAACCTTACTCCAGTTTCCTCAAATCTCTTCCTTATGGAGCGCTCTTGCCCCCCTTTCCCTTGTCAACAAACCACAGTTAATCCTCTCGCTAATGAGTCCGGTCCCGTACGCCGGCTGGAAATAGCTGCACTAAGTCTGTCACTCACTGTTTTACAACTCACCACAATGACCTCTATCGCACTAGGAAAGCGCACTCGCTCAAAACACAGGCAGTCCCCTGTATGCCTCTCACTCCCTCGCTGTCAAGAGAATCGGCTTCACTAGGGGTTTCGCAAGTCACCACACTTCTGTCGCTCAGGATAAACGCTCGCACTAGCTCGTAAAACACAACACCCACTGCTTGACAGGTCGCTCTTATATAGCAGGCCGGTGACTCAATAAATGCTTCTAGACCCACCCAGGGTTCACGGCTTCTCGAGGCTTCCTCCACTGGCTGAGTCACGAATATTCTTGACCATCCCTTTGTCCTAGTAGACCTGTTGCATAAGGCGCACGCAATACACCGAGGCAGGGCACAGCCCAGCCCTGGGGCAGTTGTGACTCATGCGGCGAGCGATGACACAAACTCACAGCCGTAACACCACCCCCTCCCTAAAAGGCTGATCGTCCCGATCAATCATTGGTCCGTCTGTGTCCCTCCGTAGGCTGCCAGGCGATCTCGATGCAAGATCTTCATCTTCGCCCTCGGGCTCCGCTGGATCCTGTAAACGACATCGTTGATCCGTTTCACGACTCGGTACGGGCCCTCCCAGGACTTCTGCAGTTTGGGTGACAGGCCTTTCTTCCGTAATGGGTCGAAGAGCCAGACCAGGTCGTCCTCGTGGAATCCGCCGGCATCCGTCTGTTGGTCGTATCGGGTCTTCATTCGGTCGGTCTCGATCCGCAGTTTCCTCCTCGCGAAAGCGTGCACGTCCTCCAGTTGGTCGACCAGTTCTTGACAATACTGGCTTACCGGGACCGGATCATTCCCAGGTCGGCCGAAGGGAAGATCGACAGGTAGACGGAGCTCCCTCCCAAACATGGCCCGGGCTGGTGTGCACCCGGTGGCTTCATGCACGGCGGCGCGGTAGGCCAGGAGAAATAGTGGAAGATGTTTGTCCCAATCCCTCTGGTGCTCGCTGACGACTATTCGGAGATGGTTCTCGATGGTGGGATTGAATCGCTCTACCATCCCGTCGGACTGAGGGTGTAGCGGCGTCGTCCTTGCCTTCGGGATTCCCAGCAGCTGGCATATGTTCTGGAACACCTGCGACTCGAAGATCCTCCCTTCGTCGGAGTGCAGCTCCAGGGGTACTCCGTACCGGCTGACGAATTCCTTCACCAGTCTCTGCATCGTCGTGGCTTCTTGGTTAGGGAGCGCATACGCCTCCGGCCATTTGGTGAAGTAGTCGCTGACGACCAATATGTAGCGGTTCCCTGGCTCGCTTAACGGGAATGGCCCAGCAACATCGATGGCCACTCTCTCCATGGGGCCGCCCACGTTGTAGGTCTTCAGTGGACCCCGTCGTCTTCGTCCTGGGCCCTTGCTGGCTGCGCAATCGTGGCACCTCGCACAGTGGTTCTCCACGTCTGTTCGGCATCCAATCCAGTAGAACCGCTCTCTCAGCCTCTCCAGGGTCTTTTTATCCCTAGGTGTCCACCAGATGATCCTCCATGAACTTCCTTCAGGACTTCCTCCGTCATAGCCTTTGGAACGACGACTTGTTCCCGAGATATCTTCCCGTCGGTGCTCTCCCAGGTACGGCAGATGAGGCCATCCCTTACAATCAGCGAGTCCTACTGCGCCCAGTAGGACTTAAACTTTGGGCTGCAGTCCCTCACAATGTTCCACCCGGGTCTGGGGACACAGGCCCCCTTCCATTCGGCTATCAGTTCCAGGTCATCATCTTCTGCTTGTGCCCGCGTGAAAGAATCGCGGCTCCAGCTCCCCTGAAGTTCCACGGTAGTCCTTCGGCACTGTATCCCGGTGTTCTCCTCTCTTCTGGTACAGAAGGTGCAGTCTTCGGGGCACGGTCTTCGTGACAGGGCGTCGGCGTTAGAGTGCAGTTGGCCTTTCCTGTGTTGGATCTCAAAGTTGTACTGTTGAAGCCTCTCTAACCACCGCGCGAGTTGACCCTCGGGCTGCTTGAAGTTCAGGAGCCACCGCAGGGATGCATGGTCGGTCCTGATGAGAAATTCCTACCCGTACAGGTATTTGTGGAAGAGTTCAATGGTCTTCACGATGGCGAGCAGCTCCTTCCTGGTGACGCAGTATTTCCTTTCGGGCTTTGACAAGGCTTTGCTGATGTAGGCCACTACTCTCTCCTCGCCGTCCACTACTTGCGACAGGATTCCCCATATACCAAAGTCGCTGGCATCGGCATCGACGATAAACCTTGTTCCAGGTCTGGGGTAGGCCAGAATAGGTGCGGTGCACAGAGCCTGCTTGAGTTGTTCGAAGGCACCGTGGCATTCTGCTGTCCACGTGAAGAGTTGGTCCTTCTCAGTCAGTCGATTCAGTGGTTTAGCGATGTCGGCAAATCCTCTCACGAAGCGACGGTAATAGGCGCAGAGTCCCAGGAAGCTTCGTAGTTGGGATTTGTCTTTCGGAACTGACCACTCCCTCACAGCTGCGGTCTTCTCTGGGTCGGTGCGCACCCCCTCCTCGGAGACGATATCCCCAAGGTACTGAACCTACTTCTGGAAGAGCTGACATTTCTTGGGGCTCAACTTCAGCTGGGCAGCCCGTAGCTTCATCAAGATTTCCTTCAGGTTGCTGTAGTGCTCTTCGAAGCTTCCCCCCAGAACGAAGACGTCGTCTAGGTAGACCAGGCAGGTCTTCCAATGTAGTCCCCTCAGAATGGACTCCATTAGCCTTTCGAAGGTCGCAGGGGCGTTGCACAGACCGAATGGCATGACGGTGAACTGCCAGAGCCCGCTGCCCACAGAGAACGCCGTTTTCTCGCGGTCCTTAGGGTGGACATCCACGTGCCAGTAGCCACTCTTCAAATCCAAGGTGGAGAACCATCTTGATCCTGATATGGTGTCCAGCGTGTCGTCGATCCTGGGTAGAGGGTAGCTGTCCTTCTTCTTGACGTCGTTCACCCGCCTGTAGTCCTCGCAGAACCTGGTGGAACTGTCCTTCTTCTTCACAAGCACGATCGGAGAACTCCAAGGACTATGTGATGGCTCGATCAACCTTTGCTCCATCATCTCTTCTACCATCCGGTCGACTCGGCTTGCTTGGCGAGAGGGACACGTCGGAATGGGGCCCTAATCGGTGCGCTGTCCCCAACGTCGATTCTGTGCTGGACCAAGCTTGTCCTGCCGAAGTCTTTGCTCCCCACGGAGAAGACGTCCTGGAATTCGCGTAGCAGGTCCTGAAGTTGGCGTGATTGTTCCTAGTCTAAATGGTCCTGGGATCCTTGGTACAGCTTCTGTAGTTTTTATGGCAGTGCGCATCTTCTTCGGTTGTCCGTCTGCAGGTGTCCGTCCGTCGTATCTGTGATGTGGGCAATCCAGGTAACGGGCTCGCAGTCTCCTAGATTGGTGTCCCGGTGAACCGTAATGTCGTAGTCGTTCAGGTTGGACAGGCGGACGTACGGCCGAGACGTCGTGTTGATGACGGTCTTGGCAACTAGCAATCCTTTTGTCTGGACGTCCTCATATTTTGGCTCGATGACTGCCGCCACAACCTCTGCAGTTCCGTCGACAAATATGGCTGCGCTGACCTCCGTCCTGGCGGGAACGATGACGTCCTCTCTCAGCCTTACTCATCGTGCGGTGACAGCCTCGTGTGTTGGTTGCAAAGCAAGTTTCTCACTTCCGAAATGCAGAGTGTTGGTACTCAGATCCAAGATGATGTTGTTCTGGTCCAGGAAGTCCAGTCCGATGATCACTTCATTTGATACGTCAGCCACAAGCACTGGATGCTTTATCGCCCGTCGACCAATGACGAACTCCAGTGATGCTTCACCATGTACCGGTGCGGTCTCTCCGGTCGCGGTTATTAGCTGGAGGTTCCTTTGTGTGGGTTGCACTCTCCACTTCGGGATCACGGTGGGCCTGACGATGGTCCTCGATGCTCCCGTGTCGATTAGCATGGGCCAGCTCTCTCCGTTGACGACTCCGTCGACCATCAGGCTGCTATTATCCCTCCGTAACTGCGTCACACGAACTTGGACTGCCGGGGCTTGACGACTGTCACAAGCCAACCTTTGCCCCCCAAGGATGGCTGATACTTGCTTTCCTGGGCCGCACGGTTTCCCTACGACTGACTGTCCCGACGGAAACCCTTGGCGGCGGCGATCACCGCAGTCCTTGCTCAGGTGGCCTCTCTTACGGCAGATCCAGCAGGTCGCTAGTCCTCTTCCGGGCCGCCTCTCTGGATGTCCTTCGGCTACGTTTTTGTTGGTGGTACTGCGACTCTTGAAGAACCGGCCTAGGGCCTCCATCAGTTCATCGGCCAGGGGCTTGGTCTTGTCGGCTGTGGCTGGTTCGTCGACGTCCACCTGACGTACCCGCGCGTTCATTCTAGATGCCTGTTTTGCCGTCTCGAACTCAAGTGCGTGGCTCAGCGCATCTGCCAGGGTCTTATTGCGCGCGAGTCGCAGCGCCTGTTGAGTGTCCGAGTCCCGTAGCCCGTCGGTGAAGGTCTGCGTCGCAATCTGTTCCAGGAAGTCGGCCAGCGCTGTTGGATAGGCGAGCCTTACGAGGCGTACGAGGTCCATCTCGAACTCCTGCAGGGTTTCCGCGTTCTTCTGTACCCGGGTCCGGAGCTGCATCTGGTAGGCCTGCTGAAGATGGCTATCTCCATATCGGGACTCCATATGGGCGATCAGTGAAGCGTAGTCCTGGGATCCAGTCGGGATGGCCTGAAGGACGTTAAGGGTGTCACCTCTCAGCGCTACAATAAGAGCTGTAGCCTTTTCTGTGTTGTTACAGTTATTTATGGAACAGGCTGCCTCGAACTGACGTAAGTAGGTGCTCCACGGGACCTTTCCGTCGAAGGTTGGGGGCGTCACTCTGCTATGTCCCGTTCCTGATATTCCCGGTGTAACGGTGGGTGAGCGTTGGCGCAGCTCGGCAACTTCCTCTTGTTGAGCGTTGAATCTCGCTTCCATCCCCGTCGGCGGGCGTTGGCACAGCTCAGCAATTTTCTTTTGTAAAGCGTTGAATTTCTCTTCCACCCCCGTCAGTGGGCGTTGGCGCAGCTCGGCAACTTCCTTTTGTAAGGCGATGAATTTCTCCTCCACCCCCATCAGCGGGCCTAGGCGCAGCTCGGCAACTTCCACTTGTAAGGCGTCGAACTTCTTTTCCACTGCCGTGACTTCCTCACGCAGACCCTGTTCTAATTACCTTCGGCTTTCCTCTAATTTCGTCAGAAGACACTCTTCCAGATTTTTCTGGTCATACAGAAATTTGGCGGTTAGGTCCTCTGCTAACTTATTCTGACCATCTTCTAATTTAGAAGTTCTTCTGGCCGTCTTCTAGTTTGGCAGTTAGGTCCTCGGCTAACTTCTTCTGGCCGTCCTCCATCTTCTTCTGGCCGTCTTCCATCTTCTTCAGGTCATCCTTCAGGTCCTTGGCTAATTTCTTCTGGCCGTCTTCCTTCATCTTCTGGCCGTCTTCCATCTTCTTCTGGCCGTCTTCCATCTTGGTTTCCATGCCACTTAACTTTTCTAGCAATGCTGCCAATTGCGCCTCCATTTTAGTTGTTTGTTTTGTAAAGGGCATGCACTCACAGGAAAATTAGAGAAAATGACTTGCTCGGGTTTTGAAACCAGGACGGTCAGGTGTTGTGCTTGTGCTTGAGCTCGTAATCCCACTTCTGACACCAGTTGTTACATGCCACCCCCTAGTTGCACATTTGTTAACTGGATTACGGTGGGTAGGAAGCACAACACAGATTGTTCCTTTAAAGAAATAATTAATTTTATTGCGGCCAGAAAGATACACTACTCATCAGCAAATACAAGTAATTAGAACCTTACTCCAGTTTCCTCAAGTCTCTTCCTTATGGAGCGCTCTTGCCCCCCTTTCACTTGTCAACAGACCACAGTTAATCCTCTCGCTAATGAGTCCGGTCCCGTACGCCGGCTGGAAATAGCTGCACTAAGTCTGTCACTCACTGTTTTGCAACTCACCATAATGACCTCTATCGCACTAGGAAAGCGCACTCGCTCAAAACACAGGCAGTCCCCTGTATGCCTCTCACTCCCTCGCTGTCAAGAGAATCGGCTTCACTAGGGGTTTCGCAAGTCGCCACACTTCTGTCGCTCAGGATAAACGCTCGCACTAGCTCGTAAAACACAACACCCACTGCTTGACAGGTCGCTCTTATATAGCAGGCCGGTGACTCAATAAATGCTTCTAGACCCATCCATGGTTCACGGCTTCTCGAGGCTTCCTCCACCGGCTGAGTCACGAATATTCTAGACCATCCCTTTGTCCTAGTAGTCCTGTTGCATAAGGCGCACGCAATACACTGAGGCAGGGCACAGCCCAGCCCTGGGGCAGTTGTGACTCATGCGGCGAGCGATGACACAAACTCACAGCCGTTCCCAGGTCGGCCGAAGGCAAGATCGACAGGTAGACGGAGCTCCCTCCCAAACATGGCCCGGGCTGGTGTGCACCCGGTGGCTTCATGCACGGCGGCGCGGTAGGCCAGGAGAAATAGTGGAAGATGTTTGTCCTAATCCCTCTGTGGTCGCTGACGACTATTCGGAGCTGGTTCTCGATGGTGCGATTGAATCGCTCTACCATCCCGTCGGACTGAGGGTGTAGCGGCGTTGTCCTTGTCTTCCGGATTCCCAGCAGCTGGCATAGGTTCTGGAACACCTGCGACTCGAAGATCCTCCCTTCGTCGGAGTGCAGCTCCAGGGGTACTCCGTACCGGCTGACGAATTCCTTCGCCAGGGTCTCTGCAATCGTCGCGGCTTCTTGGTTAGGGAGCGCATACGCCTCCAGCCATTTGGTAAAGTAGTCGCTGACGGCCAATATGTAGTGGTTCCCTGGCTCGCTTAGCGGGAATGGCCCAGCAATATCGATGGCCACTCTTTCCATGGGGCCGCCTACGTTGTAGGTCTTCAGTGGACCCCGTCGTCTTCGTCCTGGGCCCTTGCTGGCTGCACAATCGTGGCACCTCGCGCAGTGGTTCTCTACGTCAGTTCGGCATCCGATCCAGTAGAACCGCTCTCTCAGTTTCTCCAGGGTATTCTTTATCCCTAGGTGTCCGCCAGATGATCCTCCATGGACTTCCTTCAGGACTTCCCCCGTCATAGCCTTTGGAACGACGACTTGTTCCCGAGATGTCTTCCCGTCGGTGCTTTCCCAGGTACGGCATATGAGGCCATCCCTCACAACCAGCGAGTCCCACTGCGGCCAGTAGGACTTAAACTTTGGATTGCAGTCACTCACGATGTTCCGGCACAAGTATGTGGAAGCAATGCCACACTCAGCTAAGGTCCCATGATAACCAACACACGTCCCACAAATTTTGAACCCCTGGGAGACCTAGTTATTGAATATGTACCTAAAAATTAGGGTATTATGGTATGAAGATTTTTATTTCTTATTTTGATAAATGATATAACCTGAACTCCGGTCCAGTGGTATTGGGGAAACGTGTCTGTCGCCCACCAGGAGGCCCTGGGTTCGATTCCTGGCTCAATCCAAAACTTCAGAAACTGATGTGGGGGCTGGAACGGGGTGCAGTATTACTGAGTAGCTGTCGGATAGTGGGGCAGCATTCCGGTCACGGAGACCAAGTTTAATGGCCGAGGGGACCCGACACGCTGACCACGTATCACCTCACAATCTGTAAGCTGAATTATTTGACAGCGGTCGTTTGGTAGGCTATGTAGGCTGTAGTGCCACAGGGTTAGGTATATAACCTTGAACAAGAAAACAAAGAAGCATAGATTTGTTGTGGAATCAGTTTTTTGGTTAAGGGAAATAATGATATAAAGATGAACAAAGAACGAAAACACAAGATAACAATTCAAAATTCAAACTTAATACAAGAAGATAACAATGAGCGATACCTCAGCATTTTCATTCCCGGCAAATCATGCATGTCATGAACATCTGTCTTTTTAATACTGATTGTTAAAAGTATGTATTATCATGCCTGTTAAACGCCACGGGCTGTGTTTGATATTTTATCTGCTAATTAAATTAATTTTCTAGAGAATTCCATTATGTTAATTATTTACTACGGCCACAAACATTGGCACATAATAGCAATTCAATGTGAATAGATCGCTTTAATCCATTCAGAACACAAAGCATGATTTTCCAAATGTAAAAGGTCATTTAAGTTTTCAAGCCTAGTCATATGCACAGTTGACAGGTGAATTGCCAATCTACGAGGGTGGATCAAAAGTCATTGTCCCTATGTTTCAGTTACATTATTTAAATTATTCATGGTGGTTCCTTATTGCTATGCTAAAATAGTTATTAATAAGAACTAGTGGGCCCGTGCAAGCTTTCGCAACGTAAATGTAGGTTTATGAGGTAGTTGGGAATAATGTGGGAGAACCAAGTTTTAAATATTGAAAAAAAAATGTGTTGTTAAACGGCATACGTACATGAGAAGAACACAAAGAATTATGTAGAACAGTGTTTTGTACTTGTCACAGCACCTCTTTGTAGACAATATTCGATGTTACAACGAATTCATCGGTTATTGTTTTCTCGGGAGTTTCTTCTACAGCAATTTTTACATTTTCAAAGAATGGAACCCTAGAGAAAGTCTTGGCGAGACCACACCGGAGCCATTCTGCTGAGAGACTCCTCAGCTAGTAGTACGCCGCGCTCCCGCCAGATGGCTGCCGTCGCCACAATTTTTTTTTTTTGTCGTTTGGCCTCCTGAGAGGCCGAGTGCAGGTCTTTCTATTCGACGCCCGTGGGCGACCTGCGCGTCGGAATGAGTGGTGGAATGGATGAAGATGAATGAACGAATGAAACTGGGCAAGGATGTGGAAGAAAGCGGCCGTGGCCTGTCAGAAGTTACCATCCCAGCATTTGCAGGTGTTGAAAATGGGAAACCACGGAAAACCATTTCAAGGACGGCCGACGGTGGTGCTCGAACCCACGCGTCTACCGAGTCAGCAGACAGCTTGGCCCCATGGCCTAACGCTGCGCTTTAGCCAGCGTAGCCACTACTGTCGGTGCCGGCGCGCTGCCCTGCGCTCTAGCGGCAGGCTCGCCATGTTACGGTTCACCCATTGTAAATGTACAATTTTTAAGGTATTTATTTAATTGTGAGGCATTTAAAGAGGAAGTGAGTTCGTTTCGGGCACACATGGGGTTATGCGGAACCTGTTGGTACCCCATATATGTAGGTTGGTGATAACAGGACCTTATTTTCGGTACAAAACCGGAATGAGACCTTAGCAGAATAATATAGGGAGGATTATATAACCGCCTGAATCAATGCTATAAAGAAATTAATTATTAAAGTTGTTCTAGGTATACATGTTTCTGGGATTAATCAACAATTTTATCTCCTTCATCAGCCAATTGTAAAGCATTAACATATTGAAAACGTAATAAAACGTAGCACTGAAAATATTAAAGGTTATTTAACCTAATATGGTGCACAATAGACTATATATACTGTAGGTTGTAAAACTTAAAATATAGAACAAAATTAAGTAGTTGGAGAAGGTGATAGTATTCAGCCTGCAGATGCTGATGGAGATGTATGAAAACCAGTAGACAGTACATTCATAGACCTGTATTGAGAAAAGGTCTATAGCTTGAGATGACAGACGTGGAATTTCAATACTTCACTAATCGGTGTATAATCAATGAAGAAACCTTTTATGATTAAATATCCATAGGCCACCGGGTGAGTTAGCCGTGGTCGTTACGGCATGACTGCTGGCAGTCGCTTTCATCCGGGAGGCGAGGAGGTTCGAATCCCCCCGCCAGCAAACTTGAAGATGGTCTTTTGTGGTTTCCCATCTTCCTACCAGGCAAATGCCGGGGTTGGTCCCTAACTATAGGCCACAGCCGCTACCTTCCAACTCCTCGCCCTTACATTCCAACTTCCCTCCCCAACGGTACTTGTAGCTCACCCATTGGGTGTCCGTCTCGATGCAGCTACAAAACTGGAGAGCCGAACATGTCCTCGGACACTCCCGGCACTAAAAGCCATACGCTAAAAAAAATCATAAGCCAATGAAAGCGGCGTCGAAAAACAAGACGTGGAAAAAACTTCTCTTAGTAATGAGGTTAGCTCAAAGTATATGTTTGAGGTTAGGTCAATATTTCGATTAGAAAATGTTTCTATTTTTCCACATAGTCTCCACATTTTATCAGACCTTTGTCCCATCGCTGTACTATATTTGAGATACCCCTGTGGTATAATTCAGCCGGCTGACTTTGGAACCATCGTCAGACTGCAGCTTTGGCATCATCGTTGCACGCGAACTTCTTCAGCGGACCGAAAACGTGAAATACAAAAGGGGAGGGGTCTGGACTGAATGGTAGGTGGTCTAGATTTTCTCAGTGAAATGACCGGAGGTTGACTCATGATATCTTGAATTGCCATGGGCTGCTGAAGACGTTCATGGAAGAACAGCGATTCACGTGTAACGATGACGCCAAGACAACAGTCCGACGATGGTTCCACAGTCAGCCGGCTGAATTCTACCACAGGGGCATCTCAAATTTAGTTCTGCGATGTGACAAATGTCTGAACAAATGTGGAGACTATGTGGAACAAGTAGTACCGTGAAGAACTAAATAGCCTATTTTCATATACCCTACTAATATTAATTGCCTCTATCAACATACAAATTGTCAGTTTGATTGTTTTAATAGATTCGTAGATATTGAGAACAGTCTAAATATTTTTGATGGTCACCATCCCGGATTTTTATCTTATAGACCATAGATTTATGTACTATTACATGAAGATTATTGTGTAGGTGTTTTATTCAAAATTCAATCGCATGATTAGGAGACAAGAAATAAAAGCGGGCTTTTAAAATTTCGCTCAGCCACCATTTTGTGGTTATGAAAATAATTTAATGAATTAGATGCCGGTCGATTAAAATTTGTATAAGGATATGCCGTATCAAGTTTCACTATGCTCGGATGGTTAAAACGCAAGAAACGTCCATTTGAATATTTAAATTTCGCGTTACCGCCATGTTGGATTTGTGCTCGCCAGGTTATTGAACATCTCATAGGTGAACTTATGCTTATAGCCTATATACACTTACAAAATTTCAGTTTGATTTCTGTAGTAGGTTGATAGATATTGAGAACCGTCTAAATATTTCGGATGGTCGCCATGTTGGATTTTAATATACTGTATGTAGGCCATAGATTTATGTAATATTAGATGATGATTATTGTGTACGTTCATTATGCAAATGTTGATTTGGATAGCATGATTAGAACACAATAAATAAAAACTTAATTTTTGAAATTCGCACAGCAGCCATCTTGAGGTTACGTAAACAATTGAACTAAATTAGATGCCAGTGCATTACAATGTGTATAAACATTTGCTGTACCAGGTTTCATTGCATTTGGATGATTACATCGCGAGAAAAGTCAATTTAAACTTTCAACTTAGCATGGCCGCCATGTTCGTTTTGTAAATACCAGGTTATCAAAGGTCACATAGGTGAATTTCTAGTAGTTCTCTTTATCACCGTACAAAATTTCAGGGTGATATAGGTAATAGTTTCGAAGATATTGAATGCTGGTGAAATATTTCGCACAGCCGCCATGTTGGATTGGTGAGACGTAACAAAATTTGTAGGGCACGGTCGGAGTCACCCGGGATAATGCTATGAACTTACTGAGTTCCATTTAAATCGCTCCAGCCGTTTAGAAGTAATTATGGGGAGACCCACAAAAATCCATCACACACACACGCACACACAGACAGACACACGGACAAACGGTGATCTCATAAGCATATTTTTTCATAAATGAAATTGAGGTAAAAAATAGTGTAAGGTAAGTAGAACAGAACGAATACATGTATGTATTTTTTGCAAAAAAAATAGGGGCAATGACATTTTGATCCGCCCCCGTATTGTTTGATATTATTCATAACTTGATAAAGTGCATTATGATCTCTCTGGCACATTGCTTCTTGTTACTCTGGTCACGTCCTAGTTCGTGCCCATGGCGAATGGCTGAGTAGCCTAGTAAGTGGTCCTGACAGTCGGAATACCAGTTTCTATGGAATAGGAGCAGGCATCTTGGACATATTCTGAGTCGCGGCATTCCTTGTGTTCAGGCGGCTAGGGCAACCCAACTCACTTGTTGGTTCCCTGACGAGAAACTCATGGGGCCCTGTGCAAGAAAGGCTAGCAACCTGCTCTATAAACCTGCTTAAATGTCATCAGCAAGCCTCGGACCTATCGGAGTGATGGAGTCCCGCTCCCAGCTGACAGGTCATGGCCTCGTTGGTAACGAACAGGTAACCGAAGGAGGAAGATTGTACCGAGAAACAATGCAATAGTACATTATGCAACGAGCCTATAATGGCAATCATTAAGACACGAGTATGTTTATAAAACGATCGATGCGAATTTTATAATTTCATACGAGTGTCTTAATTAACTAAATAAGTGAGTTGCATACGACTCTTTATGTTCGACTATAATTGTAACTTCATTATATGCTCTAACACAACTATTCATGAATATCTGTCGAAATTCTGTCGGTTGACTTCTTCTTCTTGGGAATTGTGTGGGCTCAGCATGTGCTCTCTACCCAATACTGAATTCCGAAGCGTTGAAACATTGTACACCCTCTGTCTGAATAGTTCGGTGAATGAGCTATATTACGAACGGATTGTCAGCTTACCTGAAACAGCCGTTACTGTCCTTCGAAGTAATCCCTGAGGATGGTTATACACTTCTGAGAACGATTGAACAAGTCCTGGAAACTCCTGGCATAGTCTTCTTTAGGAATAGCCTTCAGTTTGGGTCGTCAAAACTCTAAATTGTAATCAAGAGAGAAGCGTGAATTTATGCAACCTGCCTTGCTCACCCGATAGACGGGTGGCAATGAGAAGGGTGAAGTTATGCAACCTAACGTGCACACCTGTTCGACGGGTGGCAGAGAGAAGGGTGATTGTTCCGTGGGATGGAATGGTCCTGAAAACCATCGTCACGGGTGACGAGACCTGGTGCCTGAGGTACGACCTCGGAGGCAAGCGTCAACGTATGGAGTATCGGGGTCCAGGGTCGCCAAAAAGCCCCGAAGGGCCAGAGGTTTTCGGCCATTTTGGACATCCAACGTAATGTGACGACCCAACTGAAGCCTATCCCACAGGAAGACTATGCTAGGACTTGTACAGCCGTTCTAAGAAGTGCATAACCATCCACGGGGATTACTTCGAAGGATAGTAATGGCTGTTTCAGGTTAGCCAACAATCCGTTCATAATATAGACCCATTGACCGAACATTTCAGACCGAGGGAGTATATCCTGATGTACGAGTATCACCAACAAATAGCGCACATATACTATGTTGGATCATTTTGTTATTTTGGTCAAATAACACAAAATAGACTGTTAAAAACGCTTTAAAATTAAAATGTATCGTATTATCAACTTGTTATTCTTCAAATTCGATGCCTATAGAATGTTAACGGACGGCAAATCTGTGGAGTCCCAACTAGATCAGTCATGTCATCTAGTGGAAAGGTTTCACTTAAGAAATCCCTTTACTGAACAGAGAGCTAGATTATAATTTTCATGGATCTAATGTCATACGTCTGCTTTCTCCATGATGTTCTGGTGTGTTTATGTCAACAACAACATTCACTAAAATTGACGGCGAAATTTTACGAATGTAATATCTTGTGTAGAAATTGGAGTTGCGGATAGTAAGGTACAGAGCTATTTAATTTGCAATATTCCACAGTTTGTTTATGCAAACATTACGGACGGTGCACACTTGCCATGTTGGTATAGACTGCGATAGGATGGTGTGTTGCAAACTTCTGAACGTAGATTCCTAAATTTCATGCATATTTCATAGTATTTTCTTGTTACTGTAAAGGTTCGTGCTGATTTAGTCTTTGTGTTTGAGATTGTAACTACAATGGTTGATCCAATATAGGCCACATGGTTAACTTTCAAATCATGTAATTCATGTCCAACATGTTGGATTTTGAGTGAAAGTGCGAAGTAGTTATTCTGACCTAATTGGTCAATGAATGAAAATATTGAGCTCTGATTGTTTGGAGAAACTGTATCATAATGAAGAGTAGTACTTTAATGACCCCCATTTTGATACATTTCGACATCGTCGAACATAATAGTACATTATGCAACGAGCCTATAATGGCTATAATTAAGACACGAGTGTTTTTTTATAAAACGAGCGTATGCGAGTTTTATAATTTCCATACGAGTGTCTTAATTACCATTATAGGCGAGTTGCATACGACTGTTTATGTTCGACGATAATTATAACTTTATTATATGTTTTAACATAAATATTCATAAATATCTGTTGAGAGTCAGCTACTGGAATTATGTGATCGCAGAGCGAGCGTTGGGTGTTATATCTTTGTCTTTCAAGAGCTTTGAACGACCGACGCATGCGCTCTGTGGGCTTGCAATGCCATATGCAGCCATATGTTTACATCAACCGTCCCTCAGTAATATTGTCACCGCAGTCATTTGAAGACAATGCGCTGTGTAGAAATTAGTGTTGGTGATTTTAAGGTACAGTGCTATTTCTTGTCTCATATTCGCCAGTTTATTTACGCGAACATATGGACGGTGGGTATTCCATGTCGGTAATTTATTCTAGTTCGATGTTGTGTTTATGTCCGACATGTTGGATTTTGAGCGCATGCGCGAAGTTATCGTTACCTAATTGGTCAACGAACGAGCTCTGATTGGCTGGAGAAACTGTATCATAATGGAAAACAGTGTTATAATGAACATCATTATGATACAGTTATCTGACACATAATAGTGAGGGTCGAACATAATAGTACATTATGCAACGAGCCTATAATGGCTATAATTAAGACACGAGTATTTTTTATAAAACGAGCGTATGCGAGTTTTATAATTTCCATACGAGTGTCTTAATTACCATTATAGGCGAGTTGCATACGACTGTTTATGTTCGACGATAATTATAACTATATTATATGTTTTAACATAAATATTCATAAATATCTGTTGAGAGTCAGCTACTGAAATTTTGTGATCGCAGAGCGAGCGTTGGGTGTTATATCTTTGTCTTTCAAGAGCTTTGAACGACCGACGCATGCGCTCTGTGGGCTTGCAATGCCATATGCAGCCATATGTTTACATCAGCCGTCCCTCAGTAATATTGTCACCGCAGTCATTTGAAGACAATGCGCTGTGTAGAAATTAGTGTTGGTGGTTTTAAGGTACAGTGCTATTTCTTGTCTCATATTCGCCAGTTTATTTACGCGAAAATATGGACGGTGGGTATTCCATGTCGGTAATTTATTATAGTTCGATGTTGTGTTTATGTCCGACATGTTGGATTTTGAGCGCATGCGCGAAGTTATCGTTACCTAATTGGTCAATGAACGAGCTCTGATTGGCTGGAGAAACTGTATCGTAATGGAAAACAGTGTTATAATGACCATCATTATGATACAGTTATCTGACACATAATAGTGAGGGTACTATAATGAGGCTCATTATAACACTATTAGCCTACTTTCGATTTTTGCAAAAAATGAAAGTAGACTTATGAGATCACTACAGGGCGAAAAAAGTGTGTCTGTCTGTGTGTGTGTATGTGTGTGTGTGAGTCTGTGTGTGTGTGTGAGTGTGGGTACTCTGAATGTATGTCCCCCCCTATCAATTCGAACACGGTGAGCGCAAATTGAACGAAATTTGGTACAAAGGTAGCACTAGCAAAGGACACCTCAGTGTCATGTTTTATATCGCCGCCATCTTGACGGAAACGTAATGGCGGCCACACAAATGTTCAAAGCTTAAATCAAATTACGACTAACCTAATCATCCGATCTCTACCAAATTTTGCAACAACATACCTTTATGGGGGCAGCATCTTTTGACCAAACTAATAGGTCACCAGCCTAATAGTTTGCGGATGGCGGCCATCTTTGTGTGAAAATCGATTGCCCCTATTAATTCGAACACGGTGAAACCGAATGGAACGAAATTTGGTACAGAGGTAGTATTAGCAAAGGTCACCCCAGTGTCATGTTTTATATCGCCGCCATCTTGACGGAAACGTAATGGCGGGCACACAAATGTTCAAAGCTTAAATCAAATTACGACTAACCTAATCATCCGATCTCTACCAAATTTTTCATCAACATTCCTTTATGGAGGGAGCATCTTTTGACAAATCCAATAGGTCATTAGCGTAATAGTTTGCGGATGGCGACCATCTTTGTGTCAAAATCGATTACCCCTATTAATTCGAACACGGTGAAACCGAATGGAATGAAATTTGGTACAGAGGTAGCACTAGCAAAGGGCACCTCAGTGTCATATTTTACATCACCACCATCTTGACGGAAACGTAATGGCGGCCACAAAAATGTTCAAAGCTTAAATCAAATTACGACTAACCTAATCATCCGATCTCTACCAAATTTTTCAACAACATACCTTTATGGAGGAAGCATCCTTTGACAAATCTAATAGGTCATTAGCCTAATAGTTTGCGGATGGCGGCCATCTTTGTGTCAAAATCGATTACCCCTATTAATTCGAACACGGTGAAACCGAATGGAATGAAATTTGGTACAGAGGTAGCACTAGCAAAGGGCACCTCAGTGTCATGTTTTGTATCACCGCCATCTTGACGGAAACGTAATCGCGGCCACCCAAATGTTAAAGGCTAAAATGTAATTACGACCAACCTAATAATCTAGTCTCTACCAAATTTTGCAACAACAAATCTTTATGTGGGAAGCATATTCTGACCAAACTGCTAGATCATCAGCCCAATAGTTTGCAGATGGTGGCCAAGTATGAGTGCAAATCGATTCCCCCTATCAATTCAAACACGGTGAAACCGAATTGAACGAAATTTGGTACAGAGGTAGTACTAGCAAAAGGCAGCTCAGTATCATGTTTTATATCGCCGCCATCTTGACGGAAACGGAATGACGGCCACCCAAATGTTAAAAGCTTAAATCAAATTTCGACCATCCTAATAATTTGATCTCTACCGGATTTTGCAACAACATGTCTTTTTGTGGAAAGCATCTTATGACTGACTACAAGGTCATCAGCCCAATAGTTTGCAAATAGTGGCCATGTATGTGTGCAAATCCATTCCCCGGTTCAATTCAAACACGGTGAAACCGAATTGAATGAATTTTTTTACAGAGGTAGCACTAGCAAAGGGCACCTCCTATTCATGTTTAATATCCCTATAGCACGTTGTATTTCAACAAGCTACTACAACCAATATTCAATTATACTCCTTGAAAAGGACAAAGAGTTATAACAATACCCATGCATTTAGGAGAAAGTAGGCTATATGTTCTTTACTGAACATCTTGTTTTTCATTATGAAACAGTTTCTCCCACCAATCAGATCTCAAGAAACAGTTGTTTGACCAATTAGTTAATTAGATGCGCTGAGTTCCACGGCCTTCTAATGTAAATCACACTGCCTGGCCTAGTGTCATAGTAGAGTAATCGAGGAGGCCATGGTCAAATACAAGGCATTCCCTGAGTCTCATGCGCTCTATTCAGTACATAAAACTGGCGAAATCTCGACAGATATTTATGAATATTTTTGTTCGAACATAAAATAGTTATAATAATTATCGTCGAACATAAACAGTCGTAAGCAACTCGCCTATAATGGTAATTAAGGCACTCTTATGGAAATTATAAAACTCGCATACGCTCGTTTTATAAACATACTTGGGTCTTAATTATTGCCATTATAGGCTCGTTGCATAATGTACTATAAATACATTTCAGGGTTGGGATTGATTCCAATGACCTTTACATTCCTGACAGAAGTCTCAGTACATGCAATACGGGACAGTGCGTGCCGTGCATTCATACGTGTTTATACTGTAACTTTTAACTCTGTAATTTGAGTTAAAGTAAACGTGGCAGTTTGTTGACGGAAATGTCGTGCAACCATGGATAATACAGGATGGGCTTGGCAATGAAGTATTCAGGAGAGAGAGCCGTGAGCCGAGCCTAAATCTTGTTAATGCTAGTGTACGTATGGTAGCATAACTGCTAGGCGTTGAACCAGGGAAAATCTGCTGAATTATCCCACTTGTTGGTCTCACCTGCAGTTGTTCAGGGTTTTGCAGACCAACACCGGGTGATCCAAGCAAACATTTTTTTCTCTACCACTCACTAATATTTTGACTGACCATCCATTATCATATAGGATAGGATAAGATAGGGTAGGATATGGAAGGAAAGGATAGGATGATACATCTTATACTCCTCACTTTTATGTGTAACAGATTATTGATCGCCAGATTGATATAATCGGTATGATAAAATAGGATAGAATAATACATCTGATGCTGACCACCTTAATGTGTATTAGATTATTGATCGCCAGATATAATCGATATTATTGGCATGCGATGATTATTGGACTGCATAATAACAGGAATTGTATTCTGGTAATTTATGGTTTGTTACCATTGTGGGACGATGGAGATATCAGTCACATTGAGGAAATTTGAGACAATTGAAGTCTAGAAGAAGTTATTAGCCATTGTCCAGTCTCATCTTTCACATCTTGTGCGAACGAGGTCTGTTAACTAGCCGAGTGGAGACAGTATCCCAATCCACCGTCGTTGTAGTTGATTGTTAAACGTACAGCTATGAGAAGTGTGTTAAGGTATTGAATCCCTCTAAATGAGAATAATGAATGGTACATAAATGTCAGGACAAGATTTCCTGGATATCGGATAGCTTATAGGACCTATACTGTAAATGTGATATGGTAATATGATTATTGGAATTGTGGTATTATCGGAAGGCAGCACAGCAAATTGAATACGATACAATATTTAACATATTCACGCGTAGAAATTTCACTAAATAAAATGCATGATAATTTGGTAATTCAGATATAAATTTTCATCAAATTTGTAGTTTCAGATGCTGGACACCGATTTAATCTAGGACGAAATCAATATGTCTATGTTCGATTGAGACGAAAGGCAAATAAACTCCGTGGAGAATACAAATGTTACCACCTGATAACATTCTCCTTATGACGTTTAATGCCGTCTCTATTTTAATACCCACATTAGAGGTAGATTACCTCGATGATCCACCCCTTACACCAACACTTGTCATCATCATCACCAATTATACCAACACTTGTCATCATCATCACCCCTTATACCAACACCTTTAATCACCATCATTATCATTAATAATCACATTGATTTGGTGCGGACAGGAGGCCATACGTCTTTTCTGATAAGCTATATCTATTCAACCCTCGAGTGAAGATTAGTTACCGTAGATCCATCAAACCTCAGGGATAACAAATTCTGCGTTTCAGTCAATATTCCAATTAGGGCCACACATTTTCTATGAGATGAAGATTGCGCGATTCAGTGAGTTAGTAAAGGTACGACAGGGTGCCTCTCTTCATTCAACCTGTATGTCTGCTACCTTATGAACATTGTTGTTGCCATCTTGGAAATGTGAAGAACAAAACAGCCTATTTTCATATATTCTGCCAGTCTCTCGCGCCTAGTAAAATGATTTTGCCATGTGATGTTCTAAATGGCTATTGGTACATGACCTCTATTTGGATAAACTATGTAGCAAAATGACAAACTAAGAAACGTCCAAACGTTATAACCATTTCTGACAATGAACATAAAAATCATATTTTATGAAGGAAAATGGTGCGCACCATTTCTTAAATTAAATCTTTCAACGTTAATCATGATTACCTCCATCAACACACCTCCAGCACTGGAAAATATGTATCCCATTTTAGACGATAAGGCTTATCTTTATTACACTATTACAACAGAAATAAATTGTGTACCAGAATATTTACTTCATGGTACTAGTTTATCAGCTTACCTAGAAACCGGTTCAATAGATCATCAGTAAAATGCGTCCCATTTCAGATCTGAACTTACACATAATCTATATTTAACTACACCTTCACTAGAAAAATGGGGTTCATTATCTCGGTGTTCTAGCTCTTAGAAGAATCTCCACCAACACCACTACAAGGAGAATTTACGTACTATAATATCAGTAGCAATTATTATGACTCCTCCTTCGATATTGCATCCTTCTGTAGCAAGACACATAAGATAATTTAATTTAATTTAATTTATGAAAAATGAGCTACAGAACTCAGTGCCATTTGATAATGATTATTATTATTATTATTATTCATTATACAAAGTGTGCCTTCAGTCACGAAAAATGAAAATAAATTTATAAAATTTTGAGCTAACGCCATTTTGAATTTTTGAAAAGAATCAAACAATTGAAGGCAGGAAGAAGTGGGAAAATGGACTCAAATCAGTTGTACAGCATCCCAGGGGTATGCACCCCTTGGAGACCATCCCCCCAACATCTGGCTAAATCCCCTAAAATGGCAACCCTTGGAAAGCCGGGGCAACATCCATTAATACTGTAAGGACAGCTTGCTACTCCATAAAGCAGCTCAAGCCTTACGTAATCATTACACTCAGCGACATAGTACTAACTGGGCCAATACATTGCTGACAGGAGGGCGTCTGAAGGTATAAGAAGACGTCCTAATGAGGTCAAACTCTCTCTTCATTGTCAGTGCTTCATCGAGACAGCCGGAGGCTACGCTGGTGTCAACCGAGGTGAGTCAGTCAATCGTGTTCAGAGTTCCTATTTATGTAACCTGCAACCCACAACTTGTATCACATTATAAACATAATTTCATTCCCTACAAGGGACTCACACAAAGAATATCACAGACCAATAAAACACTTGGTCCACACTCTACACTAGCATTACTGTTATATGCCTCTTTACATCCCAACGCCCTTCCTTATTCCCGTCACGTAAAGACGTGACAGACGGTAAGCCATTAGCGCTAACTCAGGTATCTTTGTGTTTCTCGAGCCGGCTGCCAGCAAGCAGCGCGTGCCACCCGGCTGATACGAGCAGAGTCGATTACATAACAAGCAGTCAGCTGAGAGACTAGTACAGCGACCCTTTGCAGTGGGTCCCATCCCCTCAAACACTACCACATTATTTATAGGAACGCCCCCTAGTTCCTAGCACACCACAACACACTACACAGGTCAGCTTGCCCTGTCAAGGGAAGCTACCCTCCTTTAGGCACAACCTCATAAATTAGTACAGCAACTCTTCCTTTTAGATCCACCCCCAAATAAGGGATCTAAAACACTGGTGGAGGCGCCATCCTACGCACAGTAGAACGGGACTCAATCAACGAGCCCTCGTAGGAAAAGCGACCCCTTCCGTACCGCAAAAAGCCAAGCAAATAGAGAATTTTTTTTTATTTTTAACCTCATATTGCGTCACACATTTTTTTTTTATTATTATTAAATGTCCACATTTAGAACTACATTAAGAGACTTTGCACACCATTTGTCGGCTAGTACAACTCCACTCCTGCCGAAGCTAAAGATTAAGAACAGTGACTTAATAACTGACCAGACTGCAGTACAACTTCTCAGGGACCTTGAATTCCACACAGCACAGATCCGTGCTCAACACCCTGCCGCTGCAGCACAGGTTATACATTTTACACGGTCCCAGGCCAGTGAATACACACACGAGTCGCCGGTATCCAGCGATAGTGAGGTAGATTGCCTGCCAACACTCCATCCCCTATTGTTACAGCAACTGCAGATCACAGAGCAGAAAGCCAGTAACCTGCTCGAGCGCATTTCAGAGCTATTAGAAACAGACACTATTAAAGCCAATAGTCACACGACAGAAGCAGTTCTGGACATCCACACTATTTTGGAGACAGTAAAACAGGATTTAGACAGAACCGTACACATAGTCGAATCCACACAGTACGACAACACACCGGCCATCAGCACAAGCATATCAGGTGACGAGCCACCTGGTAACGTAACACAGGTGTCCTACACGGGAAGCGAGGCTAATTCCCCTCCAAACAGCCCAAACACCTCGACACACAGTCAACGGGACACAGCCGAGAACGACATGAATAGACACACTGAGTACCCCATGATCCACCCCACAAAGTTCACGGGGGAAGGCCAGGATCCCGAGGAATACCTCAAGGCCTTCAATAGAACGGCCCGGATCAATGGTTGGAGCGAGGAAGTTAGAAAACGGCTCCTTCCTGCCTACCTCACAAAGGCGGCCATGACGTGGTATGAGCTCCATGAGGACGCACTAGAGGCTGCCACATGGGAGGAAACCGCGGTAATGTTGAAGGATGAGTTCCAGCTTATACCAGACGATGACGATCTCTATGACCAGATTAGACAGAGGTCACAGGGACCCAAAGAGAGCGCCCAGGCATACATCAATGTTAAATTGATAATGTGCGAAAAGTACAATGCAGCAATGACAAATAAACAGAAAGTCAAGCTGTTGATGCAGGGCCTCAGACCAGCCATAGTAGAAAAGCTATGCATCATGAACAACCTCACGGTCCAACATATGTTGAATAACATAAAGACCATAGAGGAGGGGAGAAAGATCACGGAAAAGGCTACGGAAAAAGCCGTGGATCTGCACTTCAAAACCCGGAAAGACGACACTAATGACAAAATAGACGAATTAGTGGACAGGATGGAGAAACTGACCATAGCTGCCATCCAAGCGGGCGGGAGACCGCCAAGGGATGAGCAAGCAGACACACGAGAACACTATCATACTGAGAGGGACAGGGGGTACACAGAGAGGAGACGCTACGGGAGGGAAGAAAGTTACTACCCTCCACAGCGGCCAACAACACCTCCCCCACAGGATAGGCCACACTACCCTCCTCGGTACTCACCGATAGCATACACGGACACAGAGCCGACATACCCCTCAAGGCGGTCACCATCTCCGTACACACGGGAGTACTACCCTGAGGAGTACGACCACGATATCCCCCGACGGAACAGCCCGTCACCACATAGACAGTCCTACGCTGCCCCACAGTACAGGGGAAATGGGGAATATCGGGAAAACCCGCCCCCACGCAGCCAAGGCTATGCTGCCCCGCAGTACAGGGGAAATGGGGAATATCGGGAGAACCCGCCCCCACGCAGCCAAGGTTATGCAGCCCCGCAGTACGGGGGAAATGGGGAATATCGGGAGAACCCGCCCCCACGAAGCCAAGGATATGCGGCCCCGCAGTACAAGGGAAATTGGGAACAGCGAGAAAACCCACCCTCGACCAGACAGGGGTATGCAGCTGACCAATATAGGGAAAAGGGGAACCGACGGGAACACCCGCCCCAGCAGCAGCAGACATACACCCCACCCTGGCGGAGACAGAATAACGGACAACAGGGCAATAACCGACAAGGAAGAAAACCCACTAGAGGAAGGGACAACATGGACAAACACACGAAGGGCCCAGAACACTACCCCCTCCCAGACGAATACCCGAGGGAGTTCAGGGATGAAACACCCCACAGGACAGACAGGGGGGCAATACTCCCTACGCCTAGACACACACCGCAAGCAGGGAGTTGGCGCAGCCACCCCGAGGGGGGGGCGCACATACATTACAGGCAGGCGTACACCCACATTTTCAAAAAACGCCTAGACGGGGAGGTTCGGCTAGCTGACGAAGCAGCTGAGGTTCCTCCCCCAACACAACACAAGAAAGGCCCTTCCCCCAAGAAAACTCGTAAGAATAAGGGGAAGAAGCAGCCAGCTAAAACTAAGGCTGACGATCCGCCCCCGGACCGTTTCCAAGCACACCCCGTGCAAGGAGACGGCAACTGTCTGTTTAGGGCCATGAGCTTTCTAATCCGGAATACCGAGGATTATCATGGGGACTACAGACAGAAGACGGTCAAACATATCCTGGCCAACTGGAAAGAGTACCGGGACTTTGTGTCGGACGAGCGGGAAAACCCATTCCAGACCGGGGCGGATTACCGAAAATACATGGGCAAGGACGGCACCTATGGCAGTGCCGTAGAGGTAACCGCTCTCGGCAAAGTGCTCAAAGCCAATATCCATGTATATACGGATGTGCACTCGCCTCCGCTATTCTCAACTGCGGGATTCAATAGGGACCTACACATACTTTTCACAGGAAACCCTAAGGCGGGACATTACACACCCCTCACAATCAGAAGCCAACAGCCCGAGAACACGCCCACTCCCTCCAAACAGAAAACCCCACCCCCTTCACCACACCACAGGGGGGGAATTGACCATACACAGGCGCGTGACGCGAGCTCGCTCGGCATGGGGAAGCCAGCAACAGGAGTCGAACTCGCGACCGCCTGGAACAAAAGTCGGGTTAACAAAGGCAAGCTCAGGGTCACATTTGCAGACACACCTTCCCGAGAGGAAGAAACCAACAACAACACAACTACACAAAGGCTGGGAACAATTAATACACTAAACGTTCGCCAGCAGACTCCTAGCCTCACAGCAAGACCGGTTAAAGGAGCTGGCAATGTACTTGGCAAACGCACTTTGCTGACCTGGGCAAAGTACTCAGGACAGGAAGTAAGCCGAGAGGCGAAGCGTGCTAGGTACGATAAACGGACAGATCCATGCCCTCCCAGCACAAATGTCACTCCGGCAACAACAACAACAACAACGTACATCTTACACAACACATCGGTGCAGGGCAGTGGATTTCAGGTATCGGCCCTCACGATACACGCCACCATAAATGGCCACAGAGTGCAGGCCCTAATCGATACTGGGGCTGCCGTAAGTTGTGTTAATAGCCGACACATTGCCGAGGCGCAAATACAAGGTGTCACGGGGGACATCCGGCTGGTAGCGGCCAATGCTCAGACGTTAGAAAACAGGGGAGTGGCAAACATACATATTAGGATAGACCATTTTGCCACAACGCACCCCATGTTCGTTATCGAACACCTTTCTGCGTCAGCCATAATAGGCATGGATTTTCTCGCTAGATATGAGGCTAGCATAAATTTCGCTAGTGGTCAGATGCTTTTAAAGCACGACCAGAGGCTCACCACACATCCCATGGTATACACCAGGAACAGAGATGGGATTCGAGCGGAGCGAGAAAACCACGAGCATCAGGCCCCTACACTGCACACTATCAGCCAATACACAAACACACACACTGATAAGGCGGCCAACCAGAACCACACGCAGGACCTGACTCCGGAGCAAAATAAAAGGCTCACGGAGCTCCTGGAGACCAACAGAGATATTTTTGCCCACTCAATGAAGGATCTCGCTGTGACAGACCTCATTGAACACCACGTCACACTCACTAGTGACCGACCAGTACACCAGCCTCCCTTCAGAGTGAGCCAGAAGGAGAGACATGCCATCGATGCCCAAATCTCAGAGATGCTCGAGGCAGGGGTCATTGTTCCGGTTATTTCTAACTATTCCTCTCCAGTTCTGCTGACCAAAAAGAGGGACGGATCGCACCGATTTTGTACTGACTACAGGAGGCTCAATAAGTTGGTCGAAAATGATAGTTATCCACTACCAAGGGCAGACACCTATTTGGACGCCCTTGGTGGAGCTAGCTGGTTCAGTTCGATGGATTGCTATAGCGGATTCTATTCAATTCCCGTCTATGAACCAGATAGGCACAAGCTGGCGTTCGTTACAGAGAACGGACTATTTACCTACACCCGTTTACCGATGGGTCTCCGTAACGCCAGCCAAACCTTCCAAAATCTAGTGGATAAGACATTTTCAGGGCTTAAATGGCGTTCCGTATTGGTGTACGTGGATGACATAACGGTCTTCTCCAACACTTTTGACGAACACATCGTACATTTGGAGGAGGCTTTCGCAAGGATCAGAGAAGCTAAACTAAGGCTTAAACCTGCGAAATGTCAATTTGCCAGACAGCAAATTAACATATTGGGCCATATTGTCAACCGGGAGGGCATTATTCCCGACCCAGCCAAGACTGACGCAATAACGGGCATCCCAATGCCCACAAATTTGAAACAATTGCGCAGTTTTATTGGCTTGGCTTCGTACTATCGCAAGTATATCTATAGGTTTGCACACATCGCCCATCCCCTAACTGAACTCACACGGGAAAAAACGCCCTTCAGCATCACGCAGGAACACATAGATGCCTTCAACACACTGAAGCAACTATTGACCTCACCTCCATTGCTGCAACACTTCCATAGTGATAGGCCCACATTTTTACACGTGGATGCCAGCCTGTATGGGTTGGGAGCAGCCCTATTGCAGGAAGACGCCGAAGGGTGCAAACGGCCCGTCGCCTACGCTAGCAGGAAGCTAACGGCCGTTGAGACTAGATACTCTGCTACAGAGCGGGAAATGCTGGCATTTTCGTGGGGAGTGAACTATTTTAGAGTATACCTCTATGGTATCAAGTTCACGGTAGTGACTGACCACGCGAGCTTGCTTTTTTGGGACAAATTTAAAAACCCAAATTCGCGCCTCAACAGGTTTATATTCCGCCTGTATGAATATGATTTCGTGGTCAAACACAAGAAAGGCGCTACACACCTAGACGCAGATGGGTTGTCTAGGCTGCCAGTAGCCGATCCCCCGGATGACAGTAAGGACCACGACTGGGACGATATGCCCACCTTTGCCCTGACGGTGGTTGACATCAAACAGGAGCAAGAAAGTGATCCGCACTTGAAACAGATTCTATTGGCACTAGAAGACTTGGATAAAGTGGACTCCAAGACAGCACGGCTGTCTAGGCGATTTTTCCTAGACAAAGACGGGGTACTGAAATTTAAGCCCACAGCCATGCACGATAGCGCACCTATAGCGGTTCCGGAATCATTGAGAGAAAATATCATGATCGGACACCATAATAGCCCAATAGCAGGGGCACACTTAGGTACGCATAAAACTTACCTTAGAATCCGTGACAAGTACTATTGGGTAAACATGAAGGCCGACATAGATACCTTTGTCAAGACATGTCACACCTGCCAACGATTCAAAACAAGACCTGGCAAGCCTCATGGACTACTCAACCCAATTCCCGTGGGAGAGTTATTTCACAGAGTCGGAATAGACGTGAAAGGCCCCATTACAACAAGTCAGAAAGGCAATAAATATATCCTGGTGGCCACCGAGTATCTCACACGATACATGATTACAAAGGCTGTTCCCAAAGCAGACACGAACAGCATAGCCGAATTTTTATTTGACATAATTACACGATATGGCCTATTCCAAACCTTATTATCCGACAGAGGTACTATTTTCACCTCGAGAGTGCTCCAACAGTTTCTGGAGATACTCAGGATTAAGGCATACACTACCACGAGTTTTTCCCCGCAAACCAACGGACTCACGGAAAGTATGAACAAAATACTTGGAATAGCGCTGGCTAAATTTACAGAGGACGCAGGAACAGACTGGGATGAATATCTGCAAAGCATTACTTTTAGTTATAATACCTCTGTATCTACGGCTACGAAACACTCTCCACACTTCCTACTGCACGGATACACACCCAGAAGTCCCATAGACAATATATGTATCCCACAGGACGCCCACACAGACAATGCGGCTCGGCTAGAGCATTTGCAGATAGCCCGCATGGACGCTAGAAAAAACATAGCCGAGGCCCAGAAAAAACAAAAAGAGCGGTACGATCAGAATAGAAAGACCGTGGAATACACACCCGGGCAATTGGTCATGGTCTCCAATCATGCCCGTAAGAAAAACGTGTCCGAATTCCTCCTACCACGATGGGCAGGTCCCTTCAAAGTCTGCAGGAAGGTATCTGACCTAAATTATATAGTGAACGTGCGCCATGGGAGGAAACTCATAAAGGACACTATTCACGCCCGCCGGATGAAGGCATATCACACACGTAAAGCTCACACACCTACACGTAAAGGCGGGCACACTGCTAAAAGAAAAGGAAACGGTCCCGTTGGAACACGTGGGAAGAAAGCCAAGAAATAGCCCACTGACCGAACCGGGATACCATCCTAACACTCACCAGAACTGTCCCGGAGACACAACCTTCATGGTGCCGGAAACAATTACTCTGGGTAAAAGGCGGTCTCCAAACCCGCAACCTTCTGAATACCAGGAATATAAGGTTGAGTAAATATCCAGTCGTAGAATAAGGATAATGGGAAAGCTAAGACTAATTGGGACAGTCCCACTAACAGCGGGTCATAAACGAAAAACAATACAATCGCCTCTGGCATCTGGTCACCAAATACGCGACTAGCGGACCAGACACACTCGCGTACAACGAATATGGGATTTCCGAAATGAAATGCCATGGCCTGTGGTTTGGATTCCAAGTAAAACGGAAATCCCCTGGCGCATGAGCTACAAATCAACGGTCATATTAAACCACAAAGTTTTTTTTTCTCTACAATGAGAGAGGCACTGCTAGCAATCATTATAGGCAGCAATCAGGTTCACACACACACACGTGCAGAAAACTAGGACGTGGGCAGAGCATGAAACAAATGAAAGCACACAACATCGTAATTCAACACCGTCGTATCAGCTGTAACATACTCCTCAATGAGCAAGACTGCTCGACGCAGACAAGCGAGCCAAAGCCTACTGGACAGAAATCAACACATCATTCACGCCCGATTTAGAGACCCTATATCTTCCAAAATTACACTACGAGGGGAATTCAAAAACGTACAAACTCTACACAAGTATGCATGCTTTCATTTGCGCATTGCACAGCCACGAAAACGTGCCATATTATAAGCGGCACGGAAATGATTACACCAAGTCTTTACAGACAACCGGATTCGAACCCATGACCACACACCACACGCGTACCAAAAACTAACTATCCAATGGTATTTTTGGTACACGGAACACAAGCAAAACCCACACTGGGAAAGCCCCAAGCCCTGTCACACAACGCAAACATAAAACACAAAGAATGACATGAGGTCACGGGTCTGAGTTCCAGTAAAAATTTAGACACAAAGGAGAACATATATTCAGGCGTCCAATCATACTGAAATTGGCCCATACAAGTGCATGAACAGGGAATACTACATTTCCTCCCACCAAAAGCCAGACATAAAATTTCGAATTACACCAGGCATAGAGGAATACATTTCACGAACACAGGTAGGAAAATTTCGCAAGACACAGGTCTTAGAGAACAATGGCCACACGACGTCATTACCTAACTAGGGCGAATTGCTACATTAGGCTAGGAATCCAAAACAATGACCACACTTGCATACTTGCAGAATTGCACATACCAATTGCTGACTGCAGACTATTCACACTGCAATACTGCGGTGACGAGACACTATTGCGTATAGCCCGTGACCGTGAAATTACACACACATAACAATTATAACGCCATACATTTTTTTTCTCCACACTGCAAAATCATTTGGCAATGGACAAGACGTGACACAGCGAAACTTATCTTGGGCCTATAGGGCACGGTCGCAAGGGCACGTTGGCAAGCCACGGGCGCCTTCTGCCCACAAAGGCGATACATATTAGGACTTAGCCTCATAACAGACCAACCGTCCGCGTGGTGTAGCGGAACGTAGTCACAAACACACACACACGCACTCACCAATTAGGAGCGAACATAGGGACTTTGAGGAAACAGGACCTCCCCTTAATAACTTCTTTTCGCGATTCTATTCCCCAAATAAATCATTACAGATGACTAGCACATGACCAGTCGCGTTACGACCACTGGCCACATCTACACTGCAAATGGCCGACCAGATTAGGTCATGCAGCCCTACTATCCCAAGGCGCGGATAGAAAGCCAACATGGACCAAGGGAGGACGACAGGAGAACAGGCTACCAGCGTACCACCTTACTCCCCTCCCATAACCTTCTCACGCCCAACATAAACAACGCAACCACATCTACACGACCAAAAACAGATATACTACATTACAAAACACACACAGGGGTTGATGGACTTCATGCGTTTAAAGAGCAGGCAAGCTACGCCTTGAGCCCCGTTGCACCGCCTGAGTATTAGGGGTGGCTCAGCAAACATTAAAAGAAGCATAATGCGCCTCTCCAAATGAGAGAGGAGGCCATAGATACATATTAACCATGCTTTAGTACTTAAGCTCTCCCGCATGAAAGGAACATATGGTATTATGCCCCAGCCTACACCTATCCGTACATGAAGGCAAAAACTTCATACCCAGACACATGCATGAGTATCCCATCCAATTACCAGGGATTTTAATATCAAACCTGCATGAATTTTCGTATTTTTGCAATCCCGGGAATTACCTCCCCACTCCACTCACTATAGAAGCATCCCAGTGCCACCACCGGTTCTAGGCCACCACTAACGTGGAACCCAAAGGGGCGCAAACCCTTCCTACCATACTTTGAGCCCTCTCAACAAATAACTACCCCCAAATCCTAATAACAGGGTACCTGACACTCCAGACCCTACTAACACCTCCATTAAGGTAAAGAAGGCATTATTGCTGGGAAGCTGACATAGCGATGGTAGGCCAGAAGTAGCCTATGTACTTAGAAGATCTGCAACCCCGCTACACTGGAAATATTTTACATTTTACACGGAGATTGAACCATTCACACAGGTTACGACACATTTTTTTTTCTCTCTCTTACAAAGGAATCTGATACGAATTGATGGTTGACAACGGTGTAAGCCGAAGGTCGGGAGAACCACACTTTGAGAGCTGGGGAAGGCGATGTGGACCCTTCCCCAGTTGGCTCATCAAATTACTGACGACTAGACCAAATAGACGAACCACGTAAGGTCAAAGCATTCGGGACCTGACACGGGCAAACATCGAGATCTAGGGGTGCATATTAGCCCATCCCCCTTGTCGGAGAACGTTACACCCACTATGTGTCACGGTCATCGAAGCCGAGATCTGCAGGGTGACTTTCTGAGGATGGCGGGAGAAATAGCTCACTCAGCGCCGGCCTCGGGAACTATCCCTAGAGACGACCCCATTATGACTAGACTGCTAGTTAAGTTTAAATTTAAGTAAGGCACGGCTTCCATAGCGGGAAGCAAAACTCCTATGCGTTGGAGCAAAGCATACTACGGCGGCCCATAGAGGCAAATTTATATATCAATGCGAAAATGCATACTACGGCGGCCCATAGAGGCAAATTTATATATCAATGCGAAAATGCATACTACGGCGGCCCATAGAGGCAAATATCACTGCGAAAGCAGATTGCGACGGCCGATTAAGGCGAAGACAATATTATGCCATTGGACCACACTGTCCAATGCCCACATAAATGGCGACGCAACGGGCAACCAGAGGGCATTAAGAGAGGGGCATTGCGCGCCCCTCACAGGAGCCAAGTGGGCGGCTCACCTACGTCAAATAGGAACAGCACCCGGTTATGAACACGAAAGTTACAGCGGGCGAAACGGTTAGCTTAGTGGCACCGTAAGCGCCTGCGCATAGATTAGTCCTAGTAATAGACGTCGACACCTAGAGTTAAGGGGACGGAATCTAGCGACCCTAGAGACAACCGGTGTTTCTGGGGCTCGTGCGGGTGGTGATCTGGGGATTTAATTGCCCCAGGCGATCGTCCTAGGCCAAATTTAGTTGTAAGATGGTTGCATTTGACACGCAACCTAGGATTAAGCAAATTTATTCACCGCTGTGGCCAGGTATGGCGCAGCACATTTCGGCAATAGATTAAGGCAACCCTCTCGGCTTAGTAATAGTTTTTTTTTATTATTAGACCATAATTAAGTTAGATAGTATTAAGTAACGCCGGTCGGCACTCGGTGACTTTAAATCCGTTACCGAGGTAAGCCCGACAATACTAGATTAAGATAGGAATAATCAAAGTGGAATATATCGGCACCCGGTAACCACAATTCCGCTACCGGGGTAAGACCAACTATATATTATTTACGGCATTACGGCACCGTATAGGGTAAGCCCGGCCTTGCAGCTAAGTAACATTAATCATGTTTTTTTTTCAGTGAAAGACCAGCTTCAACCAGTACTAATATGTTTTTTTTTCTAAACCTCGCCATTTTTTTTCACAGGCATCGTCACCAGATACAGAAAACTGGTGACAGGAATTTCACTGCCATATAGCAGTGGCATATTATTTACAGCATGCCATGATGTGTACTATTTTTTTTATTTTTTTCAACTTGCACTAATCCCGACACACTCGCAAACACTCACCACATTTTTCTTTTTCAGCTACACACTCTAAAATGAATCTGCACAGCAGGACTGGTGCCTGTGGGGTACCAGGCTTACTGGCAGATCAACTCAATTAAAACACATAAAGCGTCAAAATGTGACGCAGATTACGACAATGAGGGCGCAACCGGTTTGTGGCAGTGACTCTCATTGTCAAGTGTGAAAGCATTCACCCACAGAGGATGCTTCACAGGTTAGGTATTCAGCATACAGGCAAGCGGTACGACCACTATACCGTACCAAGGAGGGGCCGTACAGAATCAGCCGTGAGACGGCAAGAGTACGTACAGACGGGTAGCGTGCACGCGAGGTACCTCATGAAAACTATAATTATAAGGGATTAGCGCGATTAAGTAGACATAAGGTCATTGTAAATTATAATTTTTCAGGATAAACTGTATACCATTATTCCACTAGACATAAGGTCATTGTAATTTATAAGTTTTTCAGGATAAGCTTTATACAATTATGCACTATATATATTTTTGTTTGTTCACCAAAATGCCAATGTCCATCATGTGTATGATTTGTTTTCTTTCATTTTTCCTTCTTCTAACTTCCCCATTTGTCAGGGTGTTCCGTTTTTCCCACACAAATAAATACTTTTGAATATTTCCCTTAAATTATACCCTGGAACACCCATTTTTCTATTTTCTTCTACCTTTCTTATTGCAGGGAGCATTTTTTCCCTAAGATAGGGCGGACGACGCAATCATCCGTTCGGCCCTGGGTTTTTCCTCCCTGCACAAATATGTAACACATAACCATCAGAAACCATGTTTTTTTTTAAACTAGCAATATGCCAGCAAATGCAAGGGCAATTTTTTTTTACAGATCGAATTTATTTTAATGTTCAATTTTTCTCAAAATGTCAATTTTTTCCCAATGTTAATCAAATCTTTCGCATATGTCAATTTTTTTTTGTTTGTTTTTTTCACAATGTCAATGTATACATATATATGTAAATCCCATAACCCTCCCCTCTGAACACGGGCTCACCTCCCACCCACACTTCGATACGACGCCACCAGGAGATACGAGAGGGTTTTCCAGGACCACTACGTCAACATCCCAACTTCCAGTTCCGTTCCCGTTCGCGAGGACGCGAACAAATGAAGGAAGACTCTTGTACAGCATCCCAGGGGTATGCACCCCTTGGAGACCATCCCCCCAACATCTGGCTAAATCCCCTAAAATGGCAACCCTTGGAAAGCCGGGGCAACATCCATTAATACTGTAAGGACAGCTTGCTACTCCATAAAGCAGCTCAAGCCTTACGTAATCATTACACTCAGCGACATAGTACTAACTGGGCCAATACATTGCTGACAGGAGGGCGTCTGAAGGTATAAGAAGACGTCCTAATGAGGTCAAACTCTCTCTTCATTGTCAGTGCTTCATCGAGACAGCCGGAGGCTACGCTGGTGTCAACCGAGGTGAGTCAGTCAATCGTGTTCAGAGTTCCTATTTATGTAACCTGCAACCCACAACTTGTATCACATTATAAACATAATTTCATTCCCTACAAGGGACTCACACAAAGAATATCACAGACCAATAAAACACTTGGTCCACACTCTACACTAGCATTACTGTTATACGCCTCTTTACATCCCAACGCCCTTCCTTATTCCCGTCACGTAAAGACGTGACAGACGGTAAGCCATTAGCGCTAACTCAGGTATCTTTGTGTTTCTCGAGCCGGCTGCCAGCAAGCAGCGCGTGCCACCCGGCTGATACGAGCAGAGTCGATTACATAACAAGCAGTCAGCTGAGAGACTAGTACAGCGACCCTTTGCAGTGGGTCCCATCCCCTCAAACACTACCACATTATTTATAGGAACGCCCCCTAGTTCCTAGCACACCACAACACACTACACAGGTCAGCTTGCCCTGTCAAGGGAAGCTACCCTCCTTTAGGCACAACCTCATAAATTAGTACAGCAACTCTTCCTTTTAGATCCACCCCCAAATAAGGGATCTAAAACACAGTAATCACTTGCTTTCGACTACTGTAAAAAACTCAAAGGCAGGATCAAGGATCAAGAATTGGTTCATTTGTCTGGACTATTCTTGGAGTAATGTTTGCTACCCATTCCCCATCAGGTGAGATCGAACTTCCCAAATTTCGAAAGTCATTTACTTAGTCCAGTTTTACCCCTATCTAGTCAAACACTGGCAATATGTTCTCCATTCCCGGACAATTTCATGATTCTCCGGTTCTTTTTATTGCTTTTGTCATACGACACATTTCCCTCAGCATATCATTCATGCGGTTTACAGTATTCTTTAAGCCCCCCCACCCCAGGGGTTAGAAACTAGTGGAAACATGACTCTGTTGACATCCAGGGCTGCCTCTTTGAAAGTAGGATATCATTTCTTGAAGCGCTTTATAGGCAATGTTCTGAGTTATTGGTCAGAAACTTGGGATTTGAGAAAATCTGAAATAACGGAGGTCAAGGAATTTAAAATGTGATGGTGGCAGCGAATGTTAAAAATACCTTGGACGGATAGAGTAAGGAACTTATGTAATGAACCTTTTAGGAAAGCGAGTGAAAAGTGTACCTTGGTCCAAAGACAAAACAGAAGAAGGTACAGTTTTATCATTTCAAATTATCTTGTCGACTTCATCGTTTAGCTTAGGTCTACCGTTATGCGTGACGGTTACGGCGTGCATAAGGAATGTTGTTCAGTGCATATGCACCGAGTCTGAGTTTACGCCTGGGCTCTGGCGTTATACGAACGGAGACGGCGAGTGCGTGACGTCATGCAACCCCCAAGCGGAAGCCTAAGTTATGTGGTAATGGAGTCTGTTGGGTCTGAGTTTACTCCTGGGGTCTGGCGTTATGCGATACGGACACGGCGAGTGAGTGACGTCATGCAGCAGAGTGCAAAGTGTACTGGGGCTTCGAGCGAAGCAAGAAGCCCTCCTGAGCCTTTCTAACATGTGTAGCATTTGTAGCATGCGTCATGTGAAATGATATAAAGTCTAGTCTCTCAGACTGACTGTACCTTTTATTGGTCATTTGTGTCGTCATTCCAAAGTGATGCGAAAGTTAGTCGATGGAATGTTGGAAGCAAGGAAGGAGGGGAGCAATAAAAAAGGCAGAAAAAGATCAGACTTCATGGGTTTAAGGGAAAAAGTACCTTTTGTCAAACTAAGGAGTTGACAAGTCAGGGGAGAATTTCGGAAGAAAATCGCTCTACCCACCATATTTTGGATTGTCTGAACAAAAAGAAGAGCTTTCGTAGACTAGGTGAAAAGTAATGTGTACCAATACCATAATGGCAATTCTGTCAATCACACATATTTCCATGTCCCTTGTGGTTCTATGCATGTTGGCCATAGCAGTAACGAATTCGTTATTGACCTAGCATCCTATATTATGTCATATATCGTATGCATGACGACCGAGTGGCTCCCGGGATAAGGAGTCCACCTATATACTGTCAACGGCTCTCTAGGGAGGCGGATGAACTAATGGAGAATGGGGCACTCTCTTGCCCTTGGGGTGGGAAACCTCCCCTAAAGGCGGATGAACCACTTGTGGTCAACGGCATAGAAAGTCCTCAACGGCGGACCGGGCGTAGAGCAATCATATACAGCTCCAATGGTCGGGAAGGCGGAAGAAGTCTGCAGCGGACCTGAATCTTCCAGTCGTCGTAGTTCTCTATGCCACTGGATATCTCTTTCAAGTCTGTCAAGAAACGTGTGATTGTTGATGTGCAGCAATATTCCCACGTTAAAAGATATCACGCACAGGCGTCTTCCAAAGAACTGTAACGTCAATCATATCAAGTCCTGCGGCGATCGGGGAGTTGTGACGGGAGCAGGATAGTGTAATCTGGGAGCTCCTAGTGACAAACCGGCACGTAGGCGACAAATGTGTGATCGCCGTCTTGCTTGAGGATTATGGCTGTTGAGCAACTCGTGTGCTGCATTTGTGACTGAGCAGGCCTATTTAGGACCTACTCTGCTCACCCCACAGGGGTAGGGGGCTAGAAAAGGTGCCCTAAACATAGTCAGCCATTACATAACCTGACTGGGCAACCGCACCCAGAGGGTACACCATATGCGGTCGAAAACAATTGAAGATGAACTTTGGAACATGGAGCATCCGTACCCTAATGGATGATTCCGATCAACGCCCGGAAAGACGAACTGCAATTATTTCCCGCGAGTTAAGAAGATTCAATATAGATATTGTAGCACTCAGTGAAACCAGACGTGCTGGAGAAGGACAAATCATAGAGCATGGCGGTGGTTACACTTTCTTTTGGCTAGGTAAGGATCTGAATGAACCCCCTTATTCATGGTGTTGGCTTTACTGATAAAAATCAACTTGGTCCATTTCCTTGACGAATTTCCTTGTGGCATAAATGAAAGACTTATGACCCTACGCATTAAGCTTGCAAATAACCAGCGTGCTACCGTAATCAACGCTTACGCTCCAACTCTCCGGTCTGAGGAAGAACAGAAAGAAGCCTACTACTCCCAACTTGACACACTCCTCTCAGACATTCCAACAGCTGATAAAATTATTCTTCTGGGTGATTTTAATGCGAGAGTTGGTACGGACTATGTACTATGGTCTGGCGTGATTGGCAAGGATGGTGTGGGAAAATGCAATGCCAATGGAACTCTTCTTCTCACCAAGTGCTCGGAACACAATCTGGTCATCACCAATACGTTATTCCGGCAGAAAGACAAGTTTAAGACATCTTGGCAACGCCCGAGATCCAAACATTGGCACCTTATTGACTATATAATTGTACGTGCCCGTGACCAGCGTGATGTTTTACTCACAAGAGCTCTGACAAGTGCAGATGACTGCTGGACCGATCATCGACTGATACGTTCTGTGATGACTCTACGTATTCACAAACAAAGACGTAACCAGAGGAAACTCATCAGACGTAAACTGGACATTGATCGTCTTATGGATGATGATGCAAAACATTATTTTCGACAACTTCTGGGTAAAAATCTTCCCAGTCTTTATCCTGATGACATTGAAGAGCACTGGTCAAGATTCAAGGATGTTGTGCTGACATCTTGCATTGAATCTGTAGGCTACACCACGCGCAAACATCAGGATTGGTTTGATGAAAACGACACTGAAATCCGGAGTCTCATTGACATTAAGAGAAAAGCTTACACTGAATGGCAAAACAACTACAATTCTTCTGCTAGAAGAGAAAAATATCAAGAAGCTAAAGCTGCAGTTCAAAGAAAAATACACGTGCCCTCAAAAATCAATGGTGGACCTTAAAAGCCCAGGAAATGCAGCAACTTGCAGAAAATAATAATCAACATGCTTTCTTCACTGCCTTTAAGGCTATTTATGGACCGTCCACAAGAGGTGTACATCCATTACGATCCAAAGATGACTCCACATTTCTCAAAGATAGCCAATCTATCAGTATCCGTTGGAAGGAACACTTTCATGAACTACTAAACAGGGATACACATGTTGACGAGGAAATATTTATTAAGATTCTTCAAAAGACGTTGCAGCATCACCTTGATAATGAACCTTCACTGCAAGAAATCGAAAGGGCCATCAGTCAACTGAGGAATAACAAAGCCGCTGGATCAGATGGTATACAGGCGGAATTCTTCAAGGAAGGTGGACAAATCCTCACTGAGCATCTTCATCAACTCTTTGTCAAAATATGGACCTCTGAAACCATTCCTGCTGAACTCAGAGATGCTTTGTTGGTAACCATATTTAAAAAAGGGGACAAAACTCATTGTGGTAACTTTCGCGGAATATCCCTACACTCCGCCGCTGGGAAAATTCTTGCTAGAATTCAAACCACACGTCTAATGACTCTTGCTGAAGAGTGTTTACCCGAATCACAATGTGGTTTCAGACCCAATCGTGGAACTACCGACATGATTTTCTGTGCCAGACAAATGCAAGAGAAGGCACGAGAACAAAATCGCCCTCTCTATATGGCATTCATTGACGTTGTTAAAGCCTTTGATTCAGTTAACAGAGAGGCTCTCTGGAAAATCTTGGCGCTCACTGGCTGCCCACCAAAATTTATTAAACTCTTGCGCCTTCTGCACGATAACATGTATGGTACTGTTATCACTAATACTAACCGTGGTGAAAGATTTGAAATAACTACTGGGGATAAACAGGGGTGTGTTTTTGCCCCTACGCTCTTCTCAATTTTCGTTGGAACCATAATTCATCTTATTAGAGACGAAGTCCCACAAAGCATTGCAATTGAATTCAGAACTGATGGAGGCTTATTCAATCTCAGCCAACTGCAAGCAAAGACCAAGGTCTTCACAACATGTGTAATGGAACTCCAGTATGCAGATGATAATGCTATTCTCGCTAGCTCAGAAGAAGATCTTCAGATAATGATAAATGCATTCACTGCTGCTTATAACAGCATTGGTCTAGACCTCAATACCAAAAAGACTCAGATTCTACATCAGCCTGTGCCTAATTCACATGCTACTGCTCCTGTCATTACTGCCAAGGGTGACGTATTATTGAATGTTGAGCATTTTCCATACCTTGTTAGTCATCTCTCAGCTAATGCCAATATTGATGCTGAAATCCAAGACCGCTTGAACTGCGCTAGTGCAGCTTTCGGTCGATTGCGAAAGAGGGTCTTCGATAATGCGGATGTCAACACTCGGACAAAGCTCCTTGTATATCAAGCTATTGTAATACCAACACTTCTTTATGGATGTGAATGCTGGACTCCCTACTGAAGGCACATAAAATGCTTAGAGAAGTACCAACAACGTTGTCTGAGGAGGATCCTTAAAATCAGATGGCAGAATCGACGAACAAACATCAGTGTCCTGGAAGACGCTAGCACTACCAGCGTGGAGGCTATGATCTTGAAACGTCAACTGAGGTGGACTGGTCATATCCTTCGCATGCCAGATACTCGCCTTCATCAACAAATTATGAATGCTCAACTAACAAGTGGCAAGCGACATCAGGGAGGACAGAGGAAGATATTCAAGGATGCTTTAAAGTCAAACTTGAAGAAATGCTCAATTGACATCCCAAATTGGGAGACTACAGCAGCTGACCGTCTGGCATGGCGTCGACTCGTTCTCAATGGCCCTGTACTTTTCGAGCAGGACCGCCGGAGTTCTGAGGCTCTGAGGCGAATCGCTCGTAAAAAACGGGGGTCTATGAGGAGATACCGCCCTCAGCACCTTGGTGATGATAAAACTTGCCATCAGTGTGGAAGAGTTTGTGGCTCGAGGATTGGTCTCTACAGTCACCTGAGAACCCACCTGTGAATGTTTTGGAAGACAATTTTATACTCGTTCGCGAGTGATAGCCAATGATGGTGATGATCGTATCGTAGTAGTAGCATTAGCTACGCTCGCTAACTGGCAGTGCTGGGCCATGGGGACAGTCTATCTGTGGACTCACAAGACGTGAGATCACACTAGACCGTTGGCCGTCCTTGAAATGGTTATCCGTGGTTTCCCATTTTCAACTCCAGGCAAATGCTAGGAGGGTACCTTCTAACAGACCACGGCCACTTCCTTCCACATCCTTGCCCAGCTTCATTTACCATCATTCAATTCATCTCTCATTAACTACTCTCATGAGGTTGGCGTCGGGAAGGGCATCCTCCACAAAGACTTCCATTGCATCTCATCCCCGACCCCGTTCAAAAACTAGAATAATTAGGGGTAGACTTACATACTGTAAATTATTATTAACATCTCTCCCTCCACTGTCCATAGACGGGTAGCAAACATGCACGCAGGTAGATGAACACGGCAATATTTCACCTCCTACACAGTGTTTCTGAACTCGGCCGTCTTGCTGGTCACAGGAGGCAGTTTGTACAGCAAGTCTATTAATAAGTTAAACACAGTCTCCAAGGGCCGGCTCGTAGCAGCTTGTTCCTCATGACTTATGGAACATCTCCCCAGCCCCACGTTATGATTTGAAGAAAGTTGTCAGCAACCGCGTACAGCCCACTCTTTCCCTGTTCACCAGTCCTAGCGAATAATTCAAGCGTACGGGTAATAAAACATATCGGCCTCAGAATACAAAGTGAGCTGTGTTGAAACTTATAATTTGTTAGTAACATATGAAGGAATGAATGACTGAAAATGTTTTACTTCTTACTATCAGGTATCTTAACTTTCCGTTGGCCACGGGCTGAGAGCAGCGCTTAGTTTCGTTTTCAAATTTGTGCCAAAATGAAGCTAAGTAATACTGTGCATTGAAGATGGATAGGTTTTGAACGTGGTTTTGCATTGCCTATGTATAATTGCTCACTAGCGTCATATATAAAAAAGCAAACTCTTAGTTACGTGTTGTTTTTAAAGTTGTGACGCTCTACAGATCCCCACCAGTGACTGGCTCGTTTTTTATTTTACATCCCCTTACATGTACGTCTCGCCCCCACAGGAGAGTTATTACATGAGAGTGGTCATTAAGTGGTAGTTGAGTTGAAAGTTTCCACTCCCCAAGACATACACTTGCTACAATGTTGCCAATATTTATTAATTCATGTATATATTTAATGTAAATTAGAAATTATTGATAACATATAAATTCCCTTACAGAACGATCCTAAATTGCAAAATCATAAAGAAGCCCGTGGTGTGGCCATGCTCGTTAAATCGGACACCACGGCCACGAAGGCACCTGGAACAAGTCCGAGCTCAGAGGTTGGAATTCTGGCGCTGACATCGGCCATCCTGAGTGTGATTTTTCCTGAGGTTTTCCATACTCCCTCGAATAAAATGCCGGGATGGTGCCTTAACCCATCGCTGTCCTTAATACAGTTACACACACACTTCTATTGTCATCACAGAATCACCGGTTATCAGACAACGTTTATCACACACCCAACTACATGGGGTTGTTGACCAACAAATACCAAGTCCCTACAATGAGTGAACAATAGCAACAACAACAACAACAACAACAACAACAACAACAACAACAACAACCAAAAGAAACATTAAGTAAAAATATTCTAAGATTGATATCTATTATATAAAACTAAGTGTCCTGACTGACTGACTCATCATCGCCCAGCCAAAACTATTAAAGCTAGAAACATGAAATTTTGGGAATATGTTCGTTGTAAGTCGAAAAGGCCCACTAAGGAAGGGTTTTTGGATATTTAGTTTCTAAAGGGGTGTTAAGGGGTTACACCTGCATTTCATTGAATAACAATATCTCCGGATTGCTTTCATTGGGGGATTTGATACTCGGCATATAAACTCATCATTAAAAATAAGAAGATACGTGTCTGAGGGTTTTTCGATGTGGTGTATATTATGAGGTGAAAGGGGTGAAAAGTGGGGGTTGAAGGTTTCCTAACCGAGCGTGTATCTCTTAAACGACATAGGCGAGGAGTTTGGAACTCAGCGGAAAAAACAGCATAAAAAATAACAAAATAGGTGTTTGGCCGTTTATTCATAAATCCAATATAAGGGGCCCATGGGGAGGGGTGAAAATATGGGGAGGGGGAAACGTAATATGTCTGAGTGTAAAATTATACATGGCCTATGTTGTAGACAATAACACATTACATCTTTTTTGTCTCTTGCTATTTCATCATACGACGAATACTTAGGGAGTTATTAATGATTTTGTACTTTTTGGCCGGAATTTTCTAAGTCCCAAGAATGACATAAAAATTGATTCGAATGAAATTCCGAAAAATAGTTTTTTTAATACTTTTATTATATTTTTCACGTCTATTAGGGTCCGAAACCAACATGATATTTTGATGTTTTTTTTCGTCCCATGCATTTCTGGTTTCAGGTGATAGAATTATTTTCCACAAGGACCAATGCTTATCTATTATATAAAACTAAGTATCCTTACTGACTGACTGACTGACTGACTGACTGACTCATCATCACCCAGCCAAAACTATTAAAGCGAGAAACATTAAATTTTGGGAATATGTTCGTTGTAAGTCTAAAACGCCCACTAAGGAAGGGTTTTTGGATATTCAGTTTCTAATGGGGTGTTAAGGGGGTACACCTGCATTTCATTGAATAACAATATCTCCGGATTGCTTTCATTGGGGGATTTGATACTCGGCATATTAACTCATCATTAAAAATAAGAAGATACGTGTCTGAGGGTTTTTCGATGTGTATTATGAGGTGAAAGGGGTGAAAAGTGGGGTTGAAGGTTCCCTAACCGAGAGTGTACCTCTTAAACGACATAGGCGAGGAGTTTGGAACTCAGTGGAAAAAAATCAGCATAAAAATAACAAAATAGGTGTTTGACCGTTTTTTCATAAATCCAATATAAGGGGCCCATGGGGAGGGGTGAAAATATGGGGGGGGAACGTAATATGTCTGAGTGTAAAATTATACATGGCCTATGTTGTAGACAATAACACATTACATCTTTTTTGTCTCTTGCTATTTCATCATACGACGAATACTTAGGGAGTTATTAATGATTTTGTACTTTTTGGCCGGAATTTTCTAAGTCCCAGGAATGACATAAAAATTGATTCGAATGAAATTTCGAAAAATAGTTTTTTTTAATACTTTTATTATATTTTTCACGTCTTTTAGGGTCCGAAACCAACATGATATTTTGATGTTTTTTTCGTCCCATGCATTTTTGGTTTCAGGTGATAGAATTATTTTCCACTAGGACCGATGCTTATCTATTATATAAAACAAAGTGTCCTTTTTGACTGACTGACTGACTGACTCATCATCACCCAGCCAAAACTATTAAAGCGAGAAACATTAAATTTTGGGAATATGTTCGTTGTAAGTCGAAAACGCCCACTAAGGAAGGGTTTTTGGATATTCAGTTTCTAAAGGGGTGTTAAGGGGGTACACCTGCATTTCATTGAATAACAATATCTCCAGATTGCTTTCATTGGGGGATTTGATACTCGGCATATTAACTCATCATTAAAAATAAGAAGATACGTGTCTGAGGGTTTTTCGATGTGGTGTATATTATGAGGTGAAAGGGGTGAAAAGTGGGGGTTGAAGGTTCCCTAACCGAGAGTGTACCTCTTAAACGACATAGGCGAGGAGTTTGGAACTCAGTGGAAAAAATCAGCATAAAAAATAACAAAATAGGTGATTGATTTCCTCCGAGTTTCAAACTCCTCGCCTATGTCGTTTAAGAGATACACGCTCCGTTAAGAATCTTTCAACCCCCACTTTTCATCCCTTTCACCTCATAATATACACTATATCGAAAAACCATTAGACATGTGTCAGCTTATTTTTAATGATTAGTATATATGCCAAGTATCAATCCTCAAATGAAACCACTCGTGAGATATTGCTATTCAATGAAATGCACGTCTACCCCCTTAACGCCTATTTAGAACCTCAATATTCAAAACTCTTACCTTAGTGGACGTTTTCGACATAAAACGAACATATCCCCAAAATTTCATGTTTCCAACTTCAATAATTTTGGCTGGGCGATGATGAGTGAGTGAGTCAGTCAGGACATTTTCTTTCATTTATATTTGATAATTTCACCCCTCCCCATGAACCCCTTAAATTGGATTTATGAAACAAACGGCCGAACACCTATTTAATTATTTAAAGCTGATTTCCCCCTGAGTTTGATGAGTGAGTAAGTGAGTCGATCAGTTAGGACACTTTCTTTCCTGTTTTATCCCCCCAGAATTTCACCCCTCTCCAAGGGCCCCTTAAATTGGATTTATGAAAAAACGGTCGAACACATATTTACTTGTATTTTACGCTGTTTTATCCCGCCGAATTTCAAACTTCTCGCCTATGTCGTTTAAGAGATACACGCTCCGTTAAGAATCCCTCAATCCACAATTTTCACCCCTTTCACCTCATAATATACACGACATCGATAAACCTTTAGATATATGTCTGATTATTTTTAATGATTAGTTTATATACCGAATATCACATCCCCAAAGAAACAACTCATGAGAGATCGTTATTCAATGAAATGCACGTTTACCCCCTTAACATCTCTTTAAAACCCGAATAAAGAAAAATCATTCCTTAGTTGACGTTTTGACATACAGCGAACATATTCCCAAAATTTCATTTTTCCAACATTAATAGTTTTCGCTGGGCGTGATGAGTGAGTGTGTCAGACAGGACATTTTCTTTCAATTATTTTTTACCAGAATTTCACCCCTCCCCATGGGCCCCTTAAATTGGAATGATGAAAAAACGCTTGAACACCTATTAACTTATTTTTTTAGCTGTCTTTTTCCCCTGAGTTTGATGAGTGAGTGAGTTAGTCAGTCAGTTAGGACACTTTCTCTCCTTTTCCCCCGCAGAATTTCACCCCACCCCATTGGCCCCTTAAATTAATTTATGAAAAACGGTCGAACACCGATTTACTTAATTTTTTAGCTGATTTTTTTTCGCTGAGTTTCAAATTTCTCGCCTATGTCGTTTAAGAGATAGGCCTACACGCTCCGTTAGGAATCCTTCAACCCCCAATTTTCACCCCTTTCACCTCATAATAATACACCACATCGAAAAACCCTTAGACTCATGTCTGCTTATTTTTAATGATTAGTTTATATGCCGAGTATCACATCCACAAATGAAACCACTCGTGAGATATTGTTATTCAATGAAATGCAGGTTTAACCCCCTTAAGACCCCTTTAGAGCCTGAATATCAAAAAATCCTCCCTTAGTGTACGGTTTTGAGATACAACGAACATATCCCCAGAATGCCATGGTTCCAACTTCAATATTTTTGACTGGGCGATCATGAGTGAATGAGTCAGGACATTTTCTTTCATTTTTTCCTTCAGAATTTCATCCCTCCCGATGAACCCCTCCAATATGATTGATCAAAAAAACTGTCGAACAGCTATTAACTTACTTTAAAGCAGTCCCCCCCCCCCCCTGAGTTTGATGAGTGAGTCAGTCAGTCAATCAGTTAGGACACTTTATTTCCTGTTTCCCCCCACCCACCCAGAATTTCACCCCTCCCCATGGGCCCCTTAAATTGGATTTATGAAAAAACGGTCAAACACATATTTACTTATTTTCTATGCTGATTTTTTCCGCTGAGTTTCAAACTCCTCGCCTATGTCGTTTAAGAGATACACGCTCCGTTAGGAATCTTTCAATTCTTACTTTTCACCCCTTTCACCTCATAATATACACCACATCGAAAACCCCTCAGAGACGTGTCTTCTTCCTTTTTAATGATGAGTTTATATGTCGTGTATCATATCCCCCAATGAAACCAATCGGGAGTTATTGTTATTCAATGGAATGCAGGTTTAACCCCCTTAAGACCCCTTCAGAACCTGAATATCCGAAAATCCTCCCTTAGTAGACGGTTTTGACATACAATGAACATATCCCCCAAACTGTCATGTTTCTAACTTCAATAATTTTGGCTGGGCGATGATGAGTGTGTGAGTGAGTGAGTGAGTGAGTCAGGACATTATCTTTCAATTTTCTTTATTCAGAATTTCACCCCTCCCCATGAACCCCTTAAATTTGATTTAATAAAAAAACTGTCGAACAGCTATTTACTTACTTTAAAGCAGTTTTTCCCCCTGAGTTTAATGAGTGAATGAGTCAGTCAATCAGTTAGGACACTTTCTTCCTGTCCCCCCCCCCCCCCAGAATTTCACCCCTCCCCATGGGCCCCTTAAATTGGATTTATGAATATACGGTCAAACACATATTTACGTATTTTGTATGCTGATTGTTTTCCGCTGAGTTTCAAACTCCTCACCTATGTCGTTTAAGTGATACACGCTCCGTTAGGAATCTTTCAATCCCCACTTTTCACCCCTTTCACCTCATAATATACACCACATCCAAAAACCCTCAGACTCGTGTCTTCTTATTTTTAATGATGAGTTTACGTGCCGAGTATCACATCCCCCAATGAAACCAATCGGGAGATATTGAGATTCAATGAAATGCAGGTCAACCCCCTTAACACCCCTTTAGAACCTGAATATCCAAAAATCCTATCTTAGGGGGCATTTGCGGCCCTTTGGGAAGCTGCATACCAAATTTCATTCCAATCCGTCGGTGGTTTCTGAGATTTCGTGATGAATGAATGAGTGAGTGGTATTTCACAAATATATATAGTAGATGATAGTGTCAAGTCTTTGTTATGCTAAACTCGGTTGACAGTGCTGTGTGAGTAGTTGAGTAACTAACGGGATTTCAAGTAAAGATCCTCTTTTTCTATACCGGTAGTGCAGAGCAGGACTGGCATCCAGTCGGCCGTGTCTCGACTTTAGCTATGTTGCCATGGAAACTATCTGGCTTGCCATTCCTTCATGAGTATATTTTATGATTTGATTAGCCTGTGCTTGAGTGCAAAAAGGCCGAAATCAGAAGAATGAGAAAGACTATCGAAAATTCATGTAGCCAGCGGTTCCTTCTGGATCCTAAACTATATGTATGCAAAATTTGGTTGAGATTGGCGGAACGGTGTAGATTTGTATACGGAACAGACCCACATACCCACATACAGACTTTCACTTTTATATATAAGATATAAAAACTAAGTGTCCTGACTGACTGACTGACTGACTGACTGACTCATCATCGCCCAGCCAAAACTATTAAAGCTAGAAACATGAAATTTTGGGAATATGTTCGTTGTAAGTCGAAAACGCCCACTAAGGAAGGGTTTTTGGATATTCAGTTTCTAAAGGGGTGTTAAGGGGGTACACCTGCATTTCATTGAATAACAATATGACACGACTATGACGCGAGCGAAGCCGCGGGTACCTGCTAGTCTATATATAAAAGAAAGTCGTGTTAGTTACACTATTTATAACTTAAGAACGGCTGAACCGATTTGGCTGAAAATTGGTGTGGAGGTAGCTTAGAACCAGGGGATGGACCTAGGATACTTTTTTTTATCCCGTGACGCGACATAAAACGTCAAAAAGAATACAAGTCACTATAATACGTAACGCAAATGACAGTTAAAATATACTCATGAATGAATGTCAAGGCAGGTCGTCTCCAGGCAACAGTAGCTCTTGACGAGACACGGCCGACTGGATGCGAATAGCGCTCTCCACTACCGGTATAGAATATGACGCTCTTAACATGAAATCCCGTTAGTTACCCAACGTAATTTTTAGCCTATTTTCAATTTAGAAAAAATAGGCTTATGAGATCATCTTTTGTCCGTGTGTGTGTGTGTGTGTGTGTGTGTGTGTGTGAGGTGTGTGTGTGTGTCCCCTAATAAAATCTAAACGGCTGGAGCGATTTCAATGAAACTCGGTAAGTTCATAGCACTATTCCCGGCGACCTCGACTGTGCCCTTCAAATTTTGTTACGTCTCACCAATCCAACATGGCGGCTGTGCGAAATATTTCACTAGCATTCAATATCTCCGAAACTATTACCGATATCGCCCTGAAATTGTGTACGGTGATAAAGGGCACTACTAGAAGTTCAACTATGAGACTTTCAAAAACCTGGTGACTACAAAACCAACATGGCGGTCAAGCGAAATTGAGACTTTTAAATAGACAGTTCTCGCGATTTAAATATCCAAACGTAATGGAACTTGGTACAGCAAATTTTTATACACATTGTAATGCACTGGAGTATAATTTAGTTCAATTGTTTACATAACCTCAAAATGGCGGCTGTGCGAAATATTTCACTGACATTCTATATCTCCGAAACTATTACAGATATCATGTAATTTTGTACGGTAATAAAGGGTACTGATACAAGTTTACCTATGTATATTTCATAAACCTGTAAAGTACAAAACGAACATGGCGATCAAGCGAATTTGAAATATTTTCATAGACTTTTCTCGTGATTTAACTCTCTGAGCGCAGTGAAATGTGGTACAGTAAATGATTTTGCAGATTGTAATGCACTGCCATCTAATTTAATTCAATTGTTTACATAACCTCAAGATGGCGGCTGTGCGAAATTTTAAAATTAAATTTTTATTCTTGTGTCGTAATCATGCGATCGAAGTGAAAGTTTGAATAATGAAGCTAGGCAATAATTGTCCTTGAATGGTACATAACTCTATGGCCTATACATATAACAATCCTAAATGGCGAGCTTCCGAAATATTTAGACGGTTCTCAATATCTATGAATCTTTTACAGCAACCAAACTGATTTTTTTTATGTTCATAGAGACTATGAACATACACACATCAAAAAAAGTTTTGCATCACCTCGGTTCCCAGATCTCCGGCATATAGACGTTGACTGTGTATATTGTATCCAAGATACAGTCCCTTTGACTGTTCATAGATGTCACTAAAACTGCTCAAAGATGTAAACAACCATGCATGAGCAGGGCCTATTAGACGGAGGGGGTACGACAGCCGATCAGTTCCAGTCATTCCACCATGACGAAGGTACGCTGCTCATGTTGTCTGTAGTTCTACCATGCCTAGAAGGTCAATACCGCAGTTCGATCGCGTCCGCATTGTTACTTTGTGTCAAGAAGGGCTCTCAACAAGGGAAGTTTCCAGGCGTCTCAGAGTGAACCAAAGCGATGTTGTTCGGACATGGAGGAGGTACAGAGATACAGGAACTGTCGATGACAGGCCTCGCTCAGGCCGCCCAAGAGCTACTACTGTAGTGGATGACCGCTACTTACGGATTGCCGCTCGGAGGAACCCTGACAGCAATGCCACCATGTTGAATAATGCGTTTCGTTCAGCCACAGGACGTCGTGTTTCAACTCAAACTGTGCGCAATAGGCTGCATGATGCGCAACTTCACTCCCGACGTCCATGGCGAGGTCCAGCTTTGCAACCCCGACACCATGCAGCGCGGTACAGATGGGCCCAACAACATGCTGAATGGACCCCACGGAATTGGCATCACGTTCTCTTCACCGATGAGTGTCGCATATGCCTTCAACCAGACAATCGTCGGAGACGTGTTTGGAGGCACCCTGGTCAGGCTGAACGTCTTAGACACACTGTCCAGCGAGTGCAGCAAGGTGGTGGTTCCCTGATGTTTTGGGGTGGCATTATGTGGGGCCGACGTACGCCACTGGTGGTCATGGAAGGCTCCGAAACGGCTTTACGATACCTGAATGACATCCTCCGACCCATAGTGCAACCATATCGGTAGAATATTGGAGAGGCATTTGTCTTCATGGACGACAATTCTCGACCTCATCGTGCACATCTTGTGAATGCGTTCCTTCAAGATAACGACATCGCTCGACTACAGTGGCCAGCATGTTCGCCAGACATGAACCCTATCGAACATGCCTGGGATATGTTGAAAAGGGCTGTTTATGGACGTCTTGACCCACCAACCACTCTGAGAGATTTACGCCGAATTGTCGTTGAGGAGTGGGACAATTTGGACCAACAGTGTCTTGATGAACTTGTGGATAGTATGCCACGGCGAATACAGGCATGCATCAATGCAAGAGGACGTGCTACTGGGTATTAGAGGTAGTGGTGTGTACTGCAATCTGGACCACAAATGCTGAAAGTCTAGCTGTATGATGGTACAACATGCAATGTGTGGGTCTCATGAGCAATAAAACGAGCTGAAATGTTGTTTGTGTTGATCTCTATTCCCTTTGTATTTAACGGTTCCGGAACTCTTGGAACCGAGGTGATGCAAAACTTTTTTTGATGTGTGTATGTTCACCTATAGGACTTTCAGTAACCTGGTGAGCACAAATCCAACATGGTGGCGACGCGAATTTTAAATATTTAAATGGACGTTTCTCGTGAATTAACTATCCGAGTGCCGTGAAACGTTGCACGTTAAATGCTTATACAAATGTTGATCCACTGGCATGTAATTTATTTCAATTGTTTGCATAATCACAAGATGGCTGGTGTGCGTACTTTTAAAATCTCGTTTTTACTTCTTGTGTTCTAATCATGCGATTGAAGTTTGAATACCACACGTACACAATAATCTTAATGTAATACTACAAAAATAAAAATCCATCCTGGCGACCATATGAAATATTTAGACGGTTCGCAATAACTACGAATCTGTTACAGCAATTAAACTGAAATTATGTATGTTGATAGAGACAATTAACATGAGCAGGATATATGAAAATAGGCTGTATAGTTCTTCACGGAACTACTTGTTATTCTCTTTGAATCATCATTAACAATGCCGCGACAAAGACGATCGAATCTTTCCCGACACAGCCATAATGCAAGAAGGATACGAAAAATTTGCGAATGAAAGGACTGAAGAATAACAAGAAATTGCCCGTGAAGAGCGCTACGTTATTATGGCTCGACTTCGTGCTTCTCAATCACAAAGGCAAAGTGAGGCAGCCCGTGAAACGGCACGGTTGGCATGCGAAATCGTCGAGCGAGTAGCTTCAACAAAATGGCGTGCGTTTGTTTCAAGAATGTCCCACATGCGTTCATAGACCATTCATTCCATTGGGTGAGATGTTCTGAACACTTCAGGTAAGGTTTTTGGCTTAGTAAATCCACTTAACAATAGGTAGCGCACGAGTAGATTCAACAAATGAGCGAGACGGTCGAAGCGTTTCAACAAAGACCTGTATGCGTTCACATACCATTCGTCCGAGAGCGATGAAACTTGGGTGAGATGTTGAGTACACTACAGGCAAGGTTTCTGGCTTAGTAAATCCATGTTATAATAGGTAGCGCACGAGTAGATTCAACAAATGAGCGACGACGCGCGAAGCGTCTCAACGAAGTCCCGTATGCGTTCATATACTATTCGTCTGATAGCAATGAAACTTGGGTGAGATGTTGTGGTCACTTCAGGGAAGGTTTCTGGCTTAGTAAATCCACTTTACAATAGGTATAGCACAAGCAGATTAAACAAATGAGTGACGACGCGCGAAGTGTTTCAATATAGTCCCGTATGCGTTCATATACCAATCGTCCGATAGCGACTAAACTTTGGTGAGTTGTTGAATACACTCCAGGGAAAGTCTCAGGCTTAGTAAATCCGTTTTACAATAAGTAGCGCACAAGTAGATTCAACAAATGAGAGAATACGCGCGAAGCGTTTCAACATACTCCCGTATGCGTCCATATACAATTCGTCCGATAGCGGTGAGATGTTCTGCACATTTCAGGTAAGGTTTCTGGCCCCTGTCTGGATAAACAGCCCTCATGTGAAGAGAATAGATGTTAAATTAAATGACACAATGAGAATGATCACAGGCACGATCAGATCAACTCCTATTCAGTGGCTGCCTGTATTAAACCATATTCCCCCACCCCACCTCCGCAGATGCAATGCTTTGATGAATGAATACAAGAAGTTCCAGATTAATCAAAGACTGCCCATTCATGAGGATATCCACCACCTACATATACATAGACTGAAGTCAAGACATCCACCCATCTGCACGGCGGAGAACCTGGCAATGAGTAATTTCAACCTTACTGAGAAATGGTCTAATGAATGGAGACAATTCGCCCCAGCAGAGTCTTTGGAAATGCCATGCATCTCACAGAAGGTACCTGGCTTTGAACAACCTCGGAAAGTATGGTCCAAGCTAAAACGGATCCGAACTAACCATGGTGTGTGTGCAGATCTGCTATACAAATGGAGAAAAAAGTCATCATCTTGTTGCGACTGTGGTGCTGAGAGGCAAACTGTGAAGCACATCACCCAAGAATGCCCACCGAGCCGTTTCGACGGAGATAGAAGAGAATTTTTCCTGGGGACGCCACAAGCGATTAACTATGTAAATAGTGTAAATATAGATCTGTAGCTCATGTATACGCCATACGATAAATAAATAAATAAATCTGGCTTTATAAATCCACTTTACAATACACTACTGTTCTAAAGTATTGCACGCCCTTGATTTTAATGATGTTCTTTCGTTAGTTACACGTCTTCACGCAGATATGCATATATTACTTACACCTATGTACTGTATTTGTATTTATTTATCTTTGGGGTGTGCCTTGCGACAATGCCTAGCAACAATGTGATCTCATACTGCCGATTATTGCCTCAGAAAGTGTTCTGTGTTAACTGAGGTATGGCGCGTTCGCTAGCTCTGGTCTGAAGGTATTGCTGGATTTTTAATTTTCTTCCTACTGTGCGTGTGTGCATTTGCCGTCATGGTGAAAACATGAAAACACCCCTAGGAAGAAAAAGTGCATCGAGGTATTACACAACGAAGGCCTAAACAACAGTGAAATTGGGAAGAGATTAAACTGTTCAAGGTCAGCCGTGAGTCGAAATCTGCAGAAGCTGATGGCCAAAGGAAACATGGAGAATTTACCGCGAAGCGCGTGCCCACGCATATTTTCGCCCCGGGAGGACAGAATATTTCGTCGACTAAGCCGGAAAAACAGGAGTTCTACTTCAGTTGAACTGGCTAAAGCATGGCAAAAGTCCATGGGAGTTGATTCCAGCTCATCAGTTGTTAGGAAAAGTCTCTGTGTAATGGGAATGAAGGCCAGAGTTGCCAATAAGAAGCCATTTCTAACTGCAGCAATGAGGAAAAAGAGGCTGGCATGGGCCACACTGCACGTAAACTGAACAAAAGAGCAGTGAGGAATTGTGATTTTTTCAGATGAAAGCCGATTTTCCATGAAGAGTTGTAGACCACAGCTCGTCAGGTATGAACCCAATGAAGGGATGGATACTGACTGCCTTGTGCGAACCATGAAACATGCTCCATCAGTAATGGTGTGGGGAGCAATGACATGCCAAGGTGTTGGAAGGCTGTACTTTGTTCAGGGAACAATGAACAGTGATCAATACGAAGTTTTGACTGTGCGTCCTCTGATGAACACTGCACGTGGTGCTTTCCCGGATGCGCAGTGGATTTTACAACAGGATCCGGCTCCATGTCACACATAAAAAGGTGAGTTTTGGTTATTTTATCTTTGAAATACAATTTCCAAGGTTACTGCTGTTACGTATCGTCCAAATCTATCATTTCAGACTTTTACTGTCATGACTGAATTGGGTATCAGAGAACTTCCGTGGCCGGGAAACTCGCCGGACATTAATCCAATTGAGAATTTGTGGCGACTGGATGGAAAAGGGGTTCAGAAGAGGCCTGCAACAAAACAAGAGCTGTTGGAGGTGATTGTGAATGTGTGGATCCATGAAATTGAAATCAGTATCATTAGAAAATTTATCGACTCCATGCCTGACAGAGTGAATGCTGTTATAAGGGCCAATGGGTGGTCCAAGAAAATACTAAGATCATTTAAAGTATGACTACTGAATAATGCAGTAATGATACACAATATGTTCCACTATGACCAAATTAAACACAAATTTCATCAAAATATTCAATATTTAACTTCGATATCATCAGTGACATGGTATGTCATTGTACATATGTACGCACTGTTGACACATTTCCTTGAATTAAAATATTAGAAACAATCTTATCGTTTATTACAATGTTCCTTCTCACTTGTAGACAATCCTTCTTTAATAAATATTTGAAATTTCAAAGACGAATGGGTTTTTAGATGTTCTGTACCAAAATTCTCAAAATTCTATAGGGCGTGCAATACTTTAGAACAGTCGCACATGTAGATTCAACAAATGAGCGACGGCACGCGAATCGTTTAAACAAAGTCCCGTATGCGTTCATATACCATTCATCCGATTGCTATGAAACTATGGTGAATTGTTGTGCACACTCCGGGAAAGGTTTCTGACTGAGTAAATCCTTTTTGCAATAGGTAGCGCACGAGTAGATTCAACAAATGAGTAACGGCGCGAGTATCGTTTGAAAAAAAAATCCGTATGCGTTCATATACCATCCATGCGATTGCAATGAAATTTGGTGAAATGTTGTTTCCACTCCCGCGAAGATTTACGATTTAGTAAATCCAGTTTACAATTGGTAGCGCACGAGTAGATTCAACTAATGAGCGACAGCACGTGAATCGTTTCAACCAAGTCCCGTATGCGTTCATATAGCATTCATCCGATTGTGATAAAACTTTGGTGAGTTGAGTACAGTCCTGCGAAGGTGTATGAATTAGTAAATCCGTTTTTCAATGGGTGACACACAAATAGATTCAACAAATGAGTGACGGCGCGCGAATCGTTGAAACAAAATCCCGTATGCGTTGATATGCCATTCATCCGATTGCGTTGACAGTTTGATGAGTTGTTGTGTACACTCCAGGGAAGGTTTTCGAATTAGTAAATCAATTTTACAATAGGTAGCGTACCAGTATATTCTTCAAATGGGTGACAGCGCTCGAATCGTTTCAACAAAGTCCTGTATGCGTTTATATAACATTCATTTCATTGCGACGAAACTTTGTTGAGTTGTTGAGCACGATCGCATGTTGTTGTTTGTTTTGTTTTTTGAGATAGAAAATCAATTTTACAATTTTTTAGTTGGTTAAAGGAAAAAGAAAAAAATATCGGGAATCCAAAGGCACTTCAACAAACAAAGTTACAACGCCAACACTTTCCTTGATTGGCATTGCAACGCATGCCGGGTACAGCTATAAACAATAAAACAATAAACTAATTTAATAACAAAAGAAAAAGAAAACCACACAATCATACACACTTCCTTTCTACTACACATCTTATTACAATGCCGTGTAAAAATATCGGCGTGAAAGCCTTGGTAGGCTTCACCTATACTGCGTAACAAAAACGTTTAAGGAAGGCTCTTACATTCATGGCATTCCTGAGGACGGTTTACCTTCACTAGCCCCCGCCTGGAAACGCACGTGCACTAGCCTGGCTTTATCAATGAATCACCAGCACCACGCTGCTTTCAAAACTTTTTACATTTTATAGAAGGTTGTGAATCTTCACCTGCTCATATTATGTCACACCGCTCTCCAATTCTAACGGTGAATCATTCTGGCTAGCCTACATTGAGTCTTCCTTGAGTGCGTTTTAAAATACACGTAAAATTAACATTCATATCTTACAAAAATGCTCATAACTTCTATGTTCCTTTAACAATCATTCTGAAAATTTTTATACAATCTTTCATTCGCACCCCAAAATTGTTCGAGACCAATCCGGCTCAACAATTACTCTTAACAGTGGACAATTATTCATACCAAAAACATCTGCTCACAAAACACACGCTATTCCTAAACAATCGATGAATAAATCCTACTAAATTATTTAACTAATTAAATCATTTCCGACAAATATTTACATATAATTTGTTCATAATAATAATGGACACTAGTGTTGCTAAAACGTTACTTTCGAGATTCTGGCTTCTCGGTTACAATACAACTCTCAATTAATTATATACACTGTTTTTCACATAATCATTCTCTAACACTCCGTAGTTTTGATATACTGCTCACACATCGTCTTATATAGGTTTCATTACATTGTTGGTCTAATACAATCGACTGATTAAGGTTAACTGTACGTAATTACATAACTTCGGGTTTAATAAAATATAATAGTTGTATCATTGACTTGAGTAGAGAATCTTTCTCTAGTTGTATTTCCGCTAAAACCCTTCTGTCAACACAGCTAAAACGTTACTCCACATGAACTGGACTACTTTTATACAACGATTCCTATCATGATCCATGCCTTCTTATCAAAGAACTATAATACTTTGACTTCCTTCGCACGAGCACTTCATAACTCTACAAATCCTCATATAACAATATACATAGCATAAACAATTATCATCCACTATCTTAAACAATAACCAAAATGGATTAATTGTTACTAACATTTCTTCTGTAAGAACTTCTCTCAAATAAAGGCGTGACCCTCAGTATAATTTCACATGACTACTGATCTACAGTTATACATACTTGTGTTCTTCAAACGAAACTTCCAATTGTAATGAACGATATTAGACTGTCGTGATTGACCTCCTAAAGTTTCGTCCACAAAAAGATAATTAACTGTTAACTCGTCTGTCGCAAATACATGTAATAAAAATAATACTCCTGTCTCACTTCACTGATCAAGACTTAAATTGTTTATCGTTGTAATGTCAGTTCGACATAATGACGTGATGTTACACAAATAGTGTAAAATAACACACATGTTATGTATAGTGTCAAATAGAATCCAATCTTGACCGGGATAAACTAGCTTTGAATTCCTAGCCAAAGATTTGAATA